>CM075468.1:31530000-32130000 GCA_037950665.1 Hypophthalmichthys nobilis | reverse complement strand
AGGAGAAATCCTTGAGGATTCAGTCCAATGGTATAGAAGTTGTAATCAATATCTTCTGCGTTGAAGGAAGAAAATGACCACGAACTTTGCGCTGTTAATTTAACCCTGTTGGTCGAAGCAGTTGTGCATGGCTTGAAGTGAGTGAGGCCTGCCAGCCCGGCTCAGGGGCCGGGTGGGGACTCACGTGACGCAATCCGTAGTATCAACAGGAACAAAGAAAAAAAAAACAAGAAGAACTAACTTTGATCTGTTATCTGGTATTTAACTTCTACAGAAAGTTTACGCCCCTCCGTCTTGGCTTGACCAATGAGAAAGGAATCTCCCGCCAGAGAATTACACCTTTGTTTGAAAGTGAGTTCATTTGCATGGGGGGAGTTAACTAGTGGTTTGTGTCCATTTATACTCTGATAAATATAACAAACATACAATACATTCTATAGTATTGTGATATCCATCAAAATGTGAGTCATTAAATAAGGAGTAATTTAATATTAAACATCACCCAGATGAAATACATTATCTGGTAATTCCAACTTTCAGGCATGCATAACACTATACAACATACAAAAGAACAATATAAAAACAGTAATAATACACAAAATGTACTGGGGAAATGCATGTTCATTCATTTAGATGAAGTTGTCAATGAATTAGTGGCAAAGATTCCATTTTTATAGACCAAATGCTTCTGGTGACCTGTATTTTCCTGATAAAACACTGTCTTTGAAGTGTAGGTGAAGAGCAAATGGTGATAGCGCTCAGTGGGGAAGCCAGATGTTACGGGGCCTGGCATGGGTGAAGGGTTGGAAGAGTTACTGTTTTGTTGAGAAACTGTGTGTTTGATCTATTCAGATGCTACATATATCTCCCCTTTCAATCGTTGTTGGTCCTCCTAGGGACAACAGCGAGCGGCGTCGAGGATGCAGGAAGATCAGACACACACCTGGCATGCAGGGCTGGAGGTTGTGGTGGTTCCCCTGGCCACTGGTGTAGCTGGTAGCAAGGTTCAGGTCTCTGAGCTTGCTCAGCAGGTGTCGAGGTAGCAGGTGCCTTGACAGTGTCACCTGTGGTCCAGACACCCATGGAGCAGGTGGTTGCAAGAAGAGGTTATGGGAGTTGTAGTGTGAAGAGTGTTTCAGACTCACCTAGGTCTGATGGCAGAGGGGCAGCAGGTGATTGTAGCCTCTGCTCTCAGTCAGAAGGAGTCTGAAGTTTGCAGTGTCACTCTGCTCTCGTGGCGGCGCTGACTTGAGCAGGGCTGAGTGGTGTTGTGTGAGTGGTCAGAAGCTTGTGCTTCCCAGTACTCATCAGGTAAGTACTGTTCAAGGAGCTCTCTTACTAGCGTTCAAAGCTCCTGTGGGTCCGATGCCGGCGTGTCCAGTCATCCTTGTGCAGCCTCTGGATGGCTGCTGTGTGAAGGCCGTGGAGGAGGAGGTTGTTGCTGCCTGCTGTTTGAGATCCTGTGGTGTCTGCAGGATGAGGATGCTCCCATCCATGGCTTCTTCTCGTGGTAGGTCTGGTACCTAGGTCTGTTGCCATGGTGACAGTTCTGTCCTTGGCTGGCTAGGAGCCTTTTGGAGAAGGGTTCTGCATTGTAGCAATGCTGTGCGCCTTCTGGTGCCAGCTCTGGGTTCTGGGTTTTGCAATTCACAGTTGCTTGTGTGTTACAAACCCTTTTTTATGAGGCCTTGTGTTTGTTAAAGGCCTTCTGTGTCAATTCACGTAGTTGGTGAATAGGCGTTGTGCTGGGGCAGGCCGTAATGCCTAAATGGTGACTTACAATCGGATGGAGATTTCGGAGGAAAAGACTCTTGAAGCTGGTGTCCTCCTCCATCCCAGGCTCATTGCGAGCTCCAAAGTAAGCTTGTCTGAGTCTGTGGTAGTAGGTGTATGGAATTTTATGTCTGCCTTGTCTGTTGTCTAGGGCAGCAATCAGTCCGCTTTCAGACTCTGAGTCTGAGAAATCCTTGACGATGGCTTGTTTCAACTGCCAGTAGTCGGATTGGATGTTTTCTGGCTGCCGAGCCAGAAAGCGCCGCACCTCTGGTCCGGAAGTGATCCAGAGAAGACAGAGTCTATCTTGGTGGGTCGGACTCGTCAAAGACTGCAGGTGAAAGTCAATGTCTCGTAGGTAGGCGTGGACGTCGTGGTCTCCTGCAAGCTCTGGGGTGAATGCAGGGATGTGCCTGGCTATTCGTTGGAGGTCTTGAATGTCACTTCACGTGCCATTTCAGGGTCTGTCTGAATTAATCCTTCTCCTTCTGAGGCCGCAGAGACTCTCAGGAAATGGGCTGGTGAAGTGTTTAGCAGCGGGCTCTGGCTCCTCCCCCCTTTGTGTCTGTGTGAAGGGTTGGGGAAGTTTGCACTGCTAAAGTAAAGTTCAGGTGGGTGCCCTTTTCGTAGGGGGTCTGTTTGCAGTTGGTAGGACTGCTTCAGTTCTTTTTGGACCATGTTAAGCTCCTCTTTAGTGCTGCAGAATCACTGAGTCAAGTTCTGGACGTCAGCTCTGGCTACATGCAAACTGCCTTCAAGGGCCTTAACCTTAGCGTCTCTCTCTTTAAGTTCCACATTAGCTGTTTTTAACAGTGTATTTGTGTGAAACAGTTCTCTTTCAAGGTCTTGCTTGGTGGCATTTTCTAACTGCTCTCGGTGCCCAGCAGCAGTCAGAGCCTCCTGAAGACCGGTGATCTCCTTCGGTTGTTCCATTCTGTCGCCGTCCTTGCATATGTCCGGTGTCGTCTCTCGCTGAGCAGAGTGGAGCTGTGTGACTGGCAGTTTGAGTTCATTTACCTCCTGTCGGAGCCCTGCAAGAGAATGGGCCAAGGAGAAAATGAAACTGGTCAGCTCTTCATTACTCAGGCTGGGTGTCGGTGTCCACTTGTGTCGCCGTCTTGTTGTTCCTTCCTCTGCCACTGCAAGTCGTTCGCTGCTTCAGGCTGAAGGGTGTCCATCACACTGCTCCGCTGTGTCTCCAGATGGTGCTGGTAGGGGGCAGGGCTGGATGTCTGAGGCATACTGGCACATTTGTGGGAACACAGTTTTGTGTTGCTGAACACCAAGAATTTGAGTATCTGTGTTAACGTCTGTAAGCAGTCAGCTAATGACGGGCTGTACGTGTAGCCAAACTATTACTCAAAACTGATGGTTCTCACGGGTTTGGTCACTATGAGGGTAACAAACAAAACAAACTGGAGAAAGGGAGAAGAAAGAAAAAAATATATAAGATCGGGAATCGGAAAGGGAAAGGAAGAAAGGGGAGATTTTACCTTTTTAGTTTAGGTTAGGAGTTATGGCTAAGCAGTTATCACTTGTTGAAGTAAATGTTGCAGTAAACTCATAAAACCATAGGCGGCCTGATAGCTAAGCTACAGGAACACATCAAACACCTAAAGGTCAAAAAGAAAAATAAACAATGGGAAATGTTTCTAGTTCTCTCTGGGGCTCACAGTGCGTTTGAACGGTAACCGTACTTCATGGACTAGGCACTAATGGGTGAGAAGGGGTAGAGAGGAACAGGAATTAGGCTACTAATAACCTGTTTAGCTCATTAAGGAAACAACAGTTGCTAGAACTGGATTCCTATAAGGAGAGAGAAGATGCTAATGGTAAGCTAACTAAAAATAAGGTAGAAGTAAAAGTAGAATGTTCTTATAGCTCTGGAAAACTAAAACTACACTAACTTCTTTTTATTCAGTCACAGCGATAGTATGTTGCCCATATGAGATTTCCTGGAACGACATGTGTTATATTGCGGTACTTCTGCGAGAAATATTTGGAGTTTCTACTCATCGGCGCCCTCCAGTGTCCAGTATGAAACAGATGTGTTTAGTGCCAAATAAAGCTCACTCAATCCTATTCTGGGTAAAAATAGAAAAAATAATTCTTCTCTCTAAATAATTTTGAGAGAAACATACAATCAATATGTTTTTCTTCAGTGTACAGAAGTTTACGAACTCAGAACACCTCCTACAGGAAGTTTCAGGTTCGGTCTCCTGGTGTGCTGCCAGGTCCGTATGACAGATTTCACATTACCAATTTTTCATGCGAACCGTGCCCCGTTTCGACTAAAAACCAGTGTGAAAGCACTCTTAGTGGAGGGGATTTTTCAGTGACTTCAATGCAGGTTACATTGTTATGCACTAGGTCTTCATGAGTGAGTTAGTAAACCATTCAGTCAATTCAAAAACGCTGATTTATTCAGGAATGAAAAAAGGTTTTAAACAAGGAGATTATTTGAACTTACATACCACCTTAAGCAAGGTTCAACTGACAAGCAATGCAGCACCGGGGTAACGCTAAATCTGTGCTTCACAGAGATCAATGCATTGACCATTGCTGACGACTGTCATGTAAAATCCACTTATCCATTGAAAGGATACTACAAAAAAATATTGCATTCATCAGCGAAACACAGACATGGAAATCTGATTTATTATTTTTATTAATGACTTGACCTAGAGCTGGGATGGGCAACTTTGGTTCTGGAGGGCCACTGTCCTGCAGAGTTTCTGTCTGTAGTTTTCTAATAATCCTGACTGATTAGTGTGTTTAGGTGTCTTTGATTAGGGTTGGAGCAGGACCTCCAGGACCAAAGTTGCCCATCCCTAGAATGAAAGCTATACCACCCTGTTGAAAAAAAAAACAGCATATGGTTATGTTTTGAAGCATGGCAGCTGGTTTGAGCTGGTTTATGCTGGTCCACACATACTCTCTCTCTCATAATATTCTACTCAGTAATACTATACTAACTTCACTTAACTTCATACTATACACTAACTTCACTGAAGCAGCCCAAGCCGTCTGTTGTGTTTGTGGGTAGAATTGTATTGGGACTACTATTTTGAAAGTGTGTTGGTAGGAAGTATTGTGTAATGACGTAATGTGTGTGAGAATGGAAGTGATGAGTAAACAAGTTCACTTCTCGTGTGCTCTATTGTTAACTCCTGACAAACACCACAAACTGGCAACAAGGCTTATTTTTTTTTTTTACATAGAAGCTGAACGCCTTCTGTAAATGCTGTCAGGTGTTTTACAGTACGTTGCTGCTTTGCAAGGGCTTGTTGTTTCATGTAATTTCGGTGCCAGTACTGACAAAATGGTTAACCCACGAATATGTGAGAGACTTTTACTAGAAACTGATCTCACACTGGACAGAGCTGTTACAATAGCAAGCCAGATTGAATCTGCTGCCGATTAGGCTAAATCCATTTCAAATTCCCGCCAAGTTACCACCCCGTACAAGCGATGCAGCACACACTAAAATGCAGAACAAGGGAAAAACTGTCACATGCAACTCTTAATTCTGCTCAGGTGGGGAAGAGGAAGTCATGCTTTCGCTGTGGATCGGAGACACACAGCTGGGTGCTGCAATGCTACAAACTGCCCAGCTGCAACTGCAACATTCAAGAAGTGTAAAAAGTTTGGACATTACGCTAAACTGTGCCAATTAGTGCAATCAAATATGTGTGAGGTCTGTGAAATTCAATTACCAGAAATTACTGTATATGATGTACCAGAAATTACTGCATACGAATATTTAGCTCATACTCTCAGCATTACAAGCACAGTGACAGTATCTACTTCTGACTCACAGACTTGTATGTTGGATTTGACACTAGGTCTTCCATATCTCTCCTTCCCTACAGTACTCATTCATGTCATTTTAGTAATGTTGTGCTGTCACAACCCACAACCAAGCTTGTGGCATATTCAAAAACCAAATTCCGGTGGTTGGATGTTTGTCACCACTCAGTTCCTACGTTCTTCAATGTGGACAAAGGAACCCCAACTCATGGGGAGGGATCTAATACCTGCACTGCATGTCTTGTGCCAGTCTTTCAGTGGACTGTTGCCAAGTCAACTGAGTTTAAATGTGCTAAAATCTTTATAGACCACATAAAGCTGGATGAAAATATCACACATTTGCGACAAAAACTTCGCCGTCTGCCACTCTCTGTTCGTAGTGCTGTGTCAGAGGAATTAATTCGCTTGCAAGCTGCTGGGGTGATAGAACGCATCAACGACTCTGCACGGTTGCACCAATTGTTGCTATGCAGAAAAAGTCGGGTAAAAGTAGGATGTGCGTTGACCTCAGAAAAGACAAATAAAGCAGTGATTGTGGACTCATTGACACAAAAGGTTCTTTCTCTACCATCGACCTGGCTAATGCTTACTATCAAGTGCCGCTGCATGAGGACAGTCGTGACCTCACAGCCTTTATTACTCATGATGGACTGTTCTGTTTTTGTTGTGTTTCTTACTGATTGGCTTCAGCACTCGCTGCATTTCAGAAGAAGATGATCATCATCCTGACTGGCTTGTCAGGTGTTGAAAATTACCTGGACGACATTATCATCCACGGACTTGACATGTCTATGCATGACAAAGTGGTCTTACAACAACTAGAAGCTTCTGGCTTGCAGACAAGTGTCGCTTCCAGCAAACCATGCAGCCTGCTGTTCTTAGGTCATACTATTTCAGCAGAGGGTCTTCTTCCTGAGAATTCACATGTACAGTACAGGCTATTCTCAATGCCCCTGCACCTTTTGATGTATCTACTTTGTGTTCCATACTTAGGCTTATGTCGTGGTACAGTAAGTTGATTCCCGATTTTGCCAACGTACCTCCAGTGCATGCATGCCTACAAGATCCAAATGGATTCAGCTGGTCAAAAGAAGCTGAACAAAGTTTGACCAAAGTAAAACGACTGCTAGCAAACTGCCCTGCTTTGGCATTACTTGACCCCACACTACACATGATTGTCTCCACAGATGTTTCTGACTATGGTCTGGGAGCCATACAGGTCAGCCCAGATGGCATTGAACGAACCTTTGCTTCACGTATGCTGTCTACTGCTGAGTGTAAATATGCCACAGTGGAAAAGGAAGTGCTAGCATGCATGTGGGCCATTAAGAGGTGCCATACGTATCTGTGGGGCCACCGTTTCACTCAATGTACAGATCATCAGGCACTGACAACCCTGCTTACATGTTGGCCATGCTAGACATTATGTAGCAAGGTGGTCTGCACATCTCATGTCATTTAATTATGATGTGGTATACCACACAGGTTCCCAAAATGCCCCTGCTGATTATCTGTCATGTTTGCCCTTACTGCTTCTCCTGCAGATAATGCTGTTGCTCAAGCCCCTGTTGATGATGTTGATGAGGAGTTTGTTGCTTTTCTATCTGCTGCCTGTAATTCTGTAATTGCTGCTGATGTTGATGCTGCATGTGCTTCTTGCCCTGCTCTTACCAAACTTTGTACACAGATTTCCAATTGTAGGACTCTTTCACCAACGGGACTGGACGTTGAGTTGTTGCCATACTATAAACTGCATCTGGAACTGTCTGTTAAGGACAACTTCATCTTCCGAGGCTCAGGGCTGATTGCACCTGCTGCTCTTCAATCTGTACTGGTCTCCATAGTGCACAAAGGACATCAAGGAGAGGTGAGAACCAACACCGCTGCATCCGACTGCAGGTTTGGTATAACATTAACTGACTATTACAGCAAATGGCCAGAGGTGGTCTTTACTCTTTACTTCACTACAGATTCTGTGGTTTCATTTCTGTCATCAGTCTTCAGCCGCCATGGAAATCCATTGACTATAGTCACTGATAACGGTGTTCAGTTTACGTATGCTGCTTTCGCTGATTTTCAGGAAGGAAGGAATATTTGTCACCATCTTTCATCTCTCTACTACCCAGTTAGAGTAATGGTGTTGTAGGGAGGTTCAACAGAGTGCTCAAACACAGTGTCCAAATGGCCATCCAGCAAAATCAGCCATGGAAACCTGTGGTAACTTCTTGCAGGTGTACCATGCCTCTCCACATGCTGCAACTGGTACTTCAGCCTTTCAGCTCCTCTATGGCAGGCAAATGAGCACAAGGCTGTCTATTTTGCCATCTGCTCCTGTGCACCCACCAACTGACATGACTGTTCGCCGAAGGGATATGCTGCTGCAACACCAAATGAAAAGTTACATTGATGCTAAGCGTGGTGCTCGCATTTCTTGTTTCCAGGAAGGGGATAAAGTGAGGGTACTGAACCCCTTGCATGTTCCTAAGGGACACAGAAAGTTTACCAATCCTCTCACGGTTGCGAAAAGACTTGGGGTTGGTACATACATTCTTAGTGATGGAAAAACATGGAATGCTTCCAATCTTACTGCATTTCCATTCATTGCACACCAACAACTCCAGCTGAGAACACTGCTCACTACACACACACTCATACTGCTAGACCTAAACGTGATGTTAGTAAGCCTGGATGTGCTTGTTGATGTAATTGATGTTCTATTCTGTTCTTAAAAAAGTGGAAATCATTCTCTCTCTCTCTCTCTCTATATATATATGTATATAGCCACAGATTAGTGGCTCTTGCCTTTTATTGTTAGTAATTCTGCCCAGTAATTTGATCAACATTTAATCAATGTTAATTCTTATTTATGTTATCAAAAAGACATGGACAAACGCACTCTGTCCGAGGTGCAGGTCAAGAGAGATAAATCTATATATATGAGATCTGTCCGCACACTCACTTGCAAAAAGTTTTTTTTTATTATCCAACGTTTCGGCACAAAGCTTTTGTGCCAAAACATTGGATAATAAAAAAAACTTTTTGCAAGTGAGTGTGCGGTCAGAGCTCATATTTATATATATATTTCTTATTTATGTCCATAAAAATGACACTCAAGAGTGCATTCAGTTGCAAAATATGCCATATTATGATGCTGTTACCCATCTGTGCATTAATTAATGTTCGAGGCTCGACTGTCTTGTGAAATATAAACAGTGTTATGTTAGAGGTTTGTAATAGTCAGTCACTGAATTTACTAGAATGGGGTTGAGCTTTAAACAGAAACTTTATTGTTAGGCATTCTTTGTTATATTTAGCCACAAAGCCGATAGTTATTAGTTACATAAAGAGGGCGTGACACAAGCCTGGGCAGAATCTGTGGGGCATTTTTCTCTATTGATTTTCAGGGAAAATCTGCATAATTTTCCAAAATGGACTGAAATATGGTTAAATGGGGCAGAGAGTACTGCAGAGTTATTTGTAATTATTAAAAAATGCAAAATATATGTGATATTTAAACATGTAAGGGGCTGGGGATGTATAGAAGTTTGTTAAATGACAGGCATCCTGATTCTACTGAAATCTTCAAAAGCTTTTTTCAAATTGATTTTGTTTCTGTCTGGTAATAACCAATGTTTGTTTTCTCAGAGTGATTAAACTGCAACTGGCTGTATATATATATATATATATATATATATATATATATATATATATGTATTTTTAAATGTAGAATAGACATATTTCAACTGAGACATGACTGTGCAAATTACTTTTCATATTGTATGCAAACACTGTTTTCATGTGGATCAAAGGTTTTTTAGTGACAGCTGGAGTTATAAGAGGGATTACAGAGAATGGTGAGTATATGTGTGACAGTGGACACTGAGACAGGCAGAGATATTATGTACCCCTGTATTTGCTATGGGAACACAAATAGACTCAAAGCCTAAAAACTGAAAAAGACTCAGAGGCTCACATGCAAAAAGAAGCACATGCATGCACAACTGTTTTCTTAGGTAACTCTGGTAGCGGCTTTTGTTGCTGCTTTTCTGTCCCATGTCTCTGATGTTTCCTCTAGTTCCCTCCGGACATTTTATCATCGCCATGCCAACCACAGTGTGTGCTGGGAGTGTGTTACAACATAATGTAAGTAAAAAGTATATCCCACCTATGGTTAAATCATGACTTCTAATCAGTGTTTCCCTACCCTTTACCTGAATCTGCCCTATAGCCATGAGCACACTGCTGTGAGGACTGAAAATAGGGGCAAATTTTCCACATCATTAATCTGAAATGGCAACAGAGACACATCTGCTTGGGACAGAGACAGTAGGTTAGAAACAGGTCAAATGTTGATGTTATCAGAGCAATCAGAGATGGCTTAGTTGGCAAGTTAGTTGCATAACAAAGTCTGAGGTTCCAAGAAAATCAGGTCTGTATATATTCATTACAAATCAAGGAGGCGATCAAAATGTACTTTAATAAAATAAGCCATCATGCATTAAGGCAATCATTACAAAGATATTTAGATACTCTGGATAGATATCAGCTGGTTTAGAAAAGAATTGTAGGATACTCCCTCAATCCTTAAGTCACTTCTGTGCTCATTCAACGGAAGTGTTTACTCAAGGGGGCTAATTAATCCTGTGCCATTAGGTGTTTGTTACCTCTGGAGAGGTAGAGCTCTATGCAGTGGCAAACTAAAGAACCTCACTGTGCACTAAGTGTGGCTTGGAGCTTGGAGGTGGATACTTGCATACCTATCTTTTACTATCTTTTAGTCATATGTCACGGGTGGTTTCCCCATAAAATTATATGATATGATAGAAGTCAAAAGATAACTGGTGACATAAAAGCAGACATTGTGTTTAATCACCAAAGTATTTTGGCATAATCCATTACAAGGTTCATACAGAATTTGCAGTTTTTTGCATTTCTGCAAAGACTGTAGGAGAAAAAGTGCAGAATTCTGTGGAACAGTTTTAGAAAGTGCATTGTAAAATGTGATGATTTTATATATTTTTTGAAGCACACTTACTTATTTGAAGCTCATCACCAAAATGCTAGAATGTTCTGGGTGCTTGCTAGAACATTGTTATGCAGTTGTCAGGGCTTTGCCAGGTGGTTGATAGGGTGTTCTGAATGTTTGCTAAATGGTTATTCGCCTAAAGGCTGCAATACACTATATGACATCTTAAATCGTTCCACTGCAAATTGTTTTATAATCAATTGCAAAGAAAATTTTATTGAAAGAAGTAGTGCCAACTGTACAGTAGCCACATCGCAAAGCGTAAGTAAGTACTTCCACACAATGCTTTGTACATGATGATTTGATAGAGGGGCAATAGAGTGGTGCAGGTATGATTTCAGAACCTGTAAATCTAATTCGATGATGTTCCTTTGAGATTTTTCTATGGGGTTTTATAATTGGGTTTTTCAATTTATGAGTAAAATAAAGCCTGTGGTAAACATAACTTGACAATACCTTGACATTTTGTTTTACAGCGTACACTGCACACTCTCACATCCCAAGTGATCTTATCTAGTTACTTATAAAAAAAACTCCTTCAAAATTCACGAAATTCACAAAATTTCGCTATGTGTGTGTATCATGTCGTAGAACAAAATGTCAAAGTATAGTCAAATAATGTTTATCACAGGCTTTATTTTACACATAAATTGAAAAACCCCATTATAAAATCCCATAGGAAAATCTCAAAGGAACCAGTGGTGAATTAGTCTTCTGGGTTCTGACACCACTCTATAGAAGGGGCCATTGATGGCTTTCCTAGAGCAATATTAGCCAATCGTAACTGGTAGTTTGCTGACAAGTCTTAAAGGAGACACAGCACTAAAACGGAATGTTTCTGACAGAGGATCAGAATGACACAAAATGTTTTTGTGCAAAAATATTTACTAACATTAATGAACTAATACTTTAATACTCTAATATTGCCCAATAATAGCTATAGTACCAATATATGGTGCATCCCTAGAAATGTGGGCTACTGAGCGATTTTTTTTTTTTTTTATGATTCTATTACAGCAATTACAGTAAATCTTCTAACATTTTACTTTGAATCATATAAAGCTGTAATTCTAATCTGGTCCATATTTAAATATTTTCAGGTATGATGTTAACAAATGGGAGGATTTTTTTAAAGATTCTTCATACACCACACAAAAGGAGAAGGTTTAACTGAGTTGTTGCTCAACACATACAACCAGATGCTCAAATGAAGAGCTATGATGATACACACATGCTCTTAACTTACGTCATCCAGACACATGGCATGTCAAGAATCTGGCAGGAATGTTCTATAGCGCAAGCCAGAGAGTACAGAAAGCCACTGGATTGTGTGGAATGTGAGTGAGATGAGATGAACTCCTCATCATTGAATCTCTAGATCTCCAGATTATCTCATCACATCCCTTCATCTGAGCCAATCAAATCTTAGACAGGAAACATAATCTAGCATTGCATTTGTATCTTTATTTATGATAGCAAAATAAAATGAATCTGACAGCATTGACTGTTTTGATTCCCTTGAAGGCATCCTGCTGAGGTTTTTGGAGTTTTTGGAACCCAAATGGTAATTGGTTTACATTTTACGCTGAATTTAAAATCTAATTCTATACTGTGCCTATAAAGTCATGTGGCGAAAAAATTGTCAAGCATGGAGATGCACATGATCATTAAATCTAATTCTAGACATTTAGGCTGTTGCATTTTGTAGAACTGTAAGTGGGGCTTTATTTGCAGTAAGCCTACGTGATTCAAGCCATGGCTTTCCTCAGCCTGTGCAGCCTGTATGAAGTCTCATTGTCTCTGGAATTTATCAGGGGAAGTCTTGTACTGTCACTTCAAATGGCTCATTCACAACCAAATACACAGCTGGCCCTAGACCTGCTCTTACTGTGGGCCAAAATAAGCCAAACGGCCTTGACACTAATTTAGATGAAAGTACATAGTTGCTCTTTCTGGCAATAAACCATCTTATCTGGGCCATGAGTAATAAGCATGATCTTTACTGCTTTACAATCCTTTAAATTGTAAGTGTGCAAATTTTCAGTTCTTCACTAATAAAAACCTTGTGATAAAAGCCTTTACTTATAGTATGACCTCTGCTCTACTAATAATGGAGCTGACAAAATGACTTACATGCCACAGGGAGCTGAGTCAAGTAAATTATACTGTATAGAGCTTTCAGCTGTCACATTTTGGAAAGTAAGGCTTCTAAGTATAGTACATTTCAGTAGGTAAAAAAAAGGGTTTAGAGGAAGTAATGGGTCATTGACTTGGTGTTTAACATGAGTTCTGTGCAACAAGCATTCTGCGAAACTTGGAACATTTTCATTAAACATCAAAAGCAGTAAAACAGTCTAGTCTAGAGCCAATTATTAATAGCAGAAAAAAGCCAGAGGAAAATTTAATAGCTCTCCTTAGTGCTTAGTAGATATAATGGAACTCAGTAATATTTTAAGCATCAACTCTATCGCAGATGTTTCACTGAAACAGTTGTTGGCATATAGAGCTAGGGCTATCAAATAAATGTTAGAATTGGTCTTGTCAGGATTTGATGAGAAATGTTTGAGTTCATAATAAAATCACAGATTTTTAGCACAGACGGTAAGATTTTTTAAGAAGTCTCACTCACCAAGCCTTAATTTCTTAAATACAATAAAAAAAAGTAATGTTATGAAATATTACAATTTAAATAGTTTTCTATTTGAATATATTTTCAATTGTACTTTATTCATGTGATGGCAAAGCTGTATTTTCTGCATCATTACTCCAGTCTTCAGTGTTACATGATCCTTCAGAAATCATTCTAATATGCTGATTTGCTGCTCAAGAAACATTTCTTATTATTATCAATGTTGAAAACAATTGAGCTTTTTTGGAAACAGTAATACATTTTTTGATGAATAGAAATGTCAAAAGAACAGCATATATAGTTGAAACAGATTTTTTTTGAAACAGAAGTTTTTACTGTCACAATTTAATGTGTCCTTGCTGAATCAAAAAAAATCACTACTTATAGACAAATATTACTATGGGACCATTATTATTGATTATTATTGTTTTTGTTGATTAGTTGTAATACCTATTGTTTTCAATGGTAATTTCTCATTATTGTTGTAATATAGTTATAAAAAAAACACACTACCGTTGCAATTACAAATAAAAAAGGGGGAACGCTTGATTGTCATGAAAAAAATACAAAAAGCATCTTAATGGTCCTAAATATAGGCTTTATGTTGTTTTTGTGTAATACAGTTCCTAATTATTTCTTTTGATTTTGGATTGAAACATAACCCAGATATGATATGTTCTTGATCTAGGACAGGTCAAAGATCAATGTTCCTGCCACGCAGGAAGCTGCAAATTCACATAGTGATACCCAGGCAATGTAATATTCCCTGTCACTAGGAGTCCTTTTATGAAACTCACAAGAAGAGTTGACTCATTCTGGTGACTTGTGCAGACATGTTTGGTTGTCATGGTGAGAGATCGGCACAGATCCCGGGAGGTGATTCGCATGTGATTTGGAATGCAGGACAGAGTATGTGTTCCCAATTTCAATCACAAACCACAGGCGTATTGCTGAGTGTTTCTTAGTTTGTATGGGAGTGTATCTTATGTCGATTATGTGTATGTATGTGTAGAAATATGTACCTAACACATCCTGAACCTGAACCTACCACATGCTTTGACTTGCGTGGGAGAGTGAGAGGAGTGGCATCAGTATGAGACTCTCCCAATGACTTAACTATGATGTTCTACTTAAGAACTCATTTAACCTTTATCTCTTGCACTCCACCTTTCTCTCTATAACAGACACACACACACACACACACACACACATACACAAACAAATTAAATTGCACAGACACTGCATAGACTTCTATTGTCTCTATATGCAGCTAGTTATAAATACTATGACCATCCTAACCCTAACCCATACCCTAACAAGTTTTTTTTTTTTTTGCCATTTTTACAAACAAGGATGTCCCCAAAAGGAGGTATTGTCAGGTTTAGCTCACTTCTAAGTACAAATTTGTCCCCAAAATATGGTTAAACACACACACGCACAAAGAATCTAATGTCATAGACCTTGAGTTGCAGTCTGACAACATTTTCTTCAGAAACTGTATCAAAAACACCTCTGCAACTCAGTGGCATGACTTTAAAGCCATACATTACAAATACTTAAACACATATTCCATCTCTGCAACAGCTGTATTTTTCTTTAATAGTCTTAACTTTTTGTTACTGTGAATGCTTAAAGTCTGTGATGAAGTTCTTTGGTTGCGGTCTTTGGTTTTAATGTGGTTCTTGATCTGGCATATTAGTACTGTACATGTTATATTTTTTATATTTTTATTTTATAAGATATAGATATAAATAAGTTTATAAACTAAATATTATTTGGCGAATAGGGAAATATTTGGATTCTTGCCAAATGAGGATTACGCCAGTCCATGCATTTGGATTAAGGCATATGTTGGCTTTGTATTCTGCCTTGAGATCTGTCTATATAAGTGTTTATTAGTGAATTTTAAAAAAATTTTCATAGACTTCAGAAATATCTCGTTTTTTAGTCTTCTTCTCTCCTCATATTCGATTTTTGCACAGTTTGTATTCATTAGGCAAGGCAAGGAACTCAAGTAGCTATATTTGTATTGGCTATAGCGCATTTCACACACGCTGGCAATTCAATTTCACTTTCCCAGGCAATGCAACACCAAATATAAATGTCTTGCTCTTGTAGAAGATAAGATTGCTCTTCCAAACTTTCGCTATAACTGTTAGTTGCTTTGGAATATCGGGAGAAATATGAAGACATTAAAGACAAGAGAGAGGGCTGCTCATTTTCTCAGGAAAACGATTGCACGATTTGAATGAACAGCGAGGCAAAGAAACCATCCAATGTGTTTTTTGTTTTTTTTTGGCAATGGATCTAGCATTCTGCACGCTTTAAATCAGACACATTTACTTAATTGAACTAGTGACAGAGAGAGAGAGAGAGAGAGCTGCAAGTTTATTTACATCAAAACAGATACATTACCACTTTATTGTACCTTTTTAGCTTTTCAGTATTCTATCAAAGCTATACTAAATAACTATATCACGTTAATTGCTTCGACAAGAACTATCATGTTGATTGCGTCGACATGAAGTTTCTGTGCTCCTGAATGTTTGTGTGTGTGCAGCGCGATCTCCGATGTCTTTTTGTGTTTCAAAGAAGGTAGTGCATTAATAGAACAGATAGGCTACATTCCACTTCATTGTAGCTTTTTAGCTTTGCAGTATTAAAACAATTTTGTTAATAAATATCTCGTGATAGCATTGACAAGAAGGTTCTGTGTTCCTGAATGTTTGTGTCTGTGCCTCGCGTAAACGGTGAACAGCGCTTTAATACAGATATGGAATGATGAATCCCCAGACCAAACACCGCAAAACCGCCAGTTGATTGCCACCATCACAGCCCTACTGACTACTATAATCTGACTAATGTTAGATCAACAAATGTTATATGGGTCAGGTCAGTTAGAAATAGATAAAAACTTGAGATAACTGCACATTTCCACTTTTTGGTTTCATTTCCACATTGTGGTTTCATTCTTTTAGTGAAAGCCAATGGCACTTCAGCGCAGGAAGGCCCGGCCACTATATAAGTCTGCTCTGAATGCTACTGTCTTTGAATCGTTTGACTGAACGATAGCATATTTAAAGGTTTTTGCATGGCATCTTATGCAGTGTCTCTTTCCCTTCTTTCAGGAAACCATGGTTACGTGAGTAACCCAAGACATTCCCTTTCGAGGTCGGTCTCTCGACATAGCGTCAAAAGCTAACACAAGACATTCCCTTTCGAGGTCAGTCTCTCGACATTGCGTCAAAAGCTAACACATTGGGGAACGTATAAAATCCCTGCCGTGTAAAAACAAAGCACTAAAACACTACCCGAAATCTAATAGAAATAGCTGAACGGGAGTGAATATATACATAGCTCATGACTCAGGTGAGTATGAGCAGTAAGAAACTGCCATGCCTCCCCCAGATTACTGACCAGACCTAGCTGAAACACTCCACCAGGCCGTTGGCAGTTGGCCAAGATGGCGCCGGCGCCTTCAGCACCGCTCAACGCAGTGCCAAAGTCACTGCCACAACAGCACGCAGCATGTGAACAGGGCACAGCAGGCATTGACACGATTCTCACGATTCGTAAGCCTCACCATATAGTCATTCGTCCCGAACTCCATTCAAGCATTATTAACACTATTAGAGTTGCATATTTCCTACTCGTTTCCCACATGCTAGTGCGAGCAGCAGCGCTGTCTTAAACGAGAGCACTTTCAAGCAGTTCGAAGGGCGGGCTTGACAGCACTGAGTACTAAAGACAAGTCCTAGGCTGGCATCAAACGAGGGCAGGGAGGATTCAATCACCTCGTGCCCTGCAGAAAGCCTGTTATTAGAGCATGCTTGCCAACTGAAATACCACTCAGTAGTGGTATGAAAGGCAGCTATAGCTGTCACATATACTTTCAATGTAGAAGGCGAGCTTCCCGCATCTAGCCGGTCCTGCAATAAAGCCAGGATCACCGGTATGGAACATGTGTCTTTCGTTCTTGGCTGCACACCAAGCTGAGAACACTTTCCACTTCAGAGCGTACAACCACATAGTTGATGGAGCTCTTGACTCCGCTATTGTGTTCAGCACTCTCTGCGAAACATCTACCGGGCTCACGCTGCGCTGATCTGACACACATGCAAATCCCATAGCTCTGGCCTGGGATGCCAGATGGTGTCCCCCGCCTGAGACAGGAGGTCTCTCCTCAGAGGAATGGGCCATGGTGGGGCTACAAGCAGGTCCATCAACTCCGGAAACCATGGCTGGTTGGGGACTTCAGCGCTACCAGTAACAAGGTTTCTCTTTCTTCCCTGATTTTCTGTAGCACTAGCGGCAATATCTTCACTGGAAGGGAAGCACATTTTTGTATCACGAGCCAGCTGCTCGACAACGCATCCCCATCCAAGGGGCTGTTCAACAGAGAAAAGAACAGAGGGCAGTGAGCATTCTGTGGCGAAGAGGTTGACCATATTAGGCACACCTTTTTTGGGTGCAGCCTCCACTCTCCATTCACAACACCCCATCTGGACAGCATGTACACCCCACAGTTCAACCTGCCCAGTATATGAACTGCTCTTATCGAGAGCAGCCGCTGGTCTGCCCAGACTTCATCTCCAAGCAGTTTATATGCCACTGCTTTTGGCCACTCAACCAAACTCCAATGCCAGTCTGTTGTTGCATAGGGCTTCCCAGCCGCTCAGTGGCGCATCTGTGGTGATCACTTTCCATCTGACCACCCTGCCCATGCTGATCCCCTGATCGTACAAGGCCCTGTCGAACCAGGGAGACAACGTATCGTGGCACACGCACGCGATCTTTAAGCCAGAGCTGTAGTGACCTCGTATACAGCATTCCCAAGTGGCAAACTGAGGCTGCAGCAGCCATTAATCCCAACAATCTCTGAAAAGGTTTTAGGGGAATGGCTCTGCCCAGCTGAAACATGGTCAAAGCATTGAAAATGGTCTGAATCTGTTCCGCTGACAGTCTTCCCAGGAAAGTGATGGACTGAGAAGGCTGAAGCCTGCTCTTCTGCATGTTCACTGACAGGCCAAGGCAAGCCAAATGCGCAAAAAGTTTGTGTTTGTGGCTCTCCAGCACCTCGCATGACTTGGCAATGATGAGCTAGTAGTCCAGATAATTCAAAATGCAAATCAGTCTCAAGGGGGCAAGCACCGCATTTATGCACTTTGTGAACGTGCAGGGAGCCTTGGAGATTGGTTCATGGCTTGGAGCACGGGAACGTTCTTGCCCTTCATACTGAGTTGCACGGAGTTCGCGCTCTGCAAAACACTGTCCATAGGAGGTCCATTGCTTATGTCTTGCAATAGAATTTAAGGTAGAAAAGAGCTCTGATATTGAGATATGTTTGGTTTTGCATTTATTACAACATTTACATGTGGCAACACAACACACAAACATTTCTCTTTGCCCAACGCAACTGCCAGGGGGCTTTTGAAAGAACTCCAACTCTTTTTAGAGGCGACTGATTGGGTACCGTTTTGTTCCACTAATAATCTACAGTATAGAGTGTGCGCGTTGGTCCACGGGGTTCCCCACACACAACAGTATTTCTGATCGTAAATATTCAACATGTTGGATATTTATGATTTGAGATCGGTGTGGCCCCGGCGTTCTTCCAAGCAGATTCAATAACTCTTAACACACATCACACTACAGGAAAATCTAATAAGATCATCTAATCAAGATAATCGTGACTTTGCCTAGGATTGTCGGAAGGCCAGAATTGGCACAATTATCTTGTAGTGTGTGGGTGCCTTAAGAAAGAGAACATTCAGAACTGCAGTAGATATCTTAAAATAATTTAGAACTAACTTACAATAAAACTGCTAGAACTGCTTGGTCCTGCAGATTTGTCTTATACAACATTAGGAAGATCAGGCCCTTTCTATCAGAGCATGCTACACAACACCTTGTCCAAACTCTTTTTCTATCCAGACTGGACTATTGGTAATGCTCTCTTCGCAGGCCTTCCAGCATGCACTGTCAAACCTCTGCAACTTATCCACAATGCTGCAGCAAGAGTGGTCTTTAATGTGCCGAAGAGAGAGCACGTCACACCTCACTTCATAAATTTGTACTGGTTGCCAATTGCTGCTCGTATCAAATTCAAGGCACTGATGTTTGCCTAAAGAATAACCACTTGCTCTGGACCCCTATACCTAATTCAGACCTACTGTATGTGCCCTCCAGAACTTCCGTTCTGCAAGTGAACAGCACCTTGTGGTGCCATCCCAAAGAGGCACAACATCACTTTCACTGATCTTTACCTTGACTGTCCTAAGCTGGTGGAATAACCTGCCTAACTCAATCCGAGCTGCTGAAGAGTTTTCCTCAGCACTTGACCCATTAATACTAACACTTCTATAACATTGCTACATGTCTTGTGCTAGAATAACTGGGACTAGTCACAGCACTTTCACATTGTTGCACTATTGTTGGTTTGATTGCTTCTATTGTTCTCATTTGTAAGTTGCTTTGGATAAAAGTGTCAGCTAAATGATTAAATGTAAATGTAAAATGATGAAATAATGACTCTTAAAAGATAATACAAAATAATATAGATTATAATAGACTAATTTGATAAGATTATGCTGAGCTGTATCAGCTCTCTGCTTATCCTTACAATAACATTGAACCCGTTTGTACAGACTTATGTAACCTAAACACACACGGCAGGCAACAAACCTTTAATGTCAACATATGAAGATTAAGACAGGTCCTAAAGACACCGCTCAATCTCTTTTACAGCCTCTCCCAAGACCACAAGACCACAGGAATGAAATGAGAAAAGAGAAACAAAAACAAAAACATACATTCTGAAATAGTGAAATCTATTGATGTTTGAAAAATGTTAAAAAAAAAAAAAAAGAAAAAAAAAAAAGGTGATATTAACTTTCAAAGCATCTAGTTATGTTATGACCGGAGGAGAGTGGGAACGAAAATAAGCTTAAGTCAGAGTTCAGCAGAACTGCACCTGGTACTGCACATTTTTATAACACCCTGATTTGGCTGACAATACGCTATAGGCCTGACAATGACAAAGTCCAAGCTAACCACATGAAATTGTGCTGATATACAGGTTTGCTACTGTGAACAAGTAATTATATTCAGCACTGTACAGACCTCTGGCCCACTATGAGAGCAATCATTGTGGCACAGTGTCATCTGATAAATGAATAATCTCAGAACCAGTTGTAACCTCTAATCCAGTTGTAAACTGAAGATGTTTATGGTAGGCCAGAGTCTATGAAACCTCTGTCATGGATTAGTTATTGTATGGCCATAACAAATCCAGTCTAATATAATTACATATGCTTATGTATAATAATGTGAATATTTGTAACAGCCAGTAACAGCCTGCAGAAAAAAAATACTTAGTACACCTCTAAAGTCTTTTCTTGAGGGCATGAAAATATAACTTTTGCATGTGTTTAAAGAAAATACAGTTTAAAACATTGAGTTTCTTACTTTTTTGATAAAAAATTAAACGAAACCAATCATTCATGTACTTTCCATTGGTTCTTTCACATTTATGTACTACAATGCATGTGCATTTTTTTTTTCATATCTTACATATTACCAAAGATAAATACAGCACTAATCACAACACCTTTAATTAGAGACAAACAGCGCACTCTAGTGAGTAAATCTAAGTATTACATGGCTAATAGTGGTGTCAGTAATTAGAGCTGTGCTTCACTTTGTTTGTCGACCAAACGTGTTTATTCTAGTCATCATGCATCACTGTAACATAATACCTATTGTAGCATAAGAAATACAATGAATATTTTATTAAAATGTAATATCCTTTTTATCACAACAACTAACAGTGATAAAAATGGCTTAAGTGTATAACTCATAAGGACCAATGTTTTTATGCGTGCTTACATCTATGTACTATTACACAGACTTAGGGCAGTTTGGTGTTGATTGTTCTAATTTATTCTCAAGTGTGCTTGCAGTGAAGGTGTGTGAAGTGAAGGTGTGAGAGTGTCAGTAATCCAAATGTTGTCTAGAATTAAATGAATATCGTGGCACAAAGTACTTCTGAAATGAGATGATAGTAATATACTGACAGTAAAGATGATCAAAGGAATATGAATACAATTTAAGCTCAATCGAAACTATTTGAGGCATAATGCTGCTTATGACGAAAAATTAATTTCCAGTCCTCCCTCATTTTCTTTATAAAAAAAAGCAAAAAAATCTTCTACAGTGAGGCTGTTACAGTCCACAGACATTAAAATACTCTTTGTTTCAATAGTATAACCACAAGACATACACCATATGAATGCTGACATGATTTTACTGTGAGAAATTGCTTATTGATCTTTTCTGTCTAAAGTTACATCTAATTTTACAACTTTGTCACCAAGAAAATGCAACAACATAAACCAGAGGTTGGCAAGTCCGGTCCTGGACTCTATAACCACAGTAGATGTGTTCGATTTGAGATGGAGCTAAACTCTGCAGGACAGTGGCCCTCCAAGACCAGAATTGCCCACACCAAATGATTTAAACAGCTTTACAGTTCAAATATCATACATGTTACTGAAAGAGTTAATGTAAGAGCTTTTATAAAATGATCTTCAAAGTGAACAATCCAATGCTCACAGAACCATAAAAAAATGGCTTAGTGTATATTGACATAGAATACATAGACAGGAATCAATCAATCAATATTATTTTTTTACTACTCCCAGTGCAGGTTGTTGCTGGGCCCCCTTGGTTGAAATCGTGTTCCAGAGGGTTCCTCCTCGGTTTGCAGGGGGGTGGCAGCTGTGTTGTCACCAACTTTCGCCCCGTTAGCGACGGCCCTGCCTGCTTGCGCTGACGCTTTGACTCTGAGTGGCAAAGTACCGGCAACATGTGAGAAATGCCGGTGCGCAAGAAAAAGTGAAGGTACGCTAAAGATTAAAAAAAGTGAAGGTACGCTAAAGATTAAAATATAGAAGTGCGTACCGGCCCACTTTGATCACTGGTAATAATAAAAGTTTATCAAGATATCATTAACTTGCTGTCCTTTTTTCCATGCAAGTCAGAACTGGCTGCCAAGCAAGTCAAAAGTATTTTTTGTAGTAATCAACATTATGCCACAAATGTTGTTGATTGAGCTTAAGTAGTGTTGAACCCAGTATTTAAATGTTTATTGTCAGTGTAAAAAATATTCAAACTCACCTCTGAGCTCCAGTAGAGAGGCCCTGAGTAATCTGTCCGTCCCCTGATCATGCTTTCTTTGACTGTGTACACTCCTCTCTCCACTGCTCCTTGGTCACAGATCTCCAGTGTGGCAAGCTCCCGCATCAGGTCTGACTGACTGACCGACCTGCGTTGCCTTGATAGGGGAGATGTGCAGATATGTCCAGTCCTTGTAGGCGAACGGCCCCTTTGCCAATTAATTCGGGGAATCTGACCTTTAACCTGCATCCTACTGTAGCTTTCACTCCGGCGGCCAATGTGGGACTCAGAATGGGGTGCAGCTTGCCCACGTTCAGGCTCCTGAGGAAAGAACGGGACGCCTCGGGCGAGGCAAGGGCTGGGGTTCAGGTAGCGGGAGGTGGAAGGAGCATACCTGGAAAGCTGGGGTTGACCTCGGACAATATATCCCAGGGTGGGATCGCAGGGGTCATAGGAACTGTATGGGCTTAAGAGGGTGGAGCCAGTGGTGTATTTGGGAGGTGAGTAGACTGGAGACATGATCAAGATGTGAAGAGAAATCAGCCCCAAGGTGGAGAGAGCCAAACTGTCACAAAGACAAACACAGTCTACTAGAAACAAAGCTAAAGAAGACTAACCCCAATCAGACTTATGCTTTTTATATCGGAGATCGTGTGCAAAATTTTCAGCCTCAGCAAATAATCTATATTAGGCTATAGAAGGTGGGACACTTAGGGAAACTTCTTTTTGTGTCTTGCTCATGCAAACACAAAGACAACATGATAAACGTGACTTGTCTCATCTTTCAGTATCAGTTGTGAGCAAGTAGGACAACAGTCAACTAGAGTTACTAGCAGGTAATGTACACTGAGACTCAAAAGGTTGATGATGAATGTTATAATTCAAAAACATTATAAATATGTTGGACAAAAAGAGAAATGAAGAAGAAGATGACCCTTTCAAAGACTTCTACAACCTTCAGGAAATGGCTGAAGACACGCCAAATGTTACGCCAAATGCAAAAACAAAAATGACTTGGTGGATGTCACTGAACAGTCTTTTCAAGTCATTTTATGTATGAAAATTGTGTAAAGCAAAATTATATTGCTTTCAAATCTTATGAAATATGAAATAACAGCTGCAACATACAATAAATTATACAATCAAATGCGGACCTGATTAATGGATAAAACAAAGATTATATCAGATGGTAATAATGATATCAGATTACAGTTGAACTGAACTGAATCAACATTGAAATGACCAAGTTTCGGCTCAAATTTTTGATTTTTGTTTTATATATTTTTTTCTGTAGAAAGACAAACATAAATAGTGATGAAAGCCAAAATATTAAATGTCACAGATGTATATTTACTGAGTAATCCACTATTTTGTAGAGCAGGAACAAAATGACAATTTTCACCTGAGATTCGGAGCCAATTTACAGGGGTGTAAAAATGACTTTAGAAAGAAGGCAGCATCATTATTTTATTTTTACACAGAGACTGGTATGTCTATTAGTAAAATCTGTTGACTTTAGCAATCTTTGTTTCATTATATGCCAACGGTGACAGATTAAAAATGGCAAAAAGCACTTTTGTTTGCATGCCTCTAACTCAAGGAGTATTAAAGATATCGTAATATCCTTCTAGATTCTGGTTCTTAACAAACTTTCCTTTTGGTATCTTCATTTTAAAGGTCCTCGATGGTTCAATCCCAGAGATAAGGAGATCTTAATGTGGCTCCATGAGTAAATTGGTAATTTGTACACATTTTCAGTGGTCAAAAACAAAATGTGGATCACTTTGCATACAGCTGATACTTGTTTTCTTTTAAAGACAAAATAAGAACAAATAATGTTAAAACTAGAAACATATCTCGTTTTTTTTTTTATCAACTCAATTACATAGAACATACCTGTCTGCCATAAATATACCTTTTCCAAATTTTGCATGCCTGTAACTCTAAAAGTATTCAAGATATCTTAACATCCTTCTATATTATTATTCTTGATAAACTTTTTTTTTTTAATCTTCATTTTCAAGGCCCTATATAGTTCAGTCACATAGATATGGGATCTCATAACAGCTCCATGTTCAAATTGTTCAATTTTACCCATTTTTTTACCCAGAGATTGAAAACCAAATGTGGTTCACTTTGAACACAGCTGATACTTATTGCATTTAAAGAGAAATTTCTGAAGAATAAATAATGTGTAAACTAGAAATGTATCTTGTTTTCCTCTCTCAAAAGAATTGCATAAAAAATAACTCTCTGAGAACCAAAAATCCACTGAAAATGGTTGAGGCACAGTAACTTGCTCTCAAAAGTATTTATAAAAATCTGTATTTGAATCAGTTTTAGGGATATTTGGAAGAAGGGATTTTATTCATTTTAACAGCTTCTGAAGCTAAAAAGAGTTCAGAGATACGTAGTATTGTAACTACACGTTACCACGTTGACATCCCTATATCTGTGAGATCGAACCATATAAGGCCTTAAAAATGAAGATTCCAAAAGAAAAGTTTCATAACAACAAGAATCTAAAATGACATTAAGATATCTTTAACACTTCTTGAATTAAAGACATGTAAACTTGTTTGTTTCTGCCACTCAGAGTGTGTTGTATTCAATTTTTTTGATAGAGGGAAACATACATTTCTAGTTTCAGTGTTATTTGTTTTTCAGACATTCTACTTTAAACACAATAACTATCAGCTTTTTAAAAAGTTACCTATGTATGGTTCTTGGCCATTGAAAATGGGTAAAATTCAACAATTTTGACATGGAGTCACATTGCGGTCCCAATATCGATGGGACTGAACTATATAGGGCCTTAAAAATGAAGATTCCAAAAGAAAAGTTTATTAAGAATGAGAATCTAGGATATTAAGATGCTTTAAATACTTTTAGAGTTACAGGCATGACAATTTTAGAAAAAGAATATATATATTTAATCTATATTTTAAAAGAATATTATTTGATCTTTAGATATTCCTCTTGCAAAGTGACCCACATTTGGTTTTTGACCACTGAAAATGTGTACAATTTGCCAATTTACTCATGGAACCGCATTAAGATCTCTGGGATTGAACCATTGAGGGCCTTTAAAATGAAGATTCCAAAAGGAAAGTTTGTTAAAAACCAGAATCTAAAAGGATATTAAGATATATTTAATACTTCTTGAGTTATGGACATGCAAACTTGAGGCAAAAACACAAAAACTGTCACTGTTGGCAAATAATGAAACAAAGATTGCTAAAGTCAACAGATTTTACTAATAGATCTACCAATCTCTGTGTAAAAATAAAATAATGATGTTGCCATCTTTCTAAAATCATTTTTAAACCCCTGTAAATTGGCTCCAAATTTCAGGTGAAAATTGAAATTTTGACCCCCCTCTACATAATAGTGGATTACATTGTAAATTTGGCTTTCATCACTATTCATGTTTGTCTTTCTACAAACAAAATCAAAAATTTTAGTTGACACGGAATGACCCAGCAGAATTTGAATTTGTTACTATTGTGAAGCTGCTTTGAAACAACCTCTATTGTATAAAGCACTAGAGAAATAGAGGTGACTTGACTTGCATGCATATACAGTATATATTTACAAAATAAACAGAAATGCAAGGGTGAAAAAAGTATTTGATTCTCAAAACATAGTTTTGATTTCTAAGTGATCAAATTACGTATATTTACACTATAAACAGAAATGCAAGGGGGTAAAAATAAATGATTTCTTTCTCAAAACAATAAGTTTTGATTTCTAAGTGAATGAATTAAGTGTTTTCAGACATAATCATTGTAGGTAATTGGTAATTGAGTGCTCCATTTAAATGCTAGTGTTTCCCAAATGAAACACAAGAGCTGTTAGTTTTGTTTGATGTGTCTAATGTAGGGAACTGTGTTTAGCATTTTGCAAAAAGTTTATTTTACAATTGCAAATTGTAAAGCAGATAATGTGATTGCAGTTTTGCAGGCAGACTTGGTCTGAAGATTAGGTACATGAGCAAATGGTTTCACTGAGTGGGCCTCAAGTACCACTTTTAGTGTGTAAGCAATTTAAAAAAGAAAACAGTAATACCTTGGTACTGGATGAATACTGGATACATATGTTGTAAGTCCTAAAAACATATTATTATTGTTCTTTGTTTTTTTTTACTTGGAAGTGGAAAAAGAAGCTAATGAAGATATGATAAAGAACTTAATGGTGATAAGGAAGAAAATTAAGGTGAAAATAATGACAGTGAAGATGATGGTAAATATGAAGCAGAAGTAAAATATGATGATGACGATGATGATGACGACGACGACGAAGAATGTTTGTAGTGATGTAAATTTCAGGAAAGAACTGAATCATGGGGAATGAAGGAATGCGCATTGGCTGAAGTCAGAGTAATCAAGTAATGCACTGCTACCTATTAAAGCAGTGGACGCAATCTGAGCGTGAGTCAAACAGAGACTGTTACTGTAGGATACAGCAGTTACTATAAACACTGCATTTACTGCCCACTCATTAACGCTGACTATGGAAAACTGCCATTGAAAACGGCTGATGGTCTAATAAAATTAAATGAACAATATAATCATCAACAGACAGGGTTGCTAATAGTAAGCTTAGCTGATGTGGGTAAGTAATGTCACATGTTTAATCCTGCGCTAGAGCCTCCCCGCACAACCCTTAAGATCCTTACCAGCGGAATTCCAGTTCATCCTCCCGAGTGACCAGCAAAATATTCCTGTATTTCCCTAATTACCACGCGCTACTTCAAGATCCAACAGAAAATCATACGATACAGACTCGATCAGTTGGTGGGAGTGACAGCATACCAGCACAGGGTCCTGATCCAATATGTGCTTTTCTCAAGTCTGGATTTAAGGAACCGCCTCCCAAGCGGTCGCCATAGCAACGCGGATCGTTCTCTCTCGCGCGCTCTCTATCTTTGGCTTGCTGCAGAAGCCATGACTAATGCACTATGAATAGAAACAGAATCAATGTGAATTGCTCACTTTATTCTCAAATAAATCATATCGGATTAAAAACAAACAAACAACCCCTAGAATAAGAAAACATTGTTACAGTAAGTATGGACATCAAGGGTTCGGTCACTTGACTACATAAGTGACTACAGCTGACTACATAAGTTACCATGGTGTTATGGCTGTCCCAAACCTACAGGAAATGAAGTATAGTTCAGCTGTGTGATGTCATGAGGGAAGTGATTAGAAACAGCCCTTGAATCTTTCATTAATATCATCATCAAGTCAAGTATGGGTGATATTGCCAGACTAAATTGCAAATGGAATTGATGATTCTAAAAAATCACTTTATGTCAGTGATTCATACAGTACATTTGAGTATTTATTGTACAGGGCAAAAGTGTTCACATCCATCAAACATGGCCTACTATATACAGCTTAAATAAGTGATGTTTTAAAAGTTGGCTACTCAAGAACATTTGTGTGTTGGTAC
The DNA here is from genome assembly GCA_037950665.1 of Hypophthalmichthys nobilis. NCBI lineage: Eukaryota > Metazoa > Chordata > Actinopteri > Cypriniformes > Xenocyprididae > Hypophthalmichthys > Hypophthalmichthys nobilis. The sequence goes on along the minus strand of CM075468.1, from coordinate 32,102,128 downwards.
TGGACGCTATTCACTCATTTGTATCCACAGGAATACAAAGCAATGCAAATGTTGATTGGCATTTTGATCTCAGCATTACTGTAGTATGGCAAAAAAAAAAAAGGGGTTTAAATAACAAACAATTGGCATATTGAGAATTAGAGCAGGAGAGGATATGCATTTCATCAAATCAACTAAATAAAAAACAAAAACAACATAACGTGTTGAGAATTATCATCCATTCTTGCAACATGTGCTCTCACTCTTCAGTGATTCTCAGGAAAACTCATCATCTAATAAGTAATACTTGCTAATCTGTCATTAGTGGCTGTGAAATATTCAGTAGCTGTCTCTCTATCACTACATTTCAAAGTGACAGTTTCTCTCTTTTTTTGGTTTATGGCGTTTAGATGTTGCGCAAAAGAAAAGAGTTGGATTCTTTCAGGGTCCGAAGGGTGTCATGTATTTATGTTGGACCAAAGCACGTTGTTTTATGTCTGAGATATCCAGCTGGTGAAGGATCACTTGGTTGTATTTTATCACAGTTTTCACTTCGCTGAAGGGAACTGCTCAGAGGTGGTCTTCACTGCAGGGCTGCTGATGCATCACATGCATATCCCCTCACTGGCTGTTTTGCTTCTCTCTTTTGTCTTTATACGCCTCTCTCTCCCTTGGCCTTGCTTGGTGGGTGTTAAGAGAACAAAATTGAGGTGTGTGTTTGCAGTAAGATGTTAATGCTTACAACAGCAGCTGCCAGAAGAAGCAGGGGTTGAAGGTCAGTACTCATACTGGTGACTGTTAAGACAGGAAAAGAGAGACAAGAGATTCGTGAGAACGAAGGGTCAAGGAGTTTACAATGAGAGTTGTGTGTAAAGAGACGTCATAGTCAAGTCATGAAGAATGCACAAGACTTACTTTGGTTTAAAGTTACAGTACAGAGAAGCTGAACAGCTAAAATAGTGATGTCTAAGGTTGATGCTGCTGACATTTAATACTCAGAGGATCTATTTGTGTGAGTGTAGTGTACAAAAGTGTAGACATACAGCAGTATAATGACGAACCTCTGGTAAAGGAAACTGTTCCTTAAACATACAAAAGTTAGCTACGGTTTTTCAATTCGATTGGCTAAACTTAGTGGTGGTGCTTTTTCAGCGATTTACTACAGGTCAGTGACTCAATCAATCAACCGATTTGTTCAAACACACTAATTCATTCAGGGACAAAATATGTCTTTATGAGTGAGTCTTTGAATCATTCATCAAATGATTCTGATTTAGAAAAAGCCACTACTGTATGTTGTTCAGAGACAACCTTTAATACGAGAAAGGTCTGTCTGTGTCCGGCAGAACTACAAAACACATCCCTGCAAGTTACTTTGTCTACTACTACAAGTTAAATCAAACCCCTATAGACCTTATTCAGGGTAGCACCATATTTATTTTTTGACAGGAATGAAAACAAGGCTGTGAGGGATAGAATACACTGTGTTCAATGGATTGTACTGTTGTTTAAAAACAATCCGATTGTTCAGCTGATGAAATGTTTTTCCTAAAAGAAAAAAACTTTCAGTATACAAAAACTCAATAAAACAGTAAAAGTCAAGAGTTGTGAAAATTACGTGATCTACGACCTTTATACAGTGCGTGCCATTGTAAAGACTGCAAGTCTATCCCTCACAGTATCGTTTTCATCTGTGTTAAATTCAATATGGCGTCTAACCTGACTAATATACACTTAAAGTGCACTCATTCCATCCTACAGTGCACCTCAGTAACGAGTGTATAACCAATGTACACTGAACGGCTAGCCACTAGAGAAAACCCACGACTGTTAGTGTTGTGCCAAATTAATTCCCACGTCTCGCTAGAAGACGTAACCCCTGTAGTAAAAATGTCCTTTGTGAAGCAATTTGTTTGGTATGGTTCTTTCCTGATATGCTACAGTGAACAGTAAATTCTTCGCTGCACTTGTTTGGGGCCGGTTAAAAATTTTTTGCATATGGGAAAAATTTAGGCGGTTGCTAACAAGTGGGACTACAGAGGTTGTCGGAGATATTAAACGTAATCACACCTAACAGGAACACACTCACTAGTACACAATCATAGACTTGTTGCATTCATAAGCACGTTCTTGCAAACTATTCTAACTCAAACTTTCAGGGAATATGTTTTTAAATAAAGACTGGACGAGTCAGAAGGTTAACGGTGGTGACATTGAAGTCATGCGACCGTGGTATGTTTAGCTTTTTACTTCTGGTTATTGTGTTTAGGTTTCAAAATTCCTAAAAGTTGTGTTCATTTTAAAAGATTATCATAATGAACAAAATGTGTAAGAATCAAACTTTTTTTGGTCACAGAGCTGCTTTTCTGCAATAATCCAAAAGCCACTGGACAACATCCACCTATTAAAAATGTTAATACAGTACATTTAAATGTGTGTGTGTGTGTGTGTGTGTGCATTTCACCTCGGCAGCTCTTCCCATCTCTTTGCAGCATTCCTGTCACGCAGCTGCACACAGCGCCTGTTACTTGACTAGTGCAGATCTGCTCACAGCCACCATTATCCTCTTCACACCAGTCTGAATCTGAAACACACACATTGGGTTTTCATGTTTTATGGGGACATTCCATAGACATAATGATTTTTATACTGTACAAACTGTATATTCTATCCCCAAACCTTAAACCTACCCATTACAGAAAATTTTCTGAATTCAAAAAACATCCCTTAGTATGATTTATAAGCTGTTTTCTTCATGGGCAACAAAAAAATGTCCCCACAGGGACAAGGATTTTGGATATTGCCATCTTGTGGGGACATGGCAAATGGCAAATGTGGGGACATTTTGTACCCATAACACAGGATATACCTGAACCCCCACATCCCCACCCCACAAACACTTTTATAGTTGTAATCACCTTGCTAATACGCACATACACAAAACAGCCAAATATACACCCACATCTTATTTTGCCTTCACTATTACCATCTTAAACTACACACATACTCCTCACACACACACACACTCAGGACATGCATTCATGCACAAATCTGAAATATAATACTGAAATATAATATAATAATAATATGATTATACCTCTTCTTCTGATTGGTCCCACTGACAGGATCTGTTCTTTATGCTGACTGTAATCTGTATAACTTCGTTTGTTATGAGGACAATTCTGCAAAAGCATGAAAGTTATTATGAATCCAAAAGAAGTAGTTCTCCAAAATGATTGATGGAGAGATGAACAAGATGTAAAACATATCATGTACCAACCCTTTTACCATTGTCTCTTATGTTATAAATTTCAAGACAACTAAAAATAAAATAAAAGGGTGTTTGTCTGTATGTGTGTGTGTACAAGCTCTCACCACTTTGCAGGTGTTGGTCTCTGAGTCACACAGAGAGACGTCACAGTGCAAATGCACCTCATCATAATCACCAATAAACTTAAAGACGGTGACGTGGAAGCGGCAGGTGAGGGACACGCCATTCTCAGCCATGCCTATAGTGTTATCCTTGATGTTAGGACACCTGGAATTACAGTTATGTGATGTGAGAGCTGTAAACTCATTGATATGTATGTGGGTGTGTAGTCCTTTGCGAAAATTTGTGCAGTATTTAAATGTTATTATGTTAAATATGTATCAAACTATGTTCAGTGTTAAGCACAGTTTGTGTAAGATTATTTTCATAAGCTATTTCCTTACCCTCTCTCTATGATAATGTAACGAAGGCGATCGCTGCTGTAACGAGATGGTGTAGCCCAGCACATGTTAACAATGAGAATAAGCTGTTTATCATCTGCTCCTTCCACAAACACCCCCACAAACAGAACATCCCTGGTGCTCAGCACCACCTCTCCCTCGCGGTACGGGTGTCGGTATGAAGCGTTTTTATACAGGGCCATTTTTGTGATGAAGTTGCCCTCTTGGGTCGGCAGTGTGAGGTTTATTACACTGTGGACAACAGAAAGAAAGGGGGAAGCGTTATCTTTTTCATTTGTCCCATCTCTGGAGCATCCAACTGTAGAATGTTAAAGTGCATGTAATTTGATTTTATGTAATTTACTTTATTTGTTAGATGTGTTTGTTATTAATTATAATAAATGTGGATATACAGGTACCTTGCTACAGAGATGAAAAATAGTCTACCATGATAATGTTATATAAACCATGGTACATTATGATTACTATATGCATATTTTCCGGGATTTACAGTATTTGGTACTCTGAGGCACTTTAAATACCAACATATTGGTATTACACAGTGGTATTATTAAAGGTCATACAGTGGTAGTTTTATGCAGGTGTGACAGCTAACCTGAGCATTGGCTTCAGTACCGTCTCCAGAGAGATCTTGATGTCCAGTTCATAAGCACAAGAAAACTCCACATTGATCGTCTTATCACGTGTCACTACATTCCCTGTGTTGTTCACACTCTCGATCCACACCGTGTTCTTGTACATAATGTGTGTTCCATTTGACTGGACAAATACACAAACACACACACACACACACAAAGTTACGGTGAATTTAATTACCTTTCCACAGAAAATAACAATCAGAGAAGCAGACAGCACATTAAGCAAGCATATAATGAAAATTAGATTATAAAAAGCAAAACTATAATGAGAAGAATATGAGTTTATCTGCTATAAATCTGAAAACAAAAAAACAATTGTAGTAATAGTAGCACAAGATCTTTCTTGAAAAACATATGAAAACATATTTGGAAAGCAATTTACCAACCTGAATAATTTCTGAACACATTGTTTGGTACAATTTGTTTGTTTAGTACACATTTAATACTCTTATACAGTGGACCGTTTTATCTTTAAAATCTGGGATATTTATCAAAGCATAAGACTAACTTTAACTCATTGAGATTTGAATTACATGGATGGTTTCATGCTGTAGGCAGTCTCTCATGCACAACACAAATAGCCCTCTTTACGTGACCAGCATGAGAGACTCAAATAAGGTTATAATTTATAACATTATTATAAACTGCTCAAACTGATTATTTTATCAAATAAGCGTAAAAGCATGCATCGCATGGTTAAATAATGCACTGCAATCACATGGAACTATTTCCAATTATACTATTCAGTACTCAAAAAATAGATCAATTTCCACCATAGTGGACGGAAACTACTCATTGAACTCTTTGTAAGACAGCATATAGGATCTGCATAAAATGTTGTTGGCCAAAAAAAAAAGCTTTCTCAGTAAGTAAAATTATTCCACCAAGTACTAGCTGCCATTGCATTATGAGTATGTTTATGATGCCAAAAAACTTTAAGGTAGACAGCTGACTAGGTTTTGATGCACAGCCTATAACTACCTTGTTTAAATAAATATATATTAAACCAAAGCTGGTTTGAGCTATTGTTCAAATGTCTTTTCTTTATACAAATTTGATCCGAACTTAAACTTCTTTGCTTGTATTTGCATGTATGGAAATGGATGTGAATGGAAAAGTACATTTTCTTTACCAGGACCAGTACGTTCCATTCTCTCACAAGAAGAACCACTGAGACTGTCTAAATTGAGACAGTGTGCTCTTGAACAGTTGTTAATGAGAGTTTTGTTCACCTGTACAATAGAGCCACAATGTCCCTTGGTATTGTTGATATGGAAAGAAATGAAATCCTCTCCCTCGATACCAGCACAGTGCTGGTCGTTAATTCGTACATCTTCTCTCTCAAAGCCCAACTGGAACAGACGGCACTTAGAGATAGAGACCTCCATCTGAGCATGTTTACAGGTCACCTCCGCCTGGATGATGTCATCTTCACCTACATCACAAGAACAAGATGTTCTGTATTGTCGTTTAAATGTTTCTTCAATATTTCATTCCAATTCTTAATGTGACCTTTTAATAAATTAGCAGTTAGCCCTCTACTATAACATAAAAGGTAACTAGTGCAGGATGGTTTATGTGTCTGGGTTTAATACGTAGGGTTTGAGTATGAGCAATAATAATAATAATTTCAAAAAGGATGTATATTTATTTCTGCTACGATATGATTTGTTTTACTCACTAATGTCAGTGCTAGGTAGCTCAGGGCAGCCACACAGATCTCCTCCATTCTCTTGCTCACATGTGTTGTTAGAGCAGATCTCTCCTGCACAGGGGTCATAGATCCATTCTGCTAAAGACAGGTCCAGTTACAAAGTTAGCACACAGAAACACACACACACACACACACGCGCGCGGCTCACAAACACCCCCAGTCATTTACATTAACACAAGTAAAGGTATCCATATATCCATCTGCTAATTCGTGAAGTTTCTTAGACAATATGTTAGTTTTTTCAAAATTCTGAGAATGATTTGTGATAGTCTTGTAAGCATCAAACAAATAAAAAATTGTCTATTGCCTGTTACACTATAGTTGTAGTTTTTGTACAATTTTCAGCTATAAGTGCAAATTAAGAAGCAAATTATTTGCAGTATTTTTTGCAAATGTTCAATGAAAAATATACATTTCCTTTTCAGATATATATATATATATATATATATATATATAATACATATGAAATATATTTGTAAAAATTAGCCTTGCTGTCTTTCACTTCCTACACTTCTCCCTCTTATCCTGTAGGTGGCAGCGTCCCCTTACAGCAGTTTTCCTGGGCGATCCATTTGGTGGTAAGTGTGCCGAAAGAACGGCAGGCCTCAGCGTAGGCGGCCATGGAGCCGCACACCTGGGCCTTACGGTGGTTGTAGCAGCCATCCATGTAGCAAGACTGGTAGAAGGGGTGAGGGTCCAGCAGACCATGGCAGGGCTGGAAGAAACCTTTCAAATCTGTGAGTTTCAGACAGTTGTCCTCCCCCTGGAGCTCTGATACTGCTGTATTATCACAGGACTGAGCCAGGGCCACATACTGTGTCTCATCACAGCTACAGGCAAGCAATAAATGATAAAAAATTAGTTGCAACAAGAAAAGGACAAAATGAAATTTATTAGAAAATAGTGGTAAATATAACAGCACTCTTTTTCTTTCTAACCTGTTCTGCATGCCATTGGTTTTCCAGCTCTGAGCGAGCTCCAGTGCACTGACGGCAGGTTTTCCACGAGAGGTGATATAATCATCAGTGGGGTCCCCATTGAAGTTCCCACACAGTCCACACACCTTGTTCTGCAGCCGTGGGCCCATCGTAATGCTGAGGGTGTTGAATCGGTTATAACGCACCTGGATGTCCTGAGGAGTGTCAATCACTAGGAATCCTTCTGATGTGGATACTCTTGTCATTAGACCTGTGACAAAAGGTACGGACACGGGCGTACCATTTACCTGAGGTAAAAGAGAAAAAGACTCAGAAGTAAGCTTGGAAACATGTAATGTCTTAACCATTATAATAAATTCATAGTCAACCTATAAAAAAGGCAATCTCACAACTCATCCTCTAAAGCAAGATTTCTCAGCCCTCGGGCTCGAGGTCAGTTTTGATCAAACTCAATTGCCTTTCCACCTTTTTTTGTAACAAATTGCACTACAGTGTTATAATTATGACAATACATCAATAATATAGTAAGAAATACCAGTTTGCAATATACCAAGCTGGTTTGTACAGTTAAAAATAACTGGAAGCGGATGACACCAGAAGCCAGACACATTAAAGGGGCAGTTCACCCAAAAATGAAAATGTTGTCATCATTTACTCACCCTCATGTTGTTCCAAACCCGTATGAGCTTCTTTTTTCTGTTGAACACAAAAGTCTGTTGTTGTACCTGTTGAAAATATTTTAAAGAACGTTGGTAATCAAACAGTTGACGGTAGCCATTGATTTGATATTAGGAAGAAAATACAATGGAGGTTGATGGCTACCGTCAACTTTCTGGTTACCAACATTCTTTAAAATATCTTCAACAGATACAACAACAGACTTATGCTCAACAGAAGAAAGAAACAACATGAGGGTGAGTAAATGATGACAACATTTTCATTTTTGGGTGAACTATTCCTTTAAATTTAAAATGGCTGTGCATGTTCTTATGTTAAAAATAGGGTGGACAATGTTTTAGGCTCCCTAGCTCACAAGCTTGTGAATCAGTATATTGCGTTCACAAATTCAGGCACTGGTAAGGACAGTAAAGGACACTGGCTCACTACATATTGGGACACTGATGACTCTATTTCTGGTGACATGACAACGCCCTCATTGGTATTTATGAACAGCAGAACTGATATCTTTCTGACATTACTTATAATGTTATTTAAAGTATAGCCCTTAAAATGCAAGATTCCCTGATCAGTGCCCTGATTACTAAACTAGGGAGCTGATTGTGACCCACCCAAAGTAATCTTAAAGAACTTGATTAGCTTGTTCAGGTGTGTTTTATTAGGGTTGGAGCTCAACTCTGCAGGACAGTAGACCTTGAGGGCCTTGAGAGTTCATTTTAAAATACCATTTGTTTTCCTTTAAATTCTCCTAGAAAATTGTAGACCACTTCACCTGAGTTATTTCCTGTCCCATACATCATTTGCAGTACATTTTCTGTGTTCCTACCTTGACTGTGTTTCCCGAGATGAGAATGTTCTCCTCGTTGATGTAGAGGTAAGCATGGGAGATGGTGGTTAGGTTGGGTGTACTCCACTTGTCAAAATTGGCAATGAGCTGAAAAGATAACTCTGGCAACTTGTGACAGATCGTTGAAAGAACAAAGGAACATGAGGCAGGTAAACGAAGAGAGGCACCATCAAAAGTACGGAAGACGCCACCGCCTGATGCCACACAGTGCTGGTTACGTCTGGCAAAGCATCCTCGCACACCATGACGTAGAATGCATTCCTCCTCTGATTTACATCGTCGTGGGTCACACTGAATCAGATTCCGTCCAATACACTGACAGCGTTTAGTGCAGTCACTGTTCCAGAACAACTGCTTAGGCTGAGAGACAGAGTACATTAATCAAAAACAAGTAACACATTTGCTGGATGTGTATCTAACAAAAAGCAAAAGAGCAATGCTATTTTTTTTTTTTTGTTTTTGTTTTTTTTTCACATTTCTGAAAGACATGTTAGTAGGGGTTGCCCATACAAAAGTTGACTCAACAGTACTTGGATATAGTGTGTGGTTGCTAAGGTGTTGAGTGTACTAAATTCAATATCTTAAATTCCAGTGAATAACAGTGTATATGCAGAAAGATCAATTAATAGAAAAATTCCATATTATTATTTCTTAATATAAGAACAGATAATATTAGAATAAAAAACAATTAAACAATTTTTTTTTTTTTTAGCTTGAACACATGAAAAAATGTGCAACTACACAAAATATATTCACAAAAACAGGTTTTGATGTCTTACGTAAATAAGATTCTCAGGTAAATTGACTGGATACAGTAACTGATTAAGAATATATAAATGATGTTAGAAGTTGGGAGTTTATCACACTGATGTCCGGCTTCACAAACAAGGCTTAAGTCTAGTCTCAGATTAAAATGCATGTTTGAGCTGTCTTAAAGGCACACTATGTAGTTTTCGCCTCTAGAGGTTGCTTATTCAAAACAAAGGCGTAGCTTGATGACGCCTTGATTTTCGCGGAATCATGGAGGGTGTTGTCTTCACGTCTACAGCCAGTGGAAAAGAATCCGAGGAGACTCTATTCTATTCTAAACCTTTAAACTGATTTCGCTTCTCTGTGATAAAAAAATTGAATCTATTGACAGCTCTAATAAAAATAGATATAAAATATATATTAAAATCTTGCAGTGTAGCTGCAAGAGATGTTTGTTATACAGCCTCATTTCCACCCTCATCCTTCATGTCTGACAAGCAGAACAAATTGATTTGTTCTGCACAGTCATACAGCTTCATGATGGATATTGGCTTTGTCCAATTTTGTGACATGCTGTCTCACCTCATAGTATTTACCATCCGTGTAGCATCCACAGTTCTGACTGAGGATGCAGCTCTTGCCATTGAGCACATAGCCCTGGTCACACTGGCACCCTTCAACACAGTACTGGTTACAGTCTCTCTGTCCACGTGCAGGGGCACATTGCGGCTGGCACACCATCACACAGCTGGAATAGTGGCTGTTCACAGGGCACGACAGCACTGGGCACACACACAGAGAGGGCAAAACAAGAAGAGTTCATTGGACGGGTGAGTTTCTTAAGAAGTAAAGGGGAAGATGTATTGTATTTCACTGTAAAAGGCTTATATAAATGTGTGACATTCATGGGGCTTTGATTGTGATAAAATGTCCTCTAGTTTCTATGCTGGCAAAACAGAACATATGTAAATTAATCCATGGTTTGTGGTTAGCCAGCGTAACACCAGGAATTAAGGGGTTTCAGAATAGCGTTTTCATGTTAGCCCTAGAAGTGCAAACAATATTTGCATCTAAATGCATAAAAATTTATTTGTTTAATAGCAGCCTCATAAATGTTACTAAAATTCTAAATCTTTACATTTCCTGAAGAAAATATGCATGGTGCTCGTCTAGAATGTGGTATATGGTTGCTAAGGCATTCTGAGTGATTTTCTAAATGTTTCCTTGCAGTTGCTAGTACATTTTGGCTGGTTAAGTGGATGCTTACTGGTCCAAGTCAAAAAGCCCACCCCCATGTCTCTATGGTATTCTAGTCTCTAGAAATGGCTCTAGTCCGTCCTTCAAATTAAGTCTGTTTTCTTTATTTTATTTTATTTTATCATCTATCAAGTGAAAGTCTGACTGTTTAGAAAAGTAACAGCACACTTCTCCTTGATAAGCCTCACGATTAACTGTAGAACAAACCCCTAACCTCAAATATGAGCAATAATAATTGTGATGCTTGCCTTAGCAAGCATCACTAATTTTTATGCATAAGATATTGACAAAACATATTTCTTACCGCAGGGTGTGGAACTTCTCCAGCCAATGACAGACACTCCTTGTATCTGACAGGTACTGGCATAAATCTGTAGCCAATTACAGATGGTCTCTCTCGCACCTTGATCCACACACGTATCCTGAAGACAACTTTGATAGAAGTAGGCTGGTGCCACTTTGCTGTGACACCGTGCAAACACACCTCCACGGTCTATAATAAGTCCACATAATCTCACCGCCTCAGGCTCGACATAAACATACAACCCTTCAGCAAGGTGAAAACGGTTTCCTGGGTTACCGTTATCCATGTCAATGTTACCAACAGCATCCGTTACTTGGGCAGGGACCTCAGCAGCCAGGCCCCTCTCAACCAATCCACAGCGGGGGCAGGAGTCCCCACAACCCACTTGGCAGAAGGTGTCACGGTCTGCCCATGCCATGCCCCATTCGCTGACACTTAGAGTGGGACCAGAAATGGGCATTCCTTGGCAGAGCCCACAGGTGGCGTTAAAGAGACTGCGAGGAAGAGTGAGGAGCAGTAGAGTATTCCAGTCAAAAGCCACCTGTAGAGATATTATTAACCAACTTATACAGTGGATAACGTAAATGGAGAGGTTTTGCATTTTTTCTGTATGTATTTTGTTTTGTACTCCACCTTCAGACCAAAGTCAGTCTCCACAAGTAACTGCAGACCAAGGGTGTAGATGTTAACTTTCCCTGGGCCGAGTTTTATAGGCAGATAAAGGCGCTCTTTATTCACCTAAAAGAGATAAAAACATTTTCACATTTGTTTCATTAATAGTCATCAACCCTTTTGGTACATGATTCCCAGCTTTTATCCATCTCTTGTTCATCTTCTATTTATACTTAACAGAGCTCAAAAGCCAGTTTCTTGATGATTCAATCTGTCTCTCCTTCTCTAACTTCGTTTTCTTCTCCCCTCCATCTTTATTTGATCTAAAGTTCCTCAGATCTCCCTGACGAGTTCTGAACTCATTCCAGACGTCACTCAGTTATCAGTTTCCCTCTGTATCTGCTCCAGTATGCTAACAGATGCTGACTGAAATATTACACCCCTCACCTGAAAAAAATTACTCCTGGTTTAGCTCTTCTGTCTGGTTGATTAAAATAACTTTGTGTCATAAAAATGAGGAGTTTGAACTTCAAAAGGTTGTGTTCTAGAATTACAGATGAATTCTTGTGATTATGAAATGTCTGACACTCAAGCAAATGGCCAAAAAGTATCAGTAGCTGTCTGTCCTAGTGCAGGTGAATTCTGTACTGATTCAAATCAGCTTTGGATCACATCTATACACATTGCAAAACAAATACGAACATGCCATCTGTGTCACTCAAATTCATATAAGTTTTACGCAAATTACTGTTCTTGGACATGGCCCTGTTTAAAAAAAGAGAACAAAATCAAAAGATACACATTATTCATAATCTCAACACATTTTCCAGGAGAATCTTACCGTTACTGTGTGTTTGAAGCTTCGTGACACCTCAATTTCATATCCATAGACCTCCAAAACAAATCCCCGCACCCATATAGTCTGGCTTGTGTCTCTCTCTTCATTCCGAACTGAAAACTGGAACATGGGCAATCCTCCCAGAACTGTCTCTGCACTGTCTAGTCCACCAAACCCATTCTCGTCCCCTTCTCCACACTCAGTAGTGGCCAGACGAAGAGTACAGCTGCTCTGGAGGTCAAATGGTACACCTCCAAATGGCAAAAAGTGGCCATATCCAGCAACAACACACATGGCCTCAGTCCTCGGCTGGCAGAAAAATATGCCTTCATTCTCCTGGCAGTACTCCTCTGGGTGACAGGGTGAGAAGGTGCAGTAGACACTGTTGTCTGTGCCATTACAGTAGCAGCGCTCCTGGCACTCCCAGTCAGTCCAGAATGTCTCATTGGTGGCCAGCTGGCGACCCAGGTAAAAGCAGCCGCAGTCACTACGTGCCACACAGATGCCATCACGGAGGGCAAAGCCCTCCTCACACTGGCATCCTTCGGAGCAGGGTAGAGGGCACGGCTCCTCTGGATCATCCAGGTTAGAGCAAGTGAGAGGGCATGCAGATGTACACTCATCGAAATGACTGTTTTCTGGGCAGGGTAGAGCTAATGACAGAAAGAAAAAGGAAATCATGTAACTATGATAAAAGGTGTTGGAAATGGTAAAAGAGAGAAACAATCAACACTCTTACGGCAGTTGGTAGCACTCCTCCAGGCTCCCAGGTTGATCTGAGCATCCTGGCAAGCTGAAGCATATGCCTGGAGGGAGTTACACAGGGCAGAACGGTTTCCTTCCCGTACACACATGTTGTAGAGGCAGTTCCTGAAGAAAGGAGAGGGATTAACAGCCGTGTGGCAAGCCAGGAATGAGCTGTTTACCAGGTCATTGATGTTTCCACACAGCCACGGGCTCTGGTACAGCCTTAAATCTGTACACATACGATACAAGTCCTCACAATCGCCATTGCATGTCAGATCATCTGCAATGGCTCTCCAGCCTTCAATAAACTGGTCGGCTGTATCGGCCTGCCTTCCGCTAGGTAGACGGAGGTCGTCAATTGGGTCTCCATTGAAGAAACCACAGAGACCACAGGTGGTGTTGTAAAAGAGAGTAGAAAGAGTGATGTTTAGCAGGCCTTGACGTGAATATCGGGTGCGGACTAAACCACTCCACTCAATCACTGTGGTATTACCAGAGGACCGGTATATCATTAGAGGCTCCACTGGGTGGACATAAGGAAGAATCGATGGTTCACCATTGACCTGGGCAGAGAGAGGTATGACATCATCAGTCAACATGTCGTACAGTAAGATAACTTGGTCTCAGCAATATGTGAGAATATATTGAGGAGCAATCAAAGCTACTATTTAAATAATGATATTGCTATAGTTAGTCTGTCTTTTTTTAACAGCATCAGTTTCAGTTTCACAGACCTGCAGATTAGAAGCTATGCAAGACACCACAAACCTTGATCAAGTCGAAATCCGAGCCACCTATCTGTGCTTCCAAATGTCCCACCCTAACGACCACTGGCCGTAGCCATGTTGGGCCCTTATTCACCAGCTTTCTGCCAATCTTCACCTCTACTGAAGTAATATTTGCAGGCAAGCGTCCCAAAGTCTTCACCAGGTAGAATGAGCTCTCATCAGGGAACGGCATTGTGGACCCATCAAACGTGGCCAGTATTTGAGACTGGGACAGCGAACAGACTGCTTCACGACGAGGGTAACACCCCAACAACCCAACTTCTGCTGCACACACCTCGCCTTCACCACAAGACTCATTGAAGCATGTTACTTCACCTGCCGGGCCACACACACAACGCTGGGTGCATTCTGCACCTACCTCACCCCCTTCTCCTGCCCAGAAGGTTTCATTTAGGGCATAGTACAGGCCGTCACGTTCACATCCACACTCAGACCGGCGGACACAGCGACTACCACTCAGCACATAGCCCTGGTCACACTGACAGCCCTCAGTGCATGGATGGGTGCAGTAGAGGTGAGATGTCAGGTCAGAACAGGAGGCAGGACATGCACTTGTGCAGACTTGGTAGTGGCTGTTCTCAGGGCATGTCAACGCTAAGAGCCAATAGCAAATGGAAAAATTGAAGGTCAGTGAAAAAGAGAGCATAGAAAGGACATATTCATGATAGAAAGTGAGAAAAGGATTAAATAATGTATAATTGATTTAATCTCTCTGTTGAGATGTTGAATTAACCTTAAGATCACATCTGATCTCACTTACCACAGAAAGAGCGTGATCTCCAGGGTCGTATAGTGACTCCCAGGGCCTGGCATGCAAGTGCGTATGCCTGTATAGCCTGGCACAAGGTGGTGATGTTATCGCGATTGCTGCACATATCATAAACACAGCTGTACACAAATGCTGTAGGGTCTACCACAGCCCTACAGTCTCTGAATGGCCCATCAGTTTTATTGATCAGCCCACAGTAGTCTGAGCGAAAATAGAATGCTTCAGCTGCCGGTTCACACAAGCTACAGTTCTGGGCACAGCCATCTGTACAACGAAAATCTGTGTCCTCGGCTCGCCAGCTACCACCCAGTTCCACTACGCTCTCTGCCAGAGAGCCATCTGGCAACACGGGGTCATCGGCGGGGTCATCGTTGTAGTTACCACATAGGCCGCAAGTGTTGTTGAAATAAGAGCTGGGGAGGGAGATGGAGGCGTAGTGCAATCCGTCATAGGTCACCAAGAGACCAAAGTCTGTTTCCAAAGCGACAGCAACACCAGATTGGTATACCTTGACTGCACCTAGTTGAAGTTGAACAGGGAGAGTCTTTATCAGGCCATCCACCTGTAACAACAGAAACACAAAGTAAAAGACATTGAGAAAGGTTATATCGCCTGTGTCCTGCAAGAACAATTTAATCTACTAAGCTGCTATTCATACTGATTGTACAGTTGGGCAGTTTAGTAGGAGGAGTAGCTTCAAATTTAAAGGACTGAAACATGAAGAGAGCCAACCTGCACAGTTCCCAGAGTCCCTTTGGGTAGTGTGACACGGTGGTTGTACACCTCTACTGTCACGTCCCGTAGCCAGGACACAGTGGTCACACCACGGTTTTCATTCTTGGCCTCCACACTGAAGAAGGGCAAACCAGGCATTTCCCAGCATGGACGAGCCAACAGGTATGAGCAAGTACCCTGGATGAGAGACCAAGGAGATCACATAGTTTCATCCTACAGTTCTTTACAAAGCAAAAAACAAACAGACAAAAAAAAAAAAAAAAAAAGAAACTAAATGATAAATATATGAAAAACTTAAACAGCTTTTTCTTCCAGCATAACCCACAGATAACAGATTTCTTATAAAAATCAATCTGTGAAATATGATGATCCTCATATTTTTATTATTTTTAATATGTTTCAGAAAATGGTTCAGAAAATTGAATACTTTACCATTTCCAGAAGCATCATGCACATTTAATGGGATAAGTGCACTTTGAATACTTGGATAATAAAAAAATTAAATAAGTTGCTTGGTTATTGTGTCTAGTTGTGGTCCGTCCAGTCGAGCTGCCAGCATTGTTGTTGCCATAGGGGGCCTGGTCAAGCCACTTTGGTCACTATGCCCCCTCAATTCTGGTTGCCTGTTATTATTTGAACTATTATTTAAGTTATTAAAATATCAAAGCTGCACTTCCACATAGATTGAAAATGCATGGTTTTCTGACCAGCTTAATTGAAGTTTTGTTTATTTAAAAAAAAAAAAAAAAAGTATTAGGTCAGGATTTGAACTTTGGTCCCTTTGTGTGCTAAAAAAAGTGTGTATATACCATTAGACTTTTCTCCCTTAGGTCATTTTCTAGGACACAAAGTGAGCCAGGACTGCCAATAGTGCTCCCTTAAATAAGGTCCATAACTATTACTGGCCATTTTTATAGAAACTGGCTCATTTTAACCCTATACTTCACCTGGAAGTGATACAGAAATCCATCAAAAGTGTGGTAATGGGGGTCTCCAAACACCACACAGGTGCTGGTGCGGGTAGGCTGGCAGTAGTAAGCCCCCTCCACTTGTTCACAGGTCTCTAATTGACCACATGGAGTTTCCTGGCAGATGACCTCATTATCCAGATCCAGACACCTACATCGTTGAGTGCATTGGTCTGATAACCAGAACACCTCCCCACGCCGGTAAAACCGCCCTGGAAAAATAAATATTGCAGAAATGCAGAGAGAGGAAGAGAGAGATTGGGTATGGCATGATAACAAGTTGAATTAAAAGTGTACATACAAAATAAACAAAGAGAACACATTTCATAAAGATATCCTATGAACAAAATATTAATTAAATGTAAAAATATAATCTAACTCTCTCTAACTATAACTATATGCATTTTGTTATACCAGTGTAGCTGCAGCCATTTGCTGGGTCTATTTGGTCGGCATCAATGCGAAAGAACCACCGTCCAGGCACGTTAACATTAGTGGTCTGTTCAATGTTGACCACTTCGTTCGAGCGTGATCCGGGAAGGTTAAAGAAATGGCTGACATCTCCACCATTGAAACCTGCCTAGAGAGAGCAAACATAGCAGAGAATCATGAGATCAAAGAGATTTTGTGAGTTTGCAGAGGGTGAAAACCTTTCCCAGGGAACTACCTAATGCAAAGAACCAGAAGAATGTGATGAAGTAGTCCATGATATACAGTAATCTCTGTACAGCTGTTATATCACAGATACAATTTTCAAGATTACCTGTGCTGTGGTTCCTCCCAAGCCTGTAAGAGGGTCTCCTCCACTAGCTGTGCCTGTGCTCCAGCTGATCTCTCCATAGTTAAACATCGCAAAATAAGCTTGGCCATCTGAGATCAAAACTGCCTGAAATGTATTTACCTGGAAAGAAAGAAGAATTATTACTCTCTTCTGTGGTTCATGTGGTGCTCAGTAGCGCAGTTGATATTGGTCATGCAAATAAAACAGTGGCAAAGTCAATGTATCTCTTTTTGCCTCACCGGTGTTGTCTGGCTACCTCCGTAAAAGGTGACCTGATTCCAGGTAGCAATAAAGATCCAGGTGGCAGTGAAGGATACCATACTCTTGAAATACTTTCTGACATCCTGAGTGGCCCTCTCCAGGATCTCTGGGTCTGAGCTCTCACGGTAGTACACATCTCCACGGATACCATTATGTACGTCAGCCCATAGAGGGGCAATGAAGGAACGGCTGTCACTGAGGGGGAAAGCCTCTGGAGTGAATTGACTCACCTGAATGTTGAAGGAGATCACTCCATTGTTGTTGACCTGTTGGGGAAAAGAAGATAGTAGTAGATGGATGAATAGATCACCAAGAATATTGTCACCAAGCTCCCAATTCACCACTGAACTGAACACCTATGATTTTGCAGATTTTTGGTGATTTATCTCACAGTTTTTGTTCATATTTTGGACACTTACATAAAGGGACCTATAGGGCACATTGAAGAATATGAATGGAATTAGTAGTGGAATCTCTGGAGAGCTGCCATCATCCATCTTAGGGGTTTCTAAATCCCTGTGGGCTGGTCCAAAGGGGTAGAGGGTATCCTGAGAAAATGCTAAGCAGAGATAAAAGGAAATGCTGAGAAAGATATTCAAAAAGCATTGATCAACTGTCCCTGTCTGGGTATCTGGATATATTGTGAAGAATGGATTTAAACTATGTAAATTCAATGATGTGTCTTTGACTCTTTTTACATAGGTGATGTAGGTCATAAGATGTAGAGAAGTAATTTACAAAGACTCGGAAAAGGTTTGGATTCTTTTTTTTATCACATCTTTATTTAATTGATTAGCTCTTTTTTTAATGCCTTGGCTCTTTTTGTCTATCAATCACTGTTACATCTAATGCTTATGAGAGGCTGTGAAAGCAGGCAGGAGAGGGTTTATATGCAGTTGTGGACATCACTTACCTCCTCTGGGAGCAAGGGTGCTGAAAAGCTGGAGCAGAGAGAGTAAAGTGCCTGTTCTGACCATCCTAAACACCTGGGAAACAGAGAATCAGAAAGAGCTTTATTGCCAAGTGTGCTTGCACACACAGAGGAATTTTACTTGGTAAATAAAGCTTCAAGTGCACACATATAAATACAACAAAACACATAATAATAAAATTCAAGATAAAAAATATGAAAAATGTGACTTAAAATATTCATCATCAAATATCAGCAATGCTTTAGTGGCACCAGCCTTCCAAACATCATTTATTTTAAGATTAAAATATTTGACTATTTTAATTAAAAAAATATATTAGCACGAAAATAAGCCTATTTAAAGAAATTAACAACTAGGCCAAGACGCATTTGTCTCCAATCTGCCCTGGTTTAAAGAGCAGTCTCCCAGGTCTCCCATGGGGGCAAGTCTCCCCCTTTTCCCCTCTCCGTGGTGGGCCTGTTCGCCCTGAGTTGAAAAGGTTCTATTATGTGATGAGGAACAATGTGTTGGGATCACATTCTCCAGCACTATCGTTTGAGTGGACTATGGTGATGCAGTTCCAGGCCTCCACAGTGCCAGTAAGCCCGCGGCTGGGAGAACTTGCCTTGCTCCTCTCCATCGTCTGAAGGGTCTATTACAAAGTGTTTATGTGCTATGACTTGTTGGCATCAGAGAAAGGACTGTGAACAGTGAGGCTAATGGGTTTAATTTAGCAGGCTTGAGTTGCCAGGGTCTTTACGGCAACCCTGAGGGGCTGAAGTTTGGGTTTCACTCCCTTTAGATTCCCCAGCCTTAGTGTGCCAAAATAAATCTTTTCAAATCCTAGTATCAGGTACTGAACGGAAATGACAACAACCTGAAATGATTCTGATGTTAAAACTGTCAACTGGAACTACTTTTTCACCCCAGATTTCTTATTTTAGGTAAACCTATATTTTGAATAGTAGCACCAAATGTCTTTTAGAAAGTGCAATGACAGAACAGATAGTAATCAATAGTAAGCAACACTTACCAAATTTTCTCCCAGTCTATTTCAGCCTTAGGTTTCCACAGAAAACTCAAAATAAACCTAATACTAATGTAAATACAAAAGCAAAATGCTGCTAAAGGTCTAGTGTCTGATTAAATAATTAGAATTTAACTTATATGTCAAGTGTATGAAATGAAAATATATATTATATAAATTGATTGTAGTAGGCACGGCAATGCAATTTATTTTTTTCCCCTATAGTTAATCATGTATGCTCAAGTTCTTCCCAGTTTCACAAATCCAGAATGATGTAGTCAGATTTATAAATGAAATGAAATAAATTAAAGCTTACAAAGTCATTATAGCTCCATTAACCAAGACATGGCATCTAATATAAATCTAATTAAATCTGTCATATTTCACACAATATTGGAATCTTAAAACACGTGTGGATATACCTTTGCCTCAATAAGAAAATTATCCAGAGGTAGAAAAATAAATTTACCACTGAGCTGTCGCAGAATACTATCATACAGTAAAGATATTTTAATTCATTTTTTTTAATAATTTATTTTTAAAAATCAGTCATAAAATAAAAGAATGAAATAAATCTAATGCAAAAAGATTAACTAATAATGAGGAAAAAAAACTATTTAAAAAAAATACTTTTTCATTTACAAAATCAGGAATAATTTATAAAATAAAGCATTTCAAAACATCCATGTAAACAACCTAAAATTTTAATTCAAGCTGCTTGCATTAGGAATGAATACTTAAGTCACAGTCTTACAAAAAAGGAAGTGTACCATTTCTTCCTACTGCCAAATGAGAAAAAAATAGCCACCTTCCAACATAACTGAAATCCAGTCTCCTGAAGTGAGCCTATGTATTTAGACAATGTCCTGTATAACATCTTCCGTCATGAAACCAAAGCACAGACAAAACTGGCATTTGATGGGATTCCCAAGTGAACCATGAGATACTGTGTGAGATGCCAAAAGGCAAATCCATTGCTCTCCACATCACATTACATAGACTACCTGGGTTCATTTGGCTAACCTATCAGAAACCGATCTCAAACAAGCTGCCTTGTCTGACGACTGGCATTAATAGCAATGATAGATGTTATCAAAATTTCTTAGTTACCGATTGGCAGGTAAAACCTATCATTTACATTTTCACACACAAAGTGTGTTTTCAAAACAAAGAGAGAGAAGAGAGGTGTAAAAGAGGCAGAGAGCACCTGAACATCACTTGTGAGAAACTGACAAGGAGTGAAAGACAGCAAATTTGTCATAAGAAAACAAAACAAGAACAAAACAGTTCCAGTTCAAAGACCACAACTCAGAAATCAGCACTCACCTGCCTTCATAGGACGGAAGTTCAGCACGTCACCTGTGCATCAGCCTCTAAGTCACATCCAAGTGGGTACCATCAACACAGTCTCAAGAACGGAGGGGCTCTGCTCTTGGATGCAGAAAAGGGAGGGGGAGACAGCCCAGAAAAACCCTCCTAAATCCTCCACTCACACAGAGCACTGTGCTGGTCCAATTCCACAGGACAACCGCCAACGACAAGAATGGCAAACACGGCCCAATCCGTGCTTCAGGGTACGCTTGATTTCAAAGAGCAAAAGTCTGGAGAAAGTGATCCCAGAATGAGAGGACAGAGGAGGAGTGAGAGAGTGGGTTCCCTGTACGGATCTACTGAAGGGAGACGCATCAGAGGCAGGCGCTACCTTTTGCACCAGGGATAGTGTTAAAGTTAATCTGAGATCAGTTTTTTGGGGAAGAGGGAGGATAGGAGAGTCAGAGGAAAAGAGAGAGGGGTGGGGATGGAGAGTGGGGTTGAGACTTTCGAAAGAGGGAAAGAATAAAAAAAAGAACAAGAGCAGAATGGTGAAGAGAGAGTGGATGAGAGAAGGAGGTAGAGCTGAGGACCAGTGAAAGGTGGCGTTTGGTTAGTAACTGAAGGGAAATATTGAAACTAGAGCCGTAAGCACAAAGAGGATTTCTGAAGAAAATGTCAGACCTTTGGATCTAACTCCAATTCCCTAGATAGCAGCCCTCTCTATAGCTAGTGCACAGTCCACTGCATCTCTTTTGGGGCTCTTCAGCCCACCCTAGGGGCATTTATTTATAAAAGAAAACACGGCAGAAAAACATTGCTTTATTTGATTGAAAAAAGGGAGAAGAGCTTGGGTTACCACATTAACATGAATCAGCTTGGACACTTTATGTGTGTGCGTGAGTGAGCAAATCAGTGCTCCCCCTCCTGTCTTACTGGCCTCCCTGCACCAATTAAGGACAGCCTCATTTGCAACAGCTCACTCTACCCTGGTCTCCAAATGGGGCTCATTTCCATAGATGCAGTGGTGAGATAATGACAAAAAGGGGGGAAATCATTGGTGCATCCACGGTGATAGGGTCTGGGAAGGAGATGGGAGCAAGATCTGAGTCAGACTCACCATTGTTTCTAGGAGGACAGTGGACGTAACTAGATACCAGAGGGGGGCAGGATGTGTGAAAGCCGACTGGACGGACGCAGACCCCAGATTCCCTGTGACCAATGTGGGGGTCCCAGCGGAGGGTTCTTTTACACCTTGTTGCTTTGTTGTGTAAATGCAGACCATACTCTTAACCAAACCAGTGCATAACAAGGACAGAGAATTTGACAAAGAGTGCAATGTGGTCCCAGACTGACTGTTGAACAGTTGAATCATCTTGTGCTGGAATGACCAGATACAGAAGAAAGAGTGAGTAAGGACAAGGAGGAGACAGCAATCCTTATCTTCTCACCATCATCTCCTTCTGCAGTTGTAATTAGCTTACTAATAGGGTTTTGTCATTCTGTCTAGCTTTTTTTTATTTGTCCCTCATTCTACTTCATGTTGACCTACAAACAGAAACATTGTGGTTGTGGAATAGGTCAACTCAGCTGAGATAATCCTGCATCTTTACAACCAAATCTTTACAAAGTTTCAGTCCCACCAAGAACAAGAGATAGCTATGTGCTTGGTGATAAGCATTAACTCCACTGTCTGGACATTGGAGTCAAGTGTCTGATAAAATGTAATCGCAAACTGTCAGCTCCATCAACCACCTGCCAAACAAACCTGGCAGATTGGAATCAGGCTGACTGAATTACCATAATGTCAACGGGTACAACAAGGACCTTTGGAGTCATCGAACAGCTTCCGTGGGAAAGAACTCAAGCATAGATGAGAGCACTAATGCTGCAGTTGCTTGCTGGTAGGTCCACCAGGCCTGACCCTGTATGCTGGAAAAGGTCCTGGACAAGAACCTGGCTGGGTCATCCAATATCTTAATTTTCATCCAAACCCCCTTGATGCATCCATTGCCAAGCAGTTGCTTTGCCCTCATTTTCTTTCCTCAACAATGTCAAGCCCCCTTAAGGTAACTCAAACCTTCTCAGAAAACATCTCCCCCTCCTGGCCAAACAAAGAGCTTCCTTCAGCCTTCCTTGCTTTATGGTGCACAGGGTAGATCAGACTACTAGTTGCCCAGCCAGTTCTTTTTGCTTTAGCTACAGAGTAAGGTGATGAAAAAAACTTTCTTAAACCCCCACCTATTCAAAACACACCAAATCCCTCAGCAGCTCCCAGTGTGACCTTGCCTTTGTAGCCCACCCCTGCTTTCATGCCCTGGTAACCCCTTGTTCCTCTTCCTTGAGATTGGCACAACTCTCTGTGTTGCCGATCCACCAGTGAACTCTGGCTACAGCTCCACTTTGGGAGGCTATGCTGCCCAATAAGGCCGCTAAGGAGATGGAAGTTTTAAGCCTTGGTTGGACAGAGCTGTGGGTGAGTCTGAGAGTGTGACAGCGATGCCAGATTTGACACGTGTAGCTTTCACCTGTAGGCGTGACAGGAATAGGCCAGCACTTACAAACGTGGTGAAACCAATTAGGCATGATGCTTTTT
Source organism: Hypophthalmichthys nobilis (assembly GCA_037950665.1). Taxonomy (NCBI): domain Eukaryota; kingdom Metazoa; phylum Chordata; class Actinopteri; order Cypriniformes; family Xenocyprididae; genus Hypophthalmichthys; species Hypophthalmichthys nobilis. The sequence continues at coordinate 32,078,947 of CM075468.1, read as the reverse complement.
ATCAGCCAAACCACTGTGGTGATCCAGGTGGCAGGCTAGCTTGTGGCTGTCGGGCTGGATAGACTCCAGTTGGATGCTAGCATTTGCCTAGGCTCTTGGTAAGGTCTCCGCAGCGGCTTGTCCCTAGTGTAAGTTGAGTAAATTCACAACTACAACAACAAAAGAGGAGCATATACAAGAAAGCACAGCAAACAACAAAAAAAGGCAACAGGTGTGAAATAAACATGGTGAAATAATTCCTGGTGAAATAAACATGATAGAAGGTCATACAATTTGTCCTCAACACACCACCTTATCTAGAAAAACTACCATCACCTTAGATTCACCAGGGTATACTGGTCATTAAGGGGTTAGTTCACCCAAAAATTGTTTTATTACTCACCCTCATGTTGTTCTACACCTGTAAGAAATTTGTTCATCTTCGGAACACAAATTAAGATATTTTTAATGAAATCCGATGGCTCAGTGAGGCCTCTATTGTCAGCAAGTCAATTTACACTTTCAGTGCCCATAAAGGTACTAAAAACATATTTAAAACACTTCATGTGAGTACAGTGGTTCTACCTTAATATTATAAAGCGACGAGAATACTTTTTGTGCGGCAAAAATAAAATAAAATAAAAAAACGACTTTTCAACAATATCTAGTGATGGGCGATTTCAAAACACTGCTTCGAATCTTTTGTTTCGAATCAGTGGTTTGGAGCGCCAAAGTCACGTGATTTCAGCAGTTTGACACGTGATCCGAACCACTGATTCAAAACAAAAGATTCAAAGCAGTGTTTTGAAATCGGCCATCACTAGATATTGTTGAAAAGTCGTTATTTTGTTTTTTGGCGCACAAAAAGTATTCTCGTTTTCATTTTTGGGTAAACTAACTTTAAGCTCTACCAGTTTTGCTTGTTCAACAGCTGGACCAGCTGAGCCAGGACATAACATGGGGATCTCTGGGTACTGTTGTTAACTTAATTAACATTAACACATCTCTGCTCATGTCAGATGAAACATGTAATGTTAAGTCCACTAACAATAAAACAAATGTCATTAAAAATGGAAACTTCATTACCTTAGCAGCTTGGGGGACATTAAGACTCAATGAATTTCATGCAAAGCCTTGACTTCTGTTTATTCTTAACATTTTTTCAGTATGGCATTCTGCAGAACTTCACATAATGGTAAAATATCATTATTCATAGTAACACAAATGACACACCTTTTACAACAATATTCCATGTCAATGTTCACATAATCATTAATACTGAATTATTATCCATGGCACAAGCCAATGGCCCTCTTTACACTCTGTAAAACACCATTATACAGACCCAGCAATAAGTAAATTTGTCAGCACCTGCTCTGTTAACAACATTCTGCCGTTAAAGGCCAGATGTCCTTTGGGAGCAGAACAGAGAGGATCAAGTGTCATCACCACAACCAGAACACAATGAGAACAAAATATGAGCAATGAGAAACTTGTAGAGACACAGGTACTGCTGAAAGACGGGAGAAAAGGGGTGCCCAAGCACACAGACTCTGGTTTGTATATGAGAACGAAAGCAAACATGCATTTCTATCTAGTGAGACATTGGCATAGTGCAGAATTATTATCCAAATGAGGACATTAGTAAGCATTAAAAGGGATTTCCAATTATCAGTGAAGAATAAAATTACACAGGGAGAAGTTAATTTAATGTAGGAACAATATGGTACAATCATAGGATTTGGGCAAAAATATGACAATGAAGCTCAATTTCCAGTGATAGGACAAAACTGAAACAGTGATGGGACTTAACAGCATAACAGATCATCAGTGTGACATATGCGGTTACACTGAAACAAAGCTGTCTCAATATCTACCAACAATAATCATGCAGGCTCTTCCACTATCAATAGTGATAATATAGCTAATCTGAGCCCCTAATGGATTCTGAGCTCAATGTTAACACCCTCCTCTGGGATAGGGTTGCATAGAGACAGCTTGGTAACTAGAGAGGGAGTCTATACTATATCAGTCATTCTAACATTAGAGCCATTCTGCTAGGAAATGGTATGGGAGTGAACAGAAAAAGCCCTAGTAATCCAATTCCTGAAATGTATAGATTGGTATGTGCTGACTGTGGTTAAAAAATAAGACCATAAATACTGAATGTTAAAATGTTAAAACTACTCCCACAATCTTTATGAAATTATTCAGTTTGAGGGGGCATGGTTTAAGTTAATTTGAATTAGCTATTAAATAGACAGAATGAGGTTATTTGCGTATGGCTGTCCCTTAATGTTTCACGCTCAACAAATGACAACAGAAATATCTTCAAATTCCATTAAAACCTTTAAAATATCAAGATTTAAAAAAAATAATTAAAAATAAAAGCCTGTCAAAATGAAATAAATCAAAGTGGTCCACATTGCCACTTTTTTAAAAAAATCATATCTACTAATATCTACATATCTATTATTCCAGATAGTACTTTTAAAATTTTAATATTACTGAATTGTCATTATTATTGGTCCTCTAGTTTTCATTGTCTGGAAAATGGGAGTGATAATCATCAAATGCACCCAAAAGCACACACTCTGCTTTGCACATCAAGAGTCTGGCATCTACATACTCCAAAGAATCTTTCCACCAATGAGAAAGGTTGCAGAGGTCTTGCTGAAAACATGCCTGATTATCAGATGACTAGGGGATTGCAGTCAGTTTGTGGTCATAATAGGGGGAGGCAAGTTTGTGAATGTAAAGTGTGTAAACCTTAGAGGGCTTCAGGCTTGTAGGTGACCCTGTTGTAATTCAAGCAGAAAATAAGTGGCTGGTGTTACAGCTGGAGGATAGAGTTCACTTTCTATATACCCCCCTCCCCCCATGCCAGACCACCTACCCATCTAATGGCCCTAACTCTATGTTAAGAACACAGGTAGCCAAAACACCTAAAATTTCTGTCTCCCCTTCTCTAAACATTTACAATATGCATCTACAGATATTTAACTTGTATTCAGTAATCCATTGTTAAGGGTTTCTTAGGAAATGTAGAGCAGTGTCTTGAGAGAAAAGCATGTATAGTATGTCTGGGGACACCTACCTCATTGTAGGAACACAAGTAAATTAGGTGCAGTGACTTTGTTATTTCTGTACAACACTATACTGTATGTTCATATACTGAGTATCTTGGTATTGTGTTATCAAGATTCTTAAAACTGCAGTATGGAAGAAAAAATTTGAGCAAGTATGCCTAGCCTTACCCTGTTTCACAATGGTTATCTTATAATAATGATTTATAATTTGAGCTGTTGGGTCAAAATTTAGATCACATCTGTAAATAAAGAGAAGAAAGTCTGATTGTTACAGCTTGTGTATGATGCGGTGGAAGGTGTATGAATATCTAACAATCATTATGTCCAATATCAGTGTTGCCTAACTTTTGTAACATGATTTAAATAAAAAACTATTGTTTACAATGAGTCAAAACAACTGCTGAAAGACAGTTACCTCCAACAAAGGATGTTATTCATGAATATTTGTCCTTTTGGTTTTATTTACTTTTTACATTATGTCTTACTTCTAGAAGGGGGTGAGATTTACATTCGTAATGATATTCACTCTTATAAAATTAGTGCCTGTGCCTCAAACATCATCTGAGGAGCTGACACAAAGCCCCAACTCACATAATTACCAAAACAATGTAACCCCCCCACCCCCACCCTTTAAAAAATGTCAAAGAGTAGAGGCATGTATGGAGTCGTGGGTAATTCCTGAGAAGCTGTCTCAAACACATCAATAAAAATGATTACGTCCACACATTTTTAAGCAAACATACATCCACAGAGCAGTGGAAGTTAAAAAGGGGTTTTAATCCTGATCGAAAGTCTCGTTTTTTGGGGCAATTTTTAAATAGGATTGAAGATGCTGGGAAACCAGATTGGCAGTTTTTCTCTGTTGTAAATCTAAGGCATAGTGACTTCTGAACTTCACAGCATTCACATTGCCTTTATTGGAAGATAGTATTCCAATAACTCTGGAAACATCTCGACCAATTAATTTTTTCCAAACAGTGCCAAGCTGTTACTCTCTTTTCTGTCATTGTGTCTTAGGCACCACCAAGATCTCATCTCCATCTCGTATACTGTAGGAATGAAGTGCTCGAGCTCCATATTTCATCTCCTGAGGCTCTAATGCGTAGCCAAGCTGACGGTCGATATAGTACACACGTATCTTGTTTGGAGGTAGCTGGACCACGGCTCTCAACTGCTTCTTTAGGTCTCCCACTGTCTGATCCAATCTGAGCGCTAGGGGCTCTGTCTGGTCCCCGAAATGCACCTCTACTTGGACATGGCAGAGAGGGCGCAAATCCACTTCCGCAAGTGGGGCTAGGCGGCCATAGCGTGCTACCAAAGTGTGGTACCTGAAAAAAGTGGACAGCAGTAAGGACAGAACCATGTGAGTTAATCCTATGCTATTTTGGCTGCTACACCTAGTGACCCATTTATGTTAAAACAAAATGTTGAGTGGATTTTAGTTAAAAAGACTGAAGAAATCAAGCAGAAAGAATATACAATAGCTCTGTTCTAAAACCTAGTGAATTGCCTACAAAAATCATTTTGAATAATCATAGGCAAACTCACAAAGACTATTATTCTAATCTAGACTGTAGGCAGCAATATTTTGCTTGCTTTTTATAAGTAACTTGTTTTGGCCAAACTGTAAATAATACTAATAAAAACAATAATATTGATTAAAAATGATTTAATACAAAATGTGCAGTGTTGGGTCCTCAAGACCAGAGTCAAGAATGACTGCAGGAATGAGTTAGCTTAGCAATATGCTAACACTATTGGAATCAATTGTGGTACAAGTTTATTTACTTTTACATTAGACCGCAATGTGTGTGAGATGCTGCCTATGTAAATCGTTCCAATTCAGTTCAGAATGAGGTTTCTTGCCTTAGAAGGCAGCTGCAAGGCACTGGACTTGCAAGTCTACTCACAAGGATTTGGAATAGAGCTACGAAAGCCCATGTAAAGCACACTTCTACTGAAAAACCAAAAACCAAAACCTGGCACGTTGACTTATGTCGTTTTCATCAAAAATGTCAATCACAGTCAAATGTTTAAGAGAGACATCTCCTCTAAATCATTTACAGGTGAAATTAATATCAATGCACCAAAAAAGTGACCATAGAGTTGTGTATTTGTGTACCTGTTTGTGTGTTTGTAAAGCACACTGAGTTTTTAAACTGTGAGAAAGTTCTCTCCACCACCCCTTTTACCCTCCCTTCTTTCCCGTCTTGCTGAAGGATTGTGGGAAAGATAAGGGGAGATCGGCAGGGACAATTAAATAAAATCTCCACAAAAAAAGTCTTTTAGCTTTAGAGGGCTACAGTAACCGACACAGCCAATCAAAGTAATTTCCCCAGCCTGTCCAGAAAAGTCTCCCCACAAAGCAGAGCCTGAGCCTGGGTAGGTGCCTGTGGCTCCCTGCCTTCACCATGGGAATACTGCCCCCTCTATACAAAGTGCCACTCTGTCTGAGAGAAAGAACAGTCTCACTCAAGGGTCTCATTTAGTGTGGCTAAGCTCCTTAAATGAAGGCGAATGGGTGTTCGCTGTGATAACATAGCTGCCTTGGATTCCTCAAACAGTGCTTAGATCAGTCTCAAAGATGGGACTGGACAGTCGCCACCGTGCAGTTTTCATAGTAGAGCCATACAGTGAGTCTACTGTAGATACTGCATTTGCTGATGGTCTCAAAGACAACATGATCTGTTTTCAGGTACTGTAGATAACATGCACAATCACCATTAGCTCAATATTTAAATATCTACAACTTAACATAACAAATACCTCCTGGGACCCAAGGAAATTCACTCATTATTTACTTGTCAGCAATTTGGCTTTTTATCCAAAGCAACTTCAGTACAGTGGCAGTCACCTTGGATGAACCTGGTGTAAATGCCTATTTGAAAGGCACAGCAGAGATACAGAATCTTAGGCTTTGTTTTCCAGTCTTTAGGACTGACTGTCATTTTGCATCAGTTGAAATCGGATCTGTTTTTTCAGACAGTGTAGGCAATAACTAGAATACCTACATGGGTTGCTATAGTAATGATGTAGGTGGTTGCATGAGACCAAGAGCATTGTTTTCTTTTCCAACAACTGAAGGTTACACAAGACAAAATAAGAGACAACAAAACAAGAGTCATTACTGTATTTTTTGCATACGTTAGTGTCCAAAATTGTTCACCTATTCACTATAAAGCGTATTTCACGTAATTCACTACAGGGGCCATGATAAGATTTTATAAGATTTTATAGACCCAATAAGTAAAAGTAACCTAATAGTAATAATTAATAAGTAACCTAATAATAATAATAGACTAGATGAATGTAATAGGCCTGCATTAATTGGAAATGCCATATCCTCTTAATACTGTCAATATTTTATGCTTTTGACAATATCTCTGGCTACTGTTGATACTTGATCATCGTCGCAACCCAGCACAGGGGGCCCCCGCAAACACGTGGCCGCAGTGCATGCCCGTCCACTACACCACTGGCTGTAGACACTACTGCACATTGTGTATGATGTTACACGTTGTGTCCTGAGTGACGATAAAAGTACTTGAAATTTTATCTGATCGCTCAGACTGAAATGCATTTAAGTCTGATTTAATTCATTTTTCAGTCCTGTTCATATTACAAAAAAAAAAAGAAAAAAGAAAAAGAAATGTATGAGTTGAATATGCAAAAATAAATATGTGCTGCCTGTTTGAAGTGAGCATTATTAATTATCCCAGGTCCTTCACCTCAAGTTATCAAAATCTCAGTGTAGATGCCACAATACCCTTAAATTCATTAAAACTGCAGTAAATGCTTAAATGGGAACAAGACTTGTCTATGTTCTATCTTGACATCTTTAGCATCGACATCCACCATGATGAATGCTAAAGAGCCTGGTCACTCCATCCACTTATCTTCTTAAATTTCTCATTGTCTGTAAAGAGTGACGCACTTAGATTTTCCCTATACATTTGCCTTCTTACATCCTTGTTCTCCTCTAGGCCCCTATGTTGTCGTTCACCATCAAAATGTCAACAAGGTCCCAGGCTATGGTTACTCCAATAGCCCCTTTCATTTCCTTCACACTCTCCTCCTCTCATCCCTGTCTTTGCTTCCTCTACTCTGCTATCATTCCTGTGTTTCCAGTTACTCCCAGGGAGGATCAACGTGCCCATGGCCACGGCTCAGGTTTTAGTTACTCAAAGGCTGTTGAATGTATAGGACTCCTTCACTATTTCACCCTCTTACCTATATAGGCTACACTATGTAAATAGCGTACCTCACAGCTGCCTAATGGAGGCTGAGTAGGACCAATCTGTTTGGCAGCATTGGTACAACTAAACTAAATCTAAAGTATTTAACACTTTATTCTAGCAGGACAGTACAAACAGCTATTCTAGTGCCTATAAAGTAGTTTCAGAAAGTATACACTAAATAACGTATATAGGCCTCAAGTAGAAAATCGATGTGAGCAATCAAGCAGTGAAGGGTTTGAATTACACTAGCTAGCGCTCAAATCTCTATATCTTTTCAGTGTTTCAAAGATAACAGTCCCATGCATTCTTATACCTAAAGTTTATGTCTAAGCAACCGTAAATGCAACTAAGGTTACTGTGAAATCACTTTGAAAGTCTCTCTAATGGTTCTATCCATTACTTTATGCTACCACAGTTTGAGTTTCATAAGTTAGGCTGAATGGGTATCTGCACTGGTTGAGTCTCATGCATTCAAAGAGGGCCCAGTCTAAAGGTGTGTTTGAGGTCAGACAGGCATAATTTCTTTCTGTCCATCTCTTTCTCTGTTTCTCAGATCTTCGCCCTCTTTCAGAGTTTTATCACAGAGTCGGTAACATAGCCTAAGCTCTGATCTGCACCCAAGGGGTGGGGGCAAGGGCAGGTTGGGTTCAAAAAGGGGGCAACCTTAACCCATATCTAGAGTTTACCATCTAATTCTGCACCTGCCCTTTCACCCTCTAGTGCCAACTCCCATCTTAACCTCATCCCTCTGGGAAAATGGCTTTCCCTCCAGAGAAACAGACAGAAAAGGACAGAGAGAAAGAAATATAGAGGATGGTGTGAGGAGGTCAGAAATGAGGGTTAGTGTAAGTCGGTTTTAGTTTACATAGGAGTTGGAAAGAAAGTGGTCCCGGTGGGCACAGAAAGAAACAAATTAAAAAGTGACTTGTAAAGAAATAGTTCACTCATTCATGAAAGGTTTCTCATGTCTTTTGAAACACTTATGATTTTCTTTCTTCTTTCAAATAAATATACCCTTACAGAAAAACCTGTTCTATTTTCTGTTTTTATAAATAATAATATAAGGAAGGATTTGCCTACAGTTAAAATGCATATTTTTGTAGATGATACTGTAATCTACTATCTAGTTGCATCTTCACTAAAGGCAAGCTCACACTACAGAACTGTAAGACTACATGAATCACCATGGTGCTCACACTACACAACAAGTTTTCTTGTCGTCTGTAGTCTTCTTGTCTTAGCAGCATATCATTAGAGCAGTTTACCATGTTTCAATGCTCACACGACAAGATCACGTGCGATAATATCAAACAGGTTTGAAAATATCGCAGCGTTTGTGACTGCTGGAGACAGGCTCAGATCACGTCACTGACATGTTCATGTTTGAGGAGTAACCATAGTTACAGCAACCGCAACGAGCACCGATTTGGCAGTGATCCGGGGGTTTTGTCGCAGACCTTGGAAATCTGTCTGCGACAGCAAAATCCAGCCAAAAGTTGTGTAGCGTGAGCCTTGAGATGTTGCATCTTCTCTATTGCACACTTACCAAAGAAGTTGAAGGTTAGGTTCAGATTTTATTACCATAAATGGTATAAAGACTTTGCTTATTTACCTCCCTGGTCATGGTAAAACCTTCAGCATGCACAACAGCTTAATCATTTTGTTACCATGGGGTAATTTTAAACGCTGATAAAAAATGTGTAACTGAAGAGTGTAATTGCTATTCATGGGCTGGATTTTGTATGATGTATTTGTAGTCTTATGCTTATATGAATGTATTTTATTTTTGTTCTCTGTCTTTATTCTATGTATTTTATTTTTGTTAAATTGTTGCATTTAAACTTAATTGTGTTATAATCTAATGGTATGCCTTTTTGGCCAGGTCTCTCTCGAAAAAAGAGATTCATTCTGCTAAACTTCTCCCTGATGTTCCACTGAGGAAAGAAATTTATACAGGTTTGGAAAAACATGAAGGTGAATAAATGATGACAGAATTTTAATTTTTGGATGAAACTGATCCCACAACTTATTAATTCATGTACTAAATCATTCCCTTGTTTCAATTTAGTTCAATCATGGCCACAATATAATTAAACCAAGGCAAATCTTGGGGATACCTTTGTGAGAGTCTGTCAATAATTTTTTTTTTTTTTTTAACCATGGTGTGCCAACTTTCTCTTTTTTTCTGCTAAATGTTATCATGAGCACATTTCATAAGCACATGTTTAAGAGAGGTTGTATGAAACCTAATTTTAATATCTGATACTCTAGACTTATTTTAAAAGGATGTTATTTCTGAGAAAGTCCTGCTTCTATCTCATCTCTAGTTTCCCGACCTTCTATAGCTACAGCGGGAACTTCTGTGTCATAACTGTTTTGACGCTAGGTCTAAGAGCCATTCCAGAACAAAGGAAACAGCGTCTCCTTCGCTCAATGGAAAAAATAGGAGAGAATGAGTCAGGGACGTCATTCCATCCCCTTTCGAAAAAATCCTCCAGCTAACTCAATCCCCTCTAAAGCAAATGAAAAGGGGCTGGAGAGAAGAACAGGGAGGGAGAGAGGGGGATGTAAGGAGGGGAAGAACGAATAAAGCTGCCACCTTGTGTATCGATTTTCTGATTGGAGTATTCCAGTACAAAGGCGTCTTTGAGGAGGGAGAGAGTGGACACATTGTCTCCCAAAGGTTAGAATCCCCTGCTGGAAGCTGGGGCTTGCCGCAGTCACTGAAAATGTCCTCCGTACACTCTCTCAGGTTAAGTGGAATGGGGTGTGCAAAGAATGTGGGTGATCTGTTTTTCATATCTTTGACCTGCAAAGACCCTCCAAAATATCCCCCGAAATGCCCACCAAAATATTCCCTGAAAGTCCCCCAAAAAACAGAAGCAATGAGGGAAGGGGGGAGGCTGGAAGAAATGAGGGATGGGAGAGTTAAACGTCACCTGGATAACTGGAGACGCCAAACTAAAGAAAAAGAAGTGACAGGAAATAGGTTTGAATGTGGTGGATGGCCACCATGATACTTAAGACATGGCCAAAGAGAGAGAGAGAGGATATTTTTGCTAAGCCGGAAAGAGGTGGCTGGGCTCTACCATTGTTAAGATTTTATTACATTGCAGCAAAAAAAAAAAGAAAAAGTCAACTAAAGCCACTTTTAACTACTTTTACCACTTTCAATAGAAAGCTACTCAGAAACAAGCAATTATGACAAATGAAAAACTGAAACTAATAACTAAACTAAACTTCAGTGTTTGAGTAACTTATTCAGCCCCTTATTTAGAATTTAAAACCGGTGACAGTATCTCTGATGACATATGCAGGATCTTCGCCTGATAAAATGCTGTCTCTTTCTTACAATCGACTTCAAGCTTGCATTCAGCTGATCTGCTTCCATCCGATCAACAACCAATACATAGAACAAACCAAGTCCACTGCCCTACATTTTTTTTCTTTTTCGATAAACCGTTTGACTCGGATGTACTTCACAACACAAAAGCTACTTCCGTTTCATCGAGACTTTAAACCCATGTAAAATGGTACATTTCTGTAGGACCCTCTGTATGTTTCTGTATAGACCTATTTTGTGGACATTCAAAAATTAAAATGTGTTGGAAAGAAATACAAATCCTGCTGAATATACTTGTAAAAGATATACTGTACCTTTACATAAAAGCACCTTCATAAAGGATGTTTTTATACTGTAAATAATTGACAGATAGCCTTTTTAGCCAGTAAAGGAGTACTGATTTGGGAATGACTACAACTGCAGAGAGTAACCATAGGGCTAGTCAGATTTAATAGGGAACAAAAAATACATTTACCCATCAACAAATGGGTAACATGAGTCACAGATAAGACTTGGGTTTGCAGTTATGAAGAAATAAAAATAAGCTATTTAGGCTTGTTTTATAGACAGGATAAATTATATATTTTCCATGATACAGACACCAGTCATTTTCTATATCTATTGTATATAGTTCTTTAAAAAGAAAGAGATCGAAAGAGTTGTGTATATTGACTGTGGTGGTGTAAGGGGGTTACCTCTGTGGTAGCTCATCCTCAGGGCAGTCCAGGTGGTAACGGATGAAAAAGCGTTCTGCATCCTCTCTTTCTCCATCAGTGACAACACTGCCGTTCAATACAGTCACATTAGGCAACCTTACAAAACACAGCAGAAGGACAAGTGTGTGTGTGTGTAAGGGAGTGCATGAATGCATGGACGTGTACAATTCCATATTGGTGGCCATACTGATTTGTGTAATCATATCTAACAATTGCACATTTCAAAAATGGCTACTTTTGTGTACTGTACATTTACTCACTGTGCTACCATAAGACAACGTCTCTCCTGATCGGTGTAGGGCTGCAGTAAAGGAATACCCATCACTCTGACCTCTTGAAGCTTTGGGAAGAAATTCAGTTTCTCAATGTCCTCCCAGCGACTTAGACCTAAAATAGCACAAAAACATAATATTAGCAAATAATCTATAAAAGGGTTAGTTCACCAAAAAAATATAATTAATAAATTACTGAACAAATATCTTATAGTTTGGAATGACATGAGGGACATGAGTAATTGATGACAGAATTTTCATTTTTGGGTAAACTAACCTTTTAATACTACATGATTATTTAGGAGAAGTACTTAAAAATATTTACACAGAAAGCTAATGACTTGCATTGAAGCTGGAGGGAAAGATTTTCAATGAATTACAACTTTTTGGTCTGTTCCTCATACAGATATTGCATTATTTCAGAAGACTTGGAATACAAGTGCACAAGTCATGTAAACACTATTTTTTGGCTTTACTCAATTTTGTTTAAATTTGATCATAAATTTTACATTTACTGGTATTCGTTCTTTTCTTTTACTTTATTTCCATAAATCCTTTTAAATCCTTCTGTCTACAGAGATGGTGTTCATGCAGTCCAGCACCTGAGTTGTGTAGATTTATGCTGCGCAGGTTGGGGAAGAGTCTATGTAGGGAGTCCTCAGGCTCGTGGATAGATGAGAGAGAGTTGTTTGCCAGGATAAGAGACACCAGGCCTGGATATATAAGGCCCAGCTTTCGCACCTCCACCCATTTCTGCAGCTGGTTATCTGTGATATGCAGCAGGCGCAGGGATGGGTACGACATAGATGACAAACTCACGCTCTCATACTCGTTCAGACACAGAAACAACTCCTCCAGCCTACATAAATACAACCACAAGAAAACACACAAGATTTAGTGCATGAAAAAATGATCGTTGTATACTTCTTGCAACTAGTGGGATACGGCAGCCGCACAATGCAAAAAATAATCTCAGTTATTGCTTATTTTTGTTACTAAGTCTCTGTCTTAGAAAAAAAAGAAAAAGTGCATTAAAATAAACAAAAAACACGTGAGTTTGGTATAATCTTTTATTTCTTGGGAAAAAATATTTTAAGAAAACTGCTTCACTACTTGGTAGAGTATTTAAAAATCAAGTTCATTCTTTTAAGAGCCCTCCAAAACAAATCGGGCACTGGCAAAACATCCACTCTATGTTGCTTACAAAAAATATCATTATATATGGCTACTTTAAAGGAACATGCCACTATTTTTGAAAATCGGCCCATTTTCCAACTCCCCTAGAGGTAAACAGTTAAGTTTTACAGTTTTCGAATCCATTCAGCTGATCTCTGGGTCTGGCAGTAGCACTTTTAGCTACAGCTTAGCATAGATCGTTGAATCTGATTAGACCGTTAGCATATCGCTCAAAAATGACCAAAGAGTTTCGATATTTTTCTTATTTAAAACTTGATTCTTCTGTAGTTACATCATGTACTAGGACTAATGGAAAATGAAAAGTTGCGATTTTCTAGGCCGATATGGCTAGGAACTATACTCTCATTCCAGCGTAATAATCAAGGAACTTTGCTGCCATACCATGGGTGCAGCAGGCGCAATGATATTACGCAGCGCCTGAAAATAGGCTAACTTCCATCAACATAACCAACGTGACCACAGCCCATTACAATGCACATAACCATGGCTAATTGCACACAGGTAAATCCAGCCACTACCCAATTTGCTGGCTGCAACTCTGCAACTACACAAACTTAGTGCCAGTCACGTTGGAAGTTACCTAGCTGGGGACTATTTTCAGACTCTGATGCTAACGGTCTAATCAGATTCAATGATCTATGCTAAGCTGCAGCTAAAAGTGCTACCACCAGACCCGGAGATTGGCTGAATGGATTCGAAAATGGTAAAACTCAACTGTTTAACTCTAGGGGAGTTGGAAAATGAGCATATTTTCAAAAATAGTGGCGTGTTCCTTTAAAATGCCTGTCAACTGCAATTTTTTTTTTGGCCCAAGAATTAGTTAAGTAATCTATCAGCAGGGGCTAACAAGGCCTTGCTAATCAGCTAAACCACAACTGGTGGAAATTTATGGTGGTACAACATGTTTGTCCTTACAATGAATGCTTGGAAAAAAACTTGCAAAGCAGAGATTAAATGCACACCTAAATCATAAATAACTTAAACTTGAATAAATTAAAAACATAAAAACACTTAAAACACAGACATGTAAGAAAAAGCTCTAGATAATTTGCAGAGGGCAGCAACACATACACACACTTACTCTGGGGTCTCTCGTGTAAGTGTGTGCACCATGTCCCAGGTGACATGTGTGTTATTGAGCACAAGGCGGCGGAGGCCTGAGAATGCTTCAGCAGTTCCAGGATCCAGATTCGACCCTCTCAGTGGATTCATACTCAGATTGAGAAAGTCTAGATTAGGGATGTTAGACAGGATCTTACTTATCTACAAAGAGGAGAGAAAAAGAGAGAAACGAATAACTGACCAAACCCAACCAGTTTGTCTTGTCGAGCTTGTGTCAGGTCGCAGACCTCTATTTCATTGTACTTTTGAATGTTACAGTCTCACCTGTGCATAAAATAGACTTGTCAAAGTAAAGGTGAGGTTACGTGAGCCAAATAAGGCCAGCAAAAAAGGTCCACTGTAAATAGTGTAGTGATACACAAAGCACTGCTCAGACAGAAGTCACTTTCAAAGCAAGCAAACCATTTTCTGTTGGTCAACGTGGTGAAATTGTCTAAAAAAACTGAACCCGATGCTACATCTATGTGGGGAAATGATGATTTAGTAAAAATTGTGTCAAGCAATGGTACATGTGACCACACCTTAAAACTTTTCCTATCCACCAACTTCAGACTAGTGAAATCAAGTAATACTTTACAATAAGCTTCTATATATTAACATGATTTAATGCAATAATACTTTTACAGCATTTATTAGTCTTGGTCAATGTTAATTTCTACATAAAATAATACATTTTTAAATTTTTTAAGCTGCATAAATTAACAGTAAAAATTGCTGTTCATTGTTAGTTCATAATACCTAATGCATTAGGTAATGTTAATGAATTGAATATTATTGAATCTCACAGTAAGCGTTTCCTAGTGACATTGAACGGGGACATTCTTTGCGCTATATATACAAATGTAAATAAACCCAAGGCAAAACTTGTGACACAAACACATTTTTCTCACCTCTCCCCAGTCTTTTAACTGGTTGTGAGAGAGGTCTAGCTCAACCACATGAGCACAGAAAGTGGCCACCTCCTCTTCATCTCCGGCCTCTGTGATTCCACAACCATCCAGAACCAGGATGCTGGGCAGATTCAGACGATCTAATACACACACACACACGCACACACACACACACACACACACACACACACACACAGATATAAACAGGGCTCAGTTTGAGGGGGGATATGGGGAGATGGTATCCCTGTTGATGAAAAAAAAAAAAGACAAAAAGCATCCCCTCTATAAAACCACCACACCTCACCGGTGTATTAGTTAAAACTTATCATGCAAATTAAAGGTAAAAATTCTCTACGTACGATAATTAACGAATTATAAATAACAGGCTTGACCAATCAGAAATTAATATAACGAGCTGTTCACAGTCAAGCAAGCTTTTGATTCCATTCAGAAATGATCATCCTACTGTTTCGTCTTTATCATCCATTGTTAGAGCTTTGGATCCCTGAAAAGTGTGGATAAGGTTAGTCTTAACCTGTAATAAATTATGAAAATTCAATAAAATTTGAAGATACAAACATATTTACCAGTACATGATTTATTAACATTTCATATTTTTGGAATAACCTTTAGTTTTTTGGCCCTAGAATACATTACTTTAATGATAACAATATAAGCTCTTCAACAGTTCTACAAACGTAGCAAAACAGTGTTAAATGGCAACGACTAGTGTGTCAGGAAGGATCCAGATCATATCGAACACACCCTTTTCAACTAGCAGGCTCAGCATTTCACCTAAAGCCAAAAATAAAACTGACCTTTGACAGGTGAACCCTGGGGACTCGACCGGATCACCACTCCAACTCCTGGCCCACGGCAGTATGGGAAGTTATCTGGGCTGTACTTCTCACTGATCACCTGCACTAAAGTGCGTCCTTCTGTTTCCTCTGTCTCCATCTCACCTCTCCTCCCACTCTCACACCTTCAGCTAAACAAACACAGAGAGCAGCATGTGCATCATTAATTTGAATGTAGCATCAGTTCTAGTGAAACAAACAGGTTTATCAGTTGTGGATGAGTGGACAGACATGTGCTTGAAAGAAATGATTTGCTAACATTAGAAGAGGGTTGTTTGGAGTTTTCAACAAGGACAAAGGTTAGTACAAGTTTGAAAGAGCTGACATTTGGGTCAATGACATAGTGTCTGTCCATGATTGTAAAAAAAACCTATTTTAAAACAAAGTTCCATGTGTACTCTTTGGTTTCTCTGTGGTTTTATATGGTTTTGAAAAATTGTTATACCATTTACAAGAAAAGTCCAATTTATAATGACTTGTGTCATGTGGTGTAAAAAGCAAGGAAAGAAAATTTCCCTTATACCTTGAATATATATGACTGTACACATCTTAAGCAATTGATATAATGTATATATAATTTTTAATATACACATTCAGGTAATTTTTTTAATAAATATGAATTATTATTTAATAAATATCATCATGTTTTTGGGGAGTCTGACAGTCATAAGGATCGGCATGAGTCTTTTCTAATATAGCATTTCCTGTTTTATGCTTTTTCTGCATGTTGGTTGGACCACATAACCAGATGACAAATTTTGCAGATAACAGGATTTTTTTTTTTTAAATACCACCAAGCAGTGAAAATGTTTTGTTAAAATATTTTTTTCTAAAAAATAATAATAAAATATGCAAAACTACTTGCATTGTAATGTATTTTTGAATAAATTAATTGATAGGACAAAAATTTGTCACATAATTGATCCTTTTGTCACTTGAATCTATGTTCAAATAATCAAAACACTTATACTAAGAAGCAATTGATTTCTATATTAAGAAACAATTTTACAAGGTTAAAGCCAAAAGAGTGAAATCTGTTGACTCACATTTGATCTGGAGGTGAAATAAGAGCACATTGATGGTGGGCCTCCTGTCTGGTTCCGATTCTAGTCCCCCGATGGCTATGGACAAACAGCATCCAGGAATGGACCTCTTAACCTGCGGCCTCGTGGGTCAGGGCCGGGGGTGTCCCACAACCCCCGACTCAAAAATAGCAAAAAGAATAGACAGAAATGGACAAATGAGATGATGCACGTGTCAAATGGAAAGCTTGTGGTCACAGAACAATCATTCTTCTATCCTTTTATGATGTCTAAAAGAGGTAACACTAGCACGGGTATGGAAAGGTCTGCCCTCGAAATCAGATCCAATAACGCTTTGTCCGACTCCCATATGCTGCTGTTTTATACAAAAGCACAATGGGAACACTCCAGTGGTGCAAACGGATGTAGCGCTCTGGTCCGAGCTTCTTTTGTATTGACAGATGAAACTATAGGAGTAAAGAGATCTTAATTGCTAAAATATTGGCTTGCTGAGTTACTCTGTCTGTAGGTTTCTTTTCCTGAGCAGAGTGTGATCTAAATCTAATCCTCAAAAATGAAACCGGCACAGACAGATATCTGTCACAACATCCTGTGAAGTCCATTCAAAGTATATCTCACAAACTTCACTTCAAAGCAAGATTCATCTTGCTCCAAAACCTTGTTTGTCCAGACCAGACAATTTTTTTTTGAGACAGAGAGAGAGAGAGAGAGAGAGAGAGCAAGATAGAGACTATAAAACACCCATAGTGGGTACTATTAGAGAGCAAAATTTTTTGTTTATGTGTCTGATAAGCAATATAGAGAACCAGTTTGTAATTCCTGTTTAACTTCAGTTTTTTGACACAATAAAAAGGGTTACATTTTACAACAAGGTCTCATTAGGTAACGTTAATGTATGAACAAACATTAACAATAAGCAATACATTTGTTAATCTATGTTAACGCTAGTTAATAAAAATGGTAACACTTTACAATAAGGTTAATTTGTTAACATTAGTTAATGTATTAACTAACATGAACTAACCATGAGCAATACATTTGTTAATCTTTGTTAATGTTAGTTAATAAAAATACAGCAGTTCATTGTTTGTTCATGTTAGTTCATAGTGCATTAACTAATGTTAACAAAATACAACTCTTGATTTTAATTATGTATTAGTAAATGTTGAAATTAACATTAACAAAGATTAATAAATGCTGTAGAAGTGCAGTTCATTATTAGTTCATGTTAACTAATGTTAACTAATTAACCTTATTGTAAAGTTACCTAAAAAAATACAATTGTTCATTGTTAGGTCATGTTAGCTCAGGTCCATTAAATAATATTAAGAGATACAACTTTTGATTTTTAATAATGTATTAGTAAATGTTAAAAAAAAAAGAAGAACAAAATAAGGTTAACAAATGCTTTAGAAGTATTTTTCATTATTAGTTCATGGTAGGTTGAACCTTATTGTAAAGTGTTACAAATAAAAGTTATAAAATGGACAGTTCTGGTCTTGGCTCCCACAGGTCAAAACAGCATTTCAGTTGGGCTAAAATCCACAAAATATTAAAGTCGGCATGAAGCGGAAATAACAAGGACCTTTGCATTTCTATTGTGATGTATATATGCGAGTGAAATGGCTTCTTGAGCAAGATAAAAAAAATGCAAGCCAGGTTTTGATTTTGCCCATCAGGAATTGACTGGATCATTGCTGTTTGCTAATTGCTGCAATCTCATGTGAGTGACAGGTGTTTGGAGAGGAATGATTACTGTCCAGCCCTTACCATCAGAGAAGAAATGTCATTGGAAGAATTGCTAATTTTAGATGTGTTCGACTTGAAGCAGCACTGCGCAGACTGATCAGTGTATGACATCAAAGTACAGTGAGAGTGATACGGAACCATCTGCTGTCTAATTGCTCTCTCGCAGAACTTTGTTGTCATACATCGATCGGTCTGCGCAGCGTCACTTCAAGTGGAATACACCTTTTGATTTCATGGTAACTTTAACAGCTATGATGTGAAACACCTGTTCACCATATCAATGGACATATCCCATAGTGGATCATTATTTTGCTGAATAGCATGTGTCTACCCATGTCCCTTAGCCATGACTATATTCATAAATAACAATATAGCATGACCTTAAAGTCCGTTAGGCAAGTCAGTTCAATCAGCAGCCATAATGCCTAGCAGCTAAACAAAAACAATTAAAATCAGGAATAAAATCTGACCAACAAATAGGTATTTGGCTATTTAAAATAAAAGGTGGAACCTCCATTCCTACAACCATTATTCTGAGTATTGCAATGACTCCATCAATAAGGCAACTGGCTCTTTTAACTGTTAGGTGGGACTACGACTATTTCTCACTTGAGAATGACTTATTGTTGCAGTATATTCCATCTATTTTCCAAACTGCTTATCCTATAGGGTCGCGGGGAAATGGCATAGAGTGCACTGGTGCCCGTACACATTTTCAGCACTGTGTTGGACCCAGAAGTATTTTTCATTTTTCCCACTGGGTATTTTTCCATTCATTTTTTCCCACTGGTATCTGGCACCAAGACGTTAGCAGCAGATCCTTCCAGTCCTGTAGGTTGTGAGGTGGAGCCACCGTGGATCCAACTTGTTTGTCCAACACATCCCACAGACGTTTAGTTGAGATCTTGGGAATTTGGAAGCCAGGGCAACACCTTAAACGCTTTATCCATATTCCTCAAACCATTCCTGAACAATGTGTGCAGGATGGCAAGGTGCTTTATCCTGCTGAAAGAGGCCACTTCCACCAGGGAACACCACTGTCATGAACATTGTCTGCAATAATGTTTAGGTAGGTGGCACGTGTCAAATTTACGTCCACATGAATTGCCAAACCCTGAGTTTTCCAGCAGAACATTGCCTGGAGCATCACACTCCCTCCACCGGCTTGTTGTGGTCCCACAGTGCATCCTGGTGCCATCACTTCCTCAGGTAAATGTCGCACATGTACATGGCCATCCACACATTGTAAAAAAAAACAAAAAAAAACAAAACGTGACTCATCGGATGAGGCGACCTTCTTCCACTGCTCCAAGATCCAGTTCCGTTGCTCACATGCCCACTGTAGGTGCTTTCGATGGTGCATCATAGGAAATCTGATTAGTCTGCCACTATGCTGCCTCATACGCAGCAGAGTGTGATGCATTGCATGTTGTGACACATTCCTCCCATAACCATCATTAAAATTTTGTTTCCACAGTGTACCTTCCATTGGCTCAGACCAGATGGGATAGCCTTTGTTGCCCTAGTTCATCAATGAGCCAACACCCTGTCGCCGGTTTGTGGTTTGTCCCTCCTCGGACCACTGTTGGTAAATTCTCACCACTGTTTAGAGGGAGCAACACACAAGTCTTGCGGTTTCAGAGATACTCTGACCCTTGCCATAACGCCTTGCCATAACAATATGGATAAACAATATGGCCCCTGTCAAATTCGCTCATATCTTTATACCTGCCCATTTCTCCTGCATCCAACATGTTGATTGCGAGAACTGACTGTTTGCTTTTTGCTACCATCTAATCTACCCAGACCTTAAAGGTGCAATAAGTGATTTTCTACAGAATTTTTTTTTGTTATACTTGTTCAAAGTCTCCTCATATCCTGATATTAATCACTATGTTAAACGGTCTAAATGTATTTTTATAAATACATATCGTCTGTGAAAGGTGTAGGACCATAAAATATTCATCCAATCATTATATTCAGTCCGAATGAAATAATACAATGTTCTACCTCAACGTATGTTTTTACATACCCTCACACACCCTGTTCACGCAGACATCATACGTCATCAGTGCATTTAATGCTGTCAGTCACGGAGCACCGCAAACAAACAGCAGCCACCTTTTACGGTTCCTACTGAATCAAAACAACGAGACTATGCTGCATTCACACCATAACTACCGTAATTAAGAGATGGCAACCTGTGACATTCTAACCAGAGCTGTTCACGTCCTCAGACTCAAATTAAGCGTTTCCATGTCAACAGTATCAACACCGAAATGAATCTGCAGCAGTCAGGTACAAGCTTTCTAATTTGTTTATGTTCATTATTATTGTAATGTTATGTGCTTTGAGACATGAGGTAGTTTAACGCCATCTCTTGTGGCGCTTTGCTGAGAGCAGCTGTGTGTGTGTGTGCCTTCATGCATTTTGAAGGAGGGTGGGATGTTATGATTTGAAAGCTAGCTCGTTATTGCTAGCCTCTCCAAAAATATCCTATTGCACCTTTAATGGGGAAATTCCAAACGGAAGTGAGCATCCCTATGCCCTACTCCCTTCGAAGGGCAGAGCCCTTGAAGTGGGGACTTTGGAGTGAGCAGTGCACTTGGTTGCCATTATGTAGCCGTTTGGAACGCACTTGGCGAAGGGAGCAATGAAAGACAAAGCAATATCCTCATTATCTTCACCAGGGATGATCCCATGACAACGCAGCACGATGTCTATCAGCTGTTCTTATGACAGAAATTTCTTATTATTGCTGTTATCATAACTGTTGCAAATAAAGATACGTTTTATATAAAAAGTTTTTAAAATATGTGTTAATATGTTGTGTGAGTGTATTTCGCTGCTCACAGCTTTAAAACTTGCCGTCTCATCTTTTGGACCCTGTATTACCTAACAGATTTCTTACCTATGAAACTTATTAAAACATAACATGACAAATATGTGTGAAATATATCACCAAAAAACTTGTAAGTTAACTCAAACTCTCCCACCATCTAGCTTTAAAATGAATCACGAGTATGCTGGGTCACATGACTATAAATGATTATTTCCTTGAAGTACTTCCTTGTTGTTGATACAAATTACTTCCTTGAAGTGACCATCACATGTTCCCTTCGCTAACGGCCTTGTGGAAGGGATTTAGTTGCTCACTTTCATTTTGAACGCCCCTACAAATTGCATCGCCTTCCCGAAGTGCCCTTCAAGGGTGCAAAAATGCCATTTGGAATTTGCCCAATATGTGGCCTTGTTAGGAGATGATCAACGATATTCGCTTCACCTGTGACTGGTCATAATGTTTTGGCTCATCAGTGTACACACACACACACACACACAAGTATACACACACACACACACACAAATATTTAAGAATTTTGACAGTAAGGAGATTAATTCAATTAAGTAAATTGTGGTTCTTCATCGGAGTGGGCTGTCCCTGCAGAGCATTTTTGGCACGATTTGCTCACCCTGACTCTGATTGGTGAAATTTTCTATACAGCATCATGGGTAATATAGTTTCTTTTACCACAAATTCTGCTGTTAAAGTCCATGTAGGGCAGATTTGAATTGAAAACAAAAATGGTCAGTTTTGATTTCATGGTGACTTTAAACACAATTATTTTTAAAAAGTTGAAATAATGTGAACAGATGGCATCAACTAAAGCACATACAATTGATTAACAACTTTGAAGTTTTTACTTCAGGAAACCAACCAACTTTTACACCTCCGCAAACTATTATTATTATTTTTTTCTGTAGATTACCTTTCACTGATAATTTTTTTTTATTCACCACAAGACCAGTAACATGCGCTAACAAAGTAAATAGGGGCAGTTTTGATTTAAATAAGAAAATAAGTTACTTTAACATTAGCTCTAGACCTAATATGAATCTTTTAGTTTTGTGCATGCTATTTCTTGTAATCGGTTTGTCCTTATTTATTCATTACATTGTTCTGTACAGCTCTTTGGTCAACCTTGGGTTGTTTTGAAATGTGCTTTATAAATCAACAATGAATGAATGAATAATATTGAAGAAACAATCACAGATAGAAAAGTGTGAATATCAAAAACCTTAATCAAACCGATTATTGGTATTGGTATTTAATAACTATATATCTCCAAAAACACACAAAAAGTTTAAAGATACAATTTTCGAAAGCTGTTAACTTGACTCGACTTGTTCTAAAATAAGCCTCGGGTGACAAGTCAACCGTTCGTTTGAATGCAGTGCAAACAGCTGCGCATTGCGCATTGACAAGTTGTTGAATTTCAAATACACGGCTGGCATGGCAACGCGTTTGTTTTGGTTTAGTGCTGTTCTGTTCGACCAGATTCTGCAGCTCTGCAATAGAAAATTCTATAGTGTTCTTAACGCTTTTGTTTTTAGAGTGTCATA
Source organism: Hypophthalmichthys nobilis (assembly GCA_037950665.1). Taxonomy (NCBI): domain Eukaryota; kingdom Metazoa; phylum Chordata; class Actinopteri; order Cypriniformes; family Xenocyprididae; genus Hypophthalmichthys; species Hypophthalmichthys nobilis. The sequence goes on along the minus strand of CM075468.1, from coordinate 32,056,051 downwards.
CGTTTTAGTGTTTTTTTTTTAAATAATGCATAATACATGTCCTTGTGAACTCACTTAATGACTTCACGATAAGCTAAATATAATGTAGAATAAAGCATAGGCATCCACAGAGGTGAAAACAGCGAAACAATAATCGCGTGGAATCTATCTATCTATCTATTAGGGCTGCACCGAAATGTAGTTTAGCGTTTTAACTGAAATGTTTATAAATGCTACCAACAAAATTACATGGCAAATGTCGTGCGCTGACCAGAGGAGAGAATACTTACGATGCTGGATGTTTAGAAAAAATAAAAGTATGCAATACAAGGACTTATTTTATAACACATCGACCCTTTCTGCATCTACAGCCACAAAAAATAAAAGGCGATATACATGTGTGACATTTTACGTGAGTTGTTTGAGACGCTTACCAATGACAAAGGCTCAGCAAATCGCTCTGCTTGTTTTTGTTGTTGATCCGTTGACAGTGTTTTGAACACGAAGCTCTACCGTAGTTACTTCCTATTGGTGAAACAGGGTTGTTTTGCAGACAGCCTGCTACTCCAGTACAGAGGGTGGCAGCATTACACCACAGACAATAATCACATATTGTAAATCGATATGTTAAAAATAGAGGTAGTGTTTATTACGTTTATATATAAGGTGTTTGTTTACAAGTTTACAAAAGCATGTTTACTAAGAGCCCTTGGAAAACTTTAATTATTTCTAAATAAATATTAAATAAATATTACATTCACAAATGTTGGTGGTCAAGAGTCTTATAAATAAGTACATGGGAGGGTGTAAAAAAAAACAAAACAAGAAATCTTCCATGAATATTTATTTCAGTTTATTTTAATTTGAAAATTAGTTTTGTGTGTACATTTTCTTTCATTTAGTTTTTTTAACATATAGCTATAGTTTATCGGTTTCTTGGTCTCTTTTCTGTTTTTTTTTTTTTTTTTGCCTTTTCTTTTTCCTTTTTATATTTTAGCCTATACAAAAACAACAACAAAACAACTCGCTAAAATTAATTGCTGTCTGAAAAAGTAGACAAAGTGATGCGAGAAAGTGATGATGAAAGGTTACAAACTGGTAGTGAAAAGTTCATTGCACTTTTTTTTAGTTCAAGTTGAAATTTCTACAATATATAAATTATTCTACAATATCTATTTCTAGAATATCATGTCCAAACTCTGATTTTGCCTATTTAGAGTTTAATGTCTGAAACTCTAATAAATTATTAAATGGTTATTTGTTAAATGGATATTTTGAAAAAAAATAATTTTATAAATTTATTATAAAAAATATATATCGAGAACGAATCAACATAGAGTGCTTGTTTTTAATTCAATATCTACGCATATGTGTATTACTGATGACATGTTATGGTGGTACCATTTTAAAACCGATGTAAACAGCATTTTACACACACATCAGCAATATTGAGATAGAAGCAGATACTGGATGCATTCGGAATAACATACTATCCTATATTCGTACATTTGTCATATCTTTAAATGGCAGATATAGTAAGAATAGTGTTATGGGGTGCTATTCCGAATTCAGCTTATGTGTGTGCTAACATATTTATAGGGAAGCTAAAATGTTTGTAATGACTCTCCTGTCTGAAAGGTGGTACTATACCCGCTGAGTTACTGAATGCACCTTGTAATCGGCGACAAAGAAGTAGAGGAGGAGGAGTCCGCGTGGAAAACATTGCGCTAGAAGTTTTCTAGGCGTCGGTGAATTCGTTGTATACTTATATATTGCTAAACATATTTTCACTAGGCATCGAAGAATTTGCTGTATACATATATATTGTTAAACATATTTTCACTTTCTTCTTCTGATGGTTGCGTTAAATTTGATTCAAATCACATGTGCGGTTGACGCGCGATACACGTGCAAGACTGTCCAGAGTCAAGTTGGATTTTTGTGTTTGTGAAAAGCTTGTTATTATATGTTTTCTGTGTCGTCATGATTTTTGTTTTTTAAAGAATGGATGAAAAGCAGTCAGATTTCCGTAATAACATAATTAACCGAATTAATGAGGAAAAGGTGAAGAAGAAGAAGAAGAAGAGGAGAAAGAAAAACATGAACTTGCATGAACTCACTGAAAGTTCAAAGGTGCAGACTGAGAAGCACAATGAAAAGAAGCAAAAGAAAAACATTGGAGAATTAGACAATACCAGTCTGCAGACACCTACAGGTAAAAAGAAAAAAAGAAAATTGAATGAAGGAGGCGAGATTGTTGTCTCTGGAGAGGCTTCAGTGGATGGTGGTGTCACAAGCTTGCATCAAGTAAGGAACATGAAAGCACCCACAGCAAAATCACGAGAACTGCAGGGTTCAATTGAAGGGAAGCCTGCTAAAGCAAAGAAAAAGAGAGCAAATGTAACCGAGATAAACTGTGATGACATGGCACAAGAAGAACAGTCTGTCATGACGCCAGAACCCGAGGAGGTCCCATACATGAGCAAGGAAAGTGGCTTTCCTGCCCTACCAACTGGGACTAAAAAGCATGGCAAAAAGAAAAAGCTTTTGGAGAAACTACTAGTTAATAAAAATCTGAATGAACTGAAAGAATTTTGTCCTAAAATAGAATCCAGACACCCGGATGAAATCAATAAGATGATCATTTATGACCTGCCAAGGTTCAGGGAATTCAGAAAGGAAGGTAGGCTGATTTTATCAAATATATAAAATATTGGAGTAATATTGTTGATTAGTTATATATATTTTATTACATAATAAATGTATACTGTCCAAAAAGTAATATGTTTTGCTTTTCACTCTTGTGTCTGTAGGCATCATGTTGAGACATGGAAGATTCTCTGATGCAGAAAATGAGAGGTTAAAACAAAATGTTGAAGATTTTATTGCTCTCACAGGAGTGAAAGATGCTACCAAGCTCTTTCATCCAAAAAGGTTCCCAGAAGAGAGACATGAATTGATAAAGTTGAAAAAGGTCTACAGGTTTTTTGAAAAGATTGGTGAGTCTCAATGATCGCATTGGTTTTACTCCCTTTTCTGTAATTTAAGTTAGATTTTGTTTTTGAAAGTTCTAAGGTTATCATCCTTCTGCACTATTTAAAAATTTTTGTAGACACAATGAAAGCCTTTTTCAGACTGTCAGTAAAAATCCAATTTTTGTGCGTATCCGTTTGGAATCCAATCATATTTAGCAAGTGTGAAGGCAAAAAAAAATCTCATGAAATTTTACTAATACGTTTCAAGTTAAATTCATATGTGGTTTGAAATTCTATTCAAATCTCATCCTATTCAAAGCTGGGTACCACACGAGTCCACCAGTCACTGCTAGTCAGCCTGGTTCACACACCTCTTTGAATTTTGAGACCAGCAGAGACGGCAGCTTGGGATAAAGCTACAAATACCAGCCTCCTACGTTTCTGCCACTGGTTCGTTAGACATCAAGTGCCGCGGCTACGCGTTGTCATATTATAAAACAACATTTTAAACCCCCTCCATGCTGTTTTTGGTAAATGTCTACCAACGTAACGCCATTGCCTTAGAAACCAAAGCAGATACTCCGGAAAGCAAAGTGTGCCAATGGGACACACAAATTGAATCTGAACTCCGGTCCTGGGGACCCACCGCTCTGCACATTTTGTTTCACTCCTTTATCTGACACGGCAAATTTCAAGTGCCATTTTTGCAGGCTTGAAGGGCGCTTTGAGAAGGGGATGCCATTTGTAGGTGTGTTCCAAACGAAAGTGAACTACTGAATCCCTTCACGAAGGGCCCTTCCACAAGGCTGTTAGCGAAGGGTACATGCTATGGTCTTTTAGAGGAAGTAATTTTATTATTTATGGCCATGTGACCCTACGGAGGCCTGTTCTTGTCGCCTAGCAACTATGACAGCTGCCGTTGACGAGCGGCAGTAACGTTTGTACTGGACTTTTTTTTTTTTAAAAGTTATATTCAACTGTCTAAAAACAAAACGGGGTTCAAAACCTGTCTAAATATGTTCACCTTGGTCCATTTATGTACATAATAAAGAGTATAAACTATATAAAATCGCATCTTGGTAAGATCTGTCAAAATTTGAACTGCTATATATATTTTTTTTATTTTGACATTTGTATCATTAGTTACATTAGATTAAGTTGAAACCCAATATTTGCATTTAAAAGTGTAATCCAATTTCTCTCAAAAAAATCCTGTCGTCACAGGCGCACAATGAATTCTGGGATAGGCTAGGCAGTGAAAGATCCATCCGTTATATCCTTCATTGCCCGCGAAACGAAGGACGCATTTCGAGGCTGCATTTGAAGGAGCCTTCGAATTGGGACAGCCTTCGTCGTGCCGCAGTGATTCAATTGGACTTCGAATGCGGCCTTCGAAGGATGCAGCCTCTGAATTGGGACGCAGCTAAAATGTGAAGAGGGGTGGGTCACCGGAGTTGAGAACCACTGCAATACACAGTGTGGTTAGTCAGTTATTTAGATCCGATTCCATTATTTTTGTATCTGATTTGGATAAAAAAATAATATGATTTGGAGTGACAGTATGATAGTAGTTTACCAACTACTGGAGGCACACCAACACTGCACATTTTGGATGTTTTCCTTATCTGATCCATATATTTCTGGTCTTGGAGTCTTTACTCATGAGCTGGTGAGTTGAATCTGATGTGTTTGATTAGTAAGAGTTTGAAAATCTAGTTTTGGTCTGCTTCCAGGAGCAGGGTTGGGAAACACCGGTCTATGAGACATGCTAGTCTTGTGTCCCAGATATTTCTCTCATCATCTACACAGATGTATGTGACATTTTTTAGATGAGCACAAATGGACATTTTTATAAAAAATAATCAATTTCTGTGTGTCCATATAATGCATGTGCTTCCTTATCACTTCTGCAAGTTTCACTCAGTCGATGTGTCCATTTACTAAAAGTCAAGGTATGGCAAACAATATCATGTGACAATATGACTATCAAAGTTTAGAATGACAGAAGAGAGAAAGACAAAACTGCAGCAAAACATTTACCAACAGCATCGGCCAAATGAAAAATCAAAATGATGACATGGCAAATTACTTGGCAGATAATAGACAGCTGCTGATATTTGAATGAATTAAAAAAAATAAATAAAGAAGTTACCACTTACCTTAGGGCCATGATACACCAAGCCAATGGTGTCAGCCGTCGGTGAGCATTTGTCATGCTAGTTTTGAGGTGTGTTCCACACGTCAGTGGCAGTTCACCCAATCAGCATGTTGAATTGGCGTCGGGGCCGAACTAGTCAGTGTATGAGAATAAAAAAAGCGAGCAAAGAAGTCAAGACAGCACAGACAGAAGGCTGTTCTAATATTATGTTATCTTACCTGAGCATTCCAAGATGTGAATATTCTAGGGCTGGGACAATAAATCGATGCATCGCGATTCGTGGATTGATTTTGAGATTTTTTCGAATATATTGTGATTCTCTCTCTAATCGATTGAGCATAGTTTTCAACAGCAGATGCCGCACTAGGCTAGTTTTTAACCACCCATTCAAATGCTTACAAAGAAGAGTGTCCTTGCATTCGGCTGAGTCTGAGAATGTATTTGCACCTCCGAATGCATTTATGATGCGAGATTAATGTAAACAGCCTACTGCAAACACCCTTTATGAATAATTATTTTATAGAGGTTCAAGTGGTGGTTGTAAGGAATTGGAAGCAAGCAGAGTATGGCTGTTTCTAAAGCACGCAGTGCCATCTGCTGTTAAAAACTAAGCTCAGAATTGATTTGAGAGAGAATCGCGATGCATTCAGAAAATCTCAGAATGGATCCAGAATCATTTCTCGATTTGTGATGCATTGATTTATTGTTCCAGTTCTAGAATATTTTCATAACAATATTAGCTGCCTGGAATGAAGAAAGTGATCAGCATGATTGAAATTCAAACTGAAAGCGCTGCTTTGTTTATAGTTTGTATATCTGCAGTCCTAGTTTCATTTTCCCTTTTTGAATGATGAATATAGACTATTGTTTCCTGCTAGTATAGACAGTTATTTCCTTACACACAGGCACAGAACGCACATGCTAGTTGGCTGTCGCCTGTAGTCCTTTTGGTGTGTTCAAGCGCAGCTTTTTGGCCCAGAAGCAGCCGACGCGAGGCAACAACACAGTCAACTTTTATCGTCGCTAGTTGTTTGACGTTGGCTTGGTGTGACACAGCCTTTATACATATGCAGCACAAAGCAAGAAATTGCTCAGGTGAAATGGGGACCTTAAAAATTGGTCCATTGTACACAATAAAATTATTTAAAAATCTGTAAAATTCGCAATTGCAACCTCTGGGCAGTTGGTTTAAAAACCATAAGAATGTTGCAATACATAGCAATAATTAGCAAACAGTGCCTTTATCCTGCTTTATTTACCCTTTTATTTAAAATGTATTTTCCCCCTCACAACTTATTTTATTGCACCGTCTCTGGGACAGTTCACAAAAATGGAAATTCAGTAATTATTTACTCAACTTGATGTTGTTGCCTTAGTTTCTTTTTTTTCTTTTTTTGGAACACAAAAGTCATGCTCACGCTTGTCCTTTTAATTGCAGAAAGTTTTTTTTTTTTTTTAAGTATGCAAATGTGTCATAAAATAATCCCATCTAACTTAATCTGTATACCAAGTGTTCTGAAGGTATACAGTAGGGTTTTATGTGAAAAATGAAAATCTTTACCTCGGCTGCTGTCCTGTTCATTCATTTGAGTGCCAGTTTGCACTAGTGCGCCCAGGAAAAGCACACAAGTGCATCAGTTTGAGATATCAGTTATAATCAAAATTAATAAAACACAAGGCATACACAGTTGAGGCCCCTGGTTCCACTTTAAGCAAACGCATGTATGACAGTTGACCGGAAGCAATTTAATAGACATTGATACATGAACTATTGTGGTATGGATTACCATTGTTTGTTTTGCATGGTTTTTGAATCTGCAACTTTGAGGGATCTATCCACTTGCATTATGTAGACTTACAGAGGTTTATTTTTCTAAAAATGTTTGTGTTCAACTAAAGAAAGACATATACATCTGTTGGGGTGGGTGATATGACCAAAATGCAGAATGTCCTGACAATAAGAATTTCAAATGGCACAAGAAGGCTCATCCCCTCTCGCCCCTCTACATGAAAAATTCATGCTGAGCACTCTTGTCAGTTTCTATAATCTGACGTATCTTCGTTCGATTTTGTGCGAGTTGCCTTTGCAAGAGGATTATATCTGCTTGCTTCATAACTTGACGAACAGAATTTGTGGTGTTCAAATAGGTTGTGTGGCCTTTTTGACAGTCTGTTGTTACAGACGCCAACACTGCTGCCATTCTGCACAAATGATTGCCTTTGTAAGGTTATATCTATGTGCATTGCTGTTGTACACATTCATGGTGTGAAAAGCACAAATGGGAAATCATAATCGCCTTGTTGGTTTTGCCCGCAGAGGTAATAAACCTTTGCAGAAAAACCTTTACCAGGTGTGCTATGATGTGTGCATATTGCTATATATACATATTCTTATAGCCTGAATGTTTCCTCACTTGCATCGCATGTATTGTCGCTGCGTGAGGAATCAAATCTAGCTGTAACCAATGTTCAGCCTTCATCTTAAACTGTTGCAGCCCCACCGAGATGTGTTCAACTAGGTGTTCAACTAACTGGTTTTATCTGCACAACGTTGGCCCTGCAATGATCTTATTCTATTGCTCATATGACACATGCTGCAGTTGCTCCTTATGTTATTAACCGCTCTGGTGTAGCCACAGCTACTTATCTTCATGCCAGCGCTAGTATGAACCCCGCTTGTATTAGGTTCATGACAGTACTGGCATTGACGCTGTGTCAGACATCAATACTGTAATGGAGACACTGCAATACAGAGACAAGCTGCCATGTTCTTTTCCAGCTACGCTCTGCTTCAGTCCAAAGATTCTGAGGGAATGGGTTTTAAGCTTCAAAACAGGTCCCCCGTTCACTACCATTATAAAGCTTGGTAGAGCCAGGATATTTCTAAATATATCTCTGATTGTGTTCATCTGAAAGAAGATAGTCATATACACCTAGGATGGCTAGAGGGTGAGTAAATCATGGGATAATTTTCATTTTTGGGTGAACTATCCCTTTAAGCGAATATTTGCCAAGACTGGCATTTTAAAATAATTGTGTGTGTATTTGAACGTTTATGTGCAATAAGCCACAAAAATCTGACACTCGTGAGAGGCGGCTATGTGTGTGCGCTTTGGTTGAGAGCGCACTGTCTGAAGAGAGCATAGAAAAACAAGTACCATCAGGATTTTAAAATGTTGATACCAACTTGGTACCAAAGTATCAGTTCTCATGACATCCCTAGTGTCTACCGGTATATCGCCCACCCCTATACATCTGGCATAGCATGAGGATGAGTAAATGATGAGAGAATTTTTGTTTGTTTGGAGTCCCATTAACTTGTCACATTTGAGTACATATTGAACATAATAAGAAACTACTGAAAATGTGAAATTTTTGTTGCTTAAAGAATCTGTTCTTTTTTTCCGAATGAAATGTGAACAGCGGAAGGAATTCCCAGGCCTTGTCATGATGTTTTTAGCCGTGGAAGGAAAGTTTTTGACGGTACAAACTATAAAGGAAGGTAAATTAAAGTATAATAACTTCATATATTTGGTTTGAGAAATTTGATCTGCTATGCTTTTAATTTAGTTCTGTTACAAACCATGTTTTTATCCTTTTCTCAAAAGGTTTTCAGAAGAAGAAGTCAAATCATTGCTCAAGTATCACTCATTACATGGCAATAACTGGCAAAAGATTTCTGAGCTGACTGGTCGAAGTTCTTACTCTCTTGAGAAACGCTTTGCCCAAATGAGTACTGTTCCCATTTAGCAAGCCTCTTTTCAAAATTTCCAAATATGTAAATTCCAGGTTTAGTGACAGTTGGTCATTTTGTATATCATCTCATCACACAGCTAAAAAAAATGGACCGTGGTCCATGAAGGAGGAGCAGAGACTTTTGAGAGCTGTGCGAGACCATATTGTAACAGTGCTGAAATCAGAGTCTCCCAATAACACAACACCAAAACGAGTCAGTAGAGAAATGCTCTACCAAAAATTGCCCTGGTACAATATTACTCTGAAGGTTAAAACCCGAAATTGGAACAAATGCAGAGAGAAATGGTGAGAGAGTAATTTAAAACACTTTTATATTAAATGGTGGCACATTTTATGTTATTCTCTATTTGTATAATAATATTTTTGAATTTTCACCTTTACCCCTAAGGTTGTCCATGCTCGCTGTACGGATGTCCTCAGGGACTTTGTGTAGGGGAAGGAAAGCTCAGGAGGCCAAAATCAGACTCATTAAAGCGTAAGAGATCTTGTTTTTGCATGCTTGCTTAGCTTGTGTGACCCTGAAATGTTTTTTTTCCCCTGGCTTTTATGTAAAAAAAAAAAAAAAAAAAAAAATATCATCTATTCACACAGAATGTATCAACTGCAAGTGGAGGATGTTACGGATGTCGACTGGGATGATCTCACGACTGTATTCGGGTGAGGATTATTTGCAGTTGGGGTGGGCGAAATGGATCTCATCACGATTCTTTTTCATATTGGTTTGTAAGACTATTATTCAAGTTACTGGGCAGTACCGCCGAACTAAATTCTATATTTAAAAAATATAACCCTACAAGGAAGAAAAAAAGAAAAAGAAAAAAGAATGACAGCATTTAGGCAAAAGTAAGGGTTGGGCAATATAACCAAAATCTTATTTCGTGATTTATCATTTTATTTAATAAAAATAAGAACAAAGGCAAACAGTAGGGCAATTAATAAATTTATCATGTACAGTATATTTTGAAGTAAGAAATACAGTATGTATTTCAAGTAAGAAATTGAATAATTGTACAAATAAAACACTACATAATTTTTACTGTATGAATTAAACATCGAAGCTACAAAAGTTCTTTTTGAAAAGTAATTTTTCTTTTTCTTTCGTTTGATTAACATGACACAGCAGCAGGTTTATTAAGCTGCTGTCACTTCAAGAGATGAAGAGATATATTTGACATAACTTTTGTATTCGACAGTTTAAGCACAATAAGATGCGAAAGAAACTTTTTTACTTTCAGAACTTTCGTGATAATAAAGAACTGACATGTCATGTGAGCATAACTCCAATAGGGCCATTCCGTGTCAACTCAATCAGAGGTCCCTAGCTCAAATTTTCAATTTTGTTAATTTTTTTCTGCCATGGATAAATATTTACTGAGTAATCCACTATTTTGTAGAGGAGGGTCAAAATGACAATTTTCATGTACAATTTAAAGCCAAATTACAGTGGGAGAAAATGGCTTGAAAAACATAGATAAGTAGGTCTATTAGTAAATTCTGTTGTCTTTAGCAATCCTTGTTGCATTATATACCATTGGTGACAGTTCAAAAATGGGGAGAAGCATTTTTCATGTTTTTTTCCCCCCAAGTTGGCATTCCTGTAACTCAAGAAGTATTAAAGATATCCCAATATCCTTTTAGATTTTGGTTCTCAACAAACTTTACTTTTGGTATGTTCATTTTTAAGGCCCTATATGTTTAAGGTCCCAGATATATTTAGATCTCAATGTGGCTCTTATGTGCCATTTGTTGAACTTGACCCACTTTCAATGGTCAAAAACCAATGTGGGTGACACATTTCTTTCCAAATCTCGTGTAAAAATTGTCATTCTTACCCCCCTCCACAAAATAGTTGATTGCAAAATATTATATATTCATTCATGGCATTTAATATTTTGGCTTTCATCACTATTAATGTTTGTCTTTATTCAGAACATTAAAGGGTTAGTACACCCAAAAATAAAAATTGTCGTCATTTACTCACCCTCTTGTCATTCCAAACCCTTCAAGACTTTCGTTCCATCTTTGGAAAACAAATGAAGATATTTTTAATGAAATCTGAGAGATTTATGTCTCTCCATTGACAGTCTACACAGCTACTACTTTGATTCTTCAAAATGTTCATAAAGAGATTATAAAACTAATCCATATGAATTTTCTAAAGAGACATGATCACTTTAAATGAACAGATTTAATTTAGGCTTTTATTCACATATAAACATTCATGCTTGACATGCAAGAACCAATGAAGTTCATTCTCACGTGTCAGCAGCACGTTTGAGCTTCTGCAAGAACCAGTGAGGTTCTCGTGCATCAAGCAAGTACAGTTGAGCTTCTGTTTATGTTTGCTGATCAATGTTTATATGTGAATAAAAGCCTAAAATTAAATGTTCCTTATATAAAGCGAATGTGTCTCATTAGAAAATTTAGACTAAACCGCTCAATTCATACGGATTAGGTTTACAATCTCTGTGTGAACTTTAAGCATCAAAGTTGTAGTTATGTAGACTATCAATAGAGGGACAGAAATCTCTGATTTCATTAAAATTATCTTCATTTGTGTTCCGAAGATGATAATTTTCATTTTTGGGTAAACTAACCCTCTAACAAAATCCAAATTTGATTTGACACCGAATGACCCAATAAAGATGACAATCAAAAAAAGCAGCCATAGACCTGCAAATGATAGAATGTGCACTGTAGCATATTAACAATCTGTAAATGCAGATCGAGACATTTTAACACAATTTAAATTGAACGCACCTATATGATCGTAATTATAAATTTAACACTGTAATGTTTGTTGTAAAAAACCATGAATCATTACAAGGTCTCATATTTGACCTTTATTTATTTTAGAATTTTTGTCTGTAGAGTGGTATAACTGTGTATATAACTATTATATGAGATCCAATTCAGTGAAGACCCAGATTAATTTGTAACTGTAGTGTTTGAACATTAGAAGCATTTCAAAAAGTCTGAGATACCCAAGGTGAGATTGCTAGATCCAGAATATAGAAAGAATATCCTCTAAGGAGTTAATTAAGTTAAATGGCATATGAATGCAATTACACAGGTTACAATATTCAGGTTCCCAGAAAGTAAGTGGAATAATGCCCCTGCTTGTTCAAGCATGATGATGATGATGCTGCAGGTGTAAACAAGCTTGGTGTCAGATCTTTGTCCTCTGTGTCTCATAGGGATGTTCCTCCAGCACACGTGCAAGCAACGTGGCACAAACTTAAAGTTTGCTATGTGCCAGAGTGGAAGGCCAAGTGTTTTGGAGGTTAGTGCTTTCATACACTATATTGCCAAAAATATTTTGACACCCCTCCAAATCATTGAATTCAGGTGTTGCAATCACTTCCATGGCCACAGGTGTATAAAATCAAGCACCTAGGCATGCAGACTGCTTTTACAAACATTTGTGAAAGAATGGGTCGCTCTCAGGAGCTCAGTGAATTCAAGCGTGGTACCGTGATAGGTTGCCACCTATGCAATAAGTCCATTCATGAAATTTCCTCACTACTAAATATTCCACGGTCAAATGTTAGTGGTATCATAACAAAGTGGAAGCAATTGGGAACAACAGCAACTCAGCCACAAAGTGGTAGGCCACGTAAAATCACAGAGTCAGTGCATGCTGAGGCGCACAGTGCGCAGAAGTCGCCAACTTTCTGCATAGTCAATAGCTACAGACCTCCAAAATTCGTGTGGCCTTTACATTAGCTCAAGAACAGTGTGTAGAGAGCTTCATGGAATGGGTTTCCATGGCCGAGCAGCTGCATCCAAGCCTTACATCACCAAGTGCAATGCAAAGCGTCGGATGCAGTGACGAATCGTGCTTCTCTGTCTGGCAATCCAGTGGACGAGTCTGGGTTTGGCGGTTGCCAGGAGAACGGTACTTACCTGACTGCATTGTGCCAAGTGTAAAGTTTGGTGGAGGGGGGATTATGGTGTGGGGTTTGGTTTTTAGAGGTTGGGCTTGGCCCCTTAGTTCCAGTGAAAGGAACTCTTAATGCTTCAGCATGCCAAGACATTTTGGACAATTTCATGCTCCCAACTTTTTGGGAACAGTTTGGGGATGGCCCCTTCCTGTTCCAACTTGACTGCGCACCAGTGCACAAAGCAAGGTCCATAAAGACATGGATGAGCGAGTTTTGTGTGGAGGAACTTGACTGGCCTGCACAAAGTCCTGACCTCAACACTATAGAACACCTTTGGGATGAATTAGAGCGGAGACTGCGAGACAGGCCTTCTCGCCAACATCACTGCCTGACCTCACAAATGCGCTTCTAGAAGAATGGTCAAAAATGGCGTAAACACACTCCTAAACCTTGTGGAAAGCCTTTCCAGAAGAGTTGAAGCTGTTATAGCTGCAAAGGGTGGGCCAACTCCATATTAAACCCTTCGGATTAAGAATGGGATGTCATTAAAGTTCATGTGCATGTAAAGGCAGGCGTCCTAAAACTTTTGGCAATATAGTGTATATTCCACATTATTGCTGAATTTAGCTTTATACCTTATAGATGATAGTTGTAGCTTCAGCACTGTTCTCCATAGTGTACTTTTAAAGATGGCTTCTTAAAAAAAATTAACAAGGCTATGTTGTCTCAACTATTTACTTGGATTACTTTAATGTAAAGTTTAAAAATTTGACTCTAGGTCAGAGACTTGAGAACATGTCTGGTGTATACTTTACATCAAAAAATGTTTTAAAGGTGTTAGCTAATGTAGTGATTGGAGTATGAATTTTCTACTGAATGTCTTTTAATGTATGTCATGTCTATGATGTTTCTTCCAGACATTGTTGACTTCCTCTATGAGAAAGTCTTGCCAGTCCTGGAGAAAGATTGTGAAGACCTTGATGACAGTGAACTGAAGGTTGACCAGAAACAGAGCTTCCTTCTTTCTGACATTTTTTCTGACATTAACGAGGATGATTGCAGTGACAGTGATGCAGAAAGTGGCCAGAAAGAGGACACTTGAACTATAATCACTTGTACTGGATAATTAGACCTTAAAAATGATTCCTTTAAACCATCACGCTAAATATTCCACCACTGTAGAGAAAAAAGTACACGTTTAAGATGTTTGATAGTTCTTTTTATTTTTCTGTTCAACTATTTTTATTGAAGGATTGAATAAACAGAATTTGATCATGCAATTTAAAGGTCTTCTGGATATGCATTTTATCTTTCTCATAAGGAGGTAAAACAAGGATGAGTAAGGTAAACAATGTTTTGGTCTATCAGGTGAGAAATGTTAGGCAGTATAAAGTGTTTATAGTCAGCTTGAAGCATTTGCCTTTTTACATTAGATCAAAAGAACACAACCCTGTCTCATAGTAATGGCTCATTACAAGCCATTAGATTACATTTTCAAACCAGTCATGGCCCGTTGCAGTGGGTCAGAACTCCAGAAGTCATGGTCCCAACCCAGGAACCAGCCAGTGAAGGTGGGAGGTTCAAAGCCCTGCTTTACTGTAACAATGGGAGTTCTCTTGTCCCTAGTGGCAGGATCTGATTCAATATATTTGACCGCTGAAGTAAGAAGAGACAAGGATGAAGATAAATTATTAGCTAATGAAAACAGCAGCAGTGTTGCAGAATTTTTTTTTTTTTCCTCACCTGAAGTCAAAGTTTCACTTTTTTCTTCTTCATTAGCTTCATTTCCAATCCAAACAAAGACCTAGCAGACAATGATTTCAAGCATGAAAGGATTAGATTTAATTTTCTTTAGAGTGTATTTTATTGCAAGTGTCATTTTTATATTATATATATATATATATATATATATATATATATATATATAAAAAATATTTACTTGATCCCAGGTGTCCAGAATCATGATATCATCTGGAGCCAAGTCCTCCTGGGTCATCTCTCCTGGCACCTCTTCAATCTAGATTGGTACAGAACAAACAAAAATTGTGAACTATGAAAGAAGACATTTCAGTGATTAAGGCTCCAGAATCCCTGTGACCCTGCATAGGTTAAAGCGGTTTGGAGAATGCATAGATGGATTTCATTGATTATTTTCAGTGGACTATAATTAAGTTGAACCACATCTCTTTCATCAATTTAAGAACAATAAGAAGCATTGACTTTTCTGGAACTTACAGTCTTGATTACTACAATTGTGTTTACATTCTTGACAACATGGAAACTCACAAGGAATAGTCCTGTCTTGTTAGAGCATGCAAAGAGCTTAGGAGGATGTGTGTCCATTTTGTTCTTGAGCCTTTCAGAGGTGCGATACTCTGCTTTTCCTCCAAGAGCACTCCAGAAATCATCTACATAGAAATTTG
Source organism: Hypophthalmichthys nobilis (assembly GCA_037950665.1). Lineage (NCBI taxonomy): Eukaryota > Metazoa > Chordata > Actinopteri > Cypriniformes > Xenocyprididae > Hypophthalmichthys > Hypophthalmichthys nobilis. The sequence goes on along the minus strand of CM075468.1, from coordinate 32,040,876 downwards.
AAAAAGATTTGTTCTATAAGGGTTCTGTTTTATTTTGAATGCAATTGTAAACTAAATACATTAAAACACTCCTCTACCAAATGACTGAAGTACACCCACCTCCCTCTGCTCCTTCTGATATCTCTGAAAGGTCCACTCCTAAAATGCTGCCAAGCCTTTTGGCTCCATTCTTTTCTGCATCACTTGTACCCTGACCAAGCCACAGCGTAGAGCCTGAAGGAGTCACCAAAACAAAGGCATCGTTGGAGTTGAGGCTGGAGGCCACAGCGTCAACCTGTTTTAGGCAAAGTGAACAAATTTAGTCTAAGAACCAATTATGCATACATTTTCAAATGAAGAACATTTGACAAAAACTAATTATACAATGGTACAGCTAAAACACACTTTACTCATGACTTACCTCAACAGCTCGTGTGTGCCCAGCAGTGTTGGCACGCACTTGGAAAAGGCGGATTACAGAGACTTCTGATTGGCCACCCTCTCGTGAAGTCCCACCCTTGTGCACCACCATTGGTTGCCCTCCAAAGATACTCATGAGGTGAAGGGGCTCTTTGCCTTGAATTACTCGCACCTTCATAAACATGCACATTCAAGCTGGTGTTACCAATTTGTTTTGATGGTCTATGTCATACAATTTGCTCCTGGAGGGCCACTGTCTTACGGGGCTCCAATCCTAAGTAAACACACCAACCTGCAAATCAGGTTCTTCAGGATTGCTAGAAACCTTCAGGCAAGTGTGTTGTGCCAAATTGAAGCTAAACTCTGCAGGATATTTGGACAACTTTCGGTCTATAATTTAGTAGACTACATATAAAACGTTAATGTTGTAATTATTAATGCACCAAGAAAGTGTCACCTGCACAGCACTTCCACCAAGCTCTGCATCAAGCTGGGCAGCTAGAATGGCAGAAGTTCCTCTTTCATCTTGACTGGACTCATCCCCCTGCCTGTGGACATAAACAAAATGTAATGGACCTCTGCAGTGATGACTCATCCTATTGACGAACAGAGGCCCAGCCTGTTGGGGCTAAGAGATATTACTTAAAGACCATTGTGTTCTGTTACCCGAGTGTTCTTGTGTAACATGAGCAGACAAAGCCCTTGGCTTAGGACCAACTCCTCACACATTCAGTGTTTATTTTCCAGGTTCAGGATTCATAAACGACTGAATGGAATCCAAAAGTAGGTCTGTAGCTCTTACCATATATATATTATCTGCCCCCGACGTCCCCATGCCTGTAGGTGTAAAGGATGATGTAACTATCTCCTCCAAAGAACTGCCCATGAATGGATGGGTCAACTGGAACCTTGTCTGATCCCTCAATGCGCCAAATCTTTCCAAAGCAATCAAACAACACATTGTCCATTCATTTGTCTACTTAAAAATGATTTGATATTTGCAATCTGTGGCACAACAGTACAAAACACATTTACCTTTATCTCCCCCTTCCCGTCATCTACCATTCCATGCTGAGCAGCCATTGCCTCTGATTTGTGCAAAGATGATGCATCAAAGGGCACTTTCTTGATCTTGGCAATCCTGTTGGGCACATAGGCTTGTCCCATACCCTTTGTCTGCTCTGTATCATGCCAGAACTTAAAGAATTGTTTGAAAAGAGGAGTCTCTCCATTCTCAGGGATGATCTGGACCTCAGTGTGTTTAGGATAGCCCAACTTACTTATGAAGTCCTCTGCAGCTTTCATACCTGCACTCCGCTCTTCTTTATTAGCCTCTTTACCTGTTTTAATAAAGGTTAAGATTTACTCTTAGGCATGTTCCAAAATGCAAATTCTGAATAAATTTGAATGATCTCCTGAGCTGACCTTTCCAAACAAATATCTTGCCATTGGAACCATGGTCCAAGATAAAGCAGTCAGTGGACTGCAGTGCACTCTGGGGAAAAGGGTTCTCTTCAGCCACCAAAGTGACAGATATAGTGCCACTGGCATTTGACACCTGAGCAATAATGACCACCAGAATTACCCATTTATTAGATTTTTCAAGATAATTTCTTGGGGAAAAGCTAGAGTAAAGCTTACTGTACCTTGTACAATTTGGCCGACTTCCTATTGGACACGTCGGTCTTGGTGTCTTCAGACTGTGCATCAGGAAGATCAGGCTTCGGTCCAAGAATCTGACAAAATATAGTAGAGCACTCGCATTCAGAACAAAATTCTGAATACTTACTAAAGGCTGGAATACACTACATGCCTTTTGCCCCAATTTGTAGTCTGCAAGAGTCAACCCCAGTTGAGGAAGTCAGAGCCAGTTTAATCAGAAGAAAGATATAAAAAAAAAAAAAGTTTGATATTTTGATATATCCGATTTTAGAACATATGGTTTTCCATTTGTCAAGTGTTATTTAGCAATGAGGCACATGCCTCTATGGCCACGTTCACTTTGTCAGTTTTTGGGATTGACAACCACATTTACTTACAGGTGTGAGTCTTGAAATGTCTCGTTCACACAGCAGCTTACAGTAGCGTCTGGAACACTGTCTGTATGAACGTGCAATGAGAGTCAAGCCCGTATTCTCTTACTAGTAACCATAACGACAGTGGCCAACGTAATATTAAATATTAAATGACAAGAGACTAACTGAACTTCCATCAAAACTTCATTAACCAACAGCAGCATGTAAACAAGCGCTGGCTGGAGTCTTTAAGTGTTGCACACGTGTGTCACGTCCTTTGAGACGGTTCCGTTCACACAGCGCGAATATTCAGATAATGCGGTTGTGAGTCCTGAAAATTTACGGGTGTGAGTTCGGTTATAGAATGCGGTTGTCAGACCCGTAAATAACCATATGTTAACTGTATTAAGGACTCAAATACAGGACTGACAACCGTATTCTGCTGCTGTGTGAATGTGGCCTATGTGAGATTGTTGTACTTGGAACAACTTGAAAGTCTAGTAGTGTGATCCTCAGTCAATCAATCTGATGTATGATGTCTAGTGTTTTAAGATCTGTTCAGATTGTATAAGTTTTGTAGTGTACTCCAGCCTTAAGGCACTAATCTCTATCAAAAATGAGTGAAGCAAACATCTTCCTACTATTATACTAACCGCTAGTATCTTCTCATTCTCTGATCCTTCTTCACATACAAAAAGTTTTGCTCTCCCACAACGCTCATTATCACGAATATCTTTGGAAACGTTGGTGGCCTTCAGTCTTTCAAACTGGTTACACTTAGACCCACACCACTGGTATATCTCCTGATGCAAATATAAGAGAAATAGCATGAATAATTGTGATACATTATGATAAAATGCAAAAGAGAGAAGCAGCAGAATATTCATTCATATCCTCTTTCACCTGTCCAAAGTCTAGGATGAAGCAATCACCCTGGTTGAAGCTGGCCCAACTCACAGGTACTTCAACGGCCCGGATTACACGTCTGCCACTCACATGGAGAACTCGCTTCACATTCACTGCACCGGAAACTGTATGTTTGAATCCAGAGGCGACTCCACCTTGCTGAGAAAAAAAAAAAAAGCAGTTTAATAAGAAAAATGGCATCTGTGTTTTTGTTATGAACTAAGTATCCGAATACATTTTGTTCATCAATGCACTGTAAATGTAATAACTCTGCCTACCATGTATTTAAGGCCTGATTTGAAGTAGCCTACAAAGGTTTTTGACTCATATCCCTGGACTTCTCTGTACTGGATGGGTTTTCCTCTAAGGAAATCATCCATTTGGATGGTGAAGATAGCAGCTGCGCCACTCTCATCCACTGTGCATGCATCACCTAGAGACACCATTTAACATGTTCATAAACAAGTTTTCAATAAAAGCGCTCATAGTGGACAACTTAGATTTACGTTAACCACAGTATTACCTAGCCAGAAGTGAAGGTCATATTGTAGACTCCCAGAGTTTTGCTTTATAGTATTGAGGATGAGGTAGGTATCACCTGTGTAGAAGCCACCATAAAGATTCTGAGGGACAGGCACCAAATCCATGTTTTCAATCCTCCATATCTGCAAGCCTGTCTGCTTTCCTGCTTTTTCAAATTCAGGGTGGTACACCATGGTGCTGTTAGAAAAAAAAAAAAAAAAAAAACTATTATAATAATACAATAGCCATATATTTGCATAATTGTGTTCCACAAGGTCTAATGTTGAAAATAAATTAAATAGAGGAAGGGTGATGCACTTTGTTCTTTATTTCCCATTAAATACATTATCATCAGCTTCCATCAGAAAGAAAAAAAGCAGTTCCTGTCTATATGTTTGGAACACTTTTTCTACATCTCAAAATTGTTCTAATGCTTCCGCAATCAAACTGCTCTCCTGGTGATGATGCTCACAGGCAGATATTTCCACCCCCACTGGAAAAAAAGAAGATCCAGAAAGGGCGGGTGTCTCTTACTTACTGAAGCATTGCAAAATGGCACAACCTACTCAACACTTACCAGTTCTTGCCATTGTATGTCTTTCAGGAGTAGACAATAGTAAAAAGGTAAAAGCTATCCTGCTGATGTAATCTGACATATAATGCATTTTATTGGTTACTACAGTGATAATATCATAATTTGCAATGTTTATAGAGATGCTGATGTTTTTTTATATAAATTCCACTGGCCTACAGCAGATCAGTTTGTCATTTAGAATAATGCATTAATAAAATGCACAAAAATAAATAACAAAGCAAATACTAATAATACTATATAAAAATGAAGGCAAAAATATATACTTTTTGCGCATAGACACCCAAGATTACCTACCCTGAATCAATTACGGCTGCTTACAGTGATGCATGGGAAAAGTAAATAATTAACAGCAACATCACAGATGCACTGAATGGTGACTATCAACAAAAACATCATCAGTAACAATGCATTCGCTTCTTAACTTATAAATAAATATATATTAGACCTACCTGATTTTTAAATCTTTCTTTTAAGGGATTATCAGCAGATGAGTCTGGGACGACAGCTGTATGTTTAAGTTAGTTAAACAGTGAGCTTCCGCAAGTACTGGGAGAGGAGTAACATCTTCCACAGGTGTGTTTCATTTGCATATGAAACCCCTCCTATCATTTGAAACGTCTCTTCGAAGACGCGTTTCTTTCAAGAAAAAAAAAAAAGTTTGTGGTTTAACACAGTTCTAATATATATTTTTAAAATACACAGTAAATGTTTGCAATGATTCAGTTGTTAATGTGTTTCTATGAGGTTTGATCGCACCAGTCGTAATAAAGCCGTACAAGGTGCCATTACCCAAATAACCTTGAAGAATTAATATGGCGTGCTGAATACAACGTGTTTGCCTTATTCTGGTCTTCATTCTTATAACAATATAGGGGAGATCGGAGGAAATTACATTTCATGAAACATAGCTAAAACGCACAAGGTGATACAAAAATATAATTACTATTACCCAGGCCATCAAATATTGCAATTAAAAGTTTATAAAGATTTATATTACATTTATAACACTAAACACGTTTATTAAAACATGTGTGGCAACTTGCCTAGACCTGACGCTTTTTAAAAAAAAAAAAAAAAAAATACACCTTTTTGGCTTTCTGACAAAAAGCGTCTTCCCTTTATGTTGATTTCGCTGTTAGACAGTGTCACTTTAGAAAAAGCAGTTTTGCTTTTTTGCATAAATTTTTTCTTCCCGATTATTTTTCTCATTCAGTTTTCAGGAAGCACTGTTGTTGTTGCTGTGTGTGTGTGTGTGTGTTTTGTATCTTCAGTAGAGGTGAATGTAGTGTAGTGCAGTGTGCTGTTGCTCCAGTAGAAGTCGCTGCTCTCACTGTTTTCATCGCAGCAGCACTTTTAGAGGAAGAAAGCAACCGGACGGCTCACACACGCCGACAACCTACCCAAACCTCCAAAAACCACTTGAATTTATATTTTAGGTAAAGGATACGCACATCACAGGATAATTTCACCATATTTCGTTTCAGGATTGATTGATACTAACGACTGACACTGTTTTTAACGCTTTACGTGCCTCATTTTTGGGAGTAGCCGTTAGCTTTAGCATCTCGGGGTTTGGTTCAGCGCGAGGTCAGCTAAAGCTAACTAGCCCTTTAATGCTTAGCATTAACACATTTATCGTCTAAAATGCGACACGGAAACGCATTGGACGCTGCCCTACGCGTTAAAACATTACTTTGGAGTGATTAAATTAGGTGTGGTCTAGCTTATAGCTATGAAACCTTTGACAGGAGTGTGTGATTAGCTGATTAGTCAGTCATGGCGCTGGCCGATTGTAGTGCTGCAGCAGTGTTTATGCTGTTTTAGCTCAGTGTCACGTTACAGTGTTCCTGTATACATTTCAATTTACATACCTGTCGTGTTTGCTTGTCATCTATACATCATTATTATCCTGAATTTGTCTTGTCCTGATCTCTCACTACCGAGGTTAGGTGATCTTAGGGAGGAAAAGGGAAATGTGTCTTTAGACAATAGTAGGACATTCGGTCAGCTGAGCGCTGCTTGATTGCTGTCAGTGTGGTTTCATTTTGTTGCAATGAATGTTGTATATTTGATATTTGATTTGTTTCGACTGTTTATTAGTTAATATGTCATTTTAAGTTTTGTGTCATTTTATTTGTGCTTTCCAGAGCAAAAATGACGACTGCACCATATAACTATTCCTATATTTTCAAATATATCATTATTGGTAAGTGAGCTCGCTCTCTCTCTCTCTCTCTCTATCTATCTATGAATGTGTGTATGTGTATATATATATATATATATATATATATATATATATATATATATATATATATATAATGTGTGTGTGTGTGTTTTATATAGATGTTGCATAATATTTAATGAATTTTTGGACATTTGGTTTTGCTCTAATATGTGTGTGATTTGTTTGATATCTTAATAGGTGACATGGGGGTTGGAAAGTCATGTTTACTCCACCAGTTCACAGAAAAGAAATGTAAGTGCCAAAGGTGGTATGAATTACACTAAAATGAGGAATCCTTAACAGTACTTATTGAGGCACAGGCTAATCTATATACAATTTTGTCTTGATACTGGAATTTCTAACTTCGATAGGGTATGCACATGCGTATTATTTTACAAAGTGACATCGCCAACTACAGGCCTGGCATGCATAATATAGCGTTTTTAGTCGTTTACACGGATCCATGTGGACGGGGATCATTTTGATAACGTCGTCTGTATGCAAAGGAAAAACTTAATATCTTCACTTGCAAGAGTTGAACCCTCAAATCTTTTATTTTGGTGGAGAACTATAGGAAGCCCCTTTAAAGGTGCAGTTTGTAAATTTTAGCGGCATCTAGTGGTGAGGTTGCGAAGTGCAATATAGAGAAGCTACGGTGGCCAACACAGAACAAAAATGTTGTCATCTGAGACAGCTGAGAGTAGCCAGTCAAGCAAATGCGCTCTATAGAGCAGTTTGTCTGTTTAGGGCTACTGTACAAACATGTCAGCGCAAAATGGTGACTTAACACGTAAGGGGACCCGCGGTGTATGTAGATAGAGATGGCTCAATGTAAGGTAATGAAAACATAACGGTTCATTATGTAAGGTCTTTATACACCAATGAAAACATAGTTATGTATAGTATATTGCATTTCAAAAGATCCTCCTAAAATTTACACATTGCACCTTCAAGTTTTTGTGACAACAGGTTTACTAACACTTCCAATTTCAAATCTCATTGAAATGCTGCAGTCATCTGTCCACAAAAATGGAGATTACGTGAATGTGAAAAAGTATAACTGCATGTTGCATTCCCAAATGCATGTTAAAATCATGCAAAGAGCACATGTAAAGCTGGAGTTTGCAGCTTTTACTGTGAACGAGCTGCTCTGAAATGCTGAAAACACCAGATTATGAGCTACTCGTGTGTAAGAACACAGTGCCACGCTCTGAAACACGCAGCGCAACAGAGAAAAGAGAGACCGAGAAAATCACAGCTGGTATCGGTGTATAGATAAGGTCAGAAAAAGAGTATTGAAAGACTAATTCAGTATCTGTGTATTTAAAAAATATATATATATTTTTAACCACATATGTTATCCTCTTGATGTCGATTATTGATTACAAAGCTTCTGTCAATATTTTAAACAAAGCGGCATCAAAAAAGTTATTTTACTTGAATAACTTCTACTTTGTATCTTTTTAGTTATGGCTGACTGTCCTCATACAATTGGTGTTGAGTTTGGCACACGGATAATTGAAGTGAGTGGGCAGAAAGTGAAGCTTCAGATTTGGGACACGGCAGGGCAGGAGAGATTTCGTGCCGTCACACGCAGCTACTACAGAGGAGCCGCCGGGGCCCTCATGGTGTATGACATCACCAGGTAGACCAATATTCTGCTCTGATTGCACTTGCTATTATATAAGCCACAAGGAAAATATGTGATTGTTGTTGTTTTTTTGCAGGCGAAGCACATACAACCACCTCAGCAGCTGGCTGACTGATGCCAGGAATCTCACCAACCCCAATACTGTAAGTTCATTCAGTTTTAACAGTAATTTAAGTCCAAACTTAGTACACATGATACTTTTAAATTTCTACTAAATGGTGTTGGGGCTTCATACATATTTTAAGAGCAGATGTGGTTTGCACGAAGATTAAATTTGAGCCTATGTAAGACAATGTGATTCTTTCCTCAGGTGATTATTCTAATTGGTAACAAAGCAGACCTAGAAGCCCAGCGTGATGTCACATATGAAGAGGCCAAGCAGTTTGCCGAAGAAAACGGTAATGTGATTGTAATTTAAGTTAATAAATGATTATTAACATCTTTAAATAATTTAAAACATCCAAAATAATATTTCTTTATAGTTTCCCTCAATAACTAATGTTTTTATTGAACATTTAGTTATTGAATATAGAACAAAACGTATGGAATAACAGAACGACTAGTGGTAAATTTAATATATTAAATGAACCTTGTTCATTTTATATCAATAAAAGTTTTAAAACAAGCAGTTTTGTCATAATTACAGCCAAAATACTGGAAATATCTATAGTGAAATATATGAGCTTGATGGGCTTGAGTCAGAATGGTTGAAAACCACTGATTCAGTCCATTTATTTTTGTTGTTAACTGAATTAATAAAAATGAAGTGGTTCACTGTTGAATTGACTGCAAGGCTAATACATTGCCAGACACCCTACACTCACTTTCACATCTACAATCTTTTCAAACAGGTTTGTTATTCCTTGAGGCAAGTGCAAAAACGTAAGTGGCCTTTAGAACATCTGCCATCAGAGCTTACGTGTGTAATTTGTAAAATGCCCAGTGTGATATTTCAGTTGTCTTTAGCATCTCTGCATATGTCCGTCCAACAGAGGTGAGAATGTGGAGGATGCTTTCCTTGAAGCCGCAAAGAAGATCTACCAGAACATTCAAGACGGCAGCCTGGACCTGAACGCGGCTGAATCAGGGGTCCAGCATAAGCCTACCGCACCCCAGGGTGGGCGGCTCAGCAGTGACGCACAGCCTCAGAAGGAGGGCTGCAGCTGTTAATGACCATGGAGACTTCACTCTCTCTCTTTCTCTATTCCCCCCCAGATCTCACCTCTGCCTCCCTCTGTATCTAAATGTCTCTCCCCTTCCAATATGATTGCTCATGGAGACTGGGGCCAGATGGCTCTGCGTGATGGAGGTGTAACATAATTCATGCTCTCTTCTTTCCCACCTCCCCTTCTGTCTTCCCTCACTTGTTTTGCTTGTTTCTCATACGCACACATCCCAGTGCTCCCATTAAGCACTCATGGGAGGACAGCTCCTCCGCTGAACACTAATCCTGAAGAGAGAAGATGATTGTCGATAAACTGAAGAAATGCTGGGTTTATCCTTTACAGACGTGATGTGCATAACTATAAACTAAACATCTCATGTACAGGAGCTGTCTGAATACTAGAGTAATGTAAATGAAACGGAAATATTGGCAAACGTTATTCGTGTTGAAGTGATCAGGAGGACATGCATCAACATTGTATGTAACATTTTGTTAAAAATCTAAAACTGAAATATTGTATTCTGTTTTAAATTAGAGTTTTTGCAGTTCACATCCAATCACCAAATATTTATCCCTGTTTGTACCTATTCAGGAAATAATATACATGTACTATACAAGATTAGTATTGTTTTGAGAATATTCTCAATGGAAGGTCCATTGTAAAACAAAAAAAAAAAAATCACCTTTGGTCGTTTCAGACAGTTATTTTAACTTAGTAACTGTTATAGTAATATATTGAAGAGGATGGGACGTATTTTATGTCCTGAAGAATGTTTTCCGCACTTTGCAGTTTTGATTTGGTTTTTCCGAGGGCCTGGAGCTGGTTTTGTGTTAAGATATTAAGTCTGAGAGGTTTCAGATCCCCTTTGGTCTGTTTTTGAGCATCTGAAATATTTCGACATCACAGTAGCTTAAGAAACAGACCAGCAGGAGAAACGTACCAAATCTTCAGGCCCTGCAAATCGTCATCATATCAAGATATTCGTATTGTTTTTACATTGATAATTTCAGTTGCCTTATGATTTGCTTTTGTTCACTCTGATGTGCTGCCCATTTTATTCATTATCCTCTTTTAGCTTTTATCGAAAGAATTCCAGCAATTCACTTGTAATAGAGATTTTGCCTTTTCAAAACATTCCATTAAATTGATTTCCAAACACTGATCATCTTTTGCGCTGAGCTGAGTTTCTTAAAGGTTTCTTAAGCATGATGCATGATAGTACTGCTTTTACAGGCATCATGGTTTCCCCCCAATCCAAAGGTAGTTATTAACACCCTACAATTTATGAATATATAACAAACAGGCCACCACAGCATGAGAAATATCATTGTGGGAAATTTGGCCCAGAGCTGATTAGTACAGCAGCTTGAAAGAAACAACTTAAAATGGGCTGATGCGACAACCAGATGTTTTCTTTTTCCATAGATGCACATTTGCAGTGGACAGATAAAAAAGGCAAAAACAAGCACTCCAAATATGATTTTCTGAAAAGAAAAAAAAAAAAATTGTGTATTACAGTAGATTTTAGATGTTTTGTAAACTGAAAATCCATTTTTAATTTCTTTTTACTGTCTTGCTTTTTCACATCTTAATGACATCTGCAAAAATTAATCTTCTGCTCTTGAACTCAAGTATGTCTTCTGACTGTAAGTGACTTTTATTTGTAATTATGTTAATAAAGACAATACTGTAGACTGAGTTTTTGTCACATACACGATTGATCGCACTGTATATGAGCAATAATGACACATCTTGGAACATGAGAAACTGGACAAGAAACTAGGCTATTGTATTGCACACTCGCTTTAAATTGTATTTCATTTGAGACAAACTGTATATAAAGAGAAGTGTTGTAATAAATACTCTGCATATCTTGGTTTTGAATACAAGATCATTTTTGACAAAAGTCATGTAAAAACGAACCAATTCATTCCAGAGCACAAACAGTTTTTGTACATGATGAAACATGAAACCTTCCATTCTGCATCTGTTTCAACTGTAAACATTAACAAGACATTGTCTACTTTAACATGAGCAAAAGGCACGTAGCAGTCTTGTTAAAAATAATTTCATAAAGCAATAACAAATCAGAGGTAGAGAACAAACTTTCACCATCTTATTTTTACCTCAAGTTTCATTGTCCTTGTTTGTATATGGAAAGTGCTGATGCAAACCATTTTTTTTTTTTTTTTTTGCTGTAAAGAAGGTTGAAACATCCAGCCTCTGCCCTAACCAAAGCAGGAAGTCATTGAGACTGTCTTGAGGATTTGGCTCAATGGTCTCTGTGTACTCTTTTTTATGTAGATGCGGGTTTAAATCGAACAGCTCATCTGTAACCACCTGCTTTCATAATCTGATAATGGAAGATAGCTCCTTCTTCATAAATGCTGCATGGTTTGGTATATGCAAATATTTGCTTATGTCAATACAGAAGTGCCAGTGGACCAATGTTTCGGATCCCTTACATTGGCATGTTTGGCATCCAGGTCACTCATATAAGAGGAGCCTTTGGACGAGTTGCAGAGGAGCTGGTCCAGTTTGTCAACATGTCTGCGCAGACCCTGAATGCTGCCTTCAGTCTGCAGTCTGCGCATACTCAGAGCCTCTTGTTGGGAAAACATGCGACTGCGCAGTTGAACCTGGAACCCATGGACAGACGTCAAATCAGTCTTGAGATTTCAAATCTTCTCAGACAAAATCTAAATCTAAAGTTTGTTACCTTATCACATAGGTGTCTAATTCTGCTCCTGGATGGACAATGTTGTGCAGAGTTTAACTTCAACCTGCCCCAACACACTTGCTTAGATATTTCTATTAATTCTGGAGACCTTGATAAGCTGGTTCAGGTGTGCTTAATTAGGGTTGGAGCTAAATTCTACAGGATAGTGGCCCTCTAAGATCAGGATTGGACACCCCTGTCTTATCAAATGATCAAGATATTGAGATCCTAATTAACTTCACTGTACCTTCAGATGGTCCTCCTGCTGCCTTAGTCTTTCCCTCAGTGCTTCCCCTCGCCACTGTTCATCCTGTTTGTAGCAAATGATCAACATTAGCCCTGTTGATTGCATCTCAACTCCTGGTTAACAAAACACAGTTTGCAAATGTGCCAGGTTTGAAACTGCAGAAGCAGAAAAGAGATTTAAGAGCTGAAGAAAATGGCCCACAAGTCATACAAGCTACTTTTTGGTGCTTTGGAGTTCCCTCAGTGTTCCATGGATAGAATAATCAGACTTTTCAGAGATAGAATGCTGAGTAAATGTTACTTTAGAGCAGTGGTTGTCAACCTTTTTGTGCCCTTAATGTCCTCTAATATTCACAGGCCCTCTAATTTTGTTTTCAAAACTTATTTTAAACTAAATCCTTGTTTCTGTAAATAAAAAATAAAAATGAGTAATTTTAAGGATACTTATTCTGCTGCGATGCATTTTAACCAATGAATTTACATGACTCTTTCAGTTGTTTGTGATTTACTGGATAGGGATTAAAGGATAAGGATTTTAAAAATATATATTTTATATGTAATTTGTACCCAACAAAATATTTTAAAGCTCAACTAGTAAAAAATGTATAATAACTAGTAAATTGCATGTTAATTATAAAAATGCCCACTGTGTTTTAAGATTTAATTAATTTACCAGACTTTTCCAGGTCTAGAAGTCACACTTTTAAAATTAGGCTTCCTCATACAGTATATCCAGATTTACCAAGACAGCAGGAACCCTGATTCAGGAATTAAAGGGATGGACTGCCAAAAAATAAAATCTTTCATCACTTATTCATCTGTGGAACATAGAAGATATTTTGAAGAATGTTCTTAACCAAACATTTTCAGATCCTATTGACTTCCATTGTATTTTTCGTACATATAATAGAAGTCAACGGGAACCAAAACTGTTTGGTTACCAACATTCTTCAAAATATCTACTTTTATGTTCAGCAAAAGAAAGAAAAGTATACAGGTTTGAAATGAGGGTGAGTAAATTATGAATTTTATTTTTTTTCATTATTTAAATCATTTAATTCATCATGAGGACCCCTAGATGTTTGCTGAGGCCCTCTTGTGGATCCTGGCCTCCTGATTGAGAACCACTGTTTTAGAGTAATTTGTGCACAATCTGTGCACATCTCCCATACTAACACACTTGTGAAAAGGCTCACCTTAATGTGGTATGCTGGATTCCGCAAGGAGAATGTAACACTAGGATGGTTCTCTTTCAGGCTGTCTGTGTCTGAGGAGACACTAGAGGGCGACTCCAGCTCCCTCACCCCACTGTCAAGCTCCGCTTTCATCTGTGACCTCACAGAGCGCAAACTGTCCTTAATCTGGCATAGCTGAGTATTTCCTTCCTCTTGGTTCTGCAGCTGAGAGAGGCACATGACGGTCATTCATCTTTCTCACAACTCACAGATAACCATATACAGTAACATCACATGTACTTCAGAATTAATTACAGCCCAAACAAGTAGAACAAGTACATTTAATATGTTTATCTGCAACAGATCTATTACAGCAAACAGATGTGGTGTGTTACAATGCTATTTTCTGTTTGTACCATGTCTTTGAGGCAGAGCAGCTCTTGGGAAATGGTGCTGAGCTGTTCCTGCAGCGTTCTGGCTTGTTTATGGTTTTCTTTAGCAGCTTTTTCCACAGTCAGCAGGTCCCTTTGGAGTCGTACACGCTCCTGAAACAAGCTCAAGTTAGTCTTTCGACTATAAACTCCCTCTGTGTTCCATGGATAGAATAAACTAACAACAGGAGCTGACCAAAGACTTCGTAAAATAAAGGAATGTTAAAAAAATAAAACCAGCACAATATACCCATTCACAACCGTATCATACTTCATACCATTCATACTTACAGTCTAATAATACTGAATTACTGCTTTATGAAATATGGCAGTCTCATTTCTCCAAGTCTTTCAAATATTTTACTACTACTTGTGGGCCAATGTTGAACATGATAATCTCAAAATTCAGCCAAATATCAGCTTAATAAATTTTATAATGTTGTTATTAATAACTAAAACAATGAAAAATTATTTTCATTAACTGAAATAAAGCTGAAATAAAATAAAGCATAAATATTAGATGGAAAAACTTAACCTTAATAAACTGAAATAAAATATGTTCATGGCGTACTAAAATTAAATATAAATTAAATTTACATTTAATTTAAGACATTTTTTAACATTTCTTCTTTTATGTTGCACAGAAGAAAGTAAGTCATACAGGTTTAGAACAACATGGGGGACAGAATTTAATTTTTGGATGAACTTTCGCTTTAATATTTTTCTATAGCACCTAGGCAACAGCTCCAGTGTCCATTAAATTGCCAGTGTACTACTAATGGGCCTGTCTGCCAATCACCTTTTCCACTCCCTGCAGTTTTTGCCTGCTTGTGTGGCTGTGGTTACTCTGGGCCTCCTGACGTCCCTCAGCGCTTGTCCTGTCAGAGAGCAGAGCCTCTTGCAGGCGATGGGTCTCCTCAACAGCATGCTGAAGTCTGATGTCCCGCTCACACACCTTCTGCTCTGAACACACACTCACACTTCAGTACTCAAAGTCAAGTCGTTCTGCGCTCACCAGGCTAAACGTAAGGGAACACATGGTAATGCAGCTCACCCAGTTTATCCACCTGCTCTTGTAGTGCAGTGCACTGTTTGTGCTCCCTCTGCAGGTCCATTTCTGCTGCTGCGGCTGCAACCTGCTCCATCCGGTCCAGCCTCAGGGCCAGAGCTCGGTCTACTGCCTGCAGCTTCTGCTGCTTCAGCCTGTGCTGCTGCTCTAGATCAATGCTCTGTTGCTGCTGTACCCTCATCATCTACCCACAGGACACAAATATGATGACCTCATTACTCCCAGAAAATGACTCAAACTCAGGACAACGACATCAAAAAAGGATTTTAAAGGTTAGTTCACCCAAAAATGACATTTCAGTCAACATTTACTCACCCTCATGTCAAACCCTTAAGGTGTGGTCACAGTTACCATTGCTCAGTGTCAGTGAATTGTCATTAGCAAAATCCAGTCATTTTAATGGGAATCCACACAATTGGGAATTAAGTGTGAGGGCAAAAGAATTTCCATCACAAATTGTGCAATAGGTTCAGTTGGTCACACAAATTCGCAGCTTTAAACCAACAGAAGCTGTCTGGTTTGAAAGTGACTTCTGTGTAAGCAGAGCATCATACATCTTAACTATTAACAACAGACAAATGACCTTTTTCCTACAACTTAAGACATTTGTTCTTAACTTCGTTACACGAATAAAGTTCTTTTCAAAGAAAACTGAAAGATTTTTGTCCCTCTATTGAAAGTCCATTAGGCTAAAACTCAAAAAAAGAACAAAAAGAGGTGAAAGAGAAATTCTTTGTCTTTGACAAACTCTAACCTCATGCAAAAGTTTTACAGCTATTTAGAAACTGATAAAATTCAAATGTTAATAAGGGAAGACAGTGACCCATCTATTGCAGCAAAATTCATTTTACAGCTGCACACCCTCAGAAGCCAAAGAAGCCTTGATCAATATAATCAAAAACCATCATTGTACATATATTACAGTATGTACAGTATAATGATTTTTAAAATCTTATTTTTATTCAGTACTTATAGATATTTCTTGTTCTTGTCATTGCTTATTTTGCATATAGTGCATTGGCAATATTGTATGTAAACACAATCATGTCAATAAAGTACTGTACTTTACAATTGAAAACTGAGATTGTAAAAGAAATCCATAATGGACTTTCAATGTAGGATAAGTAATTGAAATTTTCATTTTTGGGTGAACTGTCCCTCTAACATAGTTGATCATCTAGTTTTAAAGGTGAAGTATATGAAATAATGGTGTATGAAAAGATATTGTGTCACTTTACCTTTTCATGTTCTTCAAGCTCTGTCTGTTTCACGGCTATTTCTGCCTTGAGCTCCTCCAGCTGCTGTCCTAGTCGGTCCAGCTTCTGTTGTCTCCTCCTGATCTTCTCCTCTTTCTCCTGCAGTTCAGCCTTTTGCTCCTTTTGTTGCTTCACAAGCTCTTCCCGCTGCCTTCTCGCAGCCTTCACCTCCTACACATGATCAAGAGAAACACTTTTCATGCTATGTAGTGATGCACAGAAATTTCCGTTTGGAGTGCCGAAATCATTAACCGAAATGGTGATGTTTAATTAGCACTTTTCTGATGCTG
Source organism: Hypophthalmichthys nobilis (assembly GCA_037950665.1). NCBI lineage: Eukaryota > Metazoa > Chordata > Actinopteri > Cypriniformes > Xenocyprididae > Hypophthalmichthys > Hypophthalmichthys nobilis. The sequence continues at coordinate 32,024,212 of CM075468.1, read as the reverse complement.
TGTGTGTCAGTATCTAAAGCCCCTGGCAAAAACTATGGAATCATCACACTTAGATGATGTTCAACAAGGTTTTTTACTTTATAGCAAACAAACAAATAAAAGATATGACACAAAAAAGGTTTTGTTCAATAGCTTAACTTTCTGGCTTCGTTAAACATACCTTCAACAAAATCACATTTTTTTTTATTAATGAAATGTCTTTTTACAGATCAAGATCAACTCTTTGCTCTGTGGCAAGATGCATTGTCATCCTGAACTTCATCATCACCAAACCTATTTTCTATGGATGGGATGAGAAAAGTGTCCAAAATTTCAATATACACCTGTGCATTCACTGTTGAGGTAATGATTGCCATCTCCCCTAGTCCTTTACCTGACATGCAACCCCATATCATAAATGAGTTGGGAAATTTGATTGTTTTCTTCAGGCAGTGATCTTTATGTTTCGTTAGAACGGCACGAGACAAAAGTTCCAGCGTCGTCTCCTTGGCCAATTTGTTTGTCTTGGCCAATCCGCCCATTTGTTTTTCATTTGTTTTGTTGTGAATTTTCTGTTTTCAGGGCATATTGCTTTGAGTTTTCTATCCTGACGCTTTGACGTCTTCATTGGTCTGCCTGTATGTTTTCCTTTAATAACCTTCCCATTCAGTTCATACTTGCACCAAATTTTAGACACAGCTGACTGGGAGCAACCAACTTCTTTGGCCACACTCCATGTTGAAATTCCTTACTGAATGAGTTTTATAATCCTTTCCACTGTTTCAACTGATAACTCTTTTGTCCAAGTCCAACAGCCCGTTAAGTGTGTAAGCACTTTTAACTAATTACCATTTTTAGACTTGTCCTGGTATTTATTGTAGCAATGGAAATTAAAAGATGATTCCATCATTTTTTCCTAAACATTGAGTGATTCCAAACTTTTTTCCTCTACTTGACCTGGAAAAAGACATGCCATTAATAAAAGAAATGTCAGTGAATTTTTAGAGGTACGTTTCATGAAGCCATAATGTTAAGCTATTGAACAAATTTTTTTTGCCATATCAGTGATTTATGTGTTTGCTATAATGTAAAAATTCTGAGTTAATTTCCTCCAAGTGTGTTGATTCCATAATTTTTTGCCAGGGGTTGTATTTAGTGCAAAAATGTGCATAAGCTACAACAGGTAAACATGTTAGCGGTGTGGAAGCTAGGGTTGGGTTGACAATACCGATTTCTCAGTTTAAAAGCAATAGACTTTGTGCTTTGTTACTTTTATTATGAAACAAAGTCTCAGCTTTTAAATTCTGTTAGCAGATCAGATCTCTTCCCATTTTACTACTAGTTATAGCACAAAATAAACAAGATTGAACATCAGAAGGTATATTGAAATAAACAGTACTAACTGAAATGTATCATGTTTCATGTAAAGGCTCAATAAGTGTTTCAACTGTGGAAAAACATCAATAAAACAGAAACGTAGAAACAATCATATTAAAAAGTTGATAAAACAAATTGTGCAAGATTTTATATAAAACTTTTATATACAAGTTTTATTTGTTGATTATTAAAGCTGCTGTCCGTAACTTTTTTTGTGTTCAAAATTTACAAAAATTATATAATGAGAATGTACAACATGAATCCATTTTCCAAACCGTGTTTTTGTCTTACCCTGAATCATTATGGTACACTTATAATAAGTGTTTATATTCGGTCTATTTCAGATCGGACTGGTAGGACCCGCCACAGAGTATCACAGTAACTGCGTGACTCGCCATAGACATACACAGAGAAAAGTAGCTCCGGCTACAATGTTCTTCCGCAAGATGCGTGCAGTTCTGTTTATTAACCGCTAGAGGGCCAAAAATCACAGACTGCAGCTTTAAATAAACTTTATTTTCGGTTTCAGTTTTTTGGCTAAAAGAAAAACGCTAGATATCCAGTGTTTTGCTGTATCTCACCTCTCTGATCTCATCTAAGTGAGTTTGAGATTCCACCAGCTGTTTCTTCAGTCTGCTCAACTCCTCTGTGGGTAAAAACAAGCATTTCAGAGTGTTTGTTTTCACAGTGCATGAAAAATAACACATAAGAGCTGATGTTAAAGTAAGGCTGTTTAGCGGATACCCTCATGCTGCTGCTGCGCTGCTGCCGTGTCTCTGCTGATCTCCTGATGCAGATCATGCGCGTGTTTCTGGTCCTGTTGTAGTTTGTCTAGCTCAGTCTGTAGTCTGAGCAGCTCTGTTTCTGCTGCCTTTGCCTTCATCTCTGCTGCTTCCAAACACCTGAAACCAAGTCAAGTCACCTTTATTTATGCAGTGTTTTATACAATACAGAAATACAAAGAAGCTTTACAGTGATAAACAGGAAATGAATGATTAATAAAGCAAACAGAATTTAATTCTGCTGTAAAGCAGCTCTAAAAACGACAATAGTGTCATCATTCAGCTGAAGTCAGTTCAGTATTGATTTAATTCAGTTCAATAACTGTGTTAAGTTCATTATAAAATGTAAGACAAAAATAATGTTTTCGGAGATTAAGGCATACATGTTATCTTTTGTTTTAGTGTAAATTAATCACTTCACACAATAATGTATGCCACTGGGAGACCACAGAAGGTTGTCATTCAATGTACAGCATTAATAGAAAGCCAGTTATTATAAAGATTTTTGATACAAAGTATTTTTCCAAAATTAATAGTATTTTTGTGTCCTGACTATAGGAGCGGAAACATCTGTGTGACGTAGTAGCCATGCGCACTTACTAGACCTCATTCTAGCGTTTAATGCTGAAGAGGAATCTAGCCTACAAGCCACCAAAGGACTGGACTAGGAAGGACACAGCCTCAATACAGTAGTATGCAGCCTTCCATTTGAGAAGCACCCCAGTAATCCTGAACACCTTGATTAGCTTGTTCAGGTATGTTTAACTAGGGATGGAGCTGAACTGTGCAGGACAGTTAAGAGATAACTCTGGAATCATATTCATTGTCAATAACAACTAACAACAATGTGGTAGATTCATCAGATACTGACACAGCAGTATTTCCAATATGACTCGGAAGTCTCTGAAGAATGTACACACAATGCCAAAGAAATGTGAGATTTTTTTTTTTTTTTTAATTTTCCATATGTTACCTCTGAGCATGTGTGCGTCTGGCCTCCAGGTTTCTGCACTGTTCCTGCAGGCTGCTCCTCTCTTTGTCCGTTTGCTGTTGCAGGTCAAGGCTCTTCTGTTGGAGGGTGTGCAGCTCTGCTCTCTCTTTCTCCAGCAGGTTCATCTGTCTCTCAGCCTCCCCACGCTGCTCCTGCAGCTCTTGCTGCACATGCTGCAGTTCCATGTGCACCTGAGCAGCGGAAACTTACATATTAACTTCACATCAAACATCAGAACAGACAGTACAGGCGAAGACGAAATAATGTTTAGGACTGACCTGTAGAAGAGTTTCCTGGCTCTTCTCTAGCTGGTCCAGTTTCTGGTTATGTTGCAGCTTCACTCCCTCTAATTCCCCAGTCTCCAACTGGACCATTTCCAACACATGCCTTAGCTCTAAACACACAAATTCTCAAAATTAATTTTCTCTCTCTCTCTTGATTCCTTTTACGACCTTCATAGGGCTTGAGTCTATCCAAAAGCACCCTGGACAGATGGCCAGTCCATCACAGGGCTCTCTCACACACACATAATCACACACAGGCAATTTTGACAGTCCAATTCACCTAACCTGCATGTCTTTCGACTGTGGAGGAAACCGGAGCACCTCTGTGCCACCGTGCCACCCAAAATTAATTGGGTGAACCATATTATTTCCCAAATGGATATTATACTCATTCAGACTTATTTTTGTAATTTGTTCATTTCTGTACCACAAGTAGTTTTAATTTTTTTTCCTCTCTCTATACAGACACATATATGTATATATTAGAATAACCTTATCTCTGGTATATTACTTACTACAAAAATATATTACTTGCTACAAAAATATAGAATACATCACAGAAAACCAGACCAAAATTATGAAAATGATCACATGACCAATAAAGTTTGAAATGTTTGCCATTTTTTTAGTAAAGCAGTGGCTTTTAGCATCTTTTTTTCATTATTAGAGTGTGCAGGCTTCCTTTTGCATCTTTGACTATTTAGATCTTTTCAGTCTACACACCTCGTTTTGGACTTTTTGAAAGTGCAGTGAGATTTTGGCTAATTAAAATATTAATGGCAGCACAGGATTGACTCTAAAAATTAAAGTGACTGTTCGGTCAACTGACCAGAAACAAGTTTACAAAATACACCATTTCCACCTCGCATGTAACACTTAGGGCTTTCACACCAGAGTAACCTTTTCATAGTTCCTACAACTACAGTATTGGGTGAAGTACCAGGATTTTGCTGCGTTTTGGATTTTGCACTGCAGGAACTAGGAATGTTAGTTCTAGGAACTCCTTTTGGGGGAACTATTAGCTCCTACTTCAGAGTAGGGTCTAAACCAGCACTATAGGAACTATCAGTGACGTGAGTGTACGTTGATTGGCCAAACGCATGTCAAACACAAGCACCTGGAATTTTAAAAAAGCCGTGTAAACATATTTACTTCACGAACATGGAAAACAATGATAACGGCATTTACCTGTCCATCCACCAGTTTTTAGCGTTTGTAAATGCGCCGCTTTTGGCCGCTTCACAGATCCTATTCCTGGTGAGGGAGAAATTAGTTCTCGGGGAACTATCCTAGTGGCTAGTTCCTAGAACTAAGTTCCTAAAACTATACGGTACGAAAGCCCCTATTGTTTGTGACAGATGTTAAACGATGTTAAATTAATGGCATGACATGTCAAACTGCCCACTATTAATGTAACAGACCTGCTTTGTGTTTTTTAATGGCTGAACGGATGCTCTGCAGGGTTTCCTCCTCCTGCTGCTGATCTTTCTTGTACTGTGCCAGTCTGGCTTTGCTCTCGGACAGCTGGGAGTCCAGCTCTACCTTCTGCACGGCCAAAGACTGCACATCCACACGGAGTTCCTACACATATCCAGACCATTCATAAATATTCATCAAATGTATTTCCTAAATAATTAAACACTGTACTAATATTTTGTGTGTGAAAAACCTGAATGCGCTGGTGTAAGAGTTGGGCATCCTCTTCTCCCTGTCTGAGCACATCCAACAGGCCCTGCCTGTGCTGCTCCAAACTAATTCTCAACACCTCCTCTTCCTGTTTCCACTGCTCCAGCTTCCTGTCCAGTAAAGACAGCTCCTCCTGCTGCAATACCACCTGTATCCCACACAAGACCAACAAAGTCACACTGATGTAATACTTTTCAGCTACACAATACTGTTCAAAGGTTTGGTTAATTTACAGTAAAACTCAATTACAATTTAAAATAACTGTTTTCTATTTTTATATATTCAAATTATCCTTTGGAAATCATTCTAAAATGCTGATTTGGTGCTCAAGAAACATTTCTTATTATCACGGCTGAAAGAAGTTGTGCTATTTAAAGAAAGTGTGAAAAAAAATATTTTCCCCAGGATTTGGTGGGCAGAAATTTAGAAGAACAGCATTTATTTAAAACCGAATTATTTGTTGCATTATGTCTTTATTGTCATTTTTGAATTATTTAATGAGTTTTTGCTGAATAAAAGTATCAGTGTTTTTACACGTGTTACCTGAGTGTTGACTTTGCTCAGTTCAGTTTTGCGTTGTGTTAGGCTGTCTTCTGTCTCTCTGCAGCTCTGCAGGAGTTTCGCCTCAAGGCTCTGGGTCTCTCTGAGCTCTTTCTCAACAGTTTCCAGTCTATATACAAGAGACAGACAGTTCAGTGGAGCAAAATGTTCTGCTTTCAGTGATTTACTGAAAATATAGTTGTAGTACCTGTCAGTCGCTCTATCCAGCTTTCTGTTGACTTCTTGAAACTTTGCATCTTGACATGCGAGGACCTCCTCTACTTCTTGTAGAGTCTGTTCTTGGTCCTGTTTCCTTTTTTGCAGCTCCTTAACCTCCTCTTGAAGATTCCTTCAGTAGCACATTTACATTTCAATTTTTGCTATTACCAAGTTCTCCAGCTCAAACTAAACTTCCTTAAAAGCTGCTGTAATTTTTTGATGTTAAAATACTTTAACTACATTAAACCATTCGTAGGTTGATTTCCCCCTTATGTGCAAACACTTGCTTTTAACACCGTGCTACCTTTTTGTCTGAAACGGTTGTTATTTTTGCAATTCTGTTTGGTGCCACTAATGATGTATAAATTACACACAGCAGCTGTAAGGATTCAGAACTGAAATTAGTAATTCGTTTTTTTCAATGTGTGTTCAACGTAGTTGTGTTCACCTGAGCTGTTGTTTGGTTTGGACCAGCATTGTGGCGCTGTCTTGAGCTCTCTGTTCTATCTCCACCAGCTCTCGTTCTGTCTCTTCCACTCGCCTCCTGGCCTCATTGTAGTGCTGAACACTCTCTTTAGTCTGCAAACCCACATGCATTAGACATAGCAATTCGGAAGTTGATGTATACATGTAATATTTAGGAAGACCAGTGTTAGGGAAGCTACTTTTTTTATTGAATGTAGTTTAACCACAGTCAAGTTACTTTTTAAAATAATAAATAAATATTTTAAGTTATTTAATATTTAGCATGTCTAAAATGTAGTTTATTCATGTGATGTCAAAGCTGAATTTTCAGCATCATTACTCTTGTTTTCAGTGTCATATGATCCTTCAGAATTCATTCTAATATGCTGATGTGCTGCTCAAGAAACATTTCTTATTATTATCAATTGTGAAAACAGTTGTGCTGCTTAGTATAATACATTTTTTAGGATTATTTGATGAATAAAAGGTTCAAAAGAAAAGCATTTATTGGAAATATAAATCTTTTGTAACAAATTTCTTTACTGGTGAATATAATTGGTGAATAAAAGTATTAATTTCTATAAAACAAAAAATTATTTGATGCTAAACTTTTGAATGGTTGTGTATTAATTGATATAAATAAACAAAATAATTAAATTAATTAAAAAACTATAAAAACCTTCATTTATATAACTAAATAAAAAACATTGTGATTAAAATATTTATTTATTGTACAGGGAGGAACGACTGAATCAGTGTTTTTTATATTTTTTATGTCATTATTATACTTATTTTATGTCATATATCATGCTGGAGAATTGATAGGAAAGTGGAGGGAGAGAGGACATGAGCTACACTTGACTACTGTAAGGGGTCATTCACACAGAGCGTATTTTTGCGTATAAAAAGCAAGATGCAGGTCGGGAGTGAAAAAAACACCCACAAGGTCTGGAGACGCATTTTTGTAAAAGCTGAACTTTTTTTTTAACTTGAGCGGCGTGCTTTTAGAATGCCGCATCATGAACAAGATGCTGCAAAAGATGCGAGACGTGAGTGCAATGGTTAAACGTCTCTCTAGTGTTTTCACATAAAAATTTTTTTAAAAATGGAAAAGTAGCGCAGTGGAACAAGTTCTGTGTGAACAGCCCCTAATGCTACTGAAAAATGTAGTTTAGAGAGTGGCTCCCCAACTAAGAGGAACACTAGTGTCAGACCTTGGCTCGAGTGTCTTTAAGCTCTTTCTCAGCTTCTAGAAGCCGTCTGTCAGCTTCTCTGAGCTCTGCTCTGCGCTTCAGCAGGGTCTTCTCCACACACTTCACCTCTCCCAGCACACACTGCTCCTCCTCTGTATGCAATACAGTGCTTTCCAGCCCACTCCTGATGAACCAAAAAAATTAAAGGCACTAGATATTCAATTTTATCAATAATATGTAGTTTACATTTCAGAGTTGCTGTGTGTTATGCTGAGTTCATATTGAGTATGATATATTGGTGTTGCCATGCTCACTGACGTGTGGCACTGCAGTGTGTGGATAGTCCTGCGCAGACGTTTGATTTCCTGCTGCAGCTCTGTTGTTTTTTGCTGCAGTGTGTGCTTTTCTTCCTCATTGTGAACTCTATCAGCACACTCCTCTCTCAGACTATGCTCTGCTTTCTTCAGATCACGCTCCTGAAACACAAACCAAAACTACTTTTACCAAACTTACTTTTTAATTAAAAAAAAATTCCATGTACACTACAGTACATACATTTTTTTGGATCAGTTATATTTTTTAATGTTTTTGAAAGAAGTTTCTTATGCTCACCAAGGCTGCATTTATTCGATCAAAATACAGTAAAAACAGTAATACTGTGAAATACAGGTGTATCTCAATAAATTAGAATATCATGAAAAAGTTTTTTTTTTTTCTGTAATTTAATTCAAAAAGTAAAACTTAAAAAAATAAAAAAATAAAATATATTCTACATTTATTAGACATAAAGTAAAATATTTCCAGACTTTTTTGTTTTCATTTTGATGATTACAGCTTTCTGCTCATCAAAATCAAAAAATCAATATCTCAAATTATTAGAATATTTAATTTCAAGTTCTATTAAATTACCATTCTCAGGGTATAAATACTGGGTTTAGGTCAGTAATCCCAACAGCAGTCACGGGGAAGTCTGCTGACTTGACAGTTGTCCAGAAGACGATCATCAAGACCCTCTACAATGAGGGTAAGCCACAGAGGGTCATTGCTGAAAGAGCTGGCTGTTCGCAGAGTGCTGTGCCAAAGCATATTCATGGAAAGTTGACTGGAAGGAAAAAGTGTGGTAGGAAAAGGTGTACAAGTGAAAGGAATGACCGCAGGCTTGTCAGGCGAAGCCGATTTAAGAACTTAGGAGAGCTTCAAAAGGAGTGGACTGAAGCTGGAGTCAGTGCATCAAGAGCCACCGCACACAGATGTCTTCAGGAAATGGGCTACAATTGTCACATTCCACGTACCAAGCCACTTCTGAACCAAAGACAACGTCAGAAGCGTCTTACCTGGGCTAAGGAGAAAAAGAACTGGACTGTTGCTCAGTGGTCCAAAGTCCTCTTTTCAGATGAAAGCAAATTTTGCATTACATTTGGAAATCAAGGTCCCAGAGTCTGGAGGAAGAGTGGAGAGGCACAGAAACCATGTTGCTTGAAGTCCAGTGTGAAGTTTCCACAGTCAGTGATGATTTGGGCTGCCATGTCATCTGCTGGTGTTGGTCCACTGCGTTTTCTGAACTCCACAGTCAACGCAACCATCTACCAGGGAAATTTTAGAGCACTTCATACTTCCTTCTGCTGACAAGCTTTATGGAGATGCTGATTTCATTTTCCAGCAGGATTTGGCACCTGCCCACACTGCCAAAGGTACCAAAAGCTGGTTCAATGACCATGGTGTTACGGTGCTTGATTGGCCAGCAAACTCGCCTGACCTGAACCCCATAGAGAATCTATGGGGTACCATAGAGAATCTATGGGGTATTGTCAAGAGGAAGATGAGAGGCACCAGACCCAACAATGGCCGCTATCAAAGCAACCTGGGCTTCCATTACACCTGAGCAGTGCCACAGGCTGATTGCCTCCATGCCACGCCGCATTGATGCAGTAATTCATGCAAAAGGAGGCCCAACCAAGTACTGAGTGCATAGAAATGAACATACTTTTCAGAAGCCTGATATTTCTGTTTAAAATATCCTTTTTTTTATTGATCTTATGAAGTATTCTAATTTATTGAGATAGTGAATTGGTGGGTTTTTGTTAAATGTGAGCCAAAATCATCACAATTAAAAGAACCAAAGACTTAAAGTACTTCAGTCTGTGTGCACTGAATTTATTTAATACACAAGTTCCACAATTTGAGTTGAATTACTGAAATAAATGAACTTTTCCACGACATTCTAATTTATTGAGATGCACCTGTATTATTACAATTTAAAATAACTTTAAATACTTTCTATTTAAAAATATCTGAAAATGTACTTTATTTTACATTTAATATTTAATTTTCAGCCACCATCAGATATTTCTTTTAATTTTATTGAAATTATATTATTAATTTTATTACCAACCAATCGTGCTGAGAATTCCTGACTGAGAACGGTTTGTAATCGTGCCTTGCTGTACCAGGCTCAAGTCGAACTATAACTGGAACTGTTCCTTACCATTCTTAGAACTGTTCGGCTTGATGGTGGAAAAGCGGCTAATGTTATCTTATTATAATCAATGTTGAAAACAGTTGTGCATCTTAATGTTTTGTTGAAATTATGATTTTTTTTTTAGGATTCTTTGATGAATGGAAGGTTCAAAAGAACAGCATTTATTTGAAATAGAAATCTTTTGTAATTGTAACTTTATAAATGTCTTAACTGTCACTTTTGATCAACTGAATGCATCCTTGGTGAATAAAAGTATTACGTTTCCAGACAATAGCACACAAGAACATTATTTGCAAAATACCATTGCAAAAGTTCACAATACTTGTGATCTCTATTAATATTTAAAAAAACACAATTTTATTCAAATTTTCCCATAACTGGAATATTGTCTTAATTGGGTAATCGTGCTTGCATTATGTTATGAAATTCTGATTAATATTGCATTATAATATTGTGTATGTAAACACTGTCAATGTAAAAATGTAATGTTAAATAAAACGTCTAATACATTTTAAAGTCTAATATATTTATAAATTACAATAAAATTATGTAAAATAATGTAACAGCGGCGTAATTCAACAGGAAATAATAGAGCTCAATTTAACTTAAAAAATTTGTATACAGTATCTCTCACCAAGTCCTGATGTCCAGGCACATTACAGTGCAGCGTCCCGCTGGGCACCAGAGGAATAGTAAGATTGCTGGGAGGAGGTCCGTACACCAGCCTGGCTCCATCAAGAGATGGGCCATAGAAGACTGTACTTGAGCCAGTGGGGAGGCCATGTACAGGGTGACTATAGATAAATGAACCGTAAGGAAAAGCGGTGCCATCAGGTAAAGTAAATCCAGCAGAGCCAGATGGAGGTGTGAAGCGTGTCCCGTCCATATCGCTCTCTCTTCCACTGTCTCTGAACATCTGAGCATCTGAGAAAACATGAGGACCGATATTACAGCTTTGACAAGATATTCATTACCATGATGATGTTGAAGAGAGAGACTGTGGCACTTGCCTCTCTTTCCTTGAGCGTGCGGATGGGGGGAGTAGACCCAATATCCTCCATTAACAGGAGGTCTGTTTTCCCTTTGTGCTCTGTGGCCAGACCGTCGGCCTCTCTCAGGGGACTGAGGGTGCACAAAGCCCAATCCAGAGTCTTGCGTGCCCTGAGATCCCAAACTAGGGGCCTGAAGACGAATAACATGCTGATTATAATACAAAACTGACACTGGTGAAGTCAAGTCACTTACAAGAGTATTCCTTTTCTAATGCTAAAATAACATTTTTCAAAATATGATATCTTACATTCTGATTTGATGGTACATAGTACCAATATCCTGTGTTTGGCAGGGGATCTACTAAACTGGACAGGAAGTTATTCTGCTGTAGAAGAGTCTCCCTCAGGGCTCCAATCTCGTCCAGCAGCTCTTCTAGATTTCCGTTGTTAGCTAAACAAACCACAATATATAACAAGTAAATTTTTGCATTGAAGGAAATGTGCGTGGTGCTTTCTTTGCCACAAAACGCCACCATGATGCTAGGGTGTTTGTGAGGAGTTACCATGGAAAGATGGCAAACAAACCTTCTTTGGCTTGTGTAAGTTGATCTTTGAGACGTTTGGTCTGAGCTTGTTGCCTTTTCAAGGTTTGGTTTAATCTGTCCAATTCTTGCTGTTGAATACTTGAGTTTGGGACACTGTGGAGATTCCCATCTGTCTCATGAACCTTCATTCAACAGAAACCAGGGAATGCATTAATGTAGCATTAACAGGGCATTAACAAACTAAAGAGTAGTACAGGAACTACATGGAGTTTCAAATATCAAGTATACAGAATATTCTGATATTTCGATTTGAGCTTTGGGTGCACGAAATACCGCATTTGACCTTTTACAGCTAGACCATATGCGACTGCCTGACAAGATGTGATGTATTCTAATCAAAACTATGAGCATGATGTGAGAATTACAAATATTTTTTTTAACTAAAATAAGCTGAAGAATTAAACTTATTCTTTAAACACTATTTCTGTAAAATGAGCCGTTATAAATAATTATTGTAATTATATAACTGTTTACACTGATTTTCTCTAGATAACATACTATGCTTTTCTTTCAAATGTATTGGGGGTAATTGGTTTTGTGTGCACAAATTCATACATGCATTATTCATTAATTTTACCATAGTGAATAAGCAGAGGGTTCTTCTTGACCAATTTGAAAGTTCAGTGCGACTGCCACTAGGGGGCGAAATGCGACGATCATAAAATGTCAGAGATCCGTAGAAAGGATGATAAAACGGAAGACTGAAGTCTAAAGATTCTGAGCAGATACTGTACATTACCTTATCTGTCAAAAGCTTCTGGAGAACCTGGATTTCTACTTCAGCACTAGCCAAGTCCTGAATGGCTTGGGCAGCCTGAATCTTGGTGCTCTGTAACTCCTCTGCATTCTACATGCATATAAACACATCATCATAAGTGAACATCACTCACATTAATGTTGCTCCAAAAAGATCTCAAGTAGCCTGCACTTTGTCTTACCGCTGCTCTCTCCAGATGTATTTTTTCTATAGTGCTATGAAGTGAGTGAAGTTTGTCCTTAGCTGCAGACAGTTGTTGGGCAGCCATTCTGTCAGCAGAGGAAAATGATCTCCTGAGTGCCTGCAACTCCAGACTGAGTGAATCTAGCTGCTCCTGAGTCTGGCTCTCCTCAGCTTTCATCTAGAACAACAACAAAAAAAGCTATATCCAAAGTAAAATACAAGTTAAGGTCTATTGTGGATCTATAAATTAATCATGGCTGACTGAAAATAAAGCATTCTCATTCAGTTTTTTAGTTGTCCATAGGGTCAACGGGTAAATAAAAAAGGTTCCCTACACATTACAACATAGGTTCCCTAACATTACATTTTGATTGAAGCTCTGAAAGTATCTCAATCACGACAACTCTGGAAATAGTTTTAACAGCATTTTATTGTTAAGAATGGATATGCTATGCTGCTGCTACTGGCATGAGTGAAGTACAATCAGCTACTTCGAAGAGTTTCATGACTGAACTATGTATTTAATCTCAAAACTGAGCAAAACAGAACAAAACCAAGAAGGTAGCAAACAAATGTAACAAAAGATGTTTAAAAGGGTCCTATTACGCTTTTCACTTTAACTTTAGCTGGAGTGTAATGTTGTTTGAGCATTAAAGAGCTCAAAGTCCACTCTAAAGGGGGATATTCTCTTTAACAGAAAACACTTTTAAAGAATTACAAACAGCTCATTGGGACTACAATGCACTTCTTCCAAGTGTCACTTAATTAAATAATCCCTGCACACGGAATATGCAAAAAAAGGGGGCGATGTCTAGTTGAGCTGCACTGGAGACAACGAAGATGACCTGCTTGAGTAGCGTGTGGTTGCCTTGTCGAAGAGACACTGTTTTTTCCACCCGTTTCAAAATCCCTTTGTTTGGCTTTCCTAAGGCGGACAAACTTAGAAAACAGTGGTTAAAGTTTATTTTTAACACTGTTCCTGAACATTACAACGCCAACGTTTATCTGTGTGCTGCACAATTTACAAAGGATCACAACCTGTATAATATTTTTTTATTATTTGTTTTCTATTAATAGTTTCAATTATAAGCTTTATGTTGTTGCTACGATGTAAACAAAGGCTCCGCTAGCCTGCTAGCTAACATTAAAGTGTTGATGTAGTGTTTAGCTACAGGGCTCTCGCTTTTGTAAGCTCTTGCTTTTGTAAGACTGTTCACTGAACCTTAGGAACTTACCACTCTGAAACATGAACAAAATTGACGCTATCATTAATATTTATACCTGAGCAGATGAAACTGATGAAAGATGGTAAGGGGAGTGACATTTCCGGAACACAACATTTTCTAAACGGTCACAACACACTGGGCCAACTAACCAATCAGAGCACATTTCGTATTTCGGAAGGAGGGGCTTCATCGAAACAAGAACTAAACAGAGCATTTGAGAAAGACTGGGAACAGAGGTGTTGCAATATTGTAAAATATGTGAAAAATAATGCGTTTTTTCAACAGTCAAGCATGAAAACCTATTATAGTACACCCTAAAAACAAAGTCAAGACTTTGTAAAAGGGCATAATAGAACCCCTGTAAAATTTTGAATATATTAATCACTCTCAATCTGGCACCTGTTTATCTTGTTCTTCTACTTCAGCAAGTAGACGGTCCCTGTCGATTTCGGTCTCCTCTAAACGCTTCAGCATCAAGTACTGCTGCTCATGAGCATCTTCCAGCTCCTCCCTTAACCTATGGAGCTCCGCCTCCTCACCACACCTCTCTGCTGCCTGCTGGAATCAAACAGAGGGAGATCAGCATCACTTCATAGGAAGACATTATACTGGAATATGTGAGCATCTGATTGATGATATTTCAAATAATGATGAATTGAATGCCACAATGTCAGCTCACCTGAGTCTGGTATCTCTCTTGGTACTTCCTAAGTCTCTCTTTGAGTGAACTCATTTCTCCAGCGAGTCTGTCCTGGCAACGCTGGGCCTCGTCTCTATCTCTCTGAGCAGCAGATACTACACAACGCACCTCCTGTTGTAGCTCTATGAATTTCTTGTTCACTGGTTCCCCGAGGTCTTCAAAGCTGCAACTGGATGGGATAACAAAGACATATAACTATCTGATGGACACATCTGTAGCCACACAGTTCAATTATTATTAATTTGCTAAAATATATAATAAGAACCTATCATACCTTAGTTCCTCTTGTCCTGTAGCTATGGCTCTTGTCAGCTCTCCTAAATGTTTAGCCACTTTCTCAGGGCAAATCAGCCCCTCCCTAACTTGCTCTAAATCACCCTGAAGAGCATCCACCTTCTCCTTAAAACTGTCTCTCTCCTCCTGTGAAACACATTTTTAGCCAGTGATTCAAAGACGTGACTCTTACTGGATGCTGAATGATTCTCATACATCATCAAGCAGCAGAATGTACAGTACACTTTTTTTTTTTTTTTTTTTTTACAAATAGTGAGAAGGGTTTGAATGAGGTAAGCGGTGTTTGTACTTCAGTTGTCCATCCTTTGGTCTTTCCAAGAATTTTCCCATGCTAATACAGGAAAAAGTCTCACTGAGCGTTATTACTCTGGTATTAGGTCTGATGTGCAGTAACACACCTGGAGAGCATTGACTTGTTGCAGAAGCTCTGTGTTCTCAAGCTCTCTGTCGGCAGCCATGTGCATCTTTGCCAAAGCATTCTCCTTTGCCTGTCTTTCTTTCTGCAGCTCCGCCTGCAGTGCAGAGTGCTCCATCTGTAAATGTGGAGGACAAGAAAACTTAAATGTTAAACTTAAAGGATAGTTCAGTTAAAACGTTCACTACCAGTATATTATATCTCTAGTGTTTTAAAGCCATATGTGTGAGGAACAAATTAAATTGTAGTTATTCACTCTTCCACATTTTCAAATACTACACTACTGTTCAAAAGTTTTGGAGTCAGTAAGATCTTTTTTTTTTAACCCTCTATGGGACGGATTATGAAATCACAGTTAGAAAAAAAATAATGACTTTATATTTTACATATATTTAAGGCTAAAATCATTTTCCAAAATTAATTTTCTACATCTGACCTTTGACCTTTTTTTAGGGTTTCGTCATTTACAACCCAAATTCCGGAAATGTTGGGACTTTTTTAAAATTTGAAAAAAATGAACTAAAAGACTTTTAAATTACATGACCCAATATTTTATTCACAATAGAACATAGATAACATCATAAATGTTTAAACTGAGAAATTGTACAATTTTATACACAAAATGAGCTAATTTCAAATTTGATGCCTGCTACAGGTCTCAAAATAGTTGGAACGGGGGCATGTTTACCATGGTGTAGCATCTCCTCTTCTTTTCAAAACAGTTTGAAGATGTCTGGGCATCGAGGTTATGAGTTTCTGGAGTTTTGGTGTTGGAATTTGGTCCCATTTTTGTCTGATATAGGTTTCCAGCTGCTGAAGAGCTTGTGGTCGTCTTTTGTTTAATGATGTGTCAAATGTTCTCTATAGGTGAAAGATCTGGACTGCAGGCAGGCCAATTCAGCACCCGGACTCTTCTACGACGAAGCCATGCTGTTGTAATAGCTATAGTATGTGGTTTTGCATTGTCCTTCTGAAATACACAAGGCCTTCCCTGAAATAGACGTCGTCTGGAGGGGAGCATATGTTGCTCTAAAACCTTTATATACCTTTTAGCATTCATACTGCCTTCCAAAACATGCAAGCTGCCCATACCGTATGCACATATGCACCCCCATACCATCAGAGATGCTGGCATTTGAACTGAACGCTGATAACAGGTCTCCCTCGTCTTTAGCCCAGAGGACACGGCGTCCGTGATTTCCAACAAGAATGTCAAATTTGGACTTGTCTGACCATAGAACACTTTCCATTTTGAAACAGTCCATTTTAAATGAGCCTTGGCCCACAGGACACAACGGCGCTTCTGGACCATGTTCACATATGGCTTCCTTTTTGCAGGATAGAGCTTTAGTTGGCATCTGCAGATGGCACGGCAGATTGTGTTAACTGACAGTGGTTTCTGGAAGTATTTTGGGGCCCATTTAGTAATGTCATTGACACAATCATACTGATAAGTGATGCAGTGTCATCTGAGGGCCCGAAGACCACGGGCATCCAATAAAGGTCTTCGGCCTTGTCCCTTACGCACAGAGATTTCTCCAGTTTCTCTAAATCTTTTGCTGATGTTTTGCACTATAGATGATGAGATTTGCAAAGCCTTTGCAATTTGACGTTGAGGAACATTGTTTTTAAAGTATTCCACAATCTTTTTATGCACTCTTTCACAGCTCTGCCCATCTTTACTTCTGAGAGACTCTGCCTCTCTAAGACATCCCTTTTATAGCTAATCATGTTATAGACCTGATATCATTTAACTTAATTAGTTGCTAGATGTTCTCCCAGCTGAATCTTTTAAAAATGTCTTGCTTTTTTAGCTATTTGTTGCCCCCATGCCAACATTTTTTTTTTTTTTTTTTGAGACCTGTAGCAGGCATCAAATTTGAAATGAGCTCATTTAGTGGATAAAAGTGTACAATTTCTCTGTTTAAACATTTGTTATGTTATCTATGTTATATTGTGAATAAAATATTGGCTCATGTGATTTGAAAGTCTTTTAGTTTTCATTTTATTCAAATTTAAAAAACGTCCCAATATTTCCGGAATTCGGGTTGTATAACTGACATTGTCCTATTAGGATAAATCATTTTTGGCAAATTTGGCAATACTGCACACACATTCAAATGCATTTTCACTACCTGAAAAGTAGTGATTAAGCTTTATTAACATTCCATTTCAGCTTGTACTGCTTTATTTCATTTGGAACTCACATGTGAAAATGTCAAAAACTTGACACAAATTCAGATGTAACTTCACTGCCTGGAAAATAGTGAAACCATGTCTTACTGTTTAAAAAAACATTAAAACAATCTTTAGCATTGTTTCTTTCTTGGAATTCCAAATCAATGATTGTAGCATGAGTAAAAAGCAACAAGATTCTTCTTTTTCAGTGTAGCCCACACTTTCCACACCTAACTCGATCTTGACCCGTTTAGTCATCATTTTTGGAGCATCCCTGATTGTCAGTGTAGTGAGGCCAATAGGCAGGGGCATCTTTCTTGACCTCTGGTTGAATTATGGATCACATCTTGCATAGGATAACGTATGCAAATACCTGACTTCCACAATCTATGACTTCTATTCTTCATCTCTGCCATCACTACCACTGCTTCCAGGGCCATCCCAAGCATGGTAGTGCGAGGTAGTGGAAGTGGGTGCGATCGTATCGGTTGCACCACCCTAAGGACAGCTCTGACTGCTTCTATTATCCTTGATCTTCATCTTCTTCCTTTCTTACTACGACCTTATTTCCTGATGCACTGTCGTCAATATTATCAATACTTTCTGGATACGGTAGCTTTTCCTCTCTCTCTTCTATAAAACTTACTAACATAACCTAAAACACAGGCAAAAAGGCTATTATACTGCCCTGCCAGTAATAAACAATAGTGCAGCTATACAGAAAAAAATCTACCCCTTAATAGGACTTTGTCATTTATGCATAACACACATATTTTTTTGGTATTTGAGTTATTGAATTTACAAAATGTGCATTAAAAATGGCCAAAAACTTTAGAAAACACATTTGGATGTACAATTAATTTTTTAAAAATTGAAATGATATGTATTTCCTAGTCTAAAATGAACTCACAATGGAGCCTTGACAGATTGTGACTGAACATGTGCTCATGTCTCCTTCACTTCCTTCTTGCCAAAAATGTCAAGCACATGGCACATAGATTTTAATTTAGAATTGAAGGGGATGTCATTTGATAATACTAAAATATAATTGTTTTTTGGTTGTATATTATTATTGTATTTTAAATGTGATTTTCTATGCGTCATTTAATACATTTTATTCAGCAATGATGCATTAAATTGAACAAAAGTGACAAAAGTAAATACTTTTATGTAAGATCCAGCTTGTTGTTGAAGGATTTCAAGAAGATGTATGAGTGAGGACATATCAACAATATTTTAAATATAGTGCACAAGTGGTTTTAACATTTTGTGAAATGGAAAAAGAAAAAAAAAAAGGTTTGGAGCAACAGAATTTTTATTTTCAGGTGAACTAGTCCTTAAAAAAAACTATTATATTATGGATGAATATGTAAAAATCTATGAAGAGATTTCCTACTTGACTGAGTCGACGCAGTCTGCTCAGCTCCTCCCTCAGTTGTGTGGCCTCAGTATCTCTCTCCTGCAGTCGGGTCTCCAGCTCTGCCTCATATTCACTGACCTGACCCTGAGCTTGCTTCAGCTCTTTGTTCTCCTTCCTCAGATCCTCCAACTCCTGCTGCTGCTGATGCTGCAGCTCCTACAACAACAAACAATATGATAATGTTGATTTGACATATTATTACAGAGTGGTGTATTAAAACTTCACCATTGAGCATTGTGCCAAAAACAGACTCTAACCTCCCGTGTGTTTTCAGCACTCCGAGCATCTTTCTCCAGCTGTATGCATTGAAGCTCCTTCTCACATAGCAGGTGCTGCAGAGCATCCTTCTCCCTCTGCAGACGCCTGCAATCTGACTGCGCTCTTCGTGCTTGTTCCTTCATCCCCTGCAGATACTCCTGGAGACCTGAGATGATGCCCTCCAGGTCACGCTTAAGTGCTTCATTAGCAGCTATCTGACCTAAATGAGTGGAGATTGATTCTTCTTACTTATTTTAATTTAAATATATTGTATTCATCCATAAATTCACAATGAATCCAACTCTAGCATTTTTTATCCAATAAAGGTTTAAAATAAAATCTTAAAATTTCCTCACCATCAGTAAGCTGTTGCTCTAGTTCTTTGATCTCCTGCGTTTCCTTGTGGATGCGTGTGATCATATCATCCAGCCTGCTCTCCAGTTCCTGGTGCTTTCTGCTCATGATGGCCAGTAGCTGTGTCTTTTTGGACAACTGAGCCTTCACATGGGCCTGCAGAAGCGATGGCAGAGAGTCAGTGCAAAATCAGTAGACACACAAGTACAACGCAAGTGGTATATGATGTCAGTTTAATGTTGTACATCTTTATTTTTAGTGTTTTTTATTTTTATTAAGTTTATGTTAATATAACTACATTAAAATAATTTTTAGACTTGGGCACCCCCTTGGGAACTGGTGGGCAATGAAATGTTTGAAAAAAAAAAATCCCATATACCTAGCAGAGACCCAAGCCATATTAAGGGACCAGAACATCATAGAGATTTAAGGCCAATTTACACCAAAGACGATAACTGTAATGATAACTATAACGGTTTAATAATCATTCTAATTCTATGAGAAAAGTGATGTCCACACAACCATAACAATAACGACACAAAGTAATAATATCAATGGAATCACTTTCAGAACGATTTTTTTGAACTAATAAATGACAACTAAAAAACACTGAGATCCAATCCATCCTGCTTTAAAGAGCTCAAGCACTGGAAGTGGAAGACAACATAACTGCAGTGCCTGCTTATAATAAACAACGTTATCATGCGTTGGAGTGGACGCTAATATAGTTATCGTTATAGTTATCATTACAGTTATGGTTCCTGATGTAAATGGGCCTTTAGGGGTGGACTCATTTGACTGGGCCAGTAAGCATCCATCCAGCAACCATTTGAACACCTCAGCAACTGCATAGCAACACCCTGACAACCACCCAAAACACCCTGGAGGGGACTTTCATTGGAAAGCACCCTCACATTTCTTTGGAAAATGTAGAACTACTAGATTTCATTAGTCATTAAAACAATTTTTTTTTTTTTTTAAATCAATCTGATACAAATCTCAGAACAGAACTGAAAAAAGTCCCTGCATCCCAATTCAAATACACTGAAAAAAAAATGGTGTACAAACAATTTTTTACTCACAAATTCATTAATTACGTTATTGTTATAGATGTGGTGTGGACTTCACTTTTTTCATAGGGGACACTTAATATTCTCACTGGGGACACTTAATATTCAACAATATTATTGAGTTGACTGCACTGCACTTGGATGAGAACTAAACTGAGTTATCACTGTAAAACTGCTTTGAAGCAATATGTATTATATAATACAAGGTGACTTGGCTTGAATTGAACGTGAAATTAAGTAGGAAAGTAGAAAGACTGAAATAGTAATATTCTTTGTTTTATATACTTTAGAATTTTTATTTACAAATTTGAAAAATCATTTTTTACAGTGTACTATCCGCCCTAAATATTGCTAATCTCAAATACTGTTTAGGGTGGACAGTATGCGAATTGGGAAGCAAGGACTTCCTTGGACTTCTGCATTCGTTACTTCTCCAACCATCCACTTCCTCTTGCCTTCCAACACTATCTCAAAGTGATGATGTAACACTTTTATTAAGCATTATTTTACACATAATAAATTATTTACAGGAAAGTTTGACTTAAAAACTTTGGACCGACATTATTTATAAATAAATATACCGAAAATACCAAATACCATTTTTTTTTATCTAATAGTTTGGTCATAATTTAACAATGTACATAGTTATTATACCAACTGCTCTCAAATCTAATGTAAATCATGTAGAATATGCAAGCCAGCAAACCCGGATGACATAATGCTTTTGCAATTTCCTGTTTAAAAACACGGAAAATATATTTCATATATATTCTTATAACTTTCAAGAAGCATGTTTTGATCAACTTAAAAAATAAAATAATGTTCTTATTGTTAGGTACCAATAATCATTTCTACAAACAAAATCGAGAGTCCCAAATTGCAACAGTATGACAGCAGCCTCCCATGAGCCCCTCCTTGACCCCAGTGGAGTACTTACTACAGCAGTGTGGCTGCCATCTCTTCAATCTCAGTCTCTATATATCCATTTTTCTCTTGTTACAGCACCAAGAGGGGTAACAGGAACACTTTGTGCAGAAAGAGAACATTTCCTGTCTCTTTGAGCTCCGTTACTCTAAACTTCAGAGCTTTTGTCTACGGAGTCCAACTATCATTAAAAGTAGCCCTCTCCTCTAGACTTCATTCTCCCCCTCCTCCTCTATCCCTGCACTGTTTCCACCCTCCTCTCAACTCTCTTTGAATCAACACAGGAAACTTTCTGCCTCAGCCAATCAGTGTCCTTGTCTGGGGCCGGGTGGGAGTAAGGAACCTCTTTAGCTCCACCCACAGTATCAACAGATTTCCCCTAGGACAGAAGTTCTCTCTTCTTTCTTAAAGAGACAGGAGCCTCATTTTATATGACTGCTACTTGTTGCTGAGCATCATGGGTTAGAGATGATTAATTCCACAGAGAACTTCATCTTATTATTGTCACCTTTGTTGTTAGGGAGGTACCACAACACATCAGTGTTTGAGACACATTTTCGACTACACTGTTTGTATGCCAAACATTTGTTTTAACAGGAAGACATGCACTTTGTTGTTTTATAACATAAATAGCAAATTTATAACATAAATAGACTTTACCACAAGAGGCTTGTGGTAAAGACACAATATACATAGACAATATAACACACCCATGAAAATTATTTTGTGGCATTGGCATTTTTCATGTTGTTGAAGGCACAGCATTAACCCTTTAAGAGTTGATGATCACACATGGGTGTAAACAGTAATACATGTTGTGGAAATGTGTAACCATTGTTCTTAGAAGAAAAATGTTCTTGCATGTATCCTTTAACATTTGAATGTATAAACTATACTAACTACATGATACAATATTTGTTCTAAGTTTATTTATCAATCTCAACCAGGGAAACATAGCAAATATAGACAAAGCTGTAACTGCATTTCAGTTGCAGCCTATACTTTAAAAAATGTTAGTAATTGTTACAGAAATAAAAATGTAACGTTTTGTAAATGTTAAAGTCTTTACTGTCACTTTTGATCAATTCAAATTGAAAAAAGAAAATTCTTAAAAAAAAAAAAAAAAAAAAAAAAACTACCGTTCAAACGTTTGAGGTCATTGTATTTTTACATTACAATATTGTTTATTACCGTATGTAACTAGTTTTGGTGTTTTATTTTACATTTTATTTGTTTAATTAATTAATGTTGCATTAATTTAGTGTCACGTATTTTAGCCAGATGGTTTGTCTTTGTGTAGGTAACACTGTTCTGTTTATGTTTATTTATTAGCCATTGTTTATAGAATGGGTGGTTTTGATGAACTGTAGTTTTTAATGTGGCCTTTTATTTTTGAACATCTGTATTGTTATGAGGGTTTATCTTAAGCAGATTTATATAGTTTAAGTGGTAACACTTTACAGTAAGGTTCATTTGTTAACATTAGTTAATGTATTAGCTAACATGAACTAACAAAGAGCAATATATTTGTTACAGTATTTATTAATCTTTGTTAACATTAGTTAATAAAAATCCAGCCGCTCATTGTTTGTTCATGTTAGTTCACAGTGCATTAACTAATTTTAACAAATACAACATGTGATTTTAATAATGTAGTAGTATATGCTGAAATTAAAATTAACTAAGCTTAATAAATGCTGTAGAAGAGCAGTTCATTATTAGTTCATGTTAACTAAAGTAGTTAACTAATGAAACCTTATTGTAAAGTGTTACCGTTTAAGTAGATTGGTATATTAAAGTTGTGATGCAACAGAAGAAGCGACATATTTTCTTCCGTACTGTAACATGTATTTGAGTGTAACGAATTATCGAAAAAGAAAAAACAATGCATTGGTTGTTGATTGAATTCTGTTGTTTTTATCAGACGGTCACGTTATGACATTTTGATTAAGAAATCAAATTTAAAAAAAGAAACATATAAATTGTTCAGAATAAGATTTATAACATGCACTTAGAAAATAGATAGGGTGGCTTTTCATTTCATGCCGACTTTAACATTATATCAGTTCATGATACGTTTATGAACTGTAAAATACGCTTTTTTTAAATTAATTTTTTTAAGTGAATTTCCAGCAACCACAGCTGCCAGTTTTTATACTATAAATTTAACAGGATTTTCTTTCTTTGTAATTATTATTATCAATACATTTATTTACAGAATATTGGTGTTTTTTTAACAGTAATCCACAAGATGTTGCACATAACAGAGATTTAAACATAATTAAGGGTGTTTTAGGGACTCTGCAGCACATCGTCACAACAACACTACTTAAAATCACTACTAAAATCACAGTAATTATTGCTTTATCATCATAAGGTTAAATGTTACTGACATGTCTGGGGTCACTGGGATCCAGGCTGTGCAGCAGATTCTGCAGCTGGTCCATTTCATTCTGGGCTTGATTCCTCTCAGCATTCAGTGTGTCCAGCTGCCTCTCCACGGCCTCCATCTCTCCTCTCATCTCTCCTAGCCTCTGTATCCTCCTCTGAAGCTCTTGCCTGAGCTGCTCCTTCTCAGCCTCACAGATCTATGAACAAATCAACATAGATCAATTAAATAATTAAAAACAAATCTGAATGGAGATTCTGCTATCAAGTTTTAGTTAAACAGAGGAGAACTTCTCAAAGAGACCTGCTAGTGGTGTTTTAAAACATAGAGCCATATGACAGAACATATCACAGAAGATGCTTAAAAGGGGAACATCTCACCCGTCTCTGAGAAATTGTCTCCTCTAGCTGCCGGAGCTCCTCACTGGCTCTAAGGATCTGCTGCTCTCTCACCTCAATTTCTGTAAGTAATTGCTGTAATCGCACCTCAGCTAAAAACAAAACAAAAAACGAAAACATAGATGCATTAGGAAAACTGCAGAGATGTAGATATTACAGTATTTTTGTGGGGCCACTGTTCCAAACCCACCACTAGGTCATCAACAGTCCTTTCAGTTTTATTTGAGGGTGTTATTGTTTATACAGTATGCACAAGCAAGGCGATTGTATGCAGTAGTACCAAAACTGAGCAGCAGTGCTGGTAATAAGAATCGAAAACTACAGATTGTTACAAGCTAGTAAAAATGGATAGCATGTGTAATATACAAATGTATTTACTTTATATAACTACTTAGACCCTTTAATATAATGTGAATACACACACAGTACCCTTGAACCTTTGTACCTCTGAGCTGCGCATGTCTGGTCATGTCATGTTCTCTGGGGCAGTCTGTCTCTGTCAGGTCCGCTGAGGCTGGCTGCTGCTGGTCTTGTGCACCCATACTCTCCGTCTGCAATGGGAATGTGATGTTCCTCTTCTGACAAGACTTTCCTAAGTAGGGACTCTCGCTAGAAAGGTTCCCTACCTCCACCTCCTGAACAACATAGAGAATGATGTCTCTAAAAATTTATATCATCCTACCATATATAAATAACTAAAGCAAAGTCATTTGGAGCTTTTGTATTGCAGAATTTAATCATCAAAGCTCAAATGTATGAAATGTCACCTATGAATAAATCATAATGTCACTGTTAAAGACTCACACTAGCCAAAAATCTTATATTATTAAAATCTTAACATATTTATTTTCTTAAAGTGGAACTGAATGAAGTAAAACTTCATGCACTACATATTGAATGGAAAAAGATAAGTCACACTACTGTTCAAAAGTTTGGGGTCAGTAAGATTTTTGTTTGTTTGTTTGTTTGTTTTAATTAAATTAATACTTGTTATTTAAATTAATACCTTTATTCCAGCAAAGATGAATCAAATTGATCAAAAGTGACAGTAAAGACATTTATAGTTACAAAATATTTTCTTAATTTAAAATAAACGCTGTTCTATTAAACTTTATATTCAAAGAATACAGAAAAAAAGATTATCATGGTTTACGCAAACAGATTTAGCAGTATAACTGTTTTCAACAGTAGGACTCAGACCAAAATAATAATGTGGGGCCACCTCCTTATGGGCTCACCACCCATAAGGAGGAGAGTAAGAGACCAGTGGGTGGGGTAGGGTGGTGGATTTTGAGTGGCTTCATGCAGACTGGAACTTGGTTGCAGAAACTAGATTTTGGTACATGGAATGTGGCCTCTCTGGTGGGGAAGGAGCCAGAGTTAGTGCAGGAAGTTAAGCTTTAACAGCTAGATATAGATGGCTCTTTTGGAATTCCCAAAAGAAGACTAGAGACATGGAGACCAGGTGGGCCCTGTTCAAAGCCTGCATTGCAGAAGCGGCTGCTGCTAGCTGTGGCTGGAAGGTTGTTGGTGCCTATTGTGTTGGCAACCCAAAAAACGTTGGTTGACACCAGCGGTGAGGGAAGCCGTCACATGGAAAAAAGAGGCCTTTCAGGTTTGGTTAAGCCATGGATCTCCCGATTCTGCCAACCGGTATCGGCAGGCTAAAAGGACCACAGCTGCAGTTGTCATAGAAGCAAAAACTTAGATATGGGAAAATCAATGAAGGACTTCTGGTCGACCTCAAAGAGGTTCTGACAAACCATCAGGTCGACTTAGTCAGGGAAAGCATGGGCTGGTCTAGGCTGTGTTAAGTCAGGATGGGGATTTCCTGATCTTGCCTGGCAATGTCGTCTGAAGGACGAAGGAACATTCTGAGGATCTTCGTAAACCGGAGGACATACCTGCACAAGAAGAGGCAGGGTTGGAGGGCCCGGCCCATGGCCCATTTCCCTAGCGGAAGGCACTGAGGTAGTCAAAAAGCTGAGAAGTGGCAAGGCGCCAGGGGTGGACAGATTTGCCTTAAGATACTGAAGGCCCTGTATGAATTCGGGTTGTCTTGTTCAATAGCGCATGGGAATCTGGGACATTGTCTTAAAAAGCTGCTTGTACAGGAGATTTAAAGATACTAAAAATAAATAGGTGCAATAGGCCTAAATACAAAAATACACAATAATATACACTTACTGGTCTGTTTAATGATTAAAATCCTTATTTAATGATTATGAACACAAATTAGGTTATGGAAAACCAAATATATATTTATTGCATTAATATAACATCAATTAAACTACACTGTAAAAAGAATTGTTGGTTTAACTTAAAAAAAGTAAGTTACCTGGTTGCCTTAAAATTTTGAGTTCATTGAAATAAAAAAATTGAGTTAATACAATGAAGGCGATTGGTTTAATCAACAGAAACTCAAAATATTATGTTATCTGAACTACATTAATTTTTTAAGTTGATTTGACAAATGAAAAAATGTTGTGATAACAAATCATGAAAATATTTTTTTTACAGTGTACAATCTGGCTGTCATAGCCATGCAATCAATTAATTTGATTTGTCATTCAGTTCAGCTGTGTGCACCTCATCTCTAGTAATTAAGTTCTCTCTGTTTCTGTTCAGTTTGTCTGACCTCATCAATGCTTTGTAGGGGTGTAACAGTAAACAAAACTCACGGTTCGGTATGGGTTTGGTACAGCAGGTGGGGAGAAAACTAAAAACAAAAAACAAAAAATTACTTTATTTTTAATAAACAGTGGTTCACTGAACAAACTGTATCTCTGTCTTTAAATATATTAAATTAAATTATAACTAAAATTTTCTTAAGGGTAAAAAATATATCTGCTAATGCTATAAACTAGGGAGCCCTTACTTGAACATTAGGCTACTCTAATAATAAAGGTTAACAACAGAGCCCAAACTATTAGCCTAAATTCAATCGCTATTTATTTTTAGATATAAAAATTAACACTCAAATAACAAATTGTATGCAAACATGTATGCTGCACATAAGGCCATTTTTTCATTAACAAATCTAATTATAAAATTAGTGTTTTACTCCAATTCGTTGTTGAAATATAATCAAATTTCTACACATTGGCTGTCATTTTCACGGCAGATTTATTTAAACATACATAGGCCTACATTAAATAATCAAGACATCACTAACAGGTTAAGTAAAATATAATGAATATATAGGCTAATACAGTGCATATATTAAGAGAAAGAGTTCATTTCTCTGGTGAACTAACAAGCTGTGGACACTGAATGGCTTTTCTGAAGTAAATGTTATGTGACAGTGTTTACAAGCTGTTTTATTGTAAGGTCTTTCCGCCATTGAAACACTGATTAAGAGATTACACGAGATATGACCGTTTCAGTAAGTTGTACTATCTTTCAACATACCTTCAGGTGTTCATTCAAGTTTATTCTGTAACTAGTATTAAAGAGAAAGAGATGATCGCGTTCACTCGCGCTGCCAGTTGAATTGCCTATACAGTGATCTGTCACGCCACACCAAAGCGTGTCAAAACCGCATTTTCTGTTTGAGTTTCATGATTTCATTCATGATTACGTGTACCGTTACACCCCCAATGCTTTGTGGAAGTTTATCCTGTGTTCCTGTTGCCTGAGAATTATATTAAAGTGAAAGTGACATGACGTGTAGCCAAGAATGGTGTCCCATACTCAGAATTTATGCCCTCCATTTCACCCATCCAAGAGCACACACACAGCAGTGAGTATCGTACACACACACTGTGAACACACCCAGAGCAGTGGGCTGCCATTTTTTGCTACGGTGTCCGGGGATCGAGTGGGGGTTAGGTGCCTTTCTCAAGGGCACCTCAGTTGTGGGTAATGGGAGTGGAAGAGAGCGCTGTTCATTCACCCCGCCAACATTTCCTGCTGGTACTGAGACTCGAACCCCCGACCTTTGGGTTTCAAGTCTGACTCTCTAACCATTAGGTCACAACTGCCCTTAAGACTTATGAAGACTTTTGATCCTTCATCTTCATATGCGTGTTTACTATAAACCGTGACAGATGGCCGGACTCAGAAGTGATAAAGCAGCAAATTTTTCAGAGTTTTGCCTTTTGTGAATACTTGTTTTTTGTTTCTTTTTTTCGTCACCATGGACCTTCCTGCTGTTTACCTGTTGTGCCTTGAGCAGGAGGACCGCTCCCTCGAGGAACACTTGGAGGAATTCCTCGAGCTCACCCCTAGTACAACCTACCCAGACGACTGCCTCTGCACCTTTCTGCTCGCCGGCCTGAACTCCACCACCACAGCGCAGCTTTTCGGGGAAGGTCCTCGAGGAAGCCATGTATGTCGAGTGGGTGCTGAGCACCTGTGAATCAGCATTCACTGTCAACCCATCAGATGACAACGCCAGCCCCACTCCCAACCCAGTGCCCAGACAGCAATCACTCCACTGTGAGGAGCTACAGCAGGTGCCCACCGCAGATGGAAAGAACGTCCGAAGGAGCGATCGAGGATCGTGGAGTATGAGGGAATGGAAGCGAGCCCTGCCCACCCTCCCGCCACTGAGAGTGAGTACCAGCTGGATTTATTGGACAGTGTTTATGTGTTTGGAGAACTGAATACCCTGCATCCCTTGATTCTCCCTGAATGCGTAATCATCTTCATAAGACATGCTGGACCTGCCCAGCCTCCCTCTCCCACCACTTCTCCAAACTGCCATTATGGATTTATTTTGTTTTGTCAGTCTCCTCTTCAGCCCTCAGCCACTCCTGCCACCCAGTCGTCTATACCCCCATTAGTCCCTTAGTTCCATCGGGCATTCTGCCTCACTGGGCTTCCTCGGACCATCGGCTCCATCAGGGTCGGACATGGCCACGCCTTCGCTGTGGACTTGCAGGCTGTTTGCTGCTCTCCAGCCTTCCACCACTTCGGCTTCGGCTAGCTCCGCCCTCCCTCAGGCTTTGCCTCTTCCCTTGGTCACTCCAGCTCCACTTTTGCCCTCCTGATCCCTGCTTCCATCTAGGGGGGTGGGGGTCATCGCTGCGGCTCTGTCGCAGCCACCTAGGTCTTCGGTGTCTCTCCACCTCCTCAGCTCTCCATCTGCGTGGTGGGCTACACCTCCATCACTGTCGTTGCCTAATAACACCATGACTCTTCCCTACAGCAACGCCGCCATGGAGCACAGTCCTGGCTGTGGCCTGAGTCTCCATCAGCTTGCTGCTGATCAAGACCATCCACTGGATCAACCCACCATCCTCACCACCCTGGACTTTCCTGTTATTCATCCCTCTCCCGGATGATTCATCCCTCCACCAAAGCCTCCTCCTTTCGTCTGCAAGCGCAAAGTCGCACCTTCCAGAAGGGGGCATAAATCAGTTAATTTAACCTTTAATATTATAGTAATGTACCAACTGACAGGGTTCCCTGTATCATTTACTGCATTTGAGAAATATTTTTCCTTTGTGAAAATTTGCCATGAACTGTACCTGATATATATCCAAATGAATCAATAACGAATCTAATTGAAATTGGATTGAATCGCAAGCTTGTGAATCGAAATCAAATCAAATTGTGAAATTTGTGTCAATACCCACCAGTGTATTAGTGTCTAGTGGGGGGCACTTCGGGAGTATGGGGTACCAGGGCTGCTTATGTATGCCATCTGGCCGCAATACAAATGGTATGAAAGCTGCATTTGCATTCTCTGCAGTATGTTAAGCTTGTTTCCAGTGAACGCCACGGCTGTCCCTTGTCACGATCCTGTTTGTGATAATTATGAACAGGACCTCAATGTACAGCCAGAGGCAGAGGGTGTCTAGTTTAGGGGCCTTAGCGGATGATGTTGTCTCATCGGGCTGTGACCTTCAGTGCAGGCTGTTTGCAGCTAAGTGTGCAGCGGTGTAAACGAGGGTCAGCACCTCCAAATCTAAGGCCATGGTTCTCAGCCAGAAAACGATGGATTTCCCGCTTCGGGTAGGGAGTGAGTTACTTCCCCAAGTGGAGAAGATCAAGAATCTTGGGGTCTTGGAATCTTGCTGAGGAAAATAATGTATAGGCAGCCTTACTTAGGCCCAATCCCAATTCTATTTTACACCCCTTCGCCTACCCCTTCACCCTTCCCCTTGCCCTTGAAACAGAGTGACACCACTACTACACCATCACACATGTCATCATACCTAGTTTCTTTTATTAGTGTCCTGTAACATTTAACTAGTATGAACAGCAATGAAGTGCGCATATCAACAGAAATCAGGCGAGAGCACGTTTAACAGATTGCTCACTCCCAACGTTGTTTTGCGCTGTATTTTGCACTTTAGAAAACGGCGCTCATGGTTTCAGTTCGAAAACGTATGAGCCTTTGAGTTTCCCCAAGACGATACAGAATGATACAGAACGTACAAGATTGGTGGAGCCGCTTTTTCATCGGGCCATGATGTTTGTTTAACCGTTCCATTCCGTGCCGAGCCGGCCTGTACGGATATGGTTTTGTTTTCTACTGTGGTGCTGTGATAACGGAGCTCTTTGCAATGTAATACAAATGAGTCAGTTGTTGCCTTGGTATCACAAGAGTTTACAGTCGATACGAGATGTAAATAGCGACTGCGCTATGAAGGATGACCAGATATTTCTTTTAAATGTGTTATTCATTTGTGTTCACATCATTCAAATATCGCGTTTAGAAAGCTACGGAGAAACTGGCAGCCAGATAACACACAAGTGATCGATCCTGAGTGGAAATATCACTACCATGATCCCTACACGAATTCTAGCAGCACGGTAGTCGGTGTATGCAGGGAAATTTCTTGTACCCCTTCGTTCGAAGTGTGGTCCCGAAAAAATCTTAGTTTGAAGGGCTATCTGGCCCTTCCCCTTACTCCTACCACTCCAGCCAAAAGAGAATCGAGACACCCCTAGCCCTTCACGTGAACGCGCAAAACGAAGGGGTAGGGGAAAGGGAAGGGGTAAGGGGTAGAAATGGGATTGGGCCTTAGCCTGATGCCACCACAACTCAGTCCCGGATAAGAGGAGGAGAATGGATGGATGGATGGATAAATGTAGCCTTGGGGAGCATAAAAGACTTCTTTCAAAAACCCTCAATCCCAAACTTTTGAACGGTAGTGTAAATTTACCAATTAAAAACAAAAAACGATAATTAATCCCTCTTACTCAAAACAAATGACAATGAATTATCTACTTTTATTCACTTTTATCCTCTAGCTATTATTAAACCCAAATAAAACAAAAACTTACAGGGTCTGGATAAAATGGAAGAGGATCAAACTTGATATCTATTTTGTGAAAAGCCAACTCCTGCTCGAGCTCATAGTGTTTTTGACAGGCCTGGGTCAACTCCACTGTTTTCTGCTTCAGCTGTGTAATGAGGAAGAGATCATTTAAACAAAACACTTTACATACCACCATAAAACACAGCAGCCACACATCACTACAAACCTCTCAGCTTAGAATGAGATTGGATCTTAAAGATGTGTACTACAAACTGTTACAGTACACTGTGTATACTGGAAATACACAGAGCAATGAATGATAATTGAAGATTTCCATTAATATAGAATGCACACATGCAGACACCTCAGAAACATGTTAAAGAACATATCAATGGCATACCATCAACAACGCTCTCTAAAGTAAGCACCTGAGAGGACAGGAGAACATAATGTTGACATCATTCAGTAATTGGTGGGGCACATAGGTTAAAGGACATGTAAATACCTGACAGAGAGAATCCAGCAGAGGAGCTTGATATGGAAGCTGAGATTGAAGCAGGAAAAAGGGAAGAGACAGTAGAAGACATGCAGACAGTTTATGTAAGAGCACAGGAGTGAAAGATAAATCAATAGGGAAGGGAAAGTTAAAGGAATGGCATTAGAGCCAGTTTTGCAATAACCCATAATTAAGTGGTCTCAAGTAGACTTCTAGCAGATGTACTGTATGAAGTCAGTTCTACTCAAATCTACCTGTGTCCAAGCAGATGACTGTGACCATGAACGTGATCCACTAATGTCTGACAGAAAGTGTCCAATTACAAGCAGTACCTTGAATAATATATATCTATTGTTTTTTCATTTAAAACCTAACAAAACTACTTCTGTTAAATGTTTTGCTTGAAAAGTGTGCTTATGCAATATAAATAAATGCCACATAGTTTGAAATTTTGTATACTATAAAAAAAAAAAATACTGAGCAAGTGCTTTAAAGCAATGAGCATACATTTGCTGTTCTAATAGTTGAAACAGATTGTGTTCCCCTTTTCTTCTCTTTTTCCAAATGCAGGCTCTCCAAGAATTTCTTTTCAATTAAAGCGATGATAAATGAGGCAACACACACAAAAACACTTTTCAATACCATTCACAAAATACCTTTGGAGTAGGTGCAAAAGCATGGAGTAAGAAGAGAGAGCTGAACAGGAAATTGGCTAGAAATAGACAGGAAAATTAATGTACATTTTGGAAAATTAATGTGTACTTGAGTGCTCACTGTGAGTGCATTTTGAGTGTGCACGCGCAAAGATTTGGAAACTAATCAGAAAGAAGATATAAGTAATTTAAAGATAAGATTTAAAGAGAAGTCAACATGAAACAACATGAAAAATTTACAACCCATTTTTCCTTCCGTTATGTGACATATTTCAGATTAAAACAGTATTCAACAAAAGAAAAATGTCCTGGTTGTGCTCGCCCATATAATGCCAGTAAAAAGTAACAAGCATCAAGCTTTAAAAAAGATGCAAATGTATCACAGAATAATCCCATGCAACATCTGCTGTTTATTCTAAGTGTTCAGGGGTACCAGTTAAAAAACAACCCGAAATTTAATACATTATTTAATTAAAATCCTGATCTTGCCCGTTGGTCTACTCTGCACGACTGGGAGTACAAGACTCTCTTAGAAAAAACTTTCTTCACTGAGATAAACATTTCCAATCTCAAACTCCAGTTGTCAGATGGCAGTCAGAATAACAGGTGACAGATGTGAACGTGATAACTTCTTGTTGAGATGAACACAAAACATGTATTCATCTCAGAGAAGAAAGTACATGGATTGTATTTTGTGTCACAATTTTATTTATCTTGATTTCTCACAACTTTTTTGGGTGCAAGTCGGAGTGAACTGCTAATAGATTCTAATGAATGCACAGTCGTGCACAGAACAGCCAAGGTCAGGATTTTCATTAAATAATACATTAAATTTCACGTTGTCTTTTTTTTTTTTTAAACCAAACCCTGTCATGTACCCCCAGAACACCTGGAATACACAGCACATGTTGCATGTGATCATTCTGTGATACTTGTGTATAATTTTTTTTAAAGCTAAGTGGTCCAATAAGAAAGAAGGACATACGTCATTAGAACAACACCAGGGTGAGAAAATAATGATTTAAAGCTGTAATATGCTACAGAAAATTTAAATCTGAAAAGATTTTAAATCCCCAGGCATCATACACTTGCCGACTTTGTAAATGGTTACAGAGAAAAGCTGGGCATCATACACTACCAGACTATCAAACACAGAAACATGCGCCTCATTGCTAGAAGATGCATGACAGATGAAACAAACATGGATATGTAGGACATGACCGCAGTAGTTGTTGTAGTGCCTCTGTGTGCTGAGTCACAAAAGAAAAAAGGAGTAAAGCCCATTTGGTTGTGGTCTTGGGTTGGTAGACGCGGTCAGTATGGACTCCACAGATTACAGCGCAAATAAGAGGTGAGTGGCGTAGTCAGTTGTTTAATCTATGTTGAAGATTCAAATATTGAGGCTAATTTGTTACATGTGTTCTTTTAATTCACTTGTATTGTTGTTGAGTTTGTATTTTATTAAAACACTGGTAGAATAGAGGACAGCTTTGGTTTTAGTAGCGACATGTCATACACTTTGATACGTATTCTAAAATCAGCTCAAAATATCAAACATGTTTTGATAAAATCAGACTGGATGAAATCATAATCTGAAGCTAAAAAATCAGAGCCTGTGCCCATCATACACTTTTGTGTGAAATCTGTCATCTCCACAGTGGTGCAGACTTTCATCAACTATTGTTGAATTGTAAATGTGCAAATCAAGGCAAAAATCTAAGCAAAAGTTGTGTGTATTCCAGCCTTTAATATTCATTTTTGGGTGAACTAACCCTTTTAAAAAAGTAAATCTGGATTTAATTTTGACTTTAAAAAGCTTGTTTTACAAAAAGCTTTTTTAAAAATTATTGTTTACATAAGATATCACAGTTGTGTGTGAGGACAAAATAATCCACCCTATTCACAAAATGGTCCACCCTATGACAGTGAAGACTCCATCACCCACCAGTTCAGATTTGGTGTCCAGTTCTCTCATGAGTTCCTCGTGACCCCGCTGTTGTTCCTGATTCTGGTGTCTCAGGCTTTGGTTTACTGTTTCCTGCCGCTCCAGTTCTTCCAGTGCTGCAGTCCGCTCTCTCTGAAGCCGTGCAGTCTCCTCAGCTCTCAACTCCAGCTCTTGCTCCAAACGCTCCACTTCCTCTGTAAGGACAGCACAAAGGGGCTCAGATTATAATAACACATATGAAGATAAGATAAATGTAGAAGATGAGATGGTGTACCCATGTGAAAGCGTTGATGTGCTTGCTCTCTTTCCTGTGGACTGATTGGTTGTCCATCCAGTATTTCCAGTGACCTCAGATGAAAGATTAGGAAGAGGTGATAATGGGGCAGGCTGGAGACAGGGTTTTCTGCTAATGTCAGACTCGTCAGGTTCTTCAGAGGCTTTAGTTTAGCCATCTCATGAAGCTAGGCCACAAAGGTGAAAAATGTTGTAAGTAACATAATTGTGTTTACTTTAACACGTGACATTAAAGGGACAGTTAAAAAAAATTGTCATTATTTACATACCCTGATGTCGTTCCAAACCTGTTCTTCTGCCGAACTCTAAAGAATATATTTTGAAGAATGTTACCAGTTTTGGTGCCCTTTGATTTCCATTGTATGGACAAAAAAAAAAAAAAAACAGACATTTTCCAGAATATCTTCTTTTATGTTCCACAAAAGATTAAAAGTTACACAGGTTTGGAACGACTTGAGGGTGAGAAAATGATGAAACAAGTTTCATTTTTGGGTAAACTATCCCTTTAAGATTTTTTTTTCTTTCTGTTGATTGGCTGATTTAAACACATGACAAACAAATATATGCAAATGCTAAGATAGAAAAACCCAGATAAATTATACCTACAGAGAATATCTTGTTGCTGTGTAGGTTTATGGTCTGAAGGGATTTGAGCTTCTTTGCCATCCAGACTGGAAGATGTTCAATGTTGTTGAAGGCCAAATTTAAAACCTGAAGTTTTGTCATGTGCTCTAGGCCTTCAATTTTTCTGTAAAAATATAAATTATATTTTAAAACTTTTACTGGCTTTTACAACTTTATATTTTTTATTCTGTTACAACACTATTAAAACAGTAATTGTTTGGATATGTGGTGCCACCACAGTTTTTTTTTTTTGTAAGGGAATGTTTGTTGTTAAGGAGACAAATGACATATTCTTACTGTATCCTGTTACTGGAAAGGTGGAGTTCCCGTAATTGACATAATTTCTCTAGTTTCTCAATTCTCTCAATCCTGTTGTTATTGAGATTGAGAACCTGCAGGTGCTCGCACTTGTCTAAATGTTCAATATACTAAAAAAAAAAAAAAACAAGAACACACAGAAGTCAATACAAATGAATGTAAAATGCAACTATATAAACTTTACATTCACACTGAGCATTAACCAAATAATATCCAAATCTTACCCTAAATTGTTTGTCACTTCCCCTAGATGTAGACAGATCCAGAGAACGCACAAGGACTAAATTTTCACATTTAGTCAATCTCCTGATCACATCTTCTGTGATGTATCTTGTCCCCTTATATTTTCTTTTGTCTATGGGTAGATATTTGTGTAAATGGATAATACACTATTGAGTGCAGATATTAACAAAAACTGGTGGCAGCCAAGTAATTAATGATCTGAGAAGCTGATATGGTTGCAAATTAAGCTCAAGTAAGGGTGAAACTCTTAAAAAATAATGAAATTATTCATCATTGTGCTATTACAAAACGCTTAATTGCATTGGATGAAAATTTGTTACTTTTCGCCCTGTGGATTTTTAAAAATTAAATGCTTTCTTAAGGTACACTACGTAACTTGAGATCCTTTCCATCTAAACTGGTTATATCTCTAAGTAAATGTTTAATGAGCAGTAGGATAATCTCTCTTTTTTTAGTTATGAGAAAGGCAAACCATATTCATCCGCACAGTCACACAGAGCCAAAGCACAACCAAAACAATCGCTGCATCTCAATCAACTCCCTAGCTTCCTAGGTCGTGAATCAGTATATCGTGTAAATGAATGTGGCCGACTCCCTGATTAGTGCCCTGACTACTGAACTAGGGAGCTGACTGAGATACACGTGTTATTCTATAGTCTTTGGATGCACATAATAATGTTCTTCCGCAAAACGCATGCAGTTTTGTTTTTTAAACGCTAGAGAGCCAAAAGTTACATAATGTAGTGTCTTTAATAACATTGTTGTTAAACATACTATATTAATAGACCCTTTTCACAGACTGTGATGACGAGTTTTAACGGTCAACAATATCGTAAATCCTGCAAAGTTTTTTATATTTTCATTTTTTTTTTATGTACATTTATATTTATACATTTTGTATGTACATTTATAAAACGGTTAGTTCCTGTCCTTGATTCTGATTGGTCAATAGCTGTGTTTTATTCACGATAAAAAACGGCTATGACCGCTTCACCCAACGGTTCTGTGTATCACTATACAACACCCTTAGCAACTTAAACTGTATGTTCTCAATTGATATTGTTTACTGAAGTTTACTGTATTATGTAGAAGAGTGTTGTGAGAAAAATAATTCAATATAAAAGTCTTCGCTACTGACTGACACACTCATAAAGTTTTGAAAACAATATTGCGGAGTTTTTCTTTTGCTATTTGTGCAACTGGAAACACAAAAAAATATATTTAATGAAGTCTCTCATTCACCACTATAAAAGTTTACCCAACTATGACGACTTCCGCTTCTGAGAAACCCGGAAATGTGAAAAGGGTCTTTAACATTTAATAACATTACATAGCTAAATTATAAATAAATATTATTTTCACACTTCTTGGGTAACATTTCAGCATCATTTGAAATGGCTCTGAATAAAATATTTAGTTCACACGTGGCATTTAACAATTTTTCTTCTTTTTTTTTCACACATAATGTCCCATAGCAAACAAATACACTAACTGTCGATTACCAAAATAATAATACAAATGGTTTTCTCACAATAAATGCTGAAATGATTTATGCTTATTTCACTCTTTCTCATCATAGTTTTAAACACAAAATAATTCACATTTTTAATGGATTTTATAACTCTGCATCTGAGACAAGAGTAAAACAAGAACATCTAAACATAAAAGTAATATGAAAAGTAATAAAATAGAAATAAATGAAGGCGTGGTGAAAATTAAAGTTTTAATAAAAATCAACCTTAGGACATAAACGTGCCCAAAGTTAAAGAAGCATCCACTTGTTGAATGAAATTGGAGAAATTACCTTCAGATGAGAGTGACTCCTGTAACTTACTGTAGGACATATCTAAGCAATAAGAGACAGATTTACCATCATCACTGGGATCTTCTCTAGGACCTCCATCCTCAGTCTCCGACAATGAGATGGTGTTAGGGGTCACAGATTTGCTCTGGAGGCTCTTGGAACATTTGGATCCTGTTGTTGGTGATTGTTTGCGATTCTGACTGCCTCGTTCCATTTTATTCTAATGGGGTTTTGATTTTATCTGAGGAGGCGAGCGAACACGATGCTCATCCTAAATCAACTCGACTGCTAAAACATAACTGTAGTTTCTTCTGCTTTATGTTAAAAATTACAATGCAGACCAAATCTGACAAAATGCAAAGAACGAAAGTCATCTAATAACAAAAAAAGTATATTAAAAATATTTTTTTACATTTAACTGCATGGCCACTCACTGTTTTAGGAAGACTCGTCAGTTTTTGTTAGCCCAGTTTCCATAGCGACCGGTTAAGATTCATAACAATCATCCAGTAACCGTCAGATTATTATAATTCACTCTTAAAAACTGTCAAAGCAGATACAAGCCTGTTACCTTTATCTCTTGTTCCAGGTGTCATATATAGTTCATGCGTTTCTAAAGGTTTAAACTGGGCTATCATTCTCTTTTCTGATTCTCTAGCACGAACTCAAATGATTCGCGGTGATGTTTAAGTCATGTGACTCAGCTGCAGGTATTTCAAAATAAGAGTACTGTGAGCTCAAAGCAGACTGCATATCCAAACAGCCAGAATATTTTTCACAATGTTTAGCAAAATATTATAATAACTGCATGCATAAATAACAACAAACACTATCCTAAACACATATTTATCATTAAGCAATGTTTGACAATTCAAATTTGAGGTAAATTGCACATGTAATACTTTTATTTTTTTTTTTTTTTTGTTTAATGTTGCATATGTTTGTGGTTAATACAAAATAAATGGCTAAGTTTTTAAAATAATCACATATATTTAAAATTTCTAGAATTTTTTCTAAAAAATATTTTTTATTGAACAATTTTATCTGTTTATTCTTATTCAGAGGATGTTGTTATAGAATAAGAACATGCATAAGAATTATCTCTTCTATTGACATTGCAATTTACAATTAATCACAGCCAGACAATAAGAAATCAAATTCGAAATCATCCAAAACACGGGTGTATTGTGTGCAGGCATCATTCCTACAGTCAGATTCAAGTGGCCACCAGTCCACCCAAGCATGTGAGTCCAAAGGAAACTTATACCTGAAACATGATATTAGGAAAATCAGTTCTGAGGCTTCTGTAGCCTACATAATAGCTGATTAATTAATGTGAAACACTCTCACTTTATAATGTGTTGTACTA
Source organism: Hypophthalmichthys nobilis (assembly GCA_037950665.1). Classification (NCBI taxonomy): domain Eukaryota; kingdom Metazoa; phylum Chordata; class Actinopteri; order Cypriniformes; family Xenocyprididae; genus Hypophthalmichthys; species Hypophthalmichthys nobilis. The sequence goes on along the minus strand of CM075468.1, from coordinate 31,985,094 downwards.
ATTCAAGGTGTTACGTAACAGATTTAAGGAATTTATGATGAATTTACAAAAAAATTGCAAATATTTTTTGGAGTGACAGGCAGATAGTCTTGCCCAAAATCTTGATCCTTAGCTACTGTATGATGTGATTTTTAAAACATGAGCAAGAAAGCAAAAAATAACTCACTTATAAGCATGATGCACTTTGATCTTTATACTCTCAGAAGTCATGATCAGATACTGCTTGCCAACTTCGAAATTTGTTTCAGTGCAAGTTGCCTTCTTCACAAAATCTATCTCTGAATCTGTTTTTAAGTCGTCCGTTTGTTCTGCAGAAGAGAAATTCTGGATTGAAGCTGTTATGCAACTTATTTAATTGTTTATTCAGATAATTTTACTTTAAATCATTTACAACTTAAACTTTATAATATATTAACACAAACGATCATATTTTATATTCTCTTGCCTTTTTTGAGCACTGCTTTAACGTTTGCTTTGTAGATCACAAAATCTCCTCCTGCCTCGGAGGATTCAATTAACACTTTAAATGCTAGAAAAAAGGGGAAAAACATTAAATGACAAGCATCATTGTGCAAACGTATACCACTGATCATGTGACATCTTGTGATTTTTATGTGACCTGAAGCTTCATGAGGATCAGTATTTACCATATTTTATGCTTTCTTTGCACATATCATTTTTGCGCTGTTCAGCAGTGATTGTGGGATCAATGGTGGATTTAAAGTTGCAGCATTCCGCTAATTTAAAAAAGGACATGGAAATACAGATAAATTGTTATACTAACACAGACACATTAAACTCAGTACACATATGTAAATGGTAACTTCATGGGCGACAGCAGTATACCCAAACAGTAAAACCTCCAGTGTTAAATGAACACTTTTAGGGTTAAATGAACACTGCCAGTGTTTATATAATCCACATCAGATTATATAAACACCAGGTGACACTGTCAGTGTAAATTTAACACTGGCTGTTTTGCTGTGAAGGGAACATTCTCAGAACTTTGGCTTGCATTCTGGCAAGGTTCTCTAAAAGTTATGAACAAACATTATTCCAGTAACATTAATAGAATGTTCATTTAAAGTTATCTGGTCTGTAAAATGTTCTCAAAACGTTAGCACAAAAACATTATTTATGCATTGATCATGGAGCATTTTTTTTCTGAAACATTTTAGTTGGATGTTGAATGTTTTTTAAATGTTTCTACTTGTTTCAGAACGTTTAGAGAACTTTCAAAAGTATTATTCCCATAATGTTTGGCAAAATGATAAAATAGAATGTTCCATTAAAGTTCGGGTATAACCAAGAAAAATTTTTTTTAGAACGTTTCAACACTGGACATCTTGAACGTTCAGAGAACATTCAGAAACAACTTAATGGGAACATTAGGAAAATGTTAGCTGGGTAAATGACTGTTGCAAGACAGTTGTAAGTCAGAATTGGCAAAAATACCAGACTCCCAGGGGCCCAAAGAGGTAAGCTACAATAAAAACGATTCATTATTTTTGTTAACAGCTGTTTCATTTCTTTCTTTATTTTTTTTTATTTATTTATTTTTTTTTTTTTTTGCTTATATCTGTTTTGTTTTGCTTTTATGTGGCTTACCTGCCATGCACTGACACTGGTCTCCCTCACAGAGTTTCAATAGTTTGCGGCTTTGTTTGTGGTAAAACTTCATACACTTATTTTCTATTAAAAAGAGATGAGAAAGCTTGTTTTATGTAGCCAAAATCAGTTCAGCCTGACATAAATCAAACATTTGTGGAAACGCTATACCTTGATCATAAAATTCATAAACTCTGAATACCGAGGCTTTGGTCATGCCGGTTTCAAATTCCTCTTGAATACGGAAACCCACACAGACGAAATCGTTTGATGGTATCTGCATGATAAACATTGTACAATAGAAATATTCTACAAGATGAAATACACACCATATTTTAATGCAAATAGTGAGAATCCAAAAGTTTGTTTTGTCCAGCAATACTCACCGAATCTATTTGAAGGATGACTTGGTCACCCATTATTTCATAGTTGGAAATCAGAGACTCAAGTCCATTTTGGTACTGCAAAATATAGAAACATAAAATGTCACTACTGTTTTACTGAAACAATGGATTGTTTCTATGTAAATTTATTTGCATTTAGTGTCTCACCATATCTAGATCCTCCTGGACTGGGATCACACCGGTTGGCAAATAAATTTCCATCACAGTGAGTCCTGATTCCGTTTCAAATGTATTTTCATGTGGCTTGTATCTTTACACATAATGGCATTTGTTTAATGGCAATTGTTTTAAGACACTTAAAACCTGTAACTTCTTATTAGGAGTTTCTACAGACTTACTTTGCACATGCCACAATCCTCTGTGACAAAAGCATAGGATCTGCTCACAAAGAAATCAAATTAGCTCATTTAAAAAGACAACCGAGTGTATAAAAGTAGACAAAATTACAGAACGTACCATCTGAAGATGGGACACGGTCATGAATGTCAATTGATATTTCAAATTGGCAATTTTCATTGCTCTCTGTCATCTCATAGTAGACTGTTGTCAGCTGTCAAAAATTAGGTTAATAAATAAATCAATAAATAAATTTGGTTCCATACATAGAATATTTAAAAAGAAGTCTATTGTTATAGTGTTTATTAAATACACTGAAAATGACCATCCTTTAAAATGAATGTTTTAAAAAAATATATATATTTTTTTTAAATCTGGTCGATATACTAATCAATGGCATATATTAAAATTTGACTATACTATTTTGTGAAAGCAAATAAAAAAAAATAAAATCAATACTTTTAAATTATAAATTTGGGCATTATTACACTATAACTTGAAAAGTAAAAAAAATCACTTTGAGATCTGAAATTAATTTTAAGCGATCGCTAGAAGACGGCAGAGGAAGTCTAAATGTAAAAATAGATGAAAATGAGGGTGGACAAATGAATATCCAATATTGATATATATTATTAATATCAACCAATAACTGATACTGATATTTTGTTCCTATGTTAAATACAAGCTTACTTACTTTGGCAAATGAAACACCAGAGCTCATTGCAGTTTTGATTATTATATCATCATTTTTGGTCACCTTTTCAAAGAAAACAGAAGAATGACATTTAATTTATAAATAATTTATAAATAATAATAATAAATGAAAATAATTCAGTTAACACCATTAAAAATGAATACCTCTATTGGTTTAGCCACAGGCTTTTGCTGAGTTAGTTTGATTCTGCTGATGTCACCTTTAGTCTTGTATTCAATGTCAACCACCATGTCTAAGGTGGCTTGACTGGCTAAGATGCTGTACTTGGTAAGGGCCTCTAAAGTAAGAATGCTGTCCTGAAAATTTGAGGAAAGTCAGATCACATTTGATAAACACAACATTAAAAGCTTAATATACTGTATATATTGAATTGGAGTACCTGTGTTGAATGAAAGCCCCCTCCGTATCTCTGGTCTTGTGTTAACCAGTTCAGGATGGGCTTTGCATAAGTGGAATCACCTCTGACTAAAGTGTTAAGCAGGACGTAAACTGTTGTTTCCACAGTCTTTGCTGTCACATCACTGGGTTTTAATGAATCCATCTTAGGTTTAGAGTCCCAGAAACGAACTGTAGCTGGGTTTCCTGAAAAAGCGAGATGTACAGACAAATTGGTCGTATTAAGTTATTGGTCAAAAATGAGAGGGTCTAATCTGTGCTAAGTTTATTTATTTAAGATTTTACCTTTAACTTGAGCCTGCTGTTTGATTTTTTCATAAATACCAACTGCTGGCATACTATGGATGTCTACCAGTGTCAGAGCATAGGATGCAATGGCTCTAACATATAAACTTTCAGTCTTCTTTAACTTAGAGGAGAGGTACTGCGCGGCATGATCTAAAGCATCTTTAAAGGCCTAGAGAGACAATTGTGCTGTTATTTACTGACTGAATAAGCAATAAACCCACATTTAAGTTTCTGATTGGTCAGATTTTACTGCCAGTCATACCTGTATGTTAACCTTTGGGACCTTCAGAGCATTTTTAATTCCAATCATGACAAAAGATGTGAGGAAGACCGTTTTTTCAGTGACATCTGCTCCGGCACCCTTAAAAAAAAACAAGACAATCTTGATCAAAACACTGAAATATACAGTATAATATCATTAACACTTATTTTCTTCACATACCATGAGTTTAAGTGGATTGGTTTGTGATTTCTCATAGAACGAGCCATCATCATTCTGACGATTTTTAATTAGCCAATAGATGGTGTTGGTCAGCACTTCAGACTCCAAAGAGACATATTCATGCATGTCAGCTAAAGTCTTGGCTATAAGAGCTGTCACCCTAAATAATTTATTACAGCATTAAACCTTCAGTAGAATGTAGTAGCACACAAATTGTACTTAATTTCTGTATGTATTGCTATCTGAGTATTTAAAACATTGAGACAATAATTTTTTTTCAGTTGCCAGTGAGGAAAAAATATGGCAGACAAGAAATTGAGCAGTTGTTTACCAGGTACTGGCTGATTTGTCCTTGTTCGACCACATGCTGAAAGCATGTTCATTCTTAAGCTTATAAGACATGATGCTGGTGATGCCTGTAAAGGAACAGTGAGTCGTTAAATCTAGTTAATTATACTGACAACAACTGATATATTACTTCGTACCAGATAAGCAAGTAAAAACAAAATGTAATTATTATAAAATGGAAATTATCCTTAAATTGTTACTATTATATTGAAACCGAGTATTCAGAAAAAAATTTGAATAAAAAAAATATAATAATTTAAAAAAAGAAACATGATATACAAGAAATTTGAGGGGGAAAAACTACAATCATTCTACAATTTTTATTCTACTCTACTGAAACAAACATCCCACCAGCTTGCATCTTCCTCTTTAATTCCTTTTCACTTGCAGCTGACTCTTTCCCCAGAATGTCCCATTTCTCTGTCTTTTCTAGGTAGTGGTAGACATAGTAGATCGGCAGGAGACCCATTAGCTCCATCTCTGCATTTCCCCGTGGCAGGTTAGTCAACTGTTTTAAACCTTCTGGGTTATTTATTATTGACAGAAGCTCTCCCAGTACTTCACCTGAACATGAAGAGTTACAATGTGTGACTTGGCAACATTTCCTCACTATAAAACACATATAGGGCCTCTGGAGCCTACAGTATAATCATTTGTAATCTATGCAGTTTATAAAAGAAGAAACATTATCACAGAAATCTGTTTTAGTTCTGTGGTTCTACTACAGTACTATAGTAGTTCTCTAGTATAGTGTAGAAAGTGTCAATAGCATCTGCACAAATGTGTTCAAGCTTCACAGGCATCATACCATTAATTGTTAGAATACGATCCACAGTTGACTTGGGTGCAATGTTTGGTGGAATTACATGTTTTAACTCAAGTTTTCGCATGGAAGTGCCTAAGAAAGGGGAAAAAAATGGTGTGAAACTCCATCAGGACATGAGCATGCTGTTACTCTTCAGATGTCCTTACCAAAGACTCCATTTGGATCTATTCTTCCACCACTTTCTATTTCCTTTCTAATTCCCTCTGGCTGTGAAGTACAAGAGCATTAGTCTGTCAGGTCATAATCACAGGCATACTAAACTGAAATATGATTGGTTTAGTTCTCAATTTTAAGGCAAAAATATCATGAGGAATCATATATACTGTACTCTTTTGAAATAAAAGAGATCAATGTACAATGAAAACACACTGTAATTTTCAAAATATTAACTCAAATCAGAATTAAACATTTTGTTTGTACGTATTTAGAGAGTAGTTACACAGTGTTACAAAGCCACAGTCCTCTAGCACTGACTGCGTATTGCTTCTTACCACCACTTTCAATTTCTTGACCACAGTCTCACCCCTCCACTTAGTTGTTAAGGTGAAAGTGAGTGTATGAGTGCCCGCTTCCAAGGCCATGATGTAGAATGTGACCAAAGCCACTGAACGACCGTTTATTTCCCCCTTGATTTCATTTGGCTTTCCTTTTCCCCGCTGTTGAGTTCCATGAAACACACACACTCCCTCTGTTGCTGTTAGGGTCACACTGAACTATTCATGTATGTGTGAGATATAGAAAGATACAGAGAGAAAGAAAACTGTAATGAGTTTATCACCATAATGTCACATATTAAATATACTATATACACCATTGTTCAAAAGTTTGGGGTCGGTAAGATTTGTTAATGTTTTTGAAAGAAGTCTCTTATGCTCACCAAGATTACATTTGATAAAAAATACAGTAAAACAGTAATATTGTGAAATATTATTACAATTTAAATTTAAATTTAATTTTTTTTTTGTGATGGCAAAGGTAAAGTTTCATCATCATCACTCCAGTCTTTAGTGTCACATGATCCTTTAGAAATCATTTTAATATTCTGATTTATTGCTGAAGAAGCATTTCTTGTTATTATCAATGTTGAAAACAGATGTGCTGTTTAATATTTTCTGTGGAAACAAACGTTAGAACATTATATAGAATGTTCAAAAGAGCATAAAGTCTTTACTGTCCCTTTAGATCAATTTAATGTGTCCTTGCTGAATAAAAGTATTAATTATAAAAAAAAAAACCTGACCCAAACTTTTTGACGGTAGTGTAGTTTATAAAGAATAATTTCTATTTAAACTCATCCTCCTGAATAAGAAGTGAACCGCTTACCCAAGTTTTTGAAGAACGCTGATTGTAGACTGAACCCCTAAGCTCAATCTGCTCTCCACGAACCATGGAATATGGCAAGGGAACATCCACACTAATGTCCTGGGACACCTGAACCTTTTCATCTGACACACAGATTCCTGATCAAAGGAACAGGAAAGTCTGAAATTCTAATCAAAAACACCCCAAAAGGTCTGCATGCATACTGGATTATTTCCTGAATGCACTGTTTGTAATGAATGCTGTTTTTGTGAAGCTTACGCCTATTGTTAGAATACTACTGTTAGAATACTACTGAAAAATCCAGTATAAATCAGCCATGGTCCGGGCTGGTTTGCTGGTTAGTGCTGGACCACAAGCACTCCCACTTCCCATGCTAATCCCAGCATGGAAAACAACCAATAATGCTGCAGCTGGATTTTTCACCAGGGTTCATTCACAGCAGAAATGTAAGGTCAAGCTGAGCACACTGCATACTGTGATACAGTCAGAGATCTATAGCCTTAAAGGAACTTTCTTTTTTCTGTGAAACACAAAAGAAGATATTTTTAAGAATGTTGATAACCAAACAGTTTCTGTTCCCATTTAATTCCATTGTATTTTTTGTCCATACATCGGAAGTCAATGGAAATCAAAACTGTTTAGTTACTAAACACTCTTCAGACTACCGTTGTGTGTTCCACAGAAGAAAGTCATACATGTGTGGAACGATGGCTGGGTGACTACGCGATGACAGAATTTTCATTTTTGTGTGCACTATGCCTTTAAGGTAGAATGTACTACAGTAATTTGTAGTTAATTAGTAGGTAATTCTAATCAATGCATATAAAAAATCTGCATACTGTATACTCAAGCGATAATAAGAGTTAAAGGGATAGTTCACCCAAAAATGAAAATTATCCCATATTTACTCACCCTCAAGCCATTCTAGGTGTATATGACTATCTTCTTTCAGACAAACACAATCGGAGATATATTTAAAAATGTCTGTAGTCCTCCAAGGTTTTTAATGGTTGTGAATGGCAGCACAAATTTTGAAGACAAAAAAAAATGCACCATCCATAAAAACATGAATCCATACGACTCCAGGAGGTTAATAAAAGCCTTCTGAATCGTGTAAGACAAATATCCTTATTTAAAACTTGATAAAGTAAAATAACGAGCTTCCAGCTTGACAGCCCTATGCATTCGATGTATACGTCCAAAAAGTGTTAACTTCCATGGCGTAGTACACAATGACATGACGTACTATGCTATAACGTGTAGTACGTCATGGCGTAGTGTAGAACGTCATGGCATTGTGTACCGCCGTATGGAGTCGTATGGATTAATTTTTTTATGGATAGGTGCATTTTTTTGTCTTCAAAATTTGGGCTGCCATTCACAACCATTGGAGGACTAAGGATATTTTAAATATATCTCCGATTGTGTTCATCTGAAAGAAGCTTTTGGCTACACATATTTCCTTTTTCAACCACCAGGTGATGCTAAAACAAATCATTTCGATCCAGCTTGTTGTCTTACCCTCACTGAATACCCCAACTGCTTTCAGCTCCCATGTAGTCAGTGAATCTGGAAGATTTTTGGTAATGCTTACTGACCCAGACCTTAAACAGATTAAAATGAAAGGTATAACTGGATAATTTAACAAAAAGAGAGTAATTTCATTCATATGTAGATGTTGATGTATGTTAAATCAGTCAATGCAATCCCAATGGATATATTGGATGTATTTTAAGAATATTTTTCAAAATTCTATGATAAAGATTATCAATTAGACAGAGGGTACTGTGATTCAGAAAGTTTTCTTACTTGCTGGTGTGTTCCTCCCATAACCAGCTCTCAGGGAAGTAGCTCCTTATCTGGGATGGTATCGCATTCAGCAAAAAGTCGATTGCTGCATTACGTAATGGAGAACTTTAGATCCTACCTTTTTACATGTTTAGTCATCTAAGTTACTATAGACATTCATTATGTTGATAATGTCACATAAGTAACAACCATACCTCCACGACTTAGAATGATTCTATCCCCATTATTTTTATGGACCTCTATAGCAAATTCACAGCACTCCGAGAAGGCACGCTGGCACTTTATCTTCCAGGGCTCAGGAGTCTTTCTACAGGTTTGTCAGAAAGATTATGTCATAAATTGATTCACTAGAATACTTTACACAGCGTAAAGATACAGGCTAATGTTAATGTATAATATATAGTTTATGTTTCATTCATATGGACTATGTTAAAGCATGTGACTGCCATTTAAATGAACTCACAAAAAATGTAAATGATTAAATTAATAATGTTATTTATTACTTTATAATGTAAATTCTATTATATGTAATAGTATTTACGTAACATTGGCACTACAACCCAAATGGCAGTAATGACTAAAAAAAAAATCCCTAAATACATAATATGAAACTTAAAAAGATCTCTAAAATATGATTTCATGTAAGTGTCACATTAAAAGAACTTAATAATTCCTTACTCAGGAAAACGCAGTCTCTTAGAACGATCCCTACAGGTTTCAAGCGTCGGTTTACTGCGTGTCCCAGATAAGCAGCAATTCTTGAATGCCCCGTACATTTTGGCTGTACAACAAACATGTAGGCATAAATTAATTTTGATGATGTTGCAATGATAAAAAGACTATTAGTGTATAACGTTCCTGTTTTCAAACAAAAAATGCTTGCAAACAGACCTTTGTTATCAATAATTTCCTCTGGTGAACGCTTCAACCTAACCATGTCTGAGCAGGCTCCCTCTAAAAAAGAAGATAAGAAAATACATTTGCCAGTGTTTCAGCAAGTTATCTCATCCTCTACTGAGATGTTTTAATGTAACAAGTCACACTCACTCATTGACTTTACAAGTGAGCATGTACCTGCACTTGAGGCCATGGCGTTTGCATTTGTGATGAACATAAGGCCAGCACGGTCAAACACATCAGCATTATTTTTGCCTCCTCCTCTTCCACAACCCAAGTCACTTCGCTCAACATGTTGTAACACCTGCAACAATGAGAAACAACACATATCATCACTCATTTTTATCATGACCTTAATTTGTAGTTTTTGTTTTTAAAAGCATCATCCACATGTTCTCATTGTCATTTCCACAAAAAAAAAAAGAAAGAAAGAAAAGATGACCATATACAACCTCTTTTTGAACAAATCTGCTATTTCACCTTTTTCAGAGGGTCTTTGTCGTTAGATTGTAGGTTGTACAGGGCTGTATCTACAGCAGAAAAAGCCACCAGTGACTCTTCTGTAGTTTTAGTTGACACTCTTAATTCGAGTTTATCTTTTGGTTTATACTGTGAGTTGAGAGTTGATATGTCCACCTGAAATATATTCCAATGAGGTCATGATTTCACCATTCATAAATAACATAAAACACATCACAACTACTGATGACAGAGAAAAAGGCATTACATTTAAATTTTGAACACATTTAGCCTTCACATCAATCCATGCAGAGTCTGCCACCAGCTCTGCTCTTTCCTCCCCATACAGGACGTAGTACACCAGTAACCGAGCAGACGGCACCATGTCAGGGGTGATCTTAATGTTAAGGCTCTGACTCTTTTCACTGACACGCTTAACTGTGGCAAACTGCACGACTTTTCCTCTGGAAATTATCTTTAAAAAAAAAGATTGTGTCAGTAGATGATTCACTGAAATACTTATAACACATTAAGATTGATACCATTTAAAACACTTACATATTGTAATGTATACTATTTTACATATTATACAATAAATTAATTTATTACAATAGTAATACACAATTATAGGCTACTCCACAACAAAATTACAAATTAAGTAGCTATAAAAAAATTTGTTTAATACGTAACCCCCCGGTTTCACAGACAAGGCTTAAGCCTATCTCAGACTAAAACTCATGTTTGAGCTGTTTTAACAAAGCAACTTGCACTGACATATCAAATATGTCAGTGACATTGTTTTGTCTCAAGATGCACACCAAGATGTTTTTTTTCTATGGCATGTTTATAAAAGCTACTTAAATGTCCTAAATGAACTAAGGCATAATCCTGGCTCAGTCCTGTCTGTGAAACCAGAAATCGTCTCAGGTTACGTATGTAACCATAGTTCCCTGAGAAAGGGAACGAGACGCTGTGTCTGATAGGTCGCTTTGGGAATGCCCCCAGCGTGATTGCGTCTGATGCACGTCTGTCAACTAGTCTAATGGCGAGAGTAAACGTCACGGGCGGGTGACGTCACGACCAGGAAAGGATAAATACACATCCGGCGAGACCGGCTTCAGCTAAAACTGCCGAAGCAAATCGATCACAGGGATGCAGGGAGAATGGCAACGCGACGCAGCATCTCGTTCCCTTTCTCAGGGAACTATGGTTACATACGTAACCTGAGACGTTCCCTTTCGAGGGAACTCGCGCTGCGTCCGATAGGTCACTTTGGGAACGATATACCAAAACGCCATAATCACAAATACCTGTCTGTGTGAAACTGTGGCACACTAGGACAGTAGAACTCATGACCCTGGAGCCGCGTCCAGGTCAAGGTCATAGTACCTCATAAACGTGAGAGGCGAGGACCACCCGGCCGCATCGCAAATTTCCTTGAGGGAAACCCCCAAAATTAAAGCCTTGGAGGCCGCCATACTCTTTGTCGAGTGAGTTCTGACAGCTAAAGGGCACTGCTGACCAGAGACCTCGTAGGCGAGTGAAATAGCCTCAACTATCCACTTGCTTACAATGTGTTTGGAAGCAGGACGACCCCTGTTATGCGGTCCAAAACACACAAACAACTGATCCGCTTTCCTCCACAGGCAAGCTCTGTGGACGTATGTGTCCAGTGCTCGCAGATTCAGCTTCTCCTGGTCTGGGATTACAAATGGAGGAGAGCAGAAGGCTTGCAGCACTATAGGCTGAGGAACATTAGTCAGAACCTTTGGAATATACCCAGGTTTAGGGTAAAGGAAAGCTTTGACCATCCCCCGTGCAAATTCAAGGCAAGTTGGGGATACTGAAAGGGCCTGAAGGTCTCCTACTCTCTTTAGGGACGAAATGGCAAGAAGGAAGACAGTCTTAAGTGTCAGGAACTTATCTGAGACTGACTCAAGTGGCTCAAATGGAGCTGTAGATAAGCCTTCTAAAACAATAGCCAAAATCCCAAGCAGGGACCCTAGTGCGTGTCGCAGGCCTCAGCCTCTGGGTGCCACGAAGGAAACGAGTCACCAATAGGTTCTTCCCCACAGTAGTACCATCCACAGGGGCATGGTAAGCAGAAATAGATGAGACATACACCTTTAGTGTAGATGGGGTTAACCCAGATGAAAAACAACTTTGTAGGAACTCAAGTACTGAACCTATCGGGCAGTAGACTGGATCCAACTGTCATTCATGACACCAAGAAGTGAAAAGTTTCCACTTCAGGGCATATAGTTTCCTTGTGGAAGGAGCTCTGGAGTGAAGAATGGTCTCTACAACCTCAGTTTACATTTACATTTACATTTATGCATTTTGCAGACGCTTTTATCCAAAGCGACTTACATTGCATTATACTATACATTTGTATCTGAGTATGTGCAATCCCTGGGATCGAACCCATGACCTTGGCATTGCTAGTGCCATGCTCTAACCACTGAGCTACAGGAGATCAGTTGAGAGACCAGACTCTATGAGTTGGGCCCCCTCAGAGGCCAAACCCACAGGTTCCACATTTCTAGATGGGGATGATGAATCATGCCCCCCGCCTGTGATAGGAGGTCCCTCCTGATCGGAATCTTCCAAGGTGAGCCATCAAGAAGAGCTATCAGGTCCAAAAACCATATCCGGCTCGGCCAGTAAGGTGCTACTAACAGTAGACTTATCCCTTCCCGGCGAATTTTCTCCAGAACTCCCGGGAGCAGAACAACTGGGCAGCCTCGGCCACGTCTGTACCATGGCATCCAATCCAAGTGGAGCTGGATGTGTGAGGGAGAACCAAAGTAGACAGTGAGTCGTATCCTGAGACGCAAACAGATCCACTTCCGCTTGGCCATAAATCTCCCGTATGAGCTTCACCACCTCTGGGTGAAGTCTCCATTCCCCTGGCCTCAGCCCCTGCCTCGACAGGATGTCTGCTCCTATATTCTGGGTCCCTGGAATATAGATTGCTCTCAAGGAGAGCATCTTCCCCAGGGACCACAGGAGGATCTGGTTCGCCATTGTGCATAGTGGACGCGACCGCAGACCTCCCTGTCGATTTATATAAGAGACCACCGATGTACTGTCTGTCCTGACAAGCACATGATGGCCCCTCAGGTCTGGGAGGAAGAACTTCAATGCATTGAAGATCGCCATCATCTCCAGGCAATTTATGTGCCACGAGAGCTGATGACTCCTCCAAAGACCCTGAGCTGAGCGGCCTTCCATTACCACTCCCCAGCCTGTGAGAGAAGCGTCTGTCGTTAGAGTGACACAACGACACTGAGCTCCTAACACAGGGCCCTGGGACAGGAACCAATTTTTCTTCCATATGACCAAGGCATGGAAACAATGCCACGTGATCTTGATCATATGAAGTGGATTCCCCCTCGGGGAAAACCCTTTGGTCCTGAGCCACCACTGTAAGGGTCTCATGTACAGCAGGCCAAAAGGTACCATGTTGGATGCAGCTGCCATCAGACCCAACAGTCTCTGAAACTGTTTTACAGTGCGTGACTGGCCTAGCTTCAGTTCCTTTATGGCTGATAGAATAGCAGTGATGCGAACGGGTGAGAGACATGCCCGCATTGTCACTGAATCCCATACCACACCAAGAAAAGTGGTCCTCTGTCGTGGAGTAAGCACACTTTTCTTGACATTCAGTCTCAACCCCAATTTCTGAATATGGCCGAGAATGACATCACGATGCCGAACCGCCATCTCCTCTGACTGTGCTAATATTAGGCAGTCGACGATGTAATTCAGAATGCGCATGCCCTGCAGCCTGAGTGGGGCCAGTGCTGCATCTACGCATTTTGTGAATGTGCGGGGTGAGCTAGGCCGAACGGAAGAACCCGAAATTGGTACGCTTCGCCCCCAAAAGCAAACCTCAGGGACTTCCTGTGCTGTGGAAGGATGGAGACATGGAAGTATGCGTCCTTGAGATCTATTGTGACAAACCAATCCTCGGATTTGATTTGAGTCACGATTTGACTTATCATCAACATCTTGAACTTTAGCTTTCGTACTGCTCGATTCAGATGCCGTAGATCTAAAATAGGGCGCAACCCCCCATCCTTTTTTGGAACCAAGAAGTACCGGCTGTAAAACCCCAAATCCCTGTCGGCAACCGGAACCCTTTCTATAGCCTCCTTCGCTAACAAGGTTTTTACTTCTTGCTCCAACACCAGAGCCTGCTCTGGAAGTACTGTTGTCTGCAACACTCCTTTGTATAGAGGTGAGCGGCACCAAAACTGGATTTTGTAACCTTTCTCTATAATTTGCAGGACCCAACGTGAGTTATTTGGAAAAGAATCTACTAAGGGAACCAGCCTCTCAAGGCTGGCCTCTGGTGTATTGACAGCACATATCTGATGTAAATTTATCCTCCTCAAAGGATGCGAATGTGACGCAGGGTCGTGTTTGTCTTCTGAGCTCTGCGTCACCAATTCTTTGGGAACCGCTGCGCCCCGAAGCACCAAGGGTGGCAGGGTTGGCAGAACGGCCCCCTGAGGGCCACGAGGTGGGACGGGCTCCGTATACTGAGGTGAACACCGCTTCACCCCATGTGGGGCTGCCCTCAGAAGGCTGACACCACTGGCATCAGGACTTCTTCTGCCCAGCCTTCTTTGCCTGAAGCAAGACCCTCAGGTCTGTCATCAGTTTGGAAGGCTTGGGCTGAGAGTGCTGTCCCGACCCACCGTGTTTCTGAGGTGGAGCACGAGAGGCGACACTCTCCTTCTGCTGCGCTCTGTATGAGGAGCTGTACGGCTGGGGTTGCTCACGCCCAGCAACCCCACAGGATGGATGGCGGAAGATATGGAAGATATTTTTTGAATGCCTCCGCTTGCTTCTTGGCTTCCTGAAACCTGTCAACAACTGATGTAACAGCATCGCCGAACAGGCCAGACGCGAACTGCGTCTGAACCAATCCCCTCCCCGCCACCCAAATCCTTCAGCAGGTCGGCTTGGTATGCTTGCAAGATAGCCATCGTATGCAAGCATGCACCAGCCTGACCTGCCGCCGTATATGCTTTACCCCCTAGCCCTGATGTAGCTTTTAATGGTTTAGTGGGAAGCATGGGGGCCTTCAGGGACAATGCTGAGCCCGGGGACAGATAGCTCGCGAGCGTCTGTTCAACCCGAGGCATCGCCCCATGGCCATACTCTTTCAACCCTCTTATATCTGAATAATGCTTGACGTGAGGGCTGAATAGACGGGATGAGTATGGCTTCCTCCATGATCTCTCTACTCATCAAGGAGATCATGGAAGAAAGGAAGGCCCCTCAGTGGAGGTGATTTATTGGATGTTAGGAAATGGTCGTCTAATTTACTTTTGGGACAAGCGCCCTGTTTCTCGGCTGGCCATTCAATATTCAGCTATACACAGCACAAGATAACACCTCCACCAGCTCCTCATACTCTGGGGAAAGAGATGGCGAGTCATCTTCCCCCATATCGACGCTCAACACATCCAGCTCCTCAGAGCTGGAGTGCTGAAGCGACGAGCCCTTTCCCTGGGTGGAAGAAGCCACTGGGCGGGCTTCCGACACCAGAGAGGGGGCGACAGATCTGCCAGGTGAAGGCTGAGAAAGGGCACTCATACTCTCGCCATTGGACTAGGTGACAGACGTGCATCAGACGTGAACACGCTGGGGGCGTTCCCAAAGCGACCTATCGGACGCAGTGAGAGTTCCCTCGAAAGGGAAATATATTATGTACCATTCAAAAGTTTGGGCTCAGTGTGATTATTATTATTATTATTATTTTTAAAGATACTCATTATATTAGAAGTGGCCGTGTAGATATTTATGATGTTACATATGGTTTCTATTTAAAATAAATGCTGTTCTTTCTATTAATCAAAGAATCCTTCCTGGTGAAAATACAGCTTTGCCATCACATAAATAAATTACATATTAAAACATTAAAATAGAAAACTGTTATCATAACAATATTTTACAATATTCCTGTTTTCATCTATTTTTGATCAAATAAATTTAGTCTCATGAGCATGAGACTTCTTTTAAAAACATCAAGAAATCTTACCGACCCCAAACTTTTAAATGATGGTGTCTTTACTTACCATTGAAAAACAAATAATAATAAATATATATATAATAATAAAAATAAATATATAATGTGAGCTTCAACACAGGCACAATTTTTATACTTTTGTCTCTGTATGCCACCAGAATAAAATTAAAATGAAACATCCAAGATGAATTTGAAGTGCAGACTTTCAGCTTTAATTCAAGGGGCTGAACAAAAATATCAGGTTAAAATTTTAGGAACTGCAACCATTTTTATACACAGTCCCCCCATTTTCAGGGGCTCAAATGTAATTGGACAAATGAAAATAATCATAAATAAAATGTTCATTTATAATATTTTGTTGAGAATCCTTTGCAAGCAATGACTGCCTGAAGTCTGGAACCCATGGACATCACCAAAGACTGGGTTTCCTCCTTTTTGATGCTTTGCCAGGCCTTAACTCCAGCTGTCTTCAATTGTTGTTTGTTCATGGGTCTTTCTGCCTTTAGTTTTGCCTTCAGCAATTGAAATGCATGCTCAATCTGGTTGAGATCAGGTGATTGACTCAGCCATTGCCGAATATTCCACTTATTTTCCTTCAAAAACTGTGTGTTTTTAATTCCTATACACTTCAGAATTCATCCGGCTGCTTTTGTCTTCTGTCACATCATCAGTAAACACAAGTGACCCAATGCCACTGGAAGCCAAGCATGCCCATGCCATCACTGCCTCCACAGTGTTTTACAGATGACGTTGTATTCTTTGGATCATGAGCTGTTCTAAGCCTTCTCCATACTTTTTTCTTCCCGTCATTCTGGTACAGGTTGATCTTAGTTTCATCCATCCAAAGAATGCTTTTCCAGAGCTGGTCAGGCTTTTTTAGATTGTTTTTGGCAAAGTCTACTCTGGCTTTTTTATTCTTGAGGCTTATGAATTTGCACCTTTTATGTTGTTGAGTTCACAAGTGCATTCTTTTTTCTCAGAATGTACCAAACTGTTGATTCGGCCCCTCCTAATGTTCCTGCTATCTCTCTGATGGATTTGTTTTGTTTTTGAAGCCTAATGATGGCCTTTTTGACTTGCATAGAGAGCTCCTTTGAACACATGATGTAGGTTCAAAGCAATAGATTCCAAATGCAAATACCACACTTAGAACCAACCCCAGACCTTTTACCTGCTTAATTGATTAGGAAATAATGAAGGAATAGGCCACTCCTGTCCATGAAACAGCTTTTGATGCAATTGTCCAATTACTTTTGGTCCCTTGAAAAAAGGAGCTCTCAAGAGCTTTAATTCCTAAACCCGTCCTCCAATTTGGATGTAAATACCCTCAAATTAAAGAGTGTGCACTTTCAGCCCATATCCATTATACAACTATAGCTTGAATATGTTTTGGTAAATAACTGAAAAAAAAAAAAAAATTGTGCCTGTGTCCAAATATATATGGACCTAACTATATATTTGAAATCTGTCGCGACCCAACAAATCTGTTTTTATTATTTTACCTGGTAGCTGAAGGTCTCCAGAGAAAGGTAGTCACGATAATGAAAGAAAACCTTGATGTTAATGTACCGTCCAACTTCAAATACTGAGGAATCAGCATTTAAATCAATGTACAGGTAACGATGGTTGACAGACGCATATGATTCAGCCTTTAGTTTAAGTGGAGCCTGACTCCAGCGAGGATCTTCTGTCTCAAACTGAAATGATCACAATATGAATGTACATTTAGCATATATATCATATTATAATGCTAAATAAATAATTAAATGATTAAACTGTTGTCTCTATATTTTGAACCTACTCTTGGCCACAGTTTTACTCACAGTGAATTCAGCTTCTTTCACGTTATCAGGTATATTACAGGTGAAGTAAGCAATTCCATCTCCCCGACTCGTCGCTGTCATTGTATCATGGTGCCCTAAAAATTTGAGGCCCTCTCTTTCATTGTTAGCTGTAATTATTGTTGCCATTGTCTTGACTGACACACCTTTCACTGGTTTACCCAAAGGATCCTTCACAAAGACCTATGGGTCCCAAAATATCCAGATAGATAAAACATGTAAACACACACACACACACACACACATATATATATATATTGTTCAAATACCATAAATCTACTGGAGAAAATAGGTTTCTTACTCTCATAGAGTATGGTAGACCCGGTTTGATGAAAGGAGGGGTTGCAGTCAGACTCAGGGTAAATGGAGTTTCTACAAATTTCACATTTGAGAGCACTGCCTCCTGGGAGATACCACCTGAAAATGAAGAGGGGTTTCAAAAGTTGTCAAATTTATTTGCTTGATACTTTGATTCAGGATAATGCACTCCTGTGTTTTGAAACCAACTAGACCTACCAGTTGCCTCTTGGAGCAAAACTGTCACACGAAGAAAGGTGTTTTCTTTCATGTCACTCAGGCGTTGAGGCCCATCGGGCTTGGTTGACAGAGCTGACCTGATGTTTAAGGTGACTTCCTCCTTTCCATTTATCAGCTACAAAAAAGCCAGAAAAAAAATGTATTCTCTGCAATTAATCATTAAATAATACTGACTTTAATACTGGAACACTGACTTTACCATATATCTTTTATATGTTGCTGGTATCATAACGGTTTCTTCTAGAGAACTGTATCCAAACATCAAGAAAATATACGCCGAACTAACTGGAGTTCCATGGACATATCTGTCAGCACAAATATACACATATTTAAACAATTTATGTACAAATATATAAATTGTTAGCAACTGAACTGATAGTACCATTTTAAAAGTTTGGGGTCGGTAAGATTTTGTAATGTTTTCGAAAGACTGTTATGCTCACCAAGGCTGTATTCATATCAAAAATACAGTACAAACATTAATATTGTGAAATATTACTGCAAACCTGTTTTAAAATGTAATTTATTCCTGTGATGGTAAAGCTGAATTTTCAGCAGCCATACTCCAGTCTTCAGAGTCACATGATCCTTCAGGAATCATGCTGATTTAATGCTCAAGAAATTGTTTCTTATTATTATCAAAGTTCAAAACAGTTGTGTTGCTTAATATTTTTGTGAAAACTGTGATAATTTTTTTTCAATATTTTTTGATGAACAGAAAGTTCAAAAGAACAGCATTTATTTGAAATATTAATTTCTTGTAACAATATAAAAGTCTTTACTGTCACTTTTGATCAATTTAATGCATCCCTGCTAAACAAAAGTATTTTCTTTAAAAATAAAATAAAATAAAATAAATAAATACAATACTGACCCTAAACTTTAAACAGTAATGTATATATGTCAAATAAAACAGGGAAAACATACTTGGCTAAAATCTTCAGCTGGAAAGACTCAAAGTTCTCTTCACTGATGTAGTTGGATTCAGGCTCAATGCGGATTGAAATACTGGGAAGCACTGAGAAACATACATTGAATTTAGATTTCATGAACTCTAAATGTCAACATAACAATTGAAATGGTGGTCTTACCATATTCTTTGACCTCAAACTCAGCAGTGGCAGTTGTTTTAAAAGTGTCGGCATAGGTGGCCTCAATTTTCCATATTCCATAACTGATGAGATTGGCATTGTGAATAAAAAATGATGCAGAGACAAAAAAAAAAAAAAAAAAAAAAATGAACTAATAAAAACACTATCCTATTGAAAAGACTGCATAAACAGGCTCCTTATCTATCTTAACCAGCAAGACTTCATTTCTCAACAAAACTTCACCTGACTGTTTTTTTTTTTTTTTACAGTGCAGTACAGCACAGTCCAGAAAGCTAGTCTTCAGTAGAATATCACTATTAATCCAATTTTAAATTTAAACATCAGATCATTTAAACATACAGCCTTATTATAATAGACTGTAATGAATTTTTCTTACGTCGGCTTTAAGGGTATTTTGAACGGTGGAAGAAGTGGCTTTGCTCCATTGATGTCTGTCATATCAATAATCTCTACCTTGATACCGTTAGGGTCCTAAAATTGAAAAAATTAACAAGGTTCAAACATAAAAACCATAATTCCTGTGAAGTAG
This sequence comes from Hypophthalmichthys nobilis, assembly GCA_037950665.1. Taxonomy (NCBI): domain Eukaryota; kingdom Metazoa; phylum Chordata; class Actinopteri; order Cypriniformes; family Xenocyprididae; genus Hypophthalmichthys; species Hypophthalmichthys nobilis. Next base: position 31,965,181 of record CM075468.1, on the reverse strand, counting down.
CCTATGATGCTGTGAAGAGAGAAACTCACCACGAATGTAAGGGTGACGGTCCGTCTAGATTTCCTCAGCTCCTCGTTGAGGGAGTAAACACGCACTTGTACTAAGAAAACAAATAGATTCATTGTTTTGAGGTGATTCTCTCTTTCATTTACTCGCGCCATCTTTCTCTTCATACATAAACTCTCGCTCCAACACGCAAGAGAGATTCTTATCATACTGACCCTCTTGTTCGGGTGTGTAAAGCGGCTTGTCAGTCTGAATAAAGAGAAAACCATTGACAGTAGTGACTGGGATTTTTTTATATGCATTGAAAGCAGAGGAAATCGCCTGAAGGTAGACATATTTGTCCTCTTTTGGGAAATCTATAGGCATGATCTGGGAAAAAGAAGAATGTATTTTCAGGGAAGAATCATTTACCAAAAACATCAAATGCTTATTTAAACTTTCCATATTTGTTTGGAATTGTAGGCTAAATAGCAACAGATTTAATCCAAAATTTTAAACAAAAATATCTTCTAAAGTCCTAAGTCTCCTAACTTTGCAGCCCTACCCGTAAAGTGGCCGAAGCTTGATAGTTATTCGCGGCGTTGAGCTTCAGGGACTGAGATACATATTCTTTAGAATCTGGTGCCAGTGTGTTCTTCAGTTGAAGATTTACTGTAGTTTCCTGGTCATAACCGAACAACTGCACAACAACATTTTCTGAAGCATCGAGACGCAGGGTTTTAGGTGCAGTGATTAAGTATCTGTAAAACAAGACATTTGCTCTGTTTCAGTGGCAGATGCGAAAAACAAAAGTTTACATAAAATATGAATGCCTATAACTGCAGACAAACACGAGGGATTACTCACTCCCAATCTCACATAGACTAGCTATACTTTTCTTGAGGGTTTTAGTTATTATTTTTTTGTTTTGTTTCACAGTGCTGCTTTTTGACAACACAGACCAGTAGGCTATTCTTGTCCTGTAGAAAATTTTAAAAGATGTAAATTGCAACTTACACTTTTTCCGAAACAGTAATGCAGACGAAGAGATGAAGTATACAGAACAAAAATAAGCGTGCCATTATAGACAGTTTGCTCATGGTCTGGAGGAGAAAAAAAAAACAGGTCAGGCACTTGCTCAGTTTTTGTCAGCCAAATCAATATCTGCTGTGCTTGTTTTAAGTTACTTATTAGCTCAGCTGTCTTGAAAGAGGTCCCAATTGTTTCTTGAGCTTAGCTATAGTATAAATATGATGACTACAAAATAGCCCACACTAGTCATTATGATTTCACATTAGTCATTATGATGTTTCACTGTTCTGGTAAAAAAGTTTAACGGTTAATTTTGCAATGTTCATATCAGTTTGCTCAGTTTGCTCAGTTTAAGTTGTAGAGGTAAACAATCTATTACTAAAAAAGGATTTCATGGAAATGTTTGCTCTCCATGGGTTGTTTTGTTATTGTGCAATTCTGGTAACATCTGGACATCAGTCTGACTGGCATTTGTCATTGATTTACTGAATCTGTGCAAAATATCTTCTGTGTGCACACATTTGAATAGAAAACCTATGATGTTGAAAAGCGCTGTGGGTTCTTAGAGGAAAACACTGAAATGAGAGACATCATGGAGGTTTTGTAACCTTAAATAACAGATTTAACAATTTACAGTTTTAGTTCTTCAAAAACCTCACAGCCCTCCTGGAGATGTATTATCATAGCAAAATGAGTAATTAAAAAAAGTGACAAAAATATGGGATTATTTGTTAATTATTTATTGAGCATACAACTGAATACCCAAATAATTTTATATAAGCAAACATATACATAATATAATAGAACCAAGTTTTGTAATAATACTTTAAGCTTTACATACATACACAGATAAAGTGACTATTTCTTATTTTTGGAAGTAAATCTTCAAACCATATGTACATTCCTTTACATATTTCATATTGTTCATTCACAATAAACATGCTCTGATTGGACTGCAGTGACACAAATCGGTCACTAAGTGGTGCTTTGTCCCAGTGTATCCATTAACTTCATAGTGGCTAAAGCAAATAGGGTGGCTTTATCCTTAATGGAATGGGACAAAAAAAAAAAAAAAAAAACTATTGCATGCAAATATGAATAAAACATACACTGACTACCGATCAACTTAAATGACAATGTTTGATCAGATGTAATGTGGCAGATATCTGCCAGAACAAATGCACTAGAGCCATCACTGTGCGTAGTTCTGGCAATGGTAAGAATTCAACATGAACATATGAAACAGCCCTTCCATGGCCATTGTTTTCACTTCAGTGCTGTCATGACTGAGTTCTGCAGGTGTTGTTCATCATATCTGACCACGTCTTCACCTTTAAGGAACTACAAAGCATCCACTAAAGGTGAGAGTACTCAGGGCCGGCTTGGCATAGACATGCTTGTGCACTGAAGAACAGCCTGTGAAATTGCAAACAACTGAGATGCTTCTTGCTATCTCATAGCACCATGGTAGGTATGTGATGCACCAGGGAGGCCGGGTGAGGAACCTGTGCCAGCTGAGGTGGTGGAGGCGGGGGCGAGTGGGCCTGCAGGCCCACTACAGACCCTGTGCTGGCCGGCCGGTGTCTGGCGCTCTTCTGGTGCGCCCGCAGCCCTGCCAACTGGGAATATGCGCTCTGGCAGACGTGGCACTTGTAGGGGCGCTCTCCTGTGTGGAGGCGCACATGGTTACGGAGAGTGGATGACTGGCTGAAGCGGCGGTTGCAGAAACGGCAGACGAAGGGCTTATCCAGAGTGTGTATGCGCATGTGGGAGCGCAGGTTACTGCGAGAGTTGAAGCCGCGATGGCAGATGACGCAGCGCATGCGGCTGGCGGTGGAGAGAGAAGCAGTAGAGGAGGTGTCACACAGGTGGAAATCATCTGTGGGCAGAGGATAGAAGCTTGATTAGAGGACAGAAGCTAAAAGGTCAGGTACTTAAAATAGATGCTAATGGAGTTTTAACTAAAGCTATTGTAGAGCTGTGATAAAGATCAGTCTTTTCTTAGCCTGAAACTCACCCAAAGCCCGGAAAAGAGACTGAATTACTCACCATTTTTAGTCTTCTTCTGCTGTTCATCCTCTGTGCCAGGGACTCCCGGGATACCCAGGAAGGTGTTGTGGGAATTCCCATACCACACAAGTAGTTCTTGGTCTGGAGGTATTGTCTGTTATTGAAAAAAAGAGAGATATATTTATTTAAATGAACAAAAAAGCACCTATTTGTACACACACACACACACCATATACCAAATACTGTTCAAACTTTTTAAATATTAAAAATAAATCCTTCAATTCTGAACTAAAATCAAAGAGTTTAATTACTCAAGAAAATCTAGTTGAAATTCTAAAAAATTAATGTAGAAATTATGAAAATTTCATTTTAGTTAAATGGGTGGAAACTAAGATGTTATATAACACAATAATGGAAAACTATTGCACAGTGTAAGTACATCGCCGTATGAAAATTATAAATATAAAGTAATATCAATATAAAATTATGAAAACTAAAACAAAACGGTATAAAACGAACCTCTACTGCTTTGTAAAATATGCTGCTTCCGATCTGCACAACCTCCAGGTTCTGTTCTTGCTCATTGCGCGCACATTTTATGTAAGTCATCCAGCTGCGATGATCCTCTTGACTGGCATCGATGAAATAGCGCACCGTGCCATCCTCATTGAAAACCTGAGAACAACGAAAACGCTTGCCATCAGTCTCTGACTTGGGATGATATTAGGATAAACTCCAAAAAACGAGCCCATGCATGCGGCACCTGTTGAACGCAGCCTACCTCCCACATGAGATTGTTGTTCTTGAAGAGATCCACATGCTCGGGAGAAATGACCCTGCCTGTGAAGGGTCCCATCTCGGTGCCAGCTTTTATCCAGGTTTTGGAGAAGATGCCAAGTCCTTCTCCTGGGATCGAGCTCTGCGCAATAATGACTTCACTTGGCAGCACCAAGCTGGAGAGTTTCTGGACCTCTGAAGATATAAAGCGGCAAATAAAGTACTAAGTTAATTTAGAACATTTAGATTAAATAACTAATAAAAACCAGGAAACAAATACAATATTTAAGCAAGTTCATAGCAAAGGAAAGAATAAATTGAAAGAAATAATAGTTACAGTGTACATTTAGTACAAAATGCTTTTTTTATTTTCTTTCTTTTTTCTTTTTTTTTTTTAAAAAATCGTTTATAGCCTATTGTAAAACTATCATAGGCTATAGGCTAATATAAAGGAATGCGCAATCATTAAGCCTTAAAATGCGGCTCTCAGGCGATACTCAAATAAATGTCAAACACGTATTTACGTCTAAGAATTCAGCAATTTTCTACGCTTTAAATGTGACGAGGCTATATATTCATAGGCAAGAAACAACTTATTTCGTATTCATTATCCTTTCAGAAACTTTGTAGCACTAAATGTGCGCTGAAAGAAACGAGAACCTTCTTTAAACGGCCCAGGAATTTCTGACAAAACGCAGAAAAGGAGATTAGCTGCTTGACATGGTGTGAATAGCGGTAGAATCAGCTTTCACGGCATATTAACAGCGGGACGGAAAACTTTAAATGCGCCTGAGAGGAGAGAAAAGTGTCAAAGCGGGGGTGTGGAGACTGTCCCGAGCTGATGAATGACGGGCTTTTCTCTGTCTAACGTCCTGGCTTCACTGGCAACTTTCTCAGGTCAAGCACAACGTTACCCTCATGATTTTAATAGCCTAGTAAGTGACTTTGCAACGCTTAAATCCCGAATTCATGATATTGCATTTAGAAAAATTGATTTCCCCTATATATTCAGCTTCTAACCACGTGCAAATTATTTAATGACTTTCAAGGGGGTGGCTTTATTCGAAGGAATTTCTGCCAGTGAACTTTCAATTACATCTCGCGCAACCCAAATTGTCTTGCGGCGCCCACATTCAGCGAACAGTTAAATCTCATATAGACGTTTTAAACCAAATAGTAAAATTATTATTACCTTGCAATATGTAAATAATTTATAGTAAAGTAATACAAATGACAGTACTTATGTTTTGTCAATATACGTCCCAGAACATGAGCAATTTAGCCTACTGTTGCTATGGATAGGCAGGTGAACTCGACTTCTGTTCTCAAGCGTCTACTTTATCTGACTTTACGACTTAACTTTTGTTGTTATTAGAATCTATGACTTTGAAACGTATACTGTAAAAAGAATAAATGCTTTTAAGACCCCCCATTTCCCATCCTGTAATGCGCCAGACTGAAATCAGGTATTTTTACCTGTGAAATGTGATGCACTTATACTGATTGCAATGCATTATTTTAATTCAGTTTGTTTTCAGTTCGTTTTTAATAGCCATAAGCCATTAAATTAGGCATGTGTGTCTTTTGCATTGCTGTAAAATATGGGCCTACATTTATTTTTGCTTTTTCTTTATTATGTCTATTTCAAGCACGTTGAAGTATCATTAATTGTGTTTGAAATATGGCATATAAATAAAACTTGCCTTGACTCTTCAGTGAGCAATTTCACATGAGATCTAGTTTACAATAAAGATAAAACATTAAAAAAAATGCTTCACAACAAAATACTATTGAACTATACTATGACATACATATCAAAAACTTTCAAACGATTCCATAATCAACGAAAAAAGTGAAATCTAGCGGACTCACCTCCGGAGAATGACTGCGCCAGGACCTCGGCAGTGAAGGCAGTTTTGGGGCTGACAGTGTTGGTCTTCTCCTCGAACAGGTGTTCCCCCAGCACGTTCCTCCAGCGGCCGTACAGGAAACTGTGCAGGATGTCTGATGTGATGATGTCGGACAGGGCCAGAGACTGCTGCTTAAATCCAGCCTTCAGAACCAGAGCATCTGCAGGCAACACTGAACCCATGATGAGCCAAATGCGAAACCCTTAACTAATGATCCCTGCGATTAAAACCCCCGAAAATATCCCCTTGCTGTTAAATTTAGACCTAATGTCTATGTTGTAAAAGGCGAATGTAATCGATGAATCAGTCTGAGGCCAGTGAAATGTGAATATGCTCTCTTCTTGCTAAGTGTCGGGAGAATATGTTTCGTCTTTCCAAGGTCCCGGTGGGCTTTATATGCGTCAGGTCTGACCCACGGTAATTAGTTATTAATGACCCTCCCCTTGTGTTCTTTAGACTTGTTCAACCAGAGGAAAAAAACGCCACACTCTTTATTGAGTGGCTACTCCTGAGGGGGTGGGGGAAGAAGGGGGAGCGATGTGTGTGTGTTGATGTTCAGGATCCAACAACCGCGTTTTGGCTTAAATAACAAGCCCCATCTCAGCACTGTGAGCTCCGCTCCAGCTGTTTGCTTCTGAGAGATGAACATGAGCACTTCTGGCATGGAAAACCTAAAGGCAAACTTGACTCTCAGCATGACGACTAGTAAAGGACCCGAGTTAAAATCTGTTAGCTGATTTATTTCGTTTGTCCAAGAGAAACTGACAATATCAAGTTAGCCTATATCAGTATTTTTAGGTGCGACTTTACTTGTAAAACAAGACAACGAGAACAGGCATAAAAATAACTAGTGGCTTTTGTCTTTCATATTTTGCCCGGTATATTTTCTTCCTGAGTGGAACTGAATTAAAAATGCCCAAGTGTTTTCTTCATTTTGTGCCACAGCATTCATCATTAGATCAATAATTATATTAAATATATATGCGTAAATAGTATCATACAGTCATAAATATTAATTCATTATTAAATTATTAAAAACATCGTACAATTAATTATGTGAAATGTATTTAGCTGAACCAACACAAGCACAAACGTCGCGTTTCTGCTTTTCTCTATTAATGTTAAATGCACAGAACTCTGTAATCATATCGAAATTACATTCGCATAAACAAACTGAATAGTTTTTAATGATGTGCTTTGGAGTACGAAAATATGCAAAGCCGTCTGGGTCAAGTATATCTTTTATTCAATCTTTTTGAGGCCGAAGTAATTTAATATTCATGGATGTTAATTTAAAGTCTTTTAGTATTGTGTGAGGTGTATATGAGCTTTTTTTCTCAATAGCCTCTTGCCTTTCCCCCTCTTTCTCCAGGGTTGATGGACTGAGACAAAATGGGCAGTTTCCCCTTTCCAACAGGGAGGACATCTTTATTCCTTCCCCGGCTTGCGGGTTTCCTATTCAGCTCTCTTCAAAATAATGCCGGCTGAATGAAAAGTGCTGCAAATCAATCTTTCATGGTGTTTTTGAGGGCAATTTGACATCCATGCACTCTTCTTTTCTTTGAGATAAGTACAAGGGGAAAAATCTGGACAAGGATGGGGTCTGGCGAGTGGAGAACTTCCAAAGAGAGATGCGAGGAGAGCGCTGAGGAGAATATAGGTGAGTGATAGGGCAAGAAAAAAGATTAGGACTCAACAGCTGCTTTTGGGGGATAACCCCCCCTCCTGGCTTTTCTTTTTCTTCGGGGGTTTCACCATCCTTGCTGAATTGGATTTGCACAAGTACAGATTGATTTGTTTTTATTGCACTATTATTGGTTTCATAAATAAGGGCAAACTTAACCTGCATGGGGTGAGAGATGCAGTCATGACTGGGCTATTACAATTAATATCGGAGAAAAAAGATCACAGAAATTTAGAGATAAGCATTTTAAATTTAAGCAAATAGAGAGGTAATTTGTGATCGATGGAATCGACTGATAAAATTCAACAAGGTTGATCATAAGTCAAGCATTTTTAAACAATATTATCGTCTGAAGAATTATGACTGATATAACATTGGTAGGCGATTTGAACTTTCTTTTGCAGGTATCGATTATTGGTTTGGGGGCTCCAACTGTAATAATCAACAAGCATTTGTATATACCGATTCGGGACAGTCTCCTCTTAGTGATTTTAAGCTTCAGTTGTGAAGGAAAAAAGCGAATATTCCTTACATTAAAAAAAAAAAAAGTATGTAACTGACTAATGTAAAAAGCTGCGTATCAAGTGGTGACAGACCTTGTAGAGCATGCAATGATAATTAACAGACGGCAAATCAGTATTCTATGAAATAATCACATGCAAAAGATGGCGTGGAAATAATTGTGATTTCAATAACAGGGTGATAAAGAAACTTGCAGCAGCGCGTAATGCCTTTTGCATTCATGGCCTTCGTCTGTCCCGCGCGTCTCGGTTGCACAAAGCTGCAAGCTGTTCCGCGGTGCTTTTATCACAACAGAAAGGAGACAAAAATCCCACAATAATGGAGATTTGCAAATGTTTTTCTATTGATTTGACTCAATGAACACTGGATTTTTAGGGCTAGGAAAAAGAGAGGACTTGGGCTAGAAAGCTGAATTGGGAGCGTGGAGGAGAGAAATGGTTTTATATGGCTGGATAAAATTTAATTAGCGTAGTACAGCCCTTGAAGGACAATAGAGGACTCAATATGTACCCAATCTGAATCTCATTGGGGATCCAGACCGCAGAAAGTCAAAAGAATTGGAAAGAGAAAAGCAAGCTTTGAGAAAGGGAAGGAGCGAGGCAGACGGCAGGTGACTGGCACGCGTAAAAACAAGAGGGACACTTTTGGCACACGGCTGATTATTTGAAAGAGAGAGAAGACAAAACAAAAATAGAGGTTTCTTCAGGTTTGGCCCACTTAGACCAGCTGAGACTAAGGAGTGAATAGAGCACAGGGACCAGAGGGGGACTGGAAAGCAAACAGAAAACGCGAAAAAGCCGAGTCACATCACACAAGTGCTTATGGGAATGTACCCAAATGTTGGAAGAAAACCGTGGCCAAGAGCAGACAGCAATATCACACGAGTATTATGCATATTCATCGTCTGTATTCGTACAGTGCAAATCAAAGCTCATATTGAGCAATTGATAGTACAGGAGCACGTGCGCAATTTCCATGGAGAGATTTAAAGGACCAAAGCATCTGGCTTGCTGCCGCTAATTTGGATTGACACTTGTACGAAAAGTAAAATGTTTGTGTTTTATCAAAGACATTATTAAATGCCTGTTTTGAGTCCAAACCCGTGGTGTAGTAGGCTATACTAATAATGCTGCTGGTCTTTTGGAAACCGAAATGGCTTAATATTTCATTTGTTACTAAAACTAATTCATTAAGAAAGAATAATATGTACTATCTGTTACACGGTCCCATAAAAATAGACAAATTGACAAGGAAATTGACATTCTTACCTTTTAGTTTAAGTTGACAGTATGTTATAGACTAATGTGTAGGCTAACGTTCAGGTTTTATAATGACTCAATTAGTCGTTTGGTGTTAAAATAATTTGGAATTAACAAAGCACTACCCAACACAATTCTCAGACGTTAATGTAATCGTAATCGACACAATTTGAATATGTAATATCCAATTTTTCAATAAATAGATATTTAAAAGTTAATACAGTTGGCTATACGTCAAAATATTAGATATTTTAATATAATATAGATATTTTTCAGATTGTCAGTAAATGTAACATAACCTGGGAGAGAGTAGCAGATTTCATGCTGGGTAACAGAGTTCCACAGGTGACAGACAGATGGCAGAAATGATACTTTATTATTATTATTATTATATAGTGAAATTATAATATTATTACTATTATTATTAATTATTACAGTCAGTTATTGCCAGGTGAGCAGAAGAAACCTTAAACTCTGCTTTGTCTCTTAGGATTTCTTGACCTAAAGATTAGCTTTATGTATATACATTGCTACTTTTAATCTTTTATAGAGAATATATTTAAGACAGATCCATGTGAAATAAATTCTTACATTTTTCACAGAGCCAGCACATCCCAAATGAAAACTGATCAGGCTAACTTAATGGATTTTCATTAATTAATACTGAAAACTTATAGGTCCAAAACTTTCCATGGTATTTTTATTCATAATACAGCATAACTGTATAACTTCATTGATCATCCAATCAGTATGCTCTGAATGCTCACACAGTTTTGTGCTGTTAATGATGGCAGTTTCTTTCAGCTTTAGTAACTGTATTATTTGTTGATTGATCTGTAAGTGTTCAATACAGATTGATTATTCTAAAGTGTCTATGAACTGCGGAATGAAGTGCTGTATAGGGGCATTTGCCCTGCATTATCTTTTCTCTAAAGTATATAAACAATCAATTAAGTGAGGATTCTTCTGAGTACATTTTAAAAGCTCATTGATAATGGAATAAAGCATGGAATGATCTAAAAAGGACCAGCATTTGAAAACAGCTGCTGATGGAGTCAGTGGGAGATAGAGACAGGTCTCCCGGTGGGTGGAGACCACAATATGCACCAACAGTGGATTTGGCAAATCAGTGTGACACAGTTCATAGTGAGAAGGATCCCAGTAGCAACCACGCAGCACAACCTCTCTCTCTTTCTCTCTCTCTTTTTTTTTTTTTTTTTTTTTTTTTGTTATAAGAGCAACAAACAATGCCAAAATGGAGTAAAAGCCATATTGCCAAACAGCTCACTGATTTTATACCATAAATTAGGATTTTATTTTTGATTAATTAGATTATCAGTCATATCATTAATTATACCTATATTTAAAATTTAATTGATAAAGTATTTAAAACTGAATTATGAGATTCAAGAACAATATTCTTTCCCATTGCTTCAAATTCTAACAATGTTTTTGTAATCAGATGTGTCACTAAAACAATTAAGACATTTTTCCCTTTCTGTTTATGGCAATTATTAATTCACTTCTGATTAATTAATTGCTGGTAATATAGCAAAACTTTTTAAAGTTCATTTGAACAGTTTTAAAAGGGTACAGTTCACCCAAAAATTCTTTAAATTCTGTTATCATTTACTCACCATCATGTCGTTCCAAACCTGTATGACTCACTTTCGCCTGCTGAGCACAAAATAAAAATGTTGTAGCAATTTTTAGTGGCCATTGACTCCCTTATGTTACACAGAAGAAAGTCATTCAGGTATAGGATGACAAAATGATGACCGAATTTTCATTTTTGGGTGAATTATCCCTTTTAAAAAAATATCCACTTAACAGCTGAATAGTGGGTAAGAAAGGGGTCCCAAACATTAATAATAAAAATAGAGCCCCCCCAACCCCACCCCACTTCTCAATTCAGAGGGACTCATTTGAAACTGTACAGCAACCAGTTACAGTTACAAAACTCAAGGTGAGAGTACAAGGATAAGCAGCAATATAGACTGAACACATCCGAAACATGTAGATGTGATGGCAATAAAACACGACCCACATCATTCATGCAGATAAGTGATGGCAACAGCAGGCAATTTCTTTTGAGAGATAAGTGCATTAAAAGAGAAGGTAAATGCTTGTAAAAAGTAAATATGGCTTTAACCGATGCCTGCATTTACATAATTCACCTATCATTTTGCAAAAAGGTAGAAAAAGGCATACCCCTCTTGGGCATTGTAGTCATTAGAGTGATCTTGACATTTCACTGGGAAAAATGTCACTGCATCAAATGATCTCAAAACAAAAGACCTCTTAGTCCACACAATAGTCCACTTACAGCTTTTCCTAAAGTTTTTTTTTCTCCCAGTACACGTCAATTTTGTGACTAATGCATTTTAGAATTAAGACTGAATGTGGTGGATAGATGTCTATTAGGGTCAGAAAAAAAAAAAAAAAAATTGTAAAAGCAAAAACCTCTTCTCCCACTAGAGCCTAAATTTTTAATCAGTGGTTATCTATGTAAAGGTCAGAGAAATAAATGCAGGCTCATCAGTATTTACCCTTCCACTTAAGAAGATATTTCCTGAAATAATCCATCTGCTTTTATTACAGTGTGGCACCACTCTCCCTACTTTCACAATTCAATTAAGGGACACCTTCTGGGTCATTACCCAATAATTACTCATTTGCTACTGATGCCAAATGTGCTTTTGGCAATGGGCTTTGTGTGTCTATTACTGCAGAGTGTGTACAGTACAGCTGCCCCGACAATTCCCATGCTGACACCCTCATAACACGGCCTTTCTCTCAGCTTCCTGTCTCAAACTTTTAAAATGGCTACTTAGCGCTCATGCATAGGACATCAATTTTAAGTTGTTGTCATCTGATGTGTAATTACTGGTAAAGACTTGATGGCTGACATCATCATCAGTCTGACCACAGATGTGGGATGTGATGCACTGCACACAATGGGCTAGGCATGAAGCTACAGTAGGTTTGATACATGCTGGCTTATATCTACAATATTAAAAATAAAGACTCAGAAAGGGGGGGTTCACATGTGGTACCATAAAGAAGAATTATTTTAGGTTCCCCAAAGAATTTTTTTAGTGAGCATTTCTTAATTAAAAGACTTTTTTTCAGTGTGAACATCATTTTAATAATCTAAAGAAGATTTTTCTAAAGAGCCTTTTGTGGAATGGAAGCGTTTCATGGATGTTAAAGGTTATCCATGAAACCAGTTGTCAATAAAAAGCTTTATTTTCAAGAGTGTAGTATATCAAAAGAAAACAAAAAGGGCTTTGATTTCAAAACTGTATTTTATGAATAGTCAATGATTTCTAAAAATCATATATAGTACATATAGTATGCATTTAGTATATAGGGCGATTAAACTTTGAATGGCTTATAGATGTCTTTGCATATTAAATCTGAACAGAAGAAGAAGAATTTTAACATTATGAACAAAGACATTTTTTGGTGAAAATAAAGTGAAATTAAAACCAAAAAGTACAGTACCGGTCAAAAGACTGGACACATTACTATTTTTAATGTTTTTGAAAGAAGTCTCTTATGCTCATCAAGCCTGCATTTATTTGATCTAAAATACAGAATAAACAGTAATATTGTGAAATATTATTACAATTTAAAATAATGGTTTTCTATTTTAATATACTTAAAATTTATTTCTGAGATGCAAAGCTGAATTTTCATCAGCCATTACTCCAGTCTTCAGTGTCACATGATCCTTCAGAAATCATTCTAATCTTCGCCAAAAATGTCTTTGATAAAATACATAATGTTGAAATACTTCTTCATCTGTTCAGATTTAATATGCAGAGACATCTATAAGCCGTTCAAAGTTTTATCGCCCTAAAAAGTGTGAACACTATGGCACAATCAAATCATTGCTCTGTTGTTTGGGCATCTTAAACTGGGGTGCATTTTCCAAAAGCATTATTACCACCATAGTTTTATGATTTGGTGTTTCCTGAAACTATAGTTCCATTGATGATTTGCAGTATCGCAAAGTTGTGTGGTTGAAACTACAGCCAGAAGCATATTTTCTTGTAACTTTCCATAATCCTGTCCACCATACATGCAGAAAAATATAGACAAATAATAATAAAAAAAATAGAAGTAGTAGTAAAAGTACTTATATATATATATATATATATATATATATATTACAATATATTATAATTAGGAATGCACCAATAGGATTTTTTTTGGTCGATAAAATACTGATTTTAACAAACAGCTGGACGATTCTGATCACTTTTTTTTTATCATGTTTTATTAGCAAAGTTAAAAAACCCATGCATAAAGGTATACTATCTAGTTTATTGCTGGATCATCAAATCATCTTCATTGAACATGGATTGGATCCATTTAACATTCAACAGGGAAACATAAATAGCCTACAACAGAACAAAAATGCAAATGAAATAAACAGTGCTATTCAGGTAGGTCTAACTATAGTTTTCAGGTACAGAAATTGAACAAAGTAATCAAATGTAAGATAACACTGCTGTATAAATTAAATATATTAATCCTTATTAAAGTTACAAAAGTTATTTAGTCAAGAGCAGTGAGCAATTTTTTTGTCTTTTGTAGTTTGATTAACAAAACAGACCTCAGCGCATCAGGAATATTACACTGCTGTCACTTAGAGCTGCACAGGTCTAATATACTGATACACACGTGCGTTTTATTTTCTCAACTGTTCACGTTCACTTAAAGGGTTAGTTCACCCAAAAATGAAAATAATGTCATTAATTACTCACCCTCATGTCGTTCCACACCGTAAGACCTTTGTTAATCTTCAGAACACAAATTAAGATATTTCTGATCAAATCTGATGGCACAGCAAGGCCTGCATAGACAGCAATGGTATTTCCTCTCTCAAGATCCATAAAGGTACTAAAAACATATTTCATAAATCAGTTCATGTGAGTACATTGGTTCTACCTTAATATTATAAAGCAATGAGAATTTTTTTGTGTGCCATAACCAACTGTATTGAATAGGATACTCGCCAAGATGGCCATTTTTATATAATTTTGTCCGTTAATTCAGTTTAAGCACTGTCTGAGACATGGCTTTCTAGGTGCGTGCTTTGGATGTTTGCGCACACAAAACTTCTCACACAGTAGTTGAGTACCAAATTGAGTTCTCTTTCGCATCTTTTTGCGCTTGAATATTTAAATGGGCAAGGCTTAAAAACACAATTTTGTGACAATGCAGCACTGTCCCGAGCATCATTCACGCTGGCACCGGGCCTGCTATATTTTGTACAGGTTTCATTTTGTTTGAGAAGGTATTTAATAATTTTACCCAGAGAAAAATGCCGGATTATGCAACACACTTTATAGAACTCAATGCCTTCACACAGTTAATTAATCAAAACTATATTATTAGTTGATAGGGATATGCGCAATGCAATCACGCTACACTGACAACTAATGTTAATGTCTGGATAGTCATGTTTCTCTGAACATCGTACAGTGGCTTTCAAGCAGCAAGCTACGTATTTGCTGTAAATGCACGGAGAAGTGTTTGGGAAACCTGTTTGAAATAATCCTTATTTTTCACAATTCCGTTTGAAAAATGACATACTTCAGCTTTAAGTCTTCTTTTTATAATATTTAAAGAAAAATGGTAATTTCCAAATCTAAATGAATTTGGAACATAACTTTGAACCTTATGGGCAAAAATATTTACTAATGTTCATTCTAAAAAATGTCACCAGGGCATCCTCTTGGCATTCATTGGCATGTATTGCTTCATTGTACAAATTGCTGCCGGTTGTTATGCAAAGGTGAATATAAAAAGAGCGTTGAGTGCTCCTGTTCCAACACGGCCTGATAAAAGGCCTGTGACTCCTCTCGACATTTTCCACTAACATCCATGAAAATCAGAGACAAAAACAGACAGTGGTCCCAGCCTGGAGGAGAAAGAGCATTTCAGGAACACCAGCAGCGTATACCACCCCCATCACGACCTATGTGCGGGGGTTGCATTTCAACAACAAGCAAAACAGAACCGATTCAGCAGGGGTTATAAAGGGAAAAATCCAGGAATACCCCCCCACACACACCCTTTTTTTAGCTTGGCAGATTGTGTGTATTCATGAATCGGTTTCCCCTTTCTGCAAAAAGTCCCTCAAAGACCAGACAGCACCCTCTTCAACGGGCCAGGCTCGAAAAGAGTCAGCCAGAGATGTCCGAACATCAATTACATGTTTGTTCACTTTTGGGTGACACACAGTTGACCCAGGGTGAACTTACTCTGAAAAGGCAGTAAAAAAAGCCTCCTCCTCCTGTTGGCCTTCTCCCAGTGCCAATAGACTACCCTCGGGCCATTAACCCATTGTCAACCAAATGCAACTTCTGCATTAATGAAGCCATTATGAGGTCTACAGTCAGAGAATGAGAGAAATAAAGACACCGACTATTCAATTCATAGAGTGGGCCTTGGCAAGAGGACATAATAAGAGACTCTCAATGAAGCAGGTTAGGGGTGCCACAAGAGAAGGGAGGCTGGGCGGACAGCTGCGTAAAGGAATGTCAAATGGCTAAGTCGCAAAATTGGTCCGTTCACGAGGATTCGGCTATGTGCGAAAGCGATCCGTTTTGAGGATTTGGCAGACGATTTATGCAAAAGTGCATTTTAGCATTTCAGCATTTCATGACTTCCCTGGGAATCGAACCCACAACCATGGTGTGTTCGATTCCCAGGTTGAGTTACAGCAACAAAAGAAAGCTTAATCAAACTTTTCATTATGCATTTCTCATGACAACAATGAAAATTATTTATAGGAACTGAATGTTTTGAAAGTGCTTTATACACTTGACTCTACTTTAAGGACTTTGCAGGATCTCTTGTGCGAAACTAGAGCACCCAAGTGGCATGGCAGTCTGACAAGGGCGGGTCCAGCATGGCGCTGACTGTGTGAGGTATCGTAAAGACATTAATCACCTCCGCAAAAAGATCCGCTGACAGCACCCAGACCGGCTGACTTCCAGCCATATTGGCCTGTTTCTTATGTTAATGCAAGTATGGGGCCCTCTAAAACCAGGTCTATTTGTCCCATTCACTTCCACACAGAAGGCACTTGACATTTCTATTGCTTGCCTTTTTTTCTTAACTATCATAGTTAGAGCTGCTGCCCATCCATCCATCCCTGCCCTCCAACACAAACACGGCCACCACCGCTCATTGCACACTCACTGCGACCAACGGCCCGTCCCTAAATGGTCAATGACTTTTAAATAGCAGGCAATAGAGTGTACGTGAATGGCAAATCAGCTAATTTGACTCTGTCATTCACTCATTCGAGTCCATCGCCTTGAAAACGGCTTTCATTTAAAGCCTGAAGCAATCTTCCAGATGATTGAGGGCTGTTATTATCAACCTCAAACAATTAATGTCACATTACTTTACATGCATTATCCCCTTCATTAAGCACTTTACGTAGGGAGCAAATGGTACTTTTAAAAGCCATATATACATGAGTGGAGAGAAAGAGAATGAAAGTCAGAGAGAGAGAGAAAGAGAGTGGGAGAGAGCGAAAGAGACAAAGATACAGACACACACACACACACACACTCACTGGCCACCCAGGTGTATAGTCCTCATTATGAAACTTAAAATGACTTCCTTTCTAAGAGATGAACTGGGAAAATATTGAAGCTCTACGGGAAGAATTAACATCATAAATCCTATTCAATCATCTCAAGCTTTATGCTAGAAAAGTCAGTGTTTTAAAATGTTACTTATACTTTAAAAGGAAGAGCCTGCATGGCCTCATAGTAAAGACCAATACAGTACAACAAATATTATCATGAAAACAATTTAGAGAATAATTATAAGCAATGGTAAAACATCAAGTCAGGTCAGAATCATTTAGGCATCATGTGGAGAAGGTTGAACAGTGAGATTCTCTGATTTGTGTTCTGAAGAGTGATAGGAATATATAAGACAACTCTTATTGATATCATCTTGTCAATACATTGGGTAAATTAAGTAGGTTTCACTTGTACTGTCTAGTCAAGCTGGTTACCCACTGTGAGGGGAGAATGAGAAAAAAAAAGATGATGAGAGAGACAAATTGAGAAAATGATTGGACAATATTGTAAGTTAATCTACTTTCTTATCTTTCTTAAAAAACTTAATACAAAAACAAATTCCATAGCTGTCGGGCCAAAACACCAAAATGAAAGTGTAATGATCCAGGACAGATCTGATGAAAATGGAATGAAATGGCTATGTCAATATTTTCTATAACAGACTCCCAGTTGGGCGCTTGTTGCAGCAGTGGGTTCAGAATACACGATAGACCCTCCAGCACCTTAATACTCATAGACTGAGAAGCTAGCTGATAATATCTTAGCCCTCCTCATCTTTCATGTTCAGCAGTGGGTAATGAATCTTTGTGCATATTGAAATTACTGACTGAACAATAAATGACTAAACGTGCCAAAGATGCAATGTGCCAAATTGTGGATGGAAGCGTTGACAGAATTCTTCAGCCTAAAAATGAATTCAAATGCTTCCAGGTGTCAGAAAAACAATCATAGTTATCCCATGAAGGAATTGGCAAGTCACCTCTGAGTAGTGTAAAAAATCCATGCTTGTTATTAAGCCTCAACATGGATTAATTGAATTGGTTAAATAAATTGCATCATATTATAAAACATATTAAAATAATGGGGCAGAAAGAATGTTTGGATGATTACCTTTGAAATTCATCTCATTTTGTAAAAACAAACAAACACACACACACACACACACAAAAAAAAAAAAACATGTTGGTGAAATCTATGGTACCATACTGAGTATTCTGGCACATATACAGTACTGTGCAAAAGTCTTAGGCCACCACCAGCTTTGTTGTTTTAGCAAAGTTTTAATGACCATCCATATTTTTTTCTTGGTCTTTATTACAAAGCAAACAGAAAATACAGGAATACAAAAAAAAAAAAAAAAATCAGAACAAAATGGCTTCTTTAAGCAAAAATCAGTATTTAGTGTTACCTCCTGGACTTCTTCCAGTTTCTCAAAGAAGAAAATCTGAGAAACCTCTCATCAAATTTTGAAAGTTTTCTTGGCTTTCCAGTCCTTTTCCATTCCATTTAGGTTTAAGAGAGCCAGGTTCTTGCTATTGCTCAAGTGTAAGGGGAGATCGCTAAATACTTGCCACTTTAGCCTATAGAAGTCTTTTTTTTCCTGATTTTTTTCTGTTTTTTTAATACTGCATACAAAATTTCTGTATTTTCTGGTTATATGCTAATAAAGAGACTGAGAAATAATTATATATGGTCATTATACCATTGCTAAAACAACGTCTAATGGTGGCCTAACAATTTTGCACAGTACTGTATGTTCATTGTTAGTGAATTATACACTGTCACATTTTTTTTTTTTTCTCGGTGTATGCTGATTACACTGAAAAACAAACCGGAAACAATTTTCACTCAGAAATTTCTTGTCAATTTCAAAAATAATTACAAAGTATCGCAATAACGCATTGAATTAAAAGTGAAATTTTTAAGAAAACAGACTTAAATGACATCACAAAACGTACTTCACTACTCCTTGTTATATTTACAACTTCGAAAAATAATTTTTACAGTGTACTGTATGTGAGAGAATACATTTGAACAAAGCTTGCAAAAATATGTAAATAAGAGCTTTGTGCGAAGACACTCGCTGTTCAGGAATGTCTACAGTAGACCCTCCGTATTGCAGGATTTCGTCTGTGTATAATCTCGCCTTTGAAGCCTGCCGTGTTTCCCTCATCACAAACATTTTTGTCCTCAAACTGAGCTCAGTCTGAACTTAATCCAGTGGATACTTCACTGAACCTTCAGAGACATTATGGCATGGTTCCTTGTTTCCCCCTCTCTCCCATGGAGTATATTTACCTACAATAGGAAATAATTCAGGGCCTGGGGATCATAGATGAAAAGATCAGTGCCAGTGGACAGTGCCATCATATCGCACAATAGTGTACGTCACTCACGGGCTAACTTAAGCCTCTTTCCATTTCTTTTAGGATGGTTAAGATCTCCTTCTCTGTTTCTCTCAACAGGACAAGCGGTGAGAGGGTCAGAGAGTTGGCAAACTCGCATGTTAGCCAGACGCTCTATTCTCCAACTGTTTGCCATTTCAAGGTCCTTTTTGCATTTTTGCTGAAAGGACTCCAGCATGGCTGAGACTTAATGGATGGCCCGACAAATAAAAATTTTTGCATACCAACTGTCACTTTTTATTTTTTTTCTGTTTGTCTTTGAGCGCCGAACACACATTGTGTAAAATGTTTTTTTTATGAGTGGATTTAAATAAATTTAAAACACTGCTAAGTCAAAAATACCAGGGATTTATGAGTACTCCAGTGGAGGTTTTTTTTAAAGCAGGGCATACTTCCATTTCATGCTTTACTCATTATATTTTTGTGTGCAGATCATTTGAGGCAAGACAGAAGATGTGTGAATTTGCAGGAATTTCATAAATGAAATGAATGAATTTAATAAATAAGTGGAGTATTTTAAATCATTCAAACTTCAAAACCTGCAAATATCTGCATTCATTGTTGAAAAGCTGTATATTGTCATGCTTAATGAGTCATATTCAAAGAAAGCATAATTCCCTGACATCCCTGAGAAGCTGAAAACACTGCTTTCCACCTGTCCATATCAATGTCTTAAAGGTTTAATTAGCCAGAGAATGCCAGCATTCAAACCCTCCAGGTGAGTCATTACTCTAGCTAACGTGGCAGCCCTTTCCTTTTTAAATTCACAGCTTCTACAATTTAGGCTTATGACATTTATCTCAACATATATGACCTGCAAAAGATGCCTCTATGGGTTCAGCTAAATGTTATAGCCCCCCTTTTAAAAATGTTAAGCTAAAATATCAACTAATATGGTTAAAAGATTGTTTCAAAGTCATACAATGCATTTTCTCAAAACTTACATAAGAAAATACAGTACAAAAGTGGTTCTTAGTCAGGGGGCCTCAAGATGACATAAAATGGTTTAAAATAACAAAACAGGCACTAAAATAAACAAAAACAACAAACATTATTTTAATTCACCTTCTCAACAACCTCTTTGAAGAACCTGAATTCACAGTGTTGCTTATTTGACGAAGACTAATTTTAAGTGTAATTTCTAAACTTTGAAAAGTCAAATAAATTATTAAAATCTTATAACTCCATGACCATCTTTATAATGAATATAAATCTTTCTAATTATTCAAAGCTTTGATGTATCATTTGAGATATGAAATATACTTGCTGCTCTCTCTGATCTTGTACAATGTACTTAACTGCATCAGGATCTCAACTGATACATCAAATATTACAGATTAAAATCCATGGACAATTCTGAGTTGAAAAAAGCCTGAAATTTACCCTGGTTTGAATGTCCAATTAAGAACGATGTTATAATTTCTATTTCTGGAGGAGGGAATTCACTTTCACATACACAATACCCTTCTCAGCGAGTCTGATAGGTGATCCTCATGGAGGAAGCCTGACTTGCACCTTAACGGCCCGAAATCCAACCCCCAGAACCAAAGTGAATGAGCTCAATGCATCTCCTCCTCTGACCCCTCTGAGTGACAGAGGTGACCCAAGACCTGCCCTGGTCACACACCTGGCCTGTAGGTCCAGATGGCACTGATTGGGGCGATAAGACAGATAAGAGATGCATTCTTACTGTAGTGGCATGTGTGTGTGTGCGAATGTTAGGGTGAGGGGAATATCACATTACTTTCTCTTGCATGGTGATAACTTATCTACATAGTGAGAGTGAGATGCAGTAGTTAACAGAATGTGACTGTTATAGGGTGCACCAGTGGTTAGAGGTAGTGATGGGATAAATAATTTATCAGTTCCATTTGCCAAATAATAGAGACAATAATATTTATTTTTCTTGTAATGACTTTTCAAATTCTCTTTAGAGGTGGCATAAATGTAATACAATAACTGTCAACATATTTTACTCATCAAAATTTAGAAAACACTACTGACAAAGTGCATATTGTTAGCTACATGCTGCTGCCATATGCAGTAACTACTCATTTCTGTCTCACTATAGGTTTTGTGTTTGATTTACTAAAAAGAACTGACTCATTAGAGTCATTCTTTTGGGAATCGGACTACAGGGGTTGGCTGTTCGTTTCTGATGAACTAAAAAGAACCAGCTCATAAGAGTAATTCGTTCAGGAGTCAGTGTACAGTGCTTGAGC
Organism: Hypophthalmichthys nobilis; assembly: GCA_037950665.1. NCBI lineage: Eukaryota > Metazoa > Chordata > Actinopteri > Cypriniformes > Xenocyprididae > Hypophthalmichthys > Hypophthalmichthys nobilis. The sequence continues at coordinate 31,943,756 of CM075468.1, read as the reverse complement.
CATATGTCTCATAAAAGTTAAAAAAAAAAAATCAGAAGTACTACGGTTGTGCCAAATGTTTAGCAATGTAGGGGTGTTGCTGCACCACTGATGGACCCTTTTCACAGACCCACGACACATTTCACAGTTAATAACATTGTACAGTAAATGGAGTCTTTATTTTTTTTAACGCATGTACATTTATAACACTATACCTTGTTATATGTTGTTTTATTACCTTGACATTAAATTACAGAAAACTGGTTAACGCTGCTCTAATACAGCAGGGAGTGAGGGAGTGACGTTTGAAGTTTTTTCAGGAAAAAAAAAATATATATATATATATATATATATATATATATATATATATTTTTTTTTTTTTTTTTTTTTTGCATGGTATTCTGAGTGAGAATGCACATGCACAAACTGCAAATAGTTAACATTCAGTTTCAGTATTTATTTATTTATTTAAGTTCTCAGTTCCCAAACCTAGTCAAAGGCATAAAAGTTTCATATGGTGACTAATTTTCTTTGAGCAAATAGTGGTTCACTTAAAAAAAAAAAAAAAAAATCTACAAAAGAAGCAGTAGGACAAAACAAGTCAGACTTTGTCTGACAATAAAGTTACATCATCATCATCATTATCATCAGTATGCTACCAGACCTAATTACTAACACTATTAACACACTTTTACAGGCTGTAGCTCCTCCCCTCTAGGACACATCGAGTGGACTAATTAAGGAAAACAAATTAATTACACAGAAAACAAACAAGTGTCATGGCATACTTCATCAGTTGATATAGAGTATAGGCCTACAAGCAAAAAAAAAAAAAAAAAAAATCAGCCACTCCCTGCTTTCTCCCTCTGATGTCACAGCTGCCCAAGAGTGATTTCACTTACTGGTGAAAATGATGGTCTACGTTTTTCACGGTTGGGCTGTTCTGCTAATTACAACGTCAGACAAGTAGGTAAGTCATATCATTATCAGGCCCATGGCTAAAATTCACAAGCCCTGAGATACAATTTATGGGTGTGCCTCATCTCCCCTGGGCCCAATGAATGACTAAACTATATCACAAAAAGACATTCTTATATTTTCCTCCCTGATAATGGCCCTGAATATTATATTGTTGAAATGACATCATAATGTTATTAAATATGATGTCTAATCTCGATTTTAATGTCTATTACAATGTGTAATTAGGGCCCAAGCGCCGATGGTGTGAGGACCCTATTGTAATTGCTCAGTCAATTCTTCTTCTCCGTAATGAATCGCATTTTTGAGGGCCTTTGAGGGCCTTTCAATTAAGTGCCCTTCGCGCTACGTTTCACGTACAGGTATGAAATTCGGTAGACACATGTAACAGCCTAATACCTACAAAAAAGTCCCGGGGTGCAAAAACTTCACATGTTTGATAAGAGTCCTGGCCTAAAGACATCTATATGCCAATATTCAGTTAGTCATAGCGCCAAATGTTGGCAACAGGAAATGGCATGCACTGTAATTCACTCCCAGACACATATTTAAATAAGCCATGAAGTACCAAACATGCTAGAAACACGTTAAATTATGCAACACTTGGCTAAGTGCTAAAGTGTGTGATTAATGCCACGAAACAGGAAGTTGTTGTAACTCAGGCATACAATGTCCGATTTGCTCCAAACTTCAGGTTTGATATAGTCTTAGCCTGAAGACATCTACATGGCAATATTCAGTAATAGTCAAAGCACCACCCATTGGCAGCAGGAAGTGTGGCACGTCGAAATGACTTTGCCATATTTCTCTCGTATTTACTCGCTTACATGCATGTCGCCCACAATTTTCACGAGGTGGCGGTGGCCCCGGGTGCGAGGGCCCTTTCATCGCTGCTTGCAGCTTTAATATAGTGTTATATCTTTATACACCAAATTATTATGCAAGTGAAAAAAAGGGTTGTTCCACATTATTAAAGGGATAGTTCACCCAAATAGTATATAAGTCAATGGGGCCCATCAACTGTTTGGTTACCCATGTTCTTCAAAATATCTTTTATTGTGTTCAGCAGAAGAAAACAATTCTTACAGGGTTGGAACAACTAGAGTGTGAGAAAATTATGACAGAATTTTACTTTTTTTTTTTAAGGTGAAATATCAATTTAAGCAGTCACAGTTCTCATATGATGAGGAAGAAAGATCTTTCTGAAGATGAAAAGCCTGAAATAGTACAATGTCTTGCAAAAGGCATGAAAACTGATATTTCACTAAAAATGATTAGAAATGATCAAACTTTCGGAAGATCTGTGAGTGATTCACAGCACAGAAGAATTAGGACAGATAAAGGCTTATTAAGAAATGTTTCTGTCAGACAAATTAATGCTATTAAAAGGGCAGCTATAAAAAGCCACCCCTATGCAAGAGGGTGTCAAAATGACCTCTCCAAGATATGTGGAGTTCCTAACCGACCATTTTCCGGCATGGTATAAAAAGAAGAACCGTATCTTCTGAAGGAAAATTATTTTCATGCAGGACAATGTACCATCCCATGCTGCAAAATATACCATTGACTCCACGGTTAAAAGGAGAAAAAATCATGATGTGGTCACCATCATCCACTGACCTCAGTCCTATTGAGAACCTGTGGAGCATCCTTAAAAGGAAGATCTATGAGGGTGGGCGGGAGTATATCTCAAAACAGCAGCTCGGGGAGGCAATATTAGCATCCTCAAATTAAATACAGGCAGAAAGTTCAATAGATCAGAGTTAAAACCATCTCAAAGAAGGGCTGATATATTTATATGTAACTTGAACTGTAAATAGTTTTTTTTCTTTTAAATTTTGTTGTTTTTTGAAAAATGATCTGTTCATGCAACACAGATTTATGTCAAAATAACAATAAAGCTGTCATTATCAGTTCTTTCACATGTAATAACATCCATATTGTAATATAATTGTTGAGGATGAAAGAATCCTTAATCATACTGAAAAAAAAAAAAAAAAAAAAAATGATGTGTACAATAATTTGGAACACAGTGTATAATAAAGCGTTAAAGGGTATAATAAAGTGTTTGGCCTTTTTTTAGGCCAAAAGCCGAAAATGAGGCCTTCTTCTGAGTTTGTGTCCATATTTAATATCCACAAAAATATCCATATTTAACAAGTTATAAAGTAAAATATCTAGCCTCCGCCAGACCACCTTCTGTATTCAACTTACGAAGAAAGTGTAATGCCTCTCGCAGTTCAAAAACGCAACATCTTCATATTGTCGGCCTGAAGTGGCAACACTCACCGGTCTGTGAGAGTGACCTCTTCAAAGTGAAAATGAACCCTTTTAACAACAGGATTCTCAAATAACTTGAATTGCTTTACATGAGAATTAGAAGTGAGTTTTGTAAACCTCAAATTCAGAAGAGCGTCAAATAACTGCAAGACATTAGAATCAAGAAGTACCATTCAAAGATAAACTCAACAATGGTAATGCTGGGCTACAGAGTCATTTGGTAAATTATCAAATCTTCCTGAGGAGAGAAACGTCCCAAAAGCAATATTTCCTTTCAGAACAAAAACCCACATCTCACTTGCATTCACTAAGTGAAATCTGTCTTCAAAAGGCAAGAGGCCATCGGAGACAAATTGCCTTCATTCTTACTAAAGGAAAGCATTACAAAAGAAGCCAAATGAAAACAAAATTACTTGAGGTAGGTATCCGGCTGAAATGACAACACATAAAAGCTCTGTGGAAGAAAAGAAAGAAAACAGTTTCCGTTCTTGTAAGAAATCGTCAATTGGATCTCCGGAGGGTACTCTTCTGTCTTATTACCTTCCCCCTTAGCTTTTATTCATCTATGTATCTGTATTTTAAATGACTCAATTACCCAGGACCCTGTGGTGAAAATTACATATGTTTCTCCCATGTTTCCTTTTTGGGGCTGGGGCATAGGAGACCTCGGTGTGCCTGAATCCCTCCCCCGCCCTCTTTTTCTGGCTCGCCTTTCTTCATTGCTCTCTTCTCTTCCACCATCTGTTGCAAAATGCAAAAATATTGTGGATGCACAAATCCACAGTGAGAAAATCTCATGGAAAGATGTTTCGGCACACTGTATAAAATTATCATAATTTTAATGGCAAAAGACTGTAAAAATGCTATGATAAAAACCTGTTAATTGGCTAATGGTAACTGTAATAAATCTAATGGACATTTCATGTAATTTTACAGCAAAATACTGTTAAATTTACCATTTTTGGAAGTGAAAAAGAACAAGTCACCTTTAAATTTACACAGAAAAAACATAAATCACCATTCCCAGAATTCCCTGTGTGACAGGCCACATTTGGTGGTTTTTCATTGAAATGACTCTTCTTTGTTTTTTCTTATCAGTAATGTACATTAAGGTTTTATGACAGATATTAGTACTTCATTGGGTTGGTATTTTAACAGTTATTGATCAGTTAATAAATAACATTTTTTTTAGTTAACTGTAAATTTAAGTTAAATCCGTAAAACCTAAAATGTTGCTATTATATTTTTTATGGTAGAAGAACAACAACACCTGTTTTAATACCATAAATTATATATTTTTTTTTAAAGTGCAGCTTTTATAATAATATTAATAATCATCATCATAATAATTCATATCCCATCAAACCTCGCATGAACTTTCTGTAAACCAGCGCATGTGTCGTGTTTGTGACTGGCTTTGTTAGTTTTTATATTTGCCAATTAAATGAAAATGGATGGAAATCCATTTACTTTCTTAAGTTTTTTAGATCTGTATCTCTTATTTCGAACACTCCACCAGTATTTCTCAGACTAGCATCCTTAGATTTCCCATCTGTCTCTATTAATGGAAGGCTTTTCATCCTTGAACTGAAGCAGTTTTACAAGAGTCAGTCCATTTTCAAGAGAAATGGCTTTTTAGTGGACTCATTATGCGTTCCTACGTTACAGCTCAGCCTCAGGAGTTTGTTTGCCGTAATTGGCTTACCATTGTCTCGCTGAAATCTCCGATATTTACACACATGCAGCAACACATTTGACTTTGTCAAACACCATCAACAGACCACAGTAGACCATCCTCTGCTGAGTCCCATCTGGAAATGCCTGCATCCTTAAGAGCCTTTAGCCATTAAGGACACACTTGCATTTCTTATTGGTTATGATTGTTTTATCCCACTGCGAAGAGGGAAAAGAGGTTTTGTGGAAGCACTGTTAGTGGGCTGATGTCACATGTGACCTGCACGACGCTCTAAGGCACTCTTAGGGTTGTGTTTTGTCTGCTTTTGTGTGGAGAGCACTTGAGTGTCCATGATTTTCCACTTGGTGAGGCCTCTTTACACAGCCCAACACAATCAGAAGCTGTGTTGATTGAGTCAACACCCCGTCCCACACACAAATATGTCACACTGAAGCATTCACATGCTTAGATAAACAATTGCGTGAAGAACAGCATGTGCACATACACTTGCACATCTCACAGCAGATTGGAGTGTAATGAACTGAATATTTATTACACTTCAAAACATGAGAGGTTTGCAGAACCTAAAAACAGTTTGCATAGGTTTTTTTTTAGTTGAATACATTCACTTAATTTTTGTAAGTAAAAGACTTGACTGAACTTTAAATGTCAAGCTACCATGACTTAAAGGGGACCTATTATGCAAAATTCACTTTTATAAGGTATTTGAACACAGATGTGTGTGTAAACAACCAGCTTATGATGGTAAAAATCCACCCAATACTATTTTTTATAATCCTCATAAATCATTATCAATCTCTCCGAACATGCTGTTCCAGATTTCCCCATACTCCTACGTAAAAATAGGGAAACCCCACCCACGACTGGTGACGTTCTGCCCTGTTAGCACAGATACCACCCTGAGTGAGAAGCACAGAGTCCGCCATTTCTGCTTACTTGCTGTATCAGATATACAATGTCTGTGCCAAAAAACAAAACACAACAACAACAACAAAAAAACACATTACAAATACTCAGTTGTTGGATGTACCAATGAACATACGAGGCTCCATAGACTCCCACCATCTGAGTCACTGAGGACACCGTGGTTGTTTTCAGTGCTGCCAATCTAGCGACTTTTTGGACAAACCTCAGTAACTTTCCAAATGTCACCAGCAGTTTGAGCACAAGGTCTTGCGGGAAACGCTGCCGTCACACCTCTCAGCGTCTACTCTGTTCAGTGAGTGGCTGAAAGGATCAGCAGCACATACCGTTGAGTGCACGGCATCTGACAGACGTGAATGAGTGAACCACACACGAGCACACAGTGTTGCCCTGGACCAAACACTATTTCTGATTCTCCTTTGTTTTATATTTAAAGAATTTAGTTTGACAGTTTTGATTTCCATTTTTCTCGTGTGCTTATCACTTATATTACTCACTATCCGAACTCACTATCACAGTTTCCGAACTCTCTGAATTTATATAATTTACATATATATAAAATATATATTTTATAGGAAATTTCCTATATATATATATATATATATATATATATATATATAGGAAATGAGAACAGCTTTAATTGACATATATATTATATTATATTGTATTAAAGTATGTATGTGTAATATGTAAGAATTTTGCAGTAAAATATCCAAAAACCACTTGGCCAGTGTTATATATTTTGTTCACTTGAGTACTTACAATATACCAAATGTTTGCAACTATTTGTAAATCGTTTGAAAATTGCAATTTTAACCAAGGCTCTGGGACATGCGAGGAGTCGCCTGTCAATTGCGTCATACCTGCGTTACCCTCGGTTTCCGGTTTTATTTTGTAGAAACCATGGAAACACCAAAGATGCTTTAATATTTACGTTTTAATAGACAAGGGAACAACTGTTTTGATATATTTATAGACAGAAAAACTAATTATTGTTATATAGCTCAACACGTTTAGTCTTATTGTTTATTGTGCATCAGGACTCTCTAAGCTTCGCTGATACTTACCTTCTCCACTCCAGCGTGTTTCCCCAGTCTCTGTGCTTCGTCATCTGTGTGTGAGTTCACCTACCATCTCTGTTTGTCCACCCAGCTACCAACCGTCTGCCATCAGCTATCCACCAATGTGCAAGACCAAGAACAGTATTAGTACTCCAGTTATCACTTCTCAAATTTAATTCTACCATTCACTTACTGGAATATCGTACTGGAATATCTGTGTCAAACCTGCCATTCTCCAATAAACATCTATCTGTTGAATTCCTGTTGTCTCCTACCCTTCTGTCCGTAACAGAAGACCGGACCAACACTAGCAGCACACAGCATGAGTTCTCCGGATCCCTTTCAAGATCTTGTGGATGGTCTCCGTCGAGTACTCACCGCCAGTCCACCGACACCTCCACCAGCGCTCACTTCCATCAACTCCGCAGTTTCTCCTTCACCACCGGTGTATGCCAGTCCCATGGCCAAACCAGCGCCCTTCTCTGGCTCGGCGGAGGACTGCAACGGCTTCATCCTGCAGTGCTCAATAGTCCTGGAGATGCAGCCGCTATTATACCCTGACGATCGCTCCAAGGTAGCTTTTATCATATCAGTTGAATGGTCGTGCACTACAATGGGCAGAAACAATTTGGTCGCAAAACGGACCTGTTACTCAGTCTCTTACCAGCTTCATCACTCACTTCAAAGAAGTTTTCGGCAGACCCGCTGGAAATTCGTCAGCTGGTGAGCAACTCTACCATTTAAAGCAAGGTTCAATGTCTGTTAACGACTATGCCCTCAGGTTTAGGACTCTCGCTGCAGCCAGTGGATGGAATGAACAATCATTGCTCACTACCTATCGTCAGGGTCTGGATCCCAGAGTGTGGCTGCATCTCGCTGCATACGAGGATTCCGCCGGGCTTGAACGTTTCATCCAACTCTCCATCAGATTCGCCACTCGTATGCAGTCGTGTCTTGAAGAACACCAGGGCCAGTCATTATGCACACCACCACTCCGCCAGCCAGAACCCATCAGCCCTCCAGAACCAGTCCACGAACCCGTGCAAATGGAGAATAATAGGCTGACTTTCGCTGAGCAGCAGAGGCGACTGACCCGGGGGTTATGTTTATATTGTGGAGCAGCTGGGCATGTCATCTCCACATGCCCCACTTGTCCTCCTCGTCCCATGGTGAGTGCCGTTATTCCCTCCATTAAGAAAATGAAGCCACTCACCACTATTGTAATGCTTACTGCTGTCGATATTTCCATTCCAGTCAATGCTCTCCTCGACTCCGGGCCAGCCGGCAACTTTATCTCCGCCCTCTGCCGCCAGCTCAAGCTCAAGACCACATCTACGCCGTCCATCTACCAGATCCACTCCGTGATTGGCAAACCACTCAGCTGTAAACGGGTTCATTTGTGTGCTGGTCCAGTTAAACTGCAAGTTGGATTACTACACGTGGAACATCAACATCTCCTGGTTCTGGAGGATTCCACCGCTGATGTGGTTTTAGGGTGCCCGTGGCTAGAGCAACATAATCCCATCATCTCTTGGAAAACCGGCGAAATCCTGAAGTGGGGCAATAACTGTTTCCAGAACTGTTTTCCTCTCCTGCCTCAGCCTCCCGCTCCACTTCCCGAGTCGCTTCCTGTCTGTACTACCTCCATAGAAAGCCCAGCAGAAAAACGTTCTGTGGATATCCCTCCTTGTTACGCCCCCTTCAGTAATGTTTTCTGCCCGAAGAAAGCCTCCAAGCTGCCTCCACATCGGCCATGGGACTGTGCCATCGATCTGCTTCTGGGTGAGTCAGTGGGTCCGTGGGAAAATATATCCTTTATCCATCCCTGAGCAGAAGGCCATGGAGGAGTACATAGAGGAGGCTTTACATCAAGGCTACATTCGTCCTTCCACTTCCCCTGCTGCTTCGAGCTTCTTCTTCGTGGCCAAGAAGGACGGAGACTTGCGGCCTTGTATTGACTACCGTGCCCTCAATAAAATCACTGTTAAGTTCCGCTATCCTCTTCCCCTTGTCCCAGCGGCTCTCGAACATATCCGCGGTGCCACTGTCTTCACCAAGTTGGAACTCCGCAGCGCATACAACCTCATCTAGATACGTGAGGGGAACGAGTGGAAGACAGCTTTTGTGATCCCTACTGGTCACTATGAATATTGCGTTATGCCGTATAGCATAATCTCACGCACCTGGTCAACGCCCCCTCCGTATTCCAGGACTTCATCCATGAGGTGCTCCAGGAGTTTCTCCACAAGTTTGTCCTGGTCTACATTGATGATATACTGATCTACTCCCGGAGCATGGCCGAACACCGCCATCACGTTGCGGAGGTCCTGAAATGCCTGAGAGAGTTCCAGCTATTTCTCAAGGCAGAGAAGTGCTCCTTCCATCAACCCTCAGTGCAGTTCCTTGGATATGACATCAGCAGCAGTGGCATCCAAATGGACGAGGGGAAGGTAGCAGCCATCAAGAACTGGCCCACTCCATCCACCATCAAGGAACTCCAGAGATTCCTCGGATTTGCTAACTTTTACCAAAGATTCATCCAGAATTACAGCTCCATAGCATTTCCACTTACTAACCTCCTCCGTAACGAGCCCAAGTCTCTGTCCTGGTCACCAGAAGCCAACGAAGCCTTCAACACCCTGAAAGAAGCATTCACCAGCACACCGCTCCTCGTTTACCCCGACCCAGAGAAACCCTTCGTCATGGAGGTAGATGCCTCTACCACCAGAGTTGGAGTGGTGCTCTCGCAGCAGCAGGGGAATCCAGCCAGACTCCATCCATGTGCCTTCTTCTCCCGCAAACTCAGCCCAGCGGAAAGAAACTACGACATAGGCAACAGGGAACTTCTAGCCATCAAACTGGCCATTGAAGAGTGGAGGCATTGGCTGGAGGGTGCCAAGCACCCGTTTACCGTACTCACTGACCATAAAAACTTGGAGTACCTGAGAGATGCTAAAAGACTAAATCCTTGGCAAGCTCGTTGGGCCTTGTTTTTCACACGCTTCCACTTTAGTATCTCCTATCATCCTGGCTCCAAGAATGTGAAGGCTGATGCCTTGTCCCGGATATTCACTTCTGAAGAAGCCAATGAAGAACCTGAACCAATCCTGCCTGAAAACATCATTGTGAGTCCCATCCGTTGGTCTGAAACTTCCATTGCCTCCGCCAACACTCCGCTGGGCTGTCCCCCCGGTTTGCAATACATCAACAGGAGTCAACGCACTCGGCTCATTCAATCCTCCCACGCATCTCTGGGCACTGGCCACCTAGGGGCCAATGAAACCCTCTTCACTGCTGAAAGAGCGCTTCTGGTGGCCAAACATGGCCAGGGATGTGAGAAGGTACGTGCAGGGATGCCAGGAGTGCGCCATCTCCAAGAGCCCTCGCCATCTTCCATCCGGCAAACTCCATCCTCCGCCCATTCCCAACAGACCCTGGTCACACCTAGGAGTTGACTTCATCACCGACCTACCTGTCTCCGACAACTATACCTGTATCCTGGTGGTTATTGACAGGTTTTCTAAGTCCTGTTGACTGATTCCCCTCAAGGGTCTACCTACAGCGATGGAAACTGCCGAACTCATGTTTAACCACATCTTCAGATATTATGGTATTCCAGAAGACATAGTTTCTGACCGTGGACCCCAGTTCATCTCAAGAGTATGGAAGGCATTCTTCTCCCTCCTAGGTGTGACCGTAAGCCTCTCTTCTGGGTACCACCCGCAGTCGAACGGGCAGACGGAAAGAAAGATCCAGGAGATTGGGCGATTCGTACGTACCTTCTGCCACGGCCACCAGAACTCTTGGAACCAGTTCCTGGGTTGGGCCGAGTACGCACAGAACTCCCTTCGTCAACCCACCACTGGACTCACTCCCTTCCAGTGCGTGCTCGGTTACCAACCCCCTCTCTTCCCCTGGTCAGGGGAACCGTCAGATGTACCAGCTGTCGACTACTGGTTCCGAGAGAGTGAGAGGGTCTGGGACGCAGCTCACCATCAATTGCAACGAGCTCTGCGCAGACGCAGGATGACAGCCGACCTGAGACACTCCACCGCTCCAGTCTATCAACCAGGTCAGAAGGTCTGGCTGTCTACTCGGGACATCAGAATGCGTCTGCCCTGCAAGAAGCTCAGTCCCAGATTCATTGGTCCCTTCACCATCAAGAAGCAGATCAACCCGGTCACCTATCAGCTCCAACTACCTCTACAATACAGAATTCACCTTACATTCCATGTATCACTCCTCAAACCTCACCACCCTTTTGTTTCTGTTTCCACAGAGCCTGGCGCGGAGCCCCCTCTTCCTCTCATCCTGGAGGATGGAGCCGCGTATCAAGTCAATGAGATCTTGGACTCCCGGCGCCGTGGTGGTCTACTGGAATATCTGGTGGACTGGGAGGGCTACGGTCCCAAGGAACGCTCATGGGTACCCAGAAACGACATCCTTGATCCCTCTCTACTCGACACTTTCCACGCAACTCACCCTGATCGACCTGCTCCCTGTGGAAGAGGACGACCACCACGACGTCGGGGTCCTCGCATAGAGTAACGTTATAACATCATTTTCAACAATCTCAAAGTATCTAATAAGATAAACAGAGCTGCGTTACATCATACTCATGACCGGAAAAAGCGGAAGCGGCGCCGGCGACTGTTGCATAATAAAAGTTCTGCTGCTCGTGGTGATTTCTGCCCAAGTCCTATCCTGATTATTTTCCACCAGCTATGAGGTGAAGACCACGTCCAAAGATTCCGCGCTCAAACTTGGCGTCATCAAGCTACGCCTTTGTTTTGAATAGGCCTCTAGCGACCTCTAGCGGACAGAAAATTTTACATATTGCACCTTTAAAATACAGTATGTGCGCATGGATTAGCAGAGAAAACACATTAAGCAGGCAGAATGCAGCCGACATGATGACGTCATGAATATGCTTATTGATGCATGACGTCATCTAGCGACATTTAGCGACTTTTTGGGCAGGCTTTAGCTACTTTCCTTTGAAAATAGTTGGTAACATTGGTTGTTATTACTTAAACTGTTTGTGATCCTCTCCGGGACACTGGTCACGGCAGAAAGGGGGAGCGTGCATTTTATTACAGTCCATTGGAGTTGTTTTACGGATGTAAAGTTCACCAGTTTATTAAGCACCCCAAAAAGGCATATGGTCTATATATATTTGTTTACTGTTACTGTTACTATTCGCTGTGTATGTTGATGATAATACAAGGGAGAGAGAGTTTAGATAAAAGACTTTAATGCGCACTTCTTGTACTGTGTTTTATCCAGCTCTTATGGTGATTTTCTGGAGTGAAAATGCACGCTTCATGTTTTGTGTGATTTACAATAAACTGCATAAAACTCATCAACTCACCATTTAGCCATCATTCAGACGGGGTCCGGTACAACAGGCTTGTACTAATAATGGATAAAAGCAAGATGACAACATGAGTTATAACTGCAATTAATCTAAACTGTACCTGTTCTGTCTCCATGCAGCATATATTCTCTGGCTCTGTAGGCATCATTTTCAGACTCTGGTTTGAACTGAACACCACTACGGAGAGTTTCTGACATTATTAGTGCGTGAGATTGTTCTGTCACCGGACCAATGTTGCCAACTATTTTCAAAGGAAAGTAACTAAAGCCTGCCCAAAAAGTCGCTAAATGTCGCTCGATGATGTCATGCGTCAATTAGCATATTCATGACGTCATCACGTCAGTTGCATTCTGCCTGCCTAATGTGTTTTTTCTCCTAATCCATGCTCACATACTGTATTTTAATACAATATAATATAATATAGCTGAATGTCAAATAAAGCTGTTCTCATTTCCTCAGCGTAAATGAGCACAAAAACAATTTCCAAAATGTTGACAAGACTAAGTTTTATATAACATCTGTTTAACTTACAACATAAAAGTAAGGTTAATAATATAACTTAGAGAACACAATTTAGAGTTTTACTCAAATTAGGATGATGCAAAAATGAGTACAAAGTCTCTGGAGCAAATCTAAATTTTAGACTACAAATGTCTAATTTAACAAGAATTCAACTACAGGTGAGTCTAATTATTTATTACACAGGTGTCCAGCAGACAGTTGACTATAAAAGGGTGTTAAAACCCCTTCCCATTTCATGCTGTCAGCAATGGCACCACATGGAAGAGAAATGTCACAAGACCTGAGAAAGAAAATACTTTCTTTACACCAGAAAGGTGAAGGCTACAAGAAGATCAGCAAAGCTCTACTTATCAGTCAGAATACTGTAGCAAAAGTGGTACAAAAATTTTAAAAAGATGGAACTGCAACCATCTCACAGAGACGTCCAGGTCATCCACGGAAGTTAACACCTTGACAGGAGCGTCTTCTGATGAGAAGGGTTGAAAAAAATCGGCATGCAAGTTCATTGCAGTTATCTAAAGAAGTAGAAAGCCAAAATGGGGTGACTATTTCCCGTGACACAATACGGCGTACACTGCAGAGGAATGGCATGCATGGGTGCCGTCCACGAAAGAAGCCTCTCCTAAAGCCCAGGCACAAAAAAAGCCCACCTAGAGTTTGCTAGGGCCCGTGCTGACAAAGATGAAGACTACTGGGACTCTATACTCTGGAGTGATGAGACCAAGATAAATGTTTTTGGAACTGATGGCTTCAAAACTGTATGGCGTCGCAAAGGTGAGGAATACAAAGAAAAATGCATGGTGCCTACAGTGAAACATGGTGGTGGTAGTGTCCTTATGTGGGGCTGCATGAGTGCTGCTGGTGTCGGGGAGCTGCATTTCATTGATGGCATCATGAATTCACAGATGTACTGTTCTATACTGAAAGAGAAGATGCTACCATCACTCCGTGCCCTTGGTCGTTGTGCACTTTTCCAACATGACAATGATCCTAAACACATCTAAGGCCACTGTTGGATTTCTGAAGAAGAACAGGGTGAAAGTGATTCAATGGCCAAGTATCAAACACCTATGGGGAATTCTGAAGAGACAAGTTGAGTACACTCTCCATCCAGCATCCAGTCTCTAAAAAAGGTTATTCTTGAAGAATGGAAAAAAATAGATGTTGCAAAATGTCGCCAGCTTGTTCATTCCATGCCTAGAAGGCTTGGTGCTGTCATTAAAAATCATGGAGGCCATACAAAGTACTAGATGTAGTAGTTTTTGTTGTGGGTTGTACTCATTTTTGCATCACCCTAATTTGAGTAAAACTGAAAAGTGTAATCTAAGTTACATTATTAATCTTGCTTTCATGTTATAAGTTAAACAGATGTTATAAGTTAAACTTAGTCTTGTCAACATTTTGGAAATTGTTTTAGTGTTCATTGAGATATTGTTTAAAATGTTACTTTTCAAAGGGGGTGTACTCATTTACGCTGAGCACTGTGTATATATATATATATATATATATATTTATACACACTGTGTGCTCGTGTGTAGCTCGCTCATTCACGTCTGTCAGATGCCATGCACTCAACGGAATGTGCTGCTGCTCATCTCAGCCACTCACTGAACACAGTAGACGCTGAGAGGTGCGACGGCAGTGGGAAAACAAGACTTCACGCTCACAGGACAGTGCTGGCGACATTTGGAAAGTTACTGAGGTTTTTGAAAAATAGTCGCTAAAAGGGTCTGAAAAGTCGCTAAATCTAGCGACAAAGTCGTTAAGTAGGCAACACTGCACCGCAGCTCGGAGCATCAGCTCTTGAAGCTCCGCCCTTTTAGGCTGGGAGCAGCAGCTGATTTGCATTTAAAGGGACACACACTAAAACGGCACGTTTTTGCTCAATTGTTTTGGCAATTTTAATGTTTTTAAAAATTATCTGTGGGGTATTTTGAGCTAAATCTTCACATACACACTCTGGGGACATCAAAACCTTATTTTACATCTCTTAAAAAGGGCATAATAGGTCCCCTTTAAAATCTGGCATCACTGTAAAGGCCCGTCCACACCAAGAATGATAATTATAAGGATAAATATAACTATATTAGCATTCACATCAATGTACTTGATTGTTCTGTTTATTACAAGCACATACTGCAGTTACAGTCAAACCAAAATTTATTCAGACACCTTGAACATTTCATTCATTAGTACAGTTTATTCACTATAGTTTAAAAAAAAAGACAAGATCTCAGAGTTAAACTGTGTCAGAAAAAATTAATCTTAATTATGTCAGATAACACATAAGCAAAACATGGTCAGGTCAAAGTGTCTGAATAATTTTTGGTTCCAAATTTTTATAATTTTTACTGGTAGTCCACTGTATGAAGAATTTTTGGGTATAATATGTCACAGTTTACTTTATTTTGCTATCCTTACTTACATAAATGAACTATAGTGTCCTGCACCCACTAGTAAAAATATATCAAAAATAAATATAATTTTTGGTTTGACTGTATGTCATCTGCTGCTTTAAATGCTCAAGCTCTTTAAAGCAGGATGGATTCTGATCGGCTGTCAATGTTTTTATCGTTCATCAGGAAAAATCCGAATGATATTTCTCTGGGCTGTTTTAGTTATAGTTGTGGTGTGGACTATTCTTTTACATTCATAATGATTTTAAAACTATATCTGTTTTGACCTGGTGGAACTTAACCTTAGAACTTAATATTTTTCAATAAAAATATTGTAACTGCTAAATAACTTAAATGTGCAAATGTTTGCATGTTATTATCATGTTATAACTACATGTACAACATATTTTAATAATCTTTGAAATTTCAAATTATAAATGAACACTAGCTAAATCTATGTGGTGCAAGAAAAACATTTTTATCAATATTTTTAAGAAATTTTATTAGAATAATTAATTCTACGAAATTAATAATAATTTATAATTTATAAAATTATGAGACAAAAAACGCACTGTTACTAAACATGACAAAACAACAACAACAAAATAAACTTGGCAAACGGTCAAACAATGCAACCATATTAATTATTCATGCTCTAGTGCATGCTGGGAGGAGGGTGAATTGGACTGAACCACAAAACCTTTTTATCAGCGTAACTCAAAAAATGCATTAATCCAACTCACCTGCTCTGTTTGTGGGTTCAACTTAGATCAGTATATCAAAGTAGGAAAGCTGCATTACTTGTGTATCACGTAGCACTTTACAATAAGATTGTATATTTGAACATTAGTTGACACAAAAGTGAACATGAATTAACAATGTACAATATTTAACTGAATTCATTAATCTGGATTAATGTTAATTTCTAAATTTTTAACATTAAAAAATGTATGTTAACTAAATGCATCACGAACAAACAATGAACTATGGTGTATTTATAAATTAACACTATTAAATACTATTAAAAATGTAGTTAATTCATTAAAGGGTCAGTTCACCCAAAAATGAAATAAATGTCATCAATTACTCACCCTATTGTCATTCCAAACCGTAAGACTTTTGTTCATCTTCGAAACACAAATTAAGATATTTTCAATGAAATCTTAGAGATTTATCTCCCTCCATAGACAGCAATCCAAATCTCACTTTGTCGCTTCAAAAAGCTTATAAAGAGATCATAAAACTAATCCATATGAATTGAGCGGTTTAGTCCAGATTTTCTGAAAAGAAAACTCGATCACTTTACATGAAGAACAGATTTAATTTAGGCTTTCATTCGAATATAAACACTGATCAGTGAACACAAACAGAAGCTCAAACGTGCTGGTTGACACACGAGAATGAATCTCATTGGTTCTTGCACGTCAGGCAAGCATGCTTGAGCTCCCGTTTACCATAACTAATGTGTGCATTGATGAATCTTTATATGTAAATAAAAGCCTTAATTACACCTGTTCATCATGTAAAGCGATAATTTCTCTTCAGAAAATTTGGACTGAACCATATGGATTAGTTTTATGATCTCTATATGAAGTTTTTGTATAGCGTCAAAGTGGTAGTTGTGTAGACCGTAATGGAGGGACAGAAATCTTGCAAATTTCATTGAAATGTCTCAATGTTTCAAAGAAAAACAAAAGTCTGAAGGGTTTGGAACGACATGAGGGTGAGTAAAAGATGGCAGAATTTTCATTTTTGGATGAACTAACCCTTTAACACATAGAACCTTATTGTACAATATCACAGTGTTCCTGAAAGAAGTAAGTTTATAAGCAAACATAAAAACCTAAAAGGTTTTTTTTTTCTTCCAGATTTATTTACATGATCTAAGTTTTTTTTTTTTAGAATGTTCTTCACACAAGTCAAATAGTTCAATACATAACCGCATGAGCGCACAGTTTTGTTTAGCAAATGTTTTCCCAGCAACCCCCAAGGGGGGGCATCAAAAACAGATCAAACATGTTCATAATTGTGCTTGCAAACAGACGACTGCACTCTGGAGACTCTGCAGTAAAGCCCCCAAAAGTGAGATGAAGGTATTGATTGGGATAAGCTGCTGTTGCATTATTGCTACCCCAGGGTGTTACTGAGACCAAACCGATTGAACAGCCAAGCAGCTGGTGAGAGGTTAGACACCCCTCATGCACTCACCTCTATTCACAGTCTAGTCAATACTTGACACTAGACTTGGTGTTCATAAGAGGACTCTGAAACTGTGTCTCGGCTGAGATTAAGTCTCAGCAGGTGGGAGAGTGAGGACTAAAGCTCTAGCATCTCCCACATGATTGATAAGAATATCATTACTGTGGAATCTGAGAAAGGCAGACCGCTGCAGCTATGAATGGATAGAGTGAGATCAAGTGTGACATTAGTCAACTGTTAAAGAACTTGCTTTGGAGGTTGGGCACCATTTAAAGACAACATTTACGCATAACAAAGAAAAGGAGTGCTTTTCTTGATTCAAACAGATATTGATTTAGCTGGGAAAAAAACTGGGATTGGATAAAGTATTCTACTTACAATATTACATGTCACCTTGAAATATCAACAGAATTGACATGTGAACTTCTGGAGCATCACAATATCTCTATGACAGGGACAGGCTACTTTTCATTAGCTTCACTAATTACACCAACTATTTGCTGCTAAAGCACAAGAGCAGAGCTGATCTTAGATCAGTTTCCATCAGTGAAGACCTCAGACCACCAGGGGTCTGGTGGCCCTCCAACTAGAGCATTGACACCGATTCTCTTACATAACACACAATTCCCCACTCGGTTTAGAAGCAGCCATTCTAAGATATGCAGCATGATGAGATTACGCAACATTACTAACAGTTTGAGAGCAAGATTATAAATTAAATTAAATGCATGAATGAATGAATGAATGAATAAATGAAAGCTATTTGATCAGTAAAGACTGTAGTAGTCTCTTTGGAAAACCTTACTGGGTTACTTTGTAACTAAGACTAAAATCTATAATTAGTGTTGTTGCTCAATTTCCCCTGTTTTGTAACCCCAGCTTTGGTTCCACAAGAGCAGAGAGTGTGACTAATGTCCGAACTCTGTGTCACAGTCATCTCCTGGTCTTTAACAGGAGGAACAACACAGGTTCAGGTCTTAGGTTACACCAGCCAAACATTTTACTGACCTCATTTAGTAATTGAGCGCCTGCATGTATTGTTCCGCAGGTTTCATGGAATCTGCTTCACAGTGGTCAGGTCATCAGAACAGGACCTGGATACCTGAGTGTCAGAGATTGAATGACCCTCAGGTATCCAGATCTAAAGGATGAAGGCAAACGGAAGGAGAGAGAGAGGGAGAGATTGAAAAATAAGAGAATGACATTAATGAGAGCACAATTTGACTATAAATAAACAATACAATCAGTCAGCAGGACTGACTTAAACACACAACCATTCAGTTCAGTATATGTTTTTAAAAAATACTTTTAATTCTACTTAATAATACTTTTATTCAGCAAGTCTGCATTTAATTAATCAAAAGTGACAGAAAAGACAGAATGTTACAAAAGATTTCTATTTCAAATAAATATTGTTCTTTTGAACTATCTATTCATCAAAGAATCCTGTAAAAAAGTTTCACGGTTGCACAAAAATATTCAGCAGCACTATTGTTTCCAGCATTGATAATAATAAATATTTCCTGATGAGCAAATCAGCATATTAGAATGATTTCTGAAGGATCATGTAGCACTTAAGTCTGGAGTAATGATGCTAAAAATTCAGCTTTTCCATTTTAGGAATAAATTACATTTTAAAATACATTGAAATAAAGGCAGCCTTGGTGAACATTAAAAGCACTTTTTTCAAAAATATATATAAAAAAAAATCTTACTGACCCCAAACTTTAGGTAGTGTATACAAAATACTTATAAGAACTGTCAGACTTTGATAATACCGAAGACATATATGACTCATATCATTTAAGGGTGAAAAAATATGATATGTCAAAGTACTTGCTGCATAAAAACAACTGAAATAGGAAGCAGCCAGCCGAAAGTAAATAATTTCTTGTGGCTTAGTGTGCAGCAAAAGCAAGATTTTCTTTATAAATTAGATGGGGTAGGTATATCACCTTAAATGTACTTCCCCCTGAAACAATGGCTAATATCTTAATGAGTGTCTAAGGGCTCCCGCAGGAGGCCAAGAGGGTCGTGTACTGTTATTAATGGGATATAATGGACGCAAGTCAAGCATCATTAATTTGAACTCCCACCACTGACAGGTACCTCTTACAGCCCCTGGCATTTCAGAAACATGAAACCTGTGAGTGGAAGTGAACTGAAGCTCTTACTGAAACTCAGAGCCAGAATTTTGCCAGACTCTATCATTTTAACAGAATTATACATTTATTAACTTTTAGCACAAGTGAATGCAAAACCACTGGACATTTTAACACAAACATACATTTAAAATGTTCATATAGCCTAACAGCTATGCTGATTAATGAAATGACTTCATCTTAAGATCATTTTCTTTAATTAGTTATCATGGCAGATTAATTGAGAGGGCTGAGGCTTAACTGAATTCCATGACAACATACTACTAATGTAACTGAGAGATTGGTTAAATGAAGGGATACGCTTTAAAAGTGATTGAAGAAGACAGCTAATTATAGCCTAATTAGCCAGATGGGGGACCTCAGGGGATGCGTTGAACTACTGAGATGGTTTTATCAAAAAACTGGCCACATGAAAAATTTGCAACTGACAGTTAATTTGTTTTAGTACGACAACATTCACCAGTGTTTTTTGATCACATGGTGTATTCAGTTTGTGCTGTTTTATTATTTATCAACAGCTATTTTAAAATATGAAATATTTAAATGTTTTGGGGTAATTAAGATTTTTTTTTTTTGGAAAGACATACTTTTATTCAGCAAGTATGCATTAAACTGATCAAAAGTTACATAAAGTTACAATACATATATTAATAATACAATATTAATATATATAGTATTTCAAATAAATGCTGTTCTTTTGAACCATCAATTTATCAAAGAATCCAGAAACAACTGCATCACAGTTTTCACAAACTTGAAGCATCACAACCTTTTTTCAACATTTCTAATTATAAGAAACATTTCTCGGGCACCAAATCAGCAAATTAGAATGATTTCTGAAGAATGTGATACTGAAGACTAGAGTAATGATGCTGAAAAGTCAGTTTTGCCATCACAGGAATAAATTACACTGTAAAATATATAAAAACAGATAGCAGTTATTTTAAAATGTAATATTATTTTATATTATTACTGTTTTTACTGTATTTTTGATGAAATAAATGCAGCCTTGGTGAACATAAGAGACTTCTTTCAAAATACATAAAAAAAATCTTGGCGACTGGTGTACATGCAAAGCTTAACACTTTTTGATGCTGTAAGCAATATTTAGCAAGTAGAATAGACAAATAGAACAAAATATTGGATATAATCCTGAACATTTGAACAGACAATAAAGAGTCATAA
This sequence comes from Hypophthalmichthys nobilis, assembly GCA_037950665.1. Classification (NCBI taxonomy): domain Eukaryota; kingdom Metazoa; phylum Chordata; class Actinopteri; order Cypriniformes; family Xenocyprididae; genus Hypophthalmichthys; species Hypophthalmichthys nobilis. Next base: position 31,922,997 of record CM075468.1, on the reverse strand, counting down.
AACCCATCCATCTGAGCAGAAAAGTCTTGTTACAATACAGTTCAACAATAGTCCATGTCATACAAAAGAGTTCCCAGTCTTAAACACCACGTGAGAAGGTGTCACAATAACTGACACACCATCTAGACCCTGTCCTGCCCCCGTAGCCCCTCTCTGCACGCTCATGTCCACACAGGTCTCACGACCAGCTGACCAGCACACCTGCTGGGTCCAAACCCATCTGCAACAGATTAGCCTTTCCTTCCACTACAACAGAGCCATTCCAGCCTCAAATAGTCCCATCACTTCCGCTAGAGCTGAGAGATTGCCTATCGACCAGACTTGACCCTACATCTTTATACATAAAGATATATGCAACACGATTCTTTTTCCTGCCCACTATTGCACCTGCCTGCCCTCAAGAGAAGGGAGATGATCTCTCTACTGTGAATGACTAAAGTGAGACGGTTATTATTTACGGCTGAAAGCAAAATTTCAATAATTGTGCAAGGAAAAAGTAGCAGGTTTCAAAGCACTTAATTTTTATGTGAGGTGGACTTTAGTCTTGACTGAAGTGGTAATTGATGATATTTTAAACATGACCTGGACCTGTGCGAAATGGAAAGATAAAATACCGCCTAGAGATCACAATACAGCACAGAATGTCGTGACAAAAGCGCAGCCTCAATGAAATGTCATCATTTCATCCATTTGACCCAAGATGCTGTTGGATTCACAGGCTTTAACAAAAGCACAACACTAACAAAAGGTGTAAAATTCAGATTGAGGAAAGCTTTTTATATCTTATTACCTGTTAAATGTATGTAGGCTGAAGACTCTTAATTACAAGTGTCTTCTATTAAAAGGTCAGAACAACCAGTACTTAAAACAGAAGCTATAAAGCCACAAAAGCAGATGATGAAACTTATAAATACAGCAACGTCCTTCACATTCACTTCAAGTTCTCAAGCCTTCGGTGGAAAGAGGGGCTTTTAAAACTAGCCATGACAACAACTGCCATCCTGACTTAGAGAGTTTTTATATCCATTTAAAAGACATCTTTCTTTTGTAGCAGTAATCCACTCAGTTTTCTAAATCAATATTGTGAAGATTTTAGCGTTTTTGAACATTTATGCATCCCATCGGTTTGGTAACGTGATGTTGATATACAGTAAGGTGTGGACATCCAATATTAAGATATAATAGACATTGACTTTATGACTGCTCATATAGGTTCAGTAATTCAATGCTGAGAGGTTACATAAGGAGATTTCATTTATTCTGCCTTAGAGTGCATCACATCCAGTTACATTATTGATCAGCCACTTTAATAGACATTAATACACAGTTTCAAGTATCTCTGCTTATTTTGAACATACTAATATCTTATACTGTATAAAGTATTAATAATAAAAAAAAAATATATGTAATATAAATTAATTGAATTCATTAAATTCATTGACTGAATGGAATTAAATTAAGTGGAATGGAGATTGAGTCCCACGTTATATTAGGTGGCATTAACTACTATGTACTAACATTTAAATTAATCATTTAATACAATGCACTAATTGTGTACAAACATGTTTTTACATTGTACTGATATTTAAAAAATACCTGCATGTAATTGCATCTGTAATTATTTCTGTAATTACATCTATAATTACACTATTGACCCATCCCTTACACCTTCCCATACCACCAACCCTGTCCCTAACCTTACCCATATCCCACCTCAATAGCAGCAAAAGTGTTTTGCAATACAATATGAACACAAGAAGTACACTGTACTTATTTTTTGATGTAAGTACTTAGTAGTTAAGGCCACCTAATATAAAGTGGAAACAGATTAAGAATTAGAGGGTGATGAAAAAAAAGTGGAAATAACATATGAGCTCATATGTGTCATGAACATGTGCACTATACACAACACTATACATGACAAAACACCACAAAGCTTTGATTTTTGACAAAACTTACCTCAGGTCTAACTCCAAGCTCAGAGGTCAGATCTTTCTGGACTCGAGCTGAATACTGAATAATTTTAAGCACAAGTTCAGGGTGAAAGATGATAAAATAAACAAATATTAAAATTGTTACTGTTGATTAGTGCTAGTATCACTGCTGCTGTTTTTTTTTTATATATATAGGACACTAGAAACATGAGTGAAATATTCACTTACAAAAAGTGAGGTATTCAAATTTGAAGTGAAACACACATCCTAGACAACACAGACCCTACAAAGAGTTGCATACATCCACTAAAAACAGACAGTTCTCATTCGGTTTAAGCTCTTGCCTCCCATTACAAACCCCATTACTTTCCTCTCTCTCCACTTATTTCCCCTTTTTCTTTTCTTTCAGCATGAAAACACACTTGCTTTTATTTTTGCGCTTTTCTTTTTTTAATGTGAGCTGCGTGTTCGGCCTCTTTTTCTCCTCCTCAGTGTGTCTGTACTCTATAATTACGGTAGTTTCTACCTACTGCGCCAAAGAGCGCCCACCCCTCTTCCTCCCCTCCCCGAGCGGCCGTGTCTCCCCATGCTTAATGTGACACCGTCAGTCAAAGCCTTTGGAGAGCAGCCGAGCAGAAATCAAAAGACAGGGATGAAGTGTGAGGGACAAAGAAGACAGTGGATGTGATAAACACAGAGAGAACCTGCGTGTTACCTGACAAGGGCCCTCTGCGCTCCGAACCTGGTTCCTGCTGCTTTTGAAGGTGTAGGGAGTGTTTGCAACTCTGTATTCATCCGAGAGTGATTTCAGTAAATGAACTGAATGAAAGCAATCCATGTGACTCCTGCCAAAGTCCAACCTGTTATTTTGTGTCATCAAGTAAAAGACTGAAGAGATAGGAAGTTAGTTTGAGGAAGAAAAAAAAAAAAAAACACATACACACTTTGATAAAGTTAGTAATTTTCGTTTACTCGTGCATGCTGAATGAAGTCTTTTTAAATGTGAAACTTTTCAACTGAGAATTTAGCTAGTGCAGTGTTACCTCACCTTTTTTCTCTTGCTACTCCATCGACATCGAACGAGATATGTTCAGAGTGATACCCGTCATTTATATTAATGAGAAGACCATCATAGGACTTCATGTGGGAAAGAACATCTTGTTACATATGTAAGATTAAGTGTGGAGAAAGCTGTTATATTTAAATACTGCTGATTTGCAGGCTCAGTGGCAACATTTCTGGAAAATTATATTATGTTAATATGCACATTTCGTAACACTTTTAAAGTGAAATGTCCAGTGAGTGGCACTAAAAGCAGGTTCGGTTTTATCTGAAACAGATGAATGTGAATCTGGCAAAGTTTTATTACATTGGTTGTTGTACGTATCGTGGCAGTTCAGAAATGAAATGTCCAGTGAGTGGCGCTAAAATATTAATGCTATATTGCGTTAAAAAATAACGTACCACCTAGAGCAGGGGTGGGCAAACTCGGTGCTGGGGGGCCACTGTCTTGCAGAGTTTAGCTCCAACCCTGATAAAACATACCTGACAGTAGCCTTCTAGTAATCCTGAATGAATTGATTAGCTGGTTCAGGTGTGTTTGATTAGGGTCGGAGCTAAACTCTGCAGGACAGTGGCCCTACAGGACCGAGTTTGCCCACCCCTGACCTAGAGCAAAGATAAAAAAGATCTTTATTTGAGATCTTTAATGGGACCCGAGCGCTCTGCATAGCAAGTGCAATGCTGTGTCAGGTGAGGTACTGAGCAAGTTTACTATGTCAGAAAATAATACTTATGGAGCTGCTTATGTGATGCAAACATTTGTTTACAAGCATTAGTGTTTACATGCACTATGGTAAAAGTGTTTTGAGGTCATAAGCAAGGAAATGCATGAAAATAAGCCTTTATTAATTGATAATTTGCCTCAATCATCATTTCTGTGAAAGGAAGTATACGTTCGAACACATTTGACCACATGAGAGCCTGCACTACGAAAGCAATTCGGTCGAATGCCTTTTCGACTACCTCTGGAAGTGGTCTAAAATGGACTAGCTCAAAACTTTTAAGACCCCTTTACACCTGTATTTATCGTTTCCACTTGTGATCCGATCGACTAAAACGCATTTTAATACCACGTGTAAACAGGGCCTAAGTTGCAAAATTGTCTGTGTGCTTTAATCCAATTTGAAAAATATAGAATCCGTTGTGTTTTTTTTATAATTTGATATTGGTTGTTATGCTTTGAGAAGTGGCTGCACAAAAACAAGAAAAAAAATTAAAGTAAACAAATTAAACAAAAAGAGAAATATGAGTGAAACGAGTCAAACCTCTGTCTGGGTGCTTTAAATGCACATATATTCTGCTATTTTAATAACATTAATCACATTAAACTTTTTTTTTTTTCTCCTTTTTAGTTTGAAAAAATGCCAAACTAAAGCCTTTCAAGAGCACATAGCCCTGGTTGGGAATGAACTCCCTGTTCAAGAGATGACAATCAGATAATCCCGTGCCCTTCAAATGGCCATTGATTTCGTTAATCTGCCTATCATTTACACAGGGGCAGGTCTGCCAGCTATCAAACACTAGTCACCTCTGTGTAAGATTAGTAATTATGACACATATGTTACTTGTCTGCCTTTAAAATAGGTGAATCTCACCTTTCCCTCTGTTTCAGTGCTCTCTGACAGCTGGGCTGGAGCCTGAGGACAGGCTCTCTCAATGGAGACTTTCACTGGGCCCATCTGTCCCCTTCTGTTCTGTACCTCTCAAACACACTGCCTGAGGATAACAGAGCACAGCTCTTCACCTTCAGCACACACATCATCTGGATGACATGAAAAAATTATATAAAAGAATTTTATAACATACATACTTACATTTATTTTATACAGCTCTACAATTAATAGATTTACTATACATACATACATACATACATACAGTATATATATATATATATATATATATATACACACACACACACATAATCGAACTGTAAATAATTCTATTAATTGTATATTATATGTATATATAAAACAATTATAATAGTAATAATTTATATAAAATATAATATATAACAATAGCAATGATAATAATACATTTTATTGTTTTTTTTGTGGTTTTACTTTATTAAATATAAAATAAAAACAAGAACAACAGCAATAAACAACAACAATAATAATTCATTTATAATTATATTTATTATATATTTATATTACTATTATTAATAATTAATTATTGTTATTATTGTTGTTGTTATTGTTGGTGTTATTTTATATTTAATAAACTATTTTATAAGTAATATTTTCTCTGTTTTTATAATACTTTGTTTTCATATGAATTCAAGAGTTTATGCATAGACTTCTCTGACAGTGATAGTTAATCATAATTTGGCTTTAGTGAATGAGAATGAACTGTGTTTATCTTCATCCATTACACTGAGAAGTTGCAATGAGACAAGCAATAAGACACAAATGAACTCTCTCATTGCTTTCACAAAGGCATCAAAAAGGAGCAAATCAGGGGAAAAAGATTAGAAACGTCACATCTTGGTGACAAAAATGATCCCCCTTCACACTGACAAGCGCCCCCGCAGTTTGCCCCCCTTCCTTTTCTACCCATGCAGCCGTTAAAAGGCATCTGTCATTATAGCCCCGCTGAGGGGCAGACAAGTCCACTCTACTCTCGGGACCCGCCGTGAAAATCTCCAGCTTCCCCATGGATGAGCCGAGCTTGACGCAAGTAAATGACAGGGTAGGGCCCAGTTCGGCCGCGCAGCATCCAGGGGCACTGCACTCCTGTAACCCTGCAATTAAACCTCTCCTGCAGAAAAGGGAGGGGGCAGTGTTAAAGGAGGGGGACAACACAAAGAGAAAGTAAATCAAATGAACATTTAAGTGCGAAAATGATGCTAGTGGCAAAGAGTCCAAAAAGAGGCTGCAGATCCCAGGATGTGAATAAGGGCAAGAGAAATAATACCACTTTAAGTTTGTTTTTCTCTTAATTTCATTTTTTAATGAAACCGAATGGTAACCCTTTAGGAAAGTTACAAACTATGTCCACCCTGAATATTGTCGATTATTGACAGTTGGTGCTCCAGACAGGGTCAAGATGTGTGTGAGAGTGTGTGTGGGCTGTGCATTTGAGGCTAAAATACTGCTAAGTGCTGTGTTTGGTTTTAAAGGAGGTGGGGTTGTGGTGTAAGTGCTCTGTGTGTGTGCTACTGGGTGTATTGTGTTGAGTGTAAAAGGTCTGTGTATGATGGCTCAGTGGAGTAGGGAGCAATTCACTGCTCCACACCTCCCCAAAAATGATATCCTCTATTGTGTCATATGTACAACTGAAACCAAGCTGGACACAAACAAGTTCTACACTAGATCGTTCTAAATGGAGGGTCTGGAAACTGTTCCACTCTCAAGGCCCTGGGGACTATGAATGAGAACAGAGACCATCATTAGAAAAGAGAGATAAAGAGATGCCAAGAGACATGGAAAGAGATGCCTAAGGGTCCACCTTGAGGTGTGTGTTTAAAAGACAAGACTGTGTGGTGGGAGTCATAAACCAATAAATCAGGGGCTGGACCCACACGTCAGAATTATTCAGCCAGCTTGTCAATCAGTCAATCAATTAGTAAGGTCTTGATGGTCATGAGATAAATCAAACCAATGAGGGCCACGTCAATCATCTCAACACCTTGGCCAACCACAATGTGCTCTATTGTTCAAGTTCTCCAGGGAAGTTCCCACGGAAATCGTAGTTACGATTTGATATGGATTTTTTCGATCAAGATCTCAATGCACCCTAATGAACTTATTGTGAATGATTCATCAATGCATGTTTCTTTCTTTCTTTCTTTCTTTCTTTCTTTCTTTCTTTCTTTAACCTTATTTGAACTTTCTAATCAAAATGCCATAACTCGATCTTCCAGTGAAATTACAGACTTCTCCAGTTATTTAGTCAGCTTAAACCCTCTCCCTTTCTTACAATGGACTGCAAGTTCACATTCAGCTCTGCCACCATCCAATTAAAAACTGGATAGTGTAAACTGGAAAACAAATACATTTTACTCATATGTATGTCACAATTTGGAAGAAAATATCTGTCGCTACTTCCGTTACTGTCACTGTTATCTTCAGTTAGTTTCGGTTTCATGGACTTTTAGTTTGATTTTTATTGTCATGTGTTCAGATTCCCGCCACTCATCTATCTCCTTGGTTACCATCATTATTAGTTTGTATGTTTCAACTGTGTTCTATTATCCTCGTTTGTGTTTGCTATTTTAGTGGTTCCCTCTCCTGCACTCCTTGTCCGGTCACTGTTATACTCAGTGTGTGTTAACCTGCTACCTGAAACTTACTCTTCTGTGTCTTCGTCTGCCTACCTGCCTAACTATGTTCATAAGGGTGGCTCAGGAAAACACCGATTTCCTTTTTTTTCTTTCTTTTCGTCTTGCTGTCATCTGCCCACTTGACGATGAGACCCTGAACATTAATTCCTTAAGCATTTGTGAGGTGTCTGGAGAGTGTACGGCCCCGATTCAGAGCACAGCCAGACCCAGAACCAAAGTTATCACCTTTGACCACTGAGAATGCGCGAGAGCCCCCCGCAGACGTTGAGGGACCACCCGCCACTACATGTGAGCCAGAGCCCAAGGCCAAAAGGACAGAGTTCATCATCACCCAGGAAGTGGAGCCCTCGAGTGAGTCTGACCAGCGGTGTGAGCCTGTGACATCAGTGGCCGAGGGAACGGGAACCGAGGAATGGCTGCTGGACGCCATTGAGGAAGGTTCGACTCCCACCCTAGCCCACCCAGTATCTAATGCTTCTTTGCTGTTTAAAGACAGCACTTCACCGCTGTTTATAAGATTAACATTTGTGTGGACTGCGCCCTACTCGGCTTTATCATGTACAGTCTCGTGTCACCTCCATTGTCACAGAGCTCAGCCAGTCCTTCAGCCCCACTGCTGATAGAAGCTTGCAGCCCTGCGCCCATTTCTGGAGATGCCCTGCCTCCGACCTCGGATCCCTTCGCTCCATCTTGGCCCGTTGACCTGTTGGCTCCATCCTGGCTCCTCCCAAGCCCCCTCTATCCCTCCCTATGTCATCATTTCATAATGGCGTAAGGTCGCACCTTGCTGGAGGGGGGTGTGATGTCACCGTTACCTTCAGTTAGTTTCGGTTTCATGGACTTTCAGTTTGTTTTCTATTGTCATGTGTTCAGATTCCTGCCACTCATCTATCTCCTTTGTTACCATCATTATTAGTTTGTATGTTTCAACTGTGTTCTATTATCCTCCTTGTCCGGTCACTGTTATACTCAGAGTTTGTGTTAACCTGCTACCTATTCGGATTAATATCTGTTTGGATTATATGGTAAGTAAACCTGTGCTGGAAGCTTACTCTTCTGTGTCTTCGTCTGCCTGCCTGCATACATTGTTACAGCTACATAGCGACTTTAAGGGTAATTCAACAAAATAAAGAGCAATAATGCACAATGGGTGTGTAATAGATGTTTTAATTGTGCAATTAATTTTTTTAATCACAGAGAATGATGGGAAATGTAGTTTGTCATCTTAAAAATCTGCTAAATAAGTAGTACTTTCTGGCAAGTGTTATTGCTAGTACACCAGTAATATTATTGTTAATAACTAAAAAGAAAACTAAATGAAAACATTGTATTAACTGAACTGAAAATAAAGATGAATGGATAAAATAGGAAACACCGAAACTAAACAATTTTCATGACTCCATGAAGATTTATTTTATTTACTTTTTCAAAAAAAAAAAAAAAAAAAAATGTGGTAGCTCACTACACATGCAAATTTGATTACTGCAAGTAATTAATTCCTTGTTTGCATAGGATACACAGGTATGAAGAATGAGAACCTTAGCGCTTATCAATAAAGCTCTGAATGTGTGATATATATAATTAAATAATAATAAAATAATTAATCAATGATGCCGACATCATTGATTAATTAGTGCGTTAACTTTGGCAACCCTAAAATAATACAACTAAACAAAAACTAAATATAAAATGAAACAGAAGTAAAATCTCAAAACTATAATAACCCTGCGGTACACAAAATGGGTATGCATATGAATTGTGCGGTCAACATTCCCAATGAGTTATTATTATCAATACAAATTGTTTTTCACCACTGAACTCAGAAATTCAAAATTGGGTTGGTAATTACATCTTTATGGTGCCATTCAGTCATGCTCAGCTCATAAATAGAGTCATTACAACATTTGTGCCATATGTGATTACACAAGGCTTTAAATGAACATACATTGGACACATAACGTATAAAGTTGCACATGTAGTCAGACATTTTCTTTCCCTCACTGTAACTAAGAAAGAGCAGCATGGGCTTTGAAATGAACGTTTAAAGGCAGTTATAAAGAGAGAGGGGCGAGTAAGGTAAGTGTACCTCATTTAATTGCTCTCTTGGTGGCTCGACTCACTGGGAGAGGGCTCTTTTCAGCCTCTTGTGTGACTGCACAGCAGGGCCTCCATAATGGAACAGGTAGAAAGGGCGTTTATCAAATTTGCTTTTATTAGGAGGAGAATTTTAATAGACTGAGAAAAGGTAGACCTGCTGGGGAGAAAGCCGCCACTCTCACAGGCCTATCTTGGTAAATTAGAGGCTGCCAATGTCCACCGATGGCTCTGTGGGCTTAGCAGCTGACAGTCATCGGCACAATAGTGAAGATCAAGAATCGGATGAAGACCTCTCGACACTGCCGGGGTGATTTTCAATCCGTTAGGTGCTTAAATGCTACAGCAAGGCAAATAAACCAACACTTGAGTGACACAATCAATGGAAGGATGGATTGTCTGTCAGGTTGACATGGACGGCTGAATTCAGAGAGTGACACAGCAGATGACAACAGCTGCCACGGCTCTATTCTCTCAAGCCATCATACACATGAAAACAAGGTGACAAATATGACACACTCTCCCCCTGAGCCTCTCTCCAGTCAGAGTTCCCACCTTCACACTCAATAGACTGCTTGTCACCATGCTTGCTAGTTATAGCTAGTTATGTATTTACCGCATTTATATGAAATGGAAGGAGCAGAAAATAACCTGATGCAGAGAAAGAGAAGGAGAGCGTCGGTAATCTTTTGAGCAATCAGCGGAAAAGTGCGCTTCACATTTTTCAATTTCTACCTGCCACTCGCAAACTCAGGCTGCAGCGGATATGCTGGGCAATTTGCCAATCAGTGTGTTGTGTTGCACAGGGGGAGTCTGTCATGCTTCTCTGAGTCACACACACACCTCCAAAGAACCACGTCTGATCGCGCACACACACCGTCTTCATTAGGAGTTATGTGGCACCAGCTAGCAGATAAAACATATGTGTCTAGTAAACAGGAATGATCCATGTTGATTTAAGTTTACATGGTGGAATATTCTACAGTTTTGACATAACAGAGATGTCAATCAGGTGAAGGTGATTTTCTGGAGCTAATTAAAGTGTGGGACAGACATGCATCCACAGGAGTGCAGATACACTTGCTTGTGATCATGTTTATTCACAGAAGTGCATGTGTCTGAGATTCAGCCTCCTAATTGGCCCTCCTCCTGAGAGTTACAGGATCATTTAATAAGGAAGAGGGGGGCTCTGCTAAAGAGAAGTGCTGGATTAGATAGTATACTGATGAAGCTCAGAGGTTTCTATTAAGATTCAACAGCTCCTGTCGTTGCAAACCTGTAGGCCTACTTTATTACTTGAAGAAGATTTTTTGAAAAATGTGTCTTTTGTGAAAAAGAAGTGCACTTAATTGTATTGAATGTGCACTTATAGTGTACTTCAAATCTTAAAGGGGGGGTATAATGCTATTTCATGCATTCTGACTTATTTACACTGTTAAAGAGTTGCATTAAGCGTGCATACACACATCACCCAGAGCAAGAGCAAGAGCGCATCAAAGAGCGCATCAACGTGCTTCGTTCGGGTTACGGAAGCCGAGAGATTTTTCAACAATGGCTGTCCCAATTCAGGGACTGCACCCTTCGAAGGCTGCATACATCATCGAGGCAGTGTAATTTAACTAAAAATAACCATTAGATTGCAAAGTAAGAAAGAAATTACAGTATTTTACACCTCACAATGAAAATCAGTCAATTTTATTACGGTTACTTTTCTTAAATATGACATCCTTGATGATGTATGCAGCTTTCAAATGCGACCTCCGGAGGACGCAGCATCCGAAATTAGATGCAGATTCTGTCACCAAATGATTGTGTTTTTAGTTGTGAGGGAAAAATTACCTTTTTCAGCTTCTCAAAGAACCCAGCGTTAAAGGAACAGTGGATAAAGTTTGTTTTTCTGGGGCAGCAACGGAGTTATACGTGTATGTGTGTTTGTTCCCGGAATTTCGGTGATGAATACTTTGTAAACAAGTCCCAGTTCATCGCTGGATTTGCTGATCGTGGGCAGTGAGTAAAACTGCATGAAATGTCTGTGTTTTGTTGCCAATTGTTTACATTTTATGCAAGTGCTGTACCGAGTCTTTTCGAAAACAGTCGAGCTCCTGGAGGCGTGCCGTGTGAGCGGAGCTAAAGAGTGACGAGCATGCGCAGCTTTTGCGTAGCGATCGTCTGCAAGCAATCAATGGTCAGCTAAACAAATGTATTTAAACACACACAATACACCATCGCATTATCGCTGGATAACTTTTGAATCACTATATAGTGTATAGTGAGTGATGAATAATGAATTTATGAATTCACTACGTTCGTGTTGTTTACATTATATGCACTTAGGCGCCTATTGCCAACAAAACAGACATTTGAAGCAATTTTACTCACCACCTGCGGTTCCGGCTCATGACCGGGATCATTATCGCTGTGACCGCTCCATCTTTCAGTTTCTGTAAATCGATCGATCTGTAAATCCAGCGTAGAACTGGGCCTTGTTTATAAAATGATAAGTGCCGATCCTGAGGGCTCGAGCCAACCAATAAAAAAGTGATTGCAACTATCAGTTTCTATGGTTATTTATAACGAATATCGAGAGCACATCAATGTAATGCGTAAGCACAAAACTCTCAGCTCCACTTAACGCTGGGTTCTTTGGGAAGGAAGGTTATCTTTCCCTCACAACCAAAAACACACTTCTTTGGTGACATTGTTGATTTCGTGAAGTCCTATGACCTGTGCAGCGCTGCCGATGACTTCCGTAAAGCCGAACGAGCGCTGATTGGCGTGCTCTTGGGCGAGATGGGCGTGCTCTCTCGCTCTGGTCAACGTGTGGGTGCACTCTTCCAGGAGAAGTGCCCGTATAAGGACTTACAACCTTCTTTACGTCACACAGGCCCATAATCAAAAAAAAGACTGCGAAGTTTATGAGGATTTGGAAGAGTATTTTTGCCACAGAAATACTCCGTCATATGTCCAACTCCTGTTTTGAAACTTTGGCCATGTTTAGCATGAGAATCCAACTCTTTAACAGTGTAAATAAGTCAGAATACTTGAAATAACCCCCTCCCCCCTTAAGTTCAGCTAATTATATTTAATATAAATTTAAAAGATAATACATTTTCATTTAATTCCAATTCTGAAATGTGTTCAAAACTATACATTCAGTTCATACTTAAAGGTGCAGTAAGCGATGAGAAACACTGTTGATATTTGAAATCAACACCCAAACAAACACGCCCCTCCTTTCATTGCTCCACCCCCAAAATAACAAACACGCTATGCAACACAGGCAATGACTAACAGCTGGTACATCAGCTTGCACAAGTATGGATGCATCAGCTGTGATTTAACAACAACAGCAAACATCAGCATCTTGCTTCTATGAAACATAGCAAAACCAATGTTACTCACATATCGAGCAGAAACAAAGCAATCTCTGTCCATTCTTAGGCATTCCTGTTCTCTATTGTCCCACCGGCATTAGAAAGCTTTTCCAATATTAATGTGCTTCCTAGACCTGATCGTAACCCTTCTTCTTCCAATTACATTCCCCTATTTCCTATTTTGTATTATCTCAGCCATCTCTCTTTTTACAGTTTTTCTGCAAATGTCCACTCTCTCTCCTCCCCCATCATAAGCGAATACGCCCCTATTGATGATTGGCTACAAGAGTTTTTTGGAGCTCATTCTGATATGAGTCCAATCAACTTTTTCCATTTTTGATCAATTTTTTTCTCCTATTTACATAGCCAGATCTATGTACAAACACAATATTCTTTTTCAGCACACACAGAACAGACATTTAGCAAATATTGGATAAATTGTTTGTTTAGGTGTTGATTAAAATTTTCCATTGTTTCTCTGGAATCGCTAACTGAACCTTTAAGTATATTCTTTTAAAGTATATTTTTCCATAATTTCTCTTTTTAAAAGTATGCTAAAGCTTACTTTTTTCAAGGGGTTCAATGAAGTTTTCACTGTATGGACAAAAAAATTCTTCAGAATATGATCTTTTGTGTTCCACAGAAGAAAGTAAGTCATTCAGCTTTGGATCGTCAAGAGGGTGAGTAAATGATAACAACATTTTTATTTTTGGGTAAACTTCCAATAAAGGATTAAAGACTTGACAGACAGATGTTATCTTGATTTCCTTCAGGTATAAAGCAGTCAGGCCATGAAGGCACTTCACCTTATGACACACTGCTAGTGTGCTTCTGCACCCACTGACATTGCTTTATTTATTTTTTCTTTTGTTACATTCTTATTTTAATGTAAATCATTAAGATCATTCATAATGCTGTTAGACCTGTGAATTCTAAGGTGATGAATAAGCCATACATAAAGTATTTAAAAAAGAATTTTCTATAAATCTACCCAAGGTCACCAACTCCGCCATTCAGAGCACTCCACCAGACGTGGTATGGTGTCAGACTGTATAAGGCATATTGTGCCAGTGAATAAAGAATATGAATGTATTTGATATTGTATGGAGTCTAGCAAAGAGAATCCTACTCACCCTTTCCCACAGAGTAGATGTTTGTGAAGCAAATGCTCCCTTTGCCACCATAATTAATCGTTCTCATTAAAATGACAATTCTTTCAAACTGCCGTCGCTTCATTTGTTAGGCACACATACGGGCCTGAAAGGAGAGACGTTTCTAAGGCCAATTCATTGAATGGGCTGTGCAAGGAGGAGTGGTGGAAAAAAAATCGTAATTAATGTTTTTGTTTGAGCGCTGAACAATTCTCTGCTTTCTGTTACCTTGATGCGTTAATGTCTTTATGCGTATCTAAATTCTGTTTTACTGATGGCACATTGTACCTCTTGTTTTGTTTTGATTATACCACATGCAATATGCAAACCGCAGAGGCAAATTTTACTTTCCTTTATTAGAGAGACACAGGGATGATTATTTTCTAGAAAAATAGAGGGAGACAAAAAATAAAGAGGAAGATTCTTTGCATTTGTTTCAAGGTGGACAAAACAATGTACATCCGTGTAACGATCTGCAGCTGATTGCCAAAATAATGGCTATCATATTAAGATGTTAATGTACTGACTGATGAAAGCGTATGCTCTCGTTAATGCAATTGTCATGCAGTTATCAATACTAGAACAATCAGTGAAGAGCCTTGATGTTTTTGTTTATGAATGGAAAAGAGCGGCAAACCTGAATGATGATTTTCATTTGCAGCAGGAGCAAATGTCTTGGGACTTTGTATTTTCTATATTATGAAAAAGTGAAATGGAAGAGAGATAGAAACTGAAAACTAGAGCTTAAAACTAAAGCAAGCTTAAAAGGTGCACAAATTCTGGTTTATGTTACGCTTGCCGCTGTGAGAATCTTAGACTTTATATGGACACCTATTTGGTGTGGATGCAGCATGGCACAACAGACAGCATTTTCAGTTACTGATGCCATTGTAATGTAATTGTAAATGTGCTATTCATTTATTCAAAGAGAGAATGGCTGTTTCTCAATATGCATTCTTAAGCAATCTTGCGTCCTTGTGTTTTATAGAAATAGAATCTTTAAAAATCCCAGAAGTCATAGCAGGCGGACGACGTACGGAAACCCGTAAGCTTAAACTTGTCTTGTTCTCACTCAAGAGATTCCCGATGAAAGCTCACAAATACATGACTCGTGAAAGTAAACATTTGTCATTTTGTTTGGCATAATTTTAATAAAGTTCTAATACCTGGAAAAAGCCTGCAGTACTTTTTAATTGGCATATTTAAAAGAATCTTAACATTGACAAAGTGTATCATTAAATAGGCTACATACTCATTTATACAAATACTAAAATAAAAAGATATCAAACGATAACAATAATGTAATTACATTTTTTAATAGGTTATGACATCTGTGATGTTATGTTTTATTTATTGTGCATTGGATGGTGCTGTCCCACTGCCTGTGGTGAACGTGGTGAACAGTCAGTTGAGCAGATCACAGCACATCTCAGTTCTCACAAAGATGTGTTCTGTGTCGTCACGTCCGAGTTCTTTGTCTTTGTCTCAGAGTTCTTTTAAGGTTGCCTGGTAAGACCGGTCTTCACAAGAACACAAGTCCGTTCTTTGTGTTATTGAGAAACTGCCAATGTTTCCAAAAATGAGTGGTTATTGAGAAAAAAATGAATAGTATTCAGCTGGTCATGTGATTTCAAAATGGCAGCCTCCATGAGGGACCCACACTATGAAAAATAAAAACGCCTTTTTGGGCCACTTATAAGACTGGAGTCTTCATCTTAAGTCAGTGTACATGATTTTAAAAATATTTATCAAAATCAGTAGTTTGGGTAAAAACATTATTGCAGAAGAAAATTACTGCACCTTTGAAGTCCCTCAAAATCTGTTTCCATTCACCAGTGAGCAATATGCCATATTTGGACCTCTGATCTAACATTTTACCTGCACTTACAGAGCTAAGTGCACTAACATGCTCTTCATTCAGAAGGCATAGTGGCGAGGATCAGCTCTCAGGGTCATAATGTGTAGCTTTGTCCAGCACACTTCACGTCCATTATCCACTTCATTACATGTCTCCTCTCATGCACAGCCTTATAGAAGAGCCTTAATAACCTCAGGGCCATAAAGCTAAAGCTTTAGGACAGAAAAGCATATCTAAACCTTGAGACACAGGCACCTCGAGGTCACCTTTGACCCCTACCCCAGAACCAGTCAGAGACAGAGAGGGGAGAAGCATCAGGCCACACAGGAGCTTTGTGGATGTCCAGACATGAAGGAAAAGGGGAAAGGGCTGGAGAAGGAGAGAGGGTCTGAAACCTAAAGTATGGATCACACCACTAGAAATTGTCCCATACTGTTTGTCACCAGTTCATGCTCAGTTCTGTTTTGCTGTATGAATGTCACTACTGTCAATTCAGTAAAACTAAAACTAAACATTCAAGATTTTAAAGATCATATATTAGCCGCACTAGTGCATAACGCACCATATCAACATGCCATTGCATCCATATTTCTGATCTGAGAGAGCAAATGCACTTACAAAAACTCATTGTCAAAATTAAAAAATCACGTGACCAATGTTTTCACTTTTATTGGTCTAGTCACTGGATGGAGCTGCTCTTTATCCCCTTTAAGATCAGTTTTTCTCAAGTCACTGAACATCTTCACAGTGGCGAGGCCAGAAATTTTAAAGTGAGTGGACCTTAGTGAAATAGGGTGGACCTCAATTACATCATTTTACAATATAAAAATTATTTCATTAAGATTAGTTAAAGGATTAGTTCACTTTCAAATAAAAATTTCCTTACAATTTACTCACCCCCATGTCATCCAAGATGTCCATGTCCTTCTTTCTTCAGTCAAAAAGAAATTAAGGTTTGTGATGAAAACATTCCAGGATTATTCTCCTTATAGTGGACTTCAATTGGCCCCAAACGGTTGAAGGTCAAAATTACAGTTTCAGTGCTGCTTCAAAGGGCTTTAAATGATACCAGACGAGGAATAAGGGTCTTATTTTCTAAAAAAAAAAAAATTATATACGTTTTAACCATAGACGCTTGTCTTGAACTAGCGGGGCGTTCCAAACGGGATGTATCGCCCTCCAAAGGGCACTTCGGAGTGAAAACAATCATGGCCGCCATATTGAAGGGTCGTTCCAAACCAAAGTGCTCAAGATTTGGTACATTATTATGGTCAAAACGACATTGTACTTCAACAAAAATACTTTACAGCTACCTTTATCAGTCCATTCAAATGTTTAAAATATATACATAGACAAAATATCCGATATGGTGCGATAAACCAAAAATAAATAAATAAATAAACTAACGTTAAACAAAAGGCGCAGCTTGCACAATCTACTCCTCCTCGATTATCTCGTTAAGATGACGCAGAAATATCGGAGCCCCAGTATCAACTGTCCCATCACTATTATAAGGAGAACAATCCTGGAATGTTTTCATCAAAAACCTTAATTTCTTTTCAACTGAAGAAAGAAGGACATTGACATCTTGGATGACATGGGGGTGAGTAAATTATCAGGAAATTTTAATATGAAAGTGAACTAATCCTTTAAATGTGACGTATTGTTAGCCAACAGTTTCTCGAAAACAACAAAATCCATTTATAAATAAATAAAATAACCAATTACCAGAATAAGAATAATGAACAAAGATATATAACCATATGCAGAGTGTGTGAGACTAGCGTGGAATTTTCTTAATCAAACCACTACCTGCTGCTGCTTCTGATTGCTTTTAGAGGGAAAAGCTGCTCATAACTGTTGGTCTAGAATCAGTTTTCTCCGTAATAAAGGCATTAGGTGAGTAGGCCTAGGTGAGTAGGCCTATCTGTGTTTGAGCTCTGGAGAGCGTCAAAGGCTACTATTTACAATGTTTTTGCATCATTGAGCAATATAGCCAATGCTGAATTCTCGCAATGGCCAATCAGAGGTGTTTAAGTTAGAATCCACTAACCACTCAAAGCCAGAGTTTTTGTCAAGTGCTGAGTTCTGCACGCTCACAATTCCTCTCATTATAACAAAGCGTAGACTTTAATAAGAGATTCACTGTGCAGCGTAGACAGCTTCGGAACATGATAACAGAACTTCGTGGGATCGCGTCATTGCAATGAACTTAGATGAATGACAGCTTTTTAGTGATTATAAAGGGACAGCTCTTTGCGCACTTTCTAGACGATATATAATCAATTCAGAATTTGAATAAATCTTTTGTTTTTCATGACCAGTGTAGGCCACCTACAGGCTGAGTGACATCCATTAAATGCATGTATTTGAGTGATTATTATTGTCATGTATGTGTGATTTTTCTCCTTTCCCACAAATATTATTTTGTGTCTCTTTTGATTTGGTCAATCGGAGTGGGCCAGTACCACCCTGGCCCTTATGTAGCCATGCCACTTGCCACCTTCTTTTTCTTTTTTTTTTTTTAATGAAGGTACACAACTGTTCAAAAGTTTGAGAAATTAATACTTTTCTTCAACAATGATTCATGAAATGGATCACAAATGACAGAAAAGATGTTTATAATGTTATAAAAAGATTTCTATTTCAAATAAATCCTGTTCTTTTGAGCTTTCTATTCATCAAAGTCTCCTGGAAAAAATGTAGGCCTATAACAATTTCCAGAAAAGTTATTTAAATTGTAATAATAATTTGCAATTAAACTGTTTTTACTGTATTTTTGATCAAATAAACGCATCCTTGGTGAACATAATTTATCTTCATAGAAACTGGTTTCACACCAGCTTCCAAAACACCATAACGTTATCTAATGTTCTTTAACAAATTCAAATGAGATTTAGACATTTCCAAGCCAATATTTAATGACTACAATGGTTATTTCTACTAGAAATGGAATCATACATTTAATATGATTTAGTATGTATAAATGTAATGCTCCATTCACACGCAAAGGATTGTAGGATACCATAGCAAAGGGAAGGTTATATCAATGATGCCTTAAAAAATCCAAACCAGATGAAGGTATCTCAATAAACAGGATGTAAACAATTTAAATGTACCTTCATATAAAGTGCCTGTGAAGGCAGCATTTTCCAGGTTTAGGACACTGTCAGGGAAAGAGGGAGAGAGGAAGAGGGGGGAGGGAGTTTCCGAGTTCCTCCACAGGTGTGTATGTCTAAATAAAAAGGTGCTCCTAATCTGAGCTGATTATCAGCAAGTTGCATCTCCCCTAATAGCACCTCGTCCGTCACATGCTCAGTCATCTGACAGAGAGACCCTGTCAGAAAAGGAGGGCCAGAGGAACTTGAGAGTGAAACTTAAACCAGTAATTAGGTTCTGCTCATCTGGTTAGGGGAAAGGGCCCCATTTCTTCACTGTGTTAACCAAAGAGCACCCAAAGAACAGCTTAGAA
Source organism: Hypophthalmichthys nobilis (assembly GCA_037950665.1). Lineage (NCBI taxonomy): Eukaryota > Metazoa > Chordata > Actinopteri > Cypriniformes > Xenocyprididae > Hypophthalmichthys > Hypophthalmichthys nobilis. The sequence goes on along the minus strand of CM075468.1, from coordinate 31,903,770 downwards.
CAAGTAATGCTGACACCTTTATCATATAATAAGTGATAATTTATGCTTATTTTACAACAATGACCAGTTGACTGTACATTATCTCTCTTATATGCAACTACTTACCCAAAAAATTAAACTGATATGAAGTATGAATTTGATTTGAAATTATCCAAGAAGAAAAGATACCACAGAGTTATATGACAGACATTAAACTAAAGAGTTGAGATGTAAGTCAATCAGTGTTGGAAATGGTGTATAAAAGCCATGTTGACAGTATTTACATTTTTAATATTACAGCTTAGTATGGAAACCTGGGAGTGTGGAAAAAGAATAAGTTGCACAGGATAGTGAGAACATCGGAAAAAATAATAGGACGCCAATAAACACAGCTTGATAAACTGTATTCGCAAGCAACAAGGGTTCCATCTGATTTCACACACCCACTTTACTTTGAATTTGTAAAGCCATATCAACTGCAAAGTTTACCGGTCATTATACTGTATAATAACAATTTGACCCCAGAACTCAGCAACTGACCAATCAGAATGAAGTGGAGAGCTGTGTAAATATGATAATAAAATGAGAGTTGAATGAGAGTTGCATGTACATTTTTAATTTTGCCTTGTTTATACATATATCATTGAATGAAATGGTACATATACAATACCGAGGCTATAGTGTGTACGATATCCAGTAAAATATGCAACACAGCATATAAGATGGGCAGCCAGAGCCTGACAGCTGTGTGCTAAGTGTTGCATTTATATCGATTATGGCTAATCTAATGTCCAAATCTAAACAATATTGAAAAAACATCATCTAATTGGGTTTAATTGCTATTAATGGGCAAATGTTTAATTGGCAGTTAGACATACCCCTTTTATCTCAGAGTGGTCCTCCAGTGAACAGCCCCCATCCACAAATGAACACACAAACACACACACACACACACACACACACACACACACACACTCACACACATGTTTGCATCCATCCCAGACACAAACACACTCACATGTAGCACACACAAAGGGATGAAAAGAATTCATTTGTCAGCCTCAGAGTGAAGATTAATTTTATATTAATACATTTAATATGACACACGTATACCACCATGTTTTCTACAAAGTGTTATCAAACCTGTAACTGTAAGACTAATTAAGTAAATAATGCAGATTGGATGAAATATTTATTGACATGTGATGGTGGTTAAATGGAGCTAATGAGGGAAGCAAAATACTCTGCCTTCAAGTCATCAGGCAAAAGAGGCTTTTGAAATGAGTTGATCTCTAAAGGCCCGATTACCTGCATAAACCCATTTACTGCAGGTCAAACAGCTCTACTGGGAAAAAAGACAGTAAGAGGGTCTGGAATGAGATATTTGCCATGCTTCAATCACTAACAATGTTGCAAAGCATGTGAAACAACCTTTACATGTACTAAAGGTTTAATTAAGTCTGCCTCTGACTGTCCAGCAGAAATGCGTTTCTCATAGCAAACATTTATGGGTCAGTGAGATGATGATAATGTTGTTTAGCTCGCCCCTATTAATTTATTCAAACGTAAATTAAAAATGCAATTCATATCGACTTGAATAATTTCAGTAATTGATTTAATTTTCTTAAATACAAAAAAAAAAACTGACCAAAGGTCTCATTAAAAGGTTAAGAAAAAAAGTTATTATATGGTATAATTGAAAAAGAAAAAGTAGCGAGCAGTTTTTGTTCTAAAATATTATTTATATTTGATCTGTCTCACCAACATAAATACAACAATTACATTTCTAAGACATTAGAAAATGTTCCTTCCTTTTTGTTATTTTTTATATCCTTATAAATCTTTGACTCTTAGGTGAGAGAAACAAGTGTTTAATAGGAATGATGATTAAGTCATACATTCCTAATATTGGGTTTTTTACACGGTATGATGGATAGTGACTTCAGGTTCTAAGCCATTTGATTTCTATTTGTAACAATTACACGTCAGTATTTTCATGTGAGGGCACAAGCGTGATGTGGGTCCCCATGAAGCCCTTCTGGTCTGTCCTGCAGTTGCGCAGCTGTGGGGGGTTCAGTCAAACAGATGGGCTCAGACTGCCCTCCACCCTCTATGGGTCCCTCCCACACACGCATGTATACAAACTCTCACCCTTTACCGTCAACACACACACCACACATTGACGTCCTTACAAAGGACAGCTGCCCGTACCTGCCAACATTCAAGACTGGACTAATTACTTCCCAGTCATCAGTTACCCAATGGGCCCTGGACAACAAAAGAAGAGGGGTGGGGGATCATAACTTCACAGAGCTTCATAAGAAAGGATCGTTTGTCAGGACTAACAAGCCGAGCTACTCAATGATGATGTAGATGGTCTCTACATCACCGTCTTCACAAAAGTTTCATCATCAAGCACAAATGTTATGTCAGCACAATCTGGGATATTACAAATTCTGTATGTTGTAGTGAAATCCAAAGAAACAGATGCTGAAAGCTGTACACTCAGGGTGAAGTATAAAAATTTTCATCCATGATCTGCTAAGTTTGACTGGTCAAGATATGATGACTTTGTAAACAAATGCAAAGTAAATGCATAACAGAAATAAAAATGCGGATAGAGTTTGATTAGGAGGACTGGTGGAGCCTGAATAAGAAAATTATTTTAAAATATGGCCAAGGCAGCTGGGGAAAGATGCATGATGGGACTGTAGGACAGATATAGACATAGGAAAAGGAGTCTAGCTTCAATATATCCAATGAAATCAAGAAAATATAGTGTAAGGAAGACAGAGGCTAGTTGTCACAAAAGGACTTGGCTCAAGGGTTCTATCTTAATTATAAGCTTTGAAATCAAAAGACAAATTACACAAAATGTACTTTCACTAGCCTTGGTTTTTGTATGTTGGTTTCAAACACCTATAATGTAAAAAAATTATTTTCATGATTTGTTATCAACATTTTTTCTTTTGTCAAATAAACTTCAATAATTAATGTGGTTCAGATAATGTAATATTTTGAGTTTCTGTTAATTAAACCAATTGCCTTCATTGTATTAACTCGAATTTTTAATTTCAATGAACTCAAAATTTTAAGGCAACCAGGTAACTTACTTGTTTAAGTTAAACCAACAATTCTTTTTTACAGAATTTTTACACAATTTTTCTTTTTTTTTTCTCCTACAAACTAATTACAATATATTTTTGTTCTAGCTGTTGGGTAATAAGTGAACACAAACCACAATTGCATACATTCTGTCAACAGTCAACTATATAACCAAAGGAGATTTTAATTGAACAGTTCTCAAGACAAGAGTGTTTATAAATTTCATCAGGTTTTTAAAAACATTATAAATGTATAATTTTATAAGTATACTGGACAACAACAACTTATGTATTTGTTGACTAGACAGAAAATCTGTGCTGCAGGACCTTTTAAATACTATGTATATCATCAAAAAAAAAAAAAAATTCCTAACCATTAAAAAAGAATAACAAGTAAAGGTGAATGACTCACTTCCACAGAGTGGCAAATGTTTAAATGTGCACTTTAATGTGAAGTGACTATTAGAGCAAATACTATTAGCAAAAACTTTGTGGTCCAAAGAAACAATAAGACAGAATTCGATTTCTATCACAACTAACTGAGCCAGATCTCCGAGAGAGGGAGAAAGAGAAAAATGGAGAGAGATATAAAGAGAGAAGGAGAGAGAAAGGGAAAGGGAGGGTTGGAGGTGGGGTGCTTACTAATGAGAGCAATGCCTAGATGGGCAGTAAATAGGAGTACCAATATATCAAAAGCTATTCTCTTCAGTGAAGGCTGTGAAATCTTGAGCAGACCCTTTCCTAATTGAATTTCATGCCTTGCTTTTGTCATGTGCCACTGCAGCTTCTGTCCCACCAGCTCTATACAGCAGCAGGGTCCGAAAAGGAGGGAGAGACAGTGCGCATGGGACTGAGAGATTAACACGGGGTGTGCGTGGCATTCGGCTCGCCCGAAAGTGTGTGCAGTCTTATAAAAAACTAGATCCGACATTCAAAACGTGATAACGAGGACGGAAGGAACACGCAGAGAACTTCTGTCAGGATACGGATTCAAGAACGTTCCCCCACCTGCACACACTCCGGCCCCGTCTCTGTCCCACCACATAGGCCCCTCCTCTGGACAGATCAAGGCGCTGGATCCCATGAATTAATTACTGTCCGCCTCTCCGCCTCCGGGTTATTAATAGTATGAAATGAGCAATAAAAGGGCTTAAGAGTGGGAACAGGGGTGGCAGACTGCAGAGGTGATACGGAGGGGGGGGACATGTGGGGGGATTTGTGGAGACAGAGAGAAACTTTTGTGGACGGGGAGAAAGAGAGCAGAAAACACTATGGTGCTAATCTTCAATCCATCTGGGGTTCATTAGCATTTAGTGTGTTTGCAGTTGCCAATCAAGCCTTAAAGGCGCCTTTCTCATCCTCTTTCAGGCCTCCAATGTAAGCCCTGTTAGAATGGCGCGTAAAAGACTTGACAAAATATTTTTGGACAAGTGCTTTTGTCAGCGACCTCACCCCTCCCAAGGATTGGCCTCTGTACCGGTGCTCTCAACGGCACAAGAGCTCAGGCATACAATTCGCCTATTACAGCCGCAAAGCTTATTATCCCCCAAAATAGTTAATAATTAGATTAAAACTTCAAATAAATGAAGTGGTACTGTGAATGAGCCAGGCATAGTCTCTCTACACGCAATCTGTCTCGCAGTCTATCAATATGGATTGCCAGGATCTCTCTCTTTCAGAACTCGCGCACAATGCAGCCGCAGATGCAGCCGTGAACAAAATATTATAGCCATGTGTCCTTTCTTTGCAACACGAGGAATTCATGGCTTTTACAAGAGACGAGGCAGCAGAGGGAAAGACGTATAGCCATTTAGATGTGTTTGTTGTTAAACACTGGTTCTAATAGCTATTCGTATCGGTTTTATTTGCTGATTGCGGTTGTGGTCGACATTGAGAGCAAAGAACAAAGAATGAATAACAAAAATGCAAGTGACAAGAAAAAAGAAAACATCTTTTCAAAGTATATAAATTCATCTCTTCCAAAAGGTTAGAAAGATACGTTTAAAACCTAGCCATGTTTTTATATTTTGCTGCACTATAGTCCCATTTATGCATTTATTTATGAGTTTTTCTACTTAATGTGAAGTGTTTACTGAGGAGTGTTCGTATTAAAAAAGGACAACCTTCAAACTTTAGATGAAATAAAGTAATTTATACCAGCTTTAGGAACTGTATTTCATTCAAGTTTGGTCCAAAAGTCTGTGACGACTAGCGAAAATGCTTCTTTTTTTTTAATTTAATGAAAAGATCTAATTAATGCTCAGCAATTTGAGTGAAAAGTCAACACACTGTCATGGCAATTCATAACTATTTAACGGTTTGGTGAATTGGTGCATGGCTAATTTATATAAATTTGTACATTCTCATTTGTATGTTTTTATATGATCTGCTTACAGTTAGTTTTAGGGGTGGACCATCACGATTTTGTTTTGTTTTTTTTTCTAAAAATTGCACATTTACATACAAACCGCATTGTGTGAATTCATTCAAAATTGACATCTTGCAGAATAGTTACGTTTTCTAATTAGATCAAGTTGGAAATGTTGAACTGAAAAATTTGCATGAATTTCAAAATGTTTTAGTATTTGGTTTGTATATCTTTTAATTTAATGACAGCAGCCCTCCAGCTGCAAGAACTAAAACCTGATGATCATCAAACCAGCATGATTTAAAATGATTCAAAAAGCATCGTGAGCTTCAGAAGGAAAAACTGATCTAATCGTTAGAAGCAAAACTGAACATCTGATCATCTATACGAAGAGACACATGATCAATTGACACCAATTTGATTAGTGACATAATAGTGCAGAATCTGAAATAATTCTGTTTATTTTCTAAGTTTAAATTAGACATTGAATCTCAGATTTTCTTTGTAGTCTCAGATTTTTGGTCTCCAGAGTCCAGGCAGTGAAGGAGAAGCAGATCAGAAAGAAAGAAATAGAGTCACAGAAAATAGAATGGGGGGCAGCAAATCCAATGAGAATAGAAAGAAGAGCGCAATGATATTTTCTCATCTTGATGGTTTCACTCCACTTGAACAAACATTCACAGCTGGAGGCTTGAGAGAAAAGAGAGAGAGAGAGAAACTCAGGGTGAGAAAGGGTAAATGAAAGCGAAAGAGTGCATGACATGCAGACAGAGACGGTCTATAGAGGTTAAATACCGCTTAGTTTGTGAGGTCACATATAGCCTACTTGAACTGATGAGAACATGTAACAGTCATGGGAAGAAAAGTGCATTTCTCTCTTTAATTCAAGGCGTTGTTGGAATTTCATTGAACGATCAGTGGTATTCTCAACTGTATTTAGTGTGACAGTGAGCGTTAAAAAGAAAAGAAAAAGTGTTTTCTGCTTGGAGATACTCGTCCCTGGAGTTATAATAGTGTTTCTGCTTGATACACAAGAGATTAATCTTTTTGAATGTAAAGAGAGATGTTCACAAGCACGTGCACCTGCCACTTATTAAAAAAAGACAAAAAACAAAACAACTATAATTAAATGCTAGTCTGTTAGTTATTCAAAAAATTCAGGGAAAAAAACTGGTATGGAGAAACTGCATCCTGGTGTCCAGTTGTCGGACATGGCAGCGTAACACCGTTCTCTCGGACAACCTTCTCAATCGTTCTCTCGCTTTCTCTCTCCCTGACTCTCTTTAAATCCTTGGAACAGTTCAAGAGACAAATTGCTTCTTGTGCCCGTATCAATGCATTTCATTTAAACCTCCTCAGCAGGGGGGTCCGGCCGAAAGATGTCATTCAGCGAGAGAGGAAAAGATAAAAAATATGCGGGGGAGAGAGAGGAGAGCATTGGAGGCAAATGGGCCGTGAACTGAACCATCATGTAGCGGCTAAGAACCTGCTTGCAGGCTTTATTCAATCGCTTCTCATTGTGGAGCGGCGGGCAGCTGAATGCTCTCTTTCAGAGAGGTCTGCAGCATGAACTTAAAGCAAGTAAATTTCTATCTTTCTGCACATTAGCTGCCTCATTGCCCTTCAATTGAGTCCCTAAGAGCCCAGAGAAAAGAAACTGGTGGCAGGGGAAAGAGCGAGAGAATGAAGAGAAAACTTAGCCACATAGGCAGAGAGGATGGGAAAGAAAAAAGTCGGAAAAGAAAAGGACTGGAATAAATTGAGCGACCGTTTCCGTCTTCAAACTTCTGCACTTTCAAATGACTCATATGCTCTGAAAGTTCTAATGATGGATATCATGAAATGCTTGCTTTCCGATCTACAACAAAATATGCCTTGATTTATCCCGTGACCTCCAGAGAAATCTGAGGACGGAGCCAATGACTGTCCCTCAGGCTCTTGCCGCTATGTCAATCAAACAACAGAAGACAATAGAAATCACCGGCAGATCGGTCACACTTCCTGTAGCACTGTGAGGCATAATCTACCCCTCCTTCTCTTTCCTCTCCTCCATCACAACATCAACAGGTCGCTCTTGCCATGATCAAAGAGGCTCTTGTGTTTATCCAACATTGACAATAAGAGCAAATGTTAGATTTCGTGTCAGGGATAAAGGGCTGTAGGAAGTGTGTCAAGAGGTGGGAGGGGCTGATGCTGACTGATCCCTCGGGACTGAAAGAGCACCTGATCACCTGAGAGCTGTGTAAAGTTCTAAGCAACAGGTGGATCTATGCGGTTAGCAAAGTTGGACATTTCGGACAACTAGGCAAGAGGACTGCTACTGTTTGTAGGTCTGACTTAAGCATGAAAGGTTTGCAACACCTGTAGCTATAACTATAGTCACAATATAGCATCCACGAGTACCCTATTGCTTTTATGAAAATGGTACTACATTAAAAAATATTATAGACTCAAATTTCATTCCAATGTTCATTAAAGATGAAGTGTGTAATTTCTTAACCACAGGCATCACCAGTTAGAAAAACAATGAATGTTTCAAACAGGTTTCTGCCTCCATTTGTTTCTGGTTAGTCAAAAAGTTCCTTTCCCAAACTCACTCCTTTTGTTGAGTTCAATTCATGAAATTCATTTTATTCTCAACCCTTTTTGACTCGAAGGCCCCTCATTGTCCAAAACAATATTTGAAGGCCTCTCTACATAAACACCAAGATATTCCTGGTATTTCTGCTGTGTTTATGAAAAAGCTCATTGTTTTCAAACGTTTATTAATTTTCTAAATTTTAACATGGTTAATTAATTTAATATTATAAATTAATTAACCACAAATCAGCTATTTCGAGTCCAGAATTTGTTCTGTATCCCAGAACTGTATGTTCTTCAATAAAAGGGGGTGATTTTAGTTTACATCTTGATTTTATGTGTATTTTTAGTATTATAAATTTAGAGTTATTATTTTAAAATATTATTAATTTAAAAACACTTAAGTCATCCTAGGTCCCTTGATTGAGAACCACTATTTTATTGTATTTAATTAATGACTAATTCAGTTCTATGCAGTTATATTTATTTAATGGATTCACTCAAGTTTCATTCCGTTCTGTGCAGTTTCTCCATCTGTATTTAACTTGTTCTGAAGTCTTCAAAAAATATGTAGTATTATAACTGAAATTGTCACTTACCTGCCCTTTATGGTTTTTTTATTCTTAATACGTGGATTTACCTACGTTTTAGCATATACAAATGTGTGTTACATACAAATAGCTATGAATTCTTATGAGAACAGGCTAACTTGTTTTTCCCATTTAAATGTCATATTCTTTAGTTTTATAGCACAGCCATGAACTATGATTTGCTACTGTTGCCATAGTAGTGGAAGATGAGTCATGAAAATTTTGGAAGAGACTGTAAATTCTAAATTTTCATGAGTCATGAAAATTTTCCAAATTCTTCATATACTTTCCAATAATTTCATGTCAACTTTGTATCATCCTTCCATTACAGTCCCTGACATGTCAACCTACCTAGTGTTATGGTGAACAGTTGGTCTATGTACACAGTCGGTAGATGAAGAGTTAATTGTGGCGGTAACACTGTACTGACCAATCAGCTTTTAGGATGAGACACTTTTGTGTCTTGGTGAGAGAGGTGATAAAATGTCTATGAGAGAAAACAAAGAACATTTTGACATCAGAACAAATCACAATCACAAATCAACACTTGATTAAATTATCTGATGATCTGTCAACAATTAGATTACTTTCACAGTGCCACCACTGAGAACAGACAACTGTTTAACCAGAGAATATCGGAAGATTGACAGCGCTAACAAGTGTGAGAAAGACGCCACATTTCCACACACGTCACATCAAAGAGCAGAACAAGCATGACACCATTGAATCTGACTTGCTGAACTTGAGTCACCCTCACCAATGACCCCTTTTATGGCTTATGAGGAGCGTCGATCATGAATGCCTCCGATTTTGCAGCACATGGTTAATGGTGACATTTGGCTGTCGGGGCGCTCCAAGTAAAAGCGTCCCGCACACACAGTGGCCTGCGGCTGGGGCTCTAACAATGGCCGGGACCCACAGTGGACACACACACTTCCAGCTGTGGCTGACCATCCTGGCCTCTTCTCCGGCTCCCATGAAATTGGAAATTATCAGGGCTGTTTCTGGTGACAAATCATTGTCTGTGTGTTCCTACCACTTTCCGAGGAAGAGAACAGACCGAAGGAGGGAAGAAACTCTTTTTGATGGGACTTGAAGGCTGACCTCATCACCCTCTTCCTTCAAAACTCTGACCCCACAGAGATGGACTCAAAGTGTGGCCTGAGGTTGACTCTCTTAAAGTGCTACATTGATCTTTAACCGTTCCCACATTTCCTGCAGAAGCATAGAGACCTTCAAACTAGAGCTATATACCATAGTCAGGTTAGATGCCATATTGACCTTCACACAGATGCAAAAACAGGCTGTGAGGGATAGACTTAAAGGGTTAGTTCACCCAATAATTAAATTTCTGTCATTAAGTACTCACCCTCATGTCGTCCCAAACCTGTAAGACCTTTGTTTGTCTTTGGAACATAAATTAAGATATTTTTGATGAAATCCGAGGGTATCTGATCCACACATAGGCAGCAATGATATTGCACCTTTTGAGGTCCAGAAAGGTACTAAAGACATCGTTAAAACCGTCGACGTGACTACAGTGGTTTAACCTTAATAATATGAAGCAACGTGAATACTTTTTGTGTGCAAAAACAAAACAAAAATAACAGCTTTATTCAACAAATTTGTCTGTCCCCTCTCATACTGATACGCTATTTTCGTTACAGAGCTTCAGTGTTTACGTCCAAATGTGGGCTCAGTATTGGCCGGCTCCTGCGTCAACATCACACGCATGTGTCGTGCTGCTCACGTGATCAGAGCTGGGGTGCGTTTCTCAAAAGCATCGTTAGCTAACATCGCAAGTTCAGTCGTTACTAATATAGTTCAACGATTTGGTGTTTCCTGAAACCATAGTTCAAACAAACGTTCGCAAACTGCATCGCAAACTTGTGTGGTTAGAACGACAGCTTTTGAGCTGTGGTTAGAAGCATAGTTTCTTGTTTTAATGACATGGACTTAATCGTCATCTTGAGCAAAATAAGCTAGCTGACATTAAGTACAATTTATATCTTTTATTTCAAATCCATACAAATGTCATTTACTAGGGGTGGGAATCTTTAGTCACCTCACGATCCGATCCGATTCCAAAATGATTCTTGATCTACTTTTTTTCCCCTATTAATTAGTTTACCGACTTAAAAAACTTAAAATCCTTACATTTACATATCCTTACATAAGTAATTATAAGTAGGCCTACTTTTTTTTTTAAAAAGTATTACAAATAGAAAAAACTGAATTAAAACAATTAAGAATTTTAAACTAATATAACTTCAAAACATACAAGCAAGTAGCAAATAATAAAGAGGACCAACGAAATATATTACAAGCAATAAACAAAGAGTGCTTTCATTATTTAAGATTAGCCTATCTGGACGTTTTCTTTCTCATGTTTACTGTCGTTTGATTGTTACACCATAGACAGCGGGAGATCTAATAAGCTGCATTCACGCACGGATCTCTTTTGAAATATAATAAGTAATGCGGTTTGTCCTGTCCATTTAATAGCTTAAGACAAAACTGGCTGTGTTTAGGCTAACATTACATTAATTTTGCGTCATAAAACCATTTTGAGACGCAAGTACATTAAACAGCATGCGCGAGCAATCTTCACAAACAAAGCGTCAGCATTTGAAATTGAAAGCAGCCTTCTGTAAGTGTGTTTCATATTTTAAATATATAAGTCCACTGCATTCCAAAAGACATAAATGATGCCTTCGTAGAGCATCTGTAAGGAAAATACCGACAGGCGAGACCGCGCACTGCAACATCAAACAAAGCTCGCGTCTCTCACAGGGCATCCTGTGCAGTGAAGCCCGCGAATGTCGTTGTATTTCGCTTCAACCTTTCCGAACTTTATGAAAGATTATTTCACGGAAGGTTCGAGTGGTGTTTGTGTGTGAGGAATTGGAAGCAAGCAGAATCCGGGTGTTCCTAAATCACACTCGGCGTCATCGCGCATCTGAATAAAAACTAAGCTCAGAATCGATCCAGAATCGTTGGAGAGAGAATCGCGATGCATCGATGGATTGATTTTTTTCTCCCACCCCTATCATTTACATATTTTAGTTTGCCAAGAGATTTTAATCGTTTTAAACGTTTTTCAAGAGTGCGCATGTGCGTATGTGCTCTAGTACGTAAGAACCAGAGCCGTTAAAAAACGGCTCTGGTAAGAACGAGCCTATGATTGAATCTGACATAAAGCAAAATAACTGAGAAAAACGAGAAGTCCTCAGATGCCATGTCTGTAATTTTAAGCAAAAATCTAGCATTAAATCGATCTCAAACATTTAAGGTTGTGTCTAGAAGGGATACAGCAACGACAGGAAGTGAGGCAAAATTTCACAATAAAATAACAGTAAATTAATTTGCTAACGACTACACCTACACCTACCCCAACCCTAAACCTACCCTTACAATAATGCAAATACAGTAATTAAAGGGTTAGTTCACCCAAAAATGAAAATAATGTCATTTATTACTCACCCTCATGTCGTTCTACACCCGTAAGACATCTTCGGAACACAAATTAAGATATTGTTGATGAAATCCGATGGCTCAGTGAGGCCTCTATTGAGAGCAAAGCCATTCAAACTCTCAAGGTCCATAAAGGTACTAAATACATATTTGAAACAGTTCATGCGAGTTCAGTGGTTCTATCTTAATATTGTAAAGTGACAAGAATACATTTTGTGCACCAAAAAAACAAAATAATGACTTTTCAATAATATCTATATGGGCCGATTTCAAAACACTGCTTCATGAAGCTTCTGAGCTTTATGAATCTTTTGTTTTGAATTAGTGATTCAGATCTCCTATCAAACGGCTAAACTGCTGAAACTGCTCGGATTTACTGATTTGATTCGTAAAGCTCTGAAGCAGTGTTTTGAAATCGGCCCATATACATATTGCTGAAAAGTCTGTAGGTTTTTTTTTTTTTGGACCACAAAAAGTATTCTTGTTGCTTTATAATATTAAGATAGAACCACTGAACTCACATGAACTGTTTCAAATATGTTTTTAGTACCTTTATGGACCTTGAGAGTTTAAATGGCTTTGCTCTCAATAGAGGCCTCACTGAGCCATCAGATTTCATCAACAATATCTTAATTTGTGTTCGGAAGATGAACTAAGGTCTCACGGCTGTAGAACGACATGAGTGTGAGTAATAAATGACATTATTTTCATTTTTGGGTGAACTAACCCTTTAAATTGCCCAATATTGATTTTGTGCATGCCCATTGTCCGTAGTTGTATCCCTTATAGTCTTTACCAACATTTAAAGAAGTTATTATTCCATTACCTGCGTGACATCATTAACCAACATGGCTGAATGACAGGTTTGTGACAATATGGTTTCGGGAAACAGTCATGACTAGCTGATTTGCTCAACGATGCATCGTACTATGGTAGTGAAGCAGTGAGTTTAGTCTTTGTACGGGAAACACACCCCTGGCCGTTCAGATGTAAACACTGAAGCTCTGCAATGACAATAGCGAATCAGTATGACAGGGGAAAGACAAATTTGTTGAATAAAGTTGTTATTTTTGTTTTGTTTTTGCACACAAAAAGTATTCTCCTTGCTTCATAATATTAAGGTTGAACCACTGTAGTCACGTTGATGGTTTTAATGATGTCTTTAGTACCTTTCTGGACCTCAAAAGGTGCAATGTTGTTGCTGCCTATGTGTGGATCAGATACCCTCAGATTTCATCAAAAATGCCTTAATTTATGTTCCGAAGACAAACGAAGGTCTTAGGGGTTTGGGACGACATGAGGGTGAGTACTTAATGACAGAAATTTAATTATTGGGTGAACTAACCCTTTAAGTCTTTTTAACCTTTTAAGCCTGCAATATATATTCAAGTGAAATCGAAGAACAATCTGAAGTGATGTTATTTTGAACAAAATCAGTCATTTATTGCATTTCTGGAGTTTAAGAAAGAATTGAATTGACACTGTTTTTCAAGTTCAGTACTGTAAAGCTGCTTGCTTTAAAAGCAATCCATTTTATTAAGAGCTTTTTAAATAAACGTGGCGTGACTTGATTGAAGTGCAGAATTGCAGAGCTCATGCAAACGAGCGTTGTCATGATCAGATGCTTTCTTAACTGTTTTCTCACCGCTGTCATTTGTATTGTGTTTATTTTGTTATTGAGAGGAAAGCATGCATCAAATATTTACATATTCATCCAAATGCTACTCTCAGCAAAGTGAATGGTGTCGGGATGTTTTCTAACAGTATACTTCTGCATAAGTATTTCACATTTCTTTTTTACCCCTAAGCAAAGAACAAAAACTTGAGTTGAGAACTGCGCTGTGAGTATATCATGGGCATTTAGTCAATGTCATGTACTGTATAAAAGTCATATTTTACACAATTTTCACAACTTACAGTATAACTTTCAAAATTGTTTTATGGACAGATTTTGTTTACTTACTTTCAGAAAGACATATCGTCAGCTGAATTTACAATCCAACAATACAATCCAAGGAACACTGTACTTTGGTATCTCGCAGCTTTATTTTCATTCCTGTCCAAAATTACATATGGTGCTACCGACTAAGGTTTATTCCCTCGAATGACGAGGAGAGGCTTGTGAATGGGGAGTGTATGGTAAACCTGAGGTATCTCCATTGACCTGCAGCTGAACTCTGCTGTACCCACAACATCTTTTCAAACTCATGCTAGTGTGGTCAAGGAAGGGGGCAGTATTTGTTTATAAATAATGTTTCCTTTACAGGGCAATCCCTGCTTGGCTAAAGGCTGAGGAAGTAAGTTGGGCTCAATGAGGAGGACAAACAAAACAAACAAAAAGATGAAGAGAAAACAGAATAATGTTGCCAGAGGGTCTAGTCTCAATATCAAACCTCTTGCAAGAAGTACTTCAGTATACTAAATGATCAGTGCAGAGGACTGTGCTTTTCAAAAGGGTTATATCTCAGTAACTATAAGGTTTTAAATCCAGTCATATTTCTCTATAGCAGTAGTTTATGTTGGTTTCAAAACCCTCTTTGAAATTAGAATAGTTTGGATTCCTGCAAACTAAAGTTCCAATGGCTATCAGAATATTTTTGCAATAAAAGCACATTTACATACATGAAACAGGAGTCAACAGTATAACTAGTTAACTACTGTATATAACGAAGACTTTAGCTAAAAGGTTGAACTGTGTTCTCAGGACAAGAGTATTTTTCATGTCACATTGGGGGTAAGTTGTCACATATCTGTTGGAAAAAAACAGTTGCTAGGCATTCCTTCTAACCTTTTTACCATTTTTGCTGTTTCATACTTGTTTACTCTGCTGAAAAGCTTATAATTGGCCATTAATATGCCAACTTTCAAATTAATAGATTGTTAATGGATTTTCATTGACAACACGCCCCGTTCAATATGAATAATGATTAATTTATTTTGTTTTAATTTATTTATTTTGCACTGTGTGTTTTATAGCCTACAATATGTAATTAACAGAAACAGTAGAAGAAAAGACAACGATTTAATTATCTTAAAAGAAAATACCTTATTTGAAGACTTGAGGGGGCAAGTAACTGAATCTATGAGTACGCCTTCATGAGAGAAAAATATCAAAAGGAAATGGTTTGACGCAAACAGCTTTAGCGTCCTCTACTGCTCAAAATCAGGAATGTATTTTTGCATCTTGGGTTGCTTGCTGCATGGAGAAGCAAAACTTACGAAATTTACGTTGGCAAAACCACAGTTACTGAAATGATTGCTTTAATATAATCTTAAATATGCGTTAAAAAAAGCTTTCAGAATCAGAACATTATCTAACATTTATTTCCCTGGTGACAGGAGGTGTTAATATCGAGTTATCGCAGTCTTTAGTAAAAAATTATATTTTGGTGAACATTTTTGCTAATGTGGCATATATTCCACAACAAATATCTGCTTTTAGGTCAAGAATTTTTTAGCTTTATAAAACTAACAAGGACATAGTAGTGATTTCACGTCTCTCAATAGTCAACACACACAAAATCGACATTATTGTGTGTCTACATATGAATAAAATCACCTTAACGCACTGCAGACCATCATTGACCATATAGATCTGCGTCCACGAAAGAAAAGAAGTTCTGTGGTGGTCCTGTAAGGTTTTCCTGGTGTTCTGCTTGGCCTTAACTCAAACTTAAGTCCAAAGAATGTCCAAAATCGTAAATGCTGTTGTCTAGATAGGACAGCCGAAATGTTTTCTCTCGGTAAACAATACTCTAAAAAGATAAGGACAGAGGAGGCTTTCCTCATTCACATATATAAGTGTAATAAAATAACATTATGTAAACACAAACTGTTATGTTAGATGAGATTAATTGCGATTAATCGACTTGACAATATTAAACTATGTCCAGACTACCGCCTTCAGTAAGAGTTCTTTTTCTTTTTTTTCCCCCTCCATGTCGTGTAGACAAAAATAGTTTTGCTTTTTGAATATCACTATTTTTATTGTTGGTCACTCAAAAAATGGTTAACTATTAAAACAAACAAACAAACAAACAAAAAAAAAAACTAAACAACCGACATCATTTTTTTCTTTTCCATTTATATGTCAAAACATATTTAAAACACTTAGAAAACCAATATTTTTAAGTTCTTCTTTTTTTGTACAAAGAGGATAAACACTGAGTCTGACAAACCACAGGGTTTCAGTATTCTCATCTAACTCTCTGCTTGTTTTGAGAAACACTATAATTCACCTGTTGTAAACTTTAAAGTGACCTGACAACAGACAGCAAACACGATAAACTTCTACATGAACATGAAAAGCCAATGAATCTTTAGAATGGAATGAAGCATTCTTCAAAATGGCCATTAAACTTTTTCATCTTTACGTTTAACTACTTAGAAATGGTAAAAAATATTAATGGATAAGAAACTTTCTTTGCAAACTCGTTTTGCCTCTTGACAGGGAGAGATTGACACACATAAAATGTGTGCAGTAAAACCCAGTGTGCAGTAATTTTCAACACAGCAACGATATCAGTTGAAGTCCGGCCCAGCGACAGAAAAGTGACACGGCTGACCCGTGTAGTTGATGAACTAAAATGGCTTAAATGAACTCGAAGGCAAAATGATGTGTATCTTGGGAGGATGCGTCTTTGGTACTCTGACTTGCAATTGGCACCGAAATAAAAAGGCAGAGAAAATGGCAAAGTAGATGAATTTGTTATTCGTTCAACGTGGTCGCAGCTTTTATAACATGGATGTTTCAGATTTTCAAGGGGGTTCTCAAATAACAGAATCTGACCTGAACCTTAGAAAATAAATATGTTAAACTAATATGTCTAAAAGTGCTAGTAGAAATAATTCAGTAAGCACGCAAGATGAAAACATAGACAGTGCATGATATGTGGAGAGCAGGTCATTCTGTTGGTCCTGGGGTATTTGTGAGGCCACGTCTCAATTGGCTCCTTCCTCTCTAAGTAGTGTACCTGCTTTGTGTGATAACTGCACAGAAAAAAATTGCCAAAGGGCAAACTACAGAGTGAGCGAGTGAGCCGTTTGAGTTCAGTCCCGTCTCACCAATCCTTCTTCTTCTCATCCATGGACACTCCACCTGGACCTAATGCTACTATCAGCAAAAGGCCACCGATCACTGATGTGGTCTGGAAGAAGTCGTACTTGAGGAAGTCGTGCATGGGCTTGTAGGCTGGTATGGTCCAGAAAGCATTGAAGTACACGTTGATGGCCAGCAGCCAGATGACCAGGGTGAGGGCCGCCAGTTTAGTCTTGAAACCAATAGCCACCAGGACAATGAGAGCTGTACCCACTAGGTTCTGCAAAATCTGCAAAAGCAAACACAGATACTTTAGAAAAAGGAAGTCAGTGAGACATGCGACTGATGTAAAACTGTAACACAGGAAGCAGGATTTGACTCTGCAGAAATCATCTATGCAACTCAAAACTTGTCCATGTCTGACCTCTAGTGGTCAAAAGGATTATTACAAAGGAGAAGGCACATCTGTCAACCGGTTTAGGGACACATTAGATTTTTGGAGTTTACATTAAACATCAAGTGGGGGAAAAAACAGTTTAACATACAGTAAATAAAATATCCTTAAATTAAACACTAAATTTATTATCATTGCCATGAACTGCATAAGCTCAATAAGCAGTTGGTAAGAGTTTAAGAAAAGAATACTTTTATTAATCAAAAATGCATTTAATTGATCAAAAGTGAAAGTAAATACATTTAACATAGTTAAAAGATTTCTATTCAAATAAATGCTGTTCTTTCGAACTTTCTATTCATTAAAGAATCCTGAAAAAAATGCATTACAGTTTCAACAAAAATATTAAGCAGCACAACTGTTTTCAACTTTGATAAGAAATATTTCTCGAGCACCAAATCTGCATATTAGAATGATTTTTGAAGTATAATGTGACTGGAGTAATGATGCTGAAAATTAAGCTTTGCCATCACAGGAATAAATTACATTTTGAAATATACTACACAAGAAAACAGTTATTTTTTTAAATTGTAGTATCATCTCACAATATTATTATTTTTTATTGTATTTTTTTTTATCAAATAAATGCAGCCGTGGTGAGCATAAGCATTAATAAAAAAAAATAAATAAAAAAAAATAAAAAAAAAACTTACCAGTACTGTATATTGTGGTAAGCACAAACCATTTTGAAATCTTCATTGAAATTGTACCTGTAATTAATGTAGTCTGTGTCATATTGTTTTTTTATCTTGTGAAGTTTGGTTTATGGTTTTTGAGAATTAGAGTATGCCATGCAATCCATCCACATTGCCTAATATGGATGTCAGGTGACTTTATGCCAAAATACTGAAGAGTACAGACATCTGGCCTTTTAATGTCAACAATAAAACGCATGCAAAGCCTCCCTTTTCAAAGGCTGACAATTCTAAGTATGTATTTTGCTATCCTAACTATGTACAATTAGATGAATTATAACTGAATGTAATGCTCACATTTTGCCTATGCTATCCATGACTGTATCAGAACAGACTGTGTCTCAGAATTGTTCCATGGAGATGAATGAAATCAGTGCTAATAACCTTTATAGCTTTCATGTTTGCAAACCAAACAAGCCATGAGCAGTTTCTATTACAATGTAACATTTTTATAGATAAAGTTAATATGGTTTAAGTAAGCTTCTGTTTTAGGTTGCATCACGATGCAACTGATACAAATACTCTACCACAAACCCACATCCTGAGCAACAATCACACCATCATCTGTTTGATTGTGAGCCTGAAGCACTTACCAGAACAAACAGCTGAACCGGGTGCAATAACATTTTAGACGTTCTGCCAAGTCACAAGATGCTGGGTTTATGAGCACAATTATAAAGCCAGAAAAGGCCAACTACAAACGAAAAGGAGTCCACATTCAAACTCATATGTAAACAGGGGCCCGTTCTTCGTACATCGCTAACTCGGTTAGCTGGATTTGATTGATGATGATTTGGCATGATCTTGGATTGTTCGGTTCTTCAACGCTCATCCTGGACTTGCTGCCATAGCAACAGGTCCATAAGCTTAAACCTGCTTGTGAGCAGGCTTATTTCATGTAAACAGGATTAGATTGCATCTTTTTAAGTGGAATTGATATTTAAAATCTGTCCCAGCCACTGCTAATTTATTTCAAGCATACTCTACTTATCCAGGGACAATAATTTAAGATAATAATAATTAATAATTAATTTAAATAATATTATAAATGTTGTGTAGTCTATAATACTATTAGGCACAGCCAGTTTTACTTATTGAAAGATTTATTTGTGATGGAATAATTGCTTTACAATTGTATTGAGTCTTACACACATGCTTGTACAGTTATTCTGAGCCGTGCATTAATTTGAATGTTGACAGCTATTATGGGAGTGGCTTGATGCAGCGCAGGAGACGCAGATAATTTGATCTTGACTTTAATTATTTTTTAATTAAAACTTTAATTAATGCTGTCACGTAACAAATCTGATCGTGGTTTCGAGTATGGATACATCTGCCCTTTTCAAGGAACATGAGAACGTGCAGTAATCTCAGACAACTTAATCCTGATATTTTAATCCATTCCACAAATTCGTTTGAAGAACCAAATTAGCCAGAGATCAGTTATCACGATTAGAAGATCTAGCATCTGTCAAATCATCTCAGATGTATTTAGCTAGGTACGAAGAACGGTCCAGGGCTGACTGAATTTTTACATCAAGTATCTAAGCTTGTTTCTAAAAAGTGTTTAAAGATAAACTATAAGTATTCATTTACAATAGTGTTATTGAGAAATTGCTGTAATATTATAAATGTCATTTTCTGCTGCAAATTCAGTAGATATTTGTACAAATGAATGGAGCTGCTAATGTTAACATTAAGATCTTGTTTAGTTTTTGATCCTGAGGATGATGTCCTGATGAAGGCATCAATGCAAAAAGTTCTCATAATTTAAAGCTGTAGTCCGTAATTTTGCCTCTTTGCATCTCTGTTTGAAACTTGCAATTGCAGTTGTTTGCAGAATTAATATCTGTACGTGCGCTGTGCCTCGGCACAATTCCTCAGTGCGGATGAATATAATGTTTGCTATCAGTCACCACATCGGTGTGGATACTGTAATTCGGAATCACAGATTCTACGTCTTGGAAGTATGACCAAAATAAGAATTTTCACTGGAGAATGTCATCTGAACAAGTAAGTAACATGTCTGCCACTTTTGTTCTGACTGAGGAAAAAAAAAACCATTACAGTAAATCGCGCTGCCAATGGTGATTAAATCTAACGATCTCTTAGCTCACATCATGTCAAACCATGCAAATTATTATTATTGTTATACTTTGTTCTCAAATTGTTAATGCTAACAACATCAGCAATGCGTGACTAAGCGTATTTAATGTGTATTAGCGTTACCTGTAGATTTCAATTTCTGTACAGTCTAATCATCACGTCATCAATGTTAATTTGTCATACCATACATCCACCATCAAAATGATAAGTTTAATTATTGCAGCTGCTGTGAGAAAAGACTATAGGCTTGTTCGAGATGCACAGGCACTGAGCAGACCGATCGGCGTATGACATCAAAGTACCACGAGAGCAATTCAAAAGCATAAGGAGTCATATGCTCTTCAAATGCTTTCGCAATACTTTGATGTCATATGCCGATCGGTCTGCGCAGCGCCGATGCATTTCGAACGAGCCTTATAACTGATCCGCCTCACATGTGATATAGCCTACTAGCTGGGACTCCTCCTTTATGTTTACAGACGTGACGCAATGACGAAAAGACAAAAGGCGACATGCTCGAATTTCCCGCGGAAACCCACCAGTACCATCCGAATTATAAAACATTATTACAAGCTTACTGTTGTTAATCGGGCTAAGGTAAGGAGATAGTTTGAACACTGGCTGGTTATGTACATGCTCAAAAATTGATTTTGGATAATTTTTAACCAAAAAAGTTACAGACAGCAGCTTTAAAAAAATTAAACAAAATATACACAAAGTATACAGTATATTTTTCAAAAGTTTGGGGTTTTTACTTAATACTTTAATAATTTTATTCAGCAAGGACACATTAAACTGATCTAAAGTGACAGTAAAGATACTTGTAATTATTCAAAAGATTTAAATTTCAAATAAATGCTGTTATTTTGAACTTTATATTCAAAGAATCCTGAAAAAAAAAAAAAAAGTGGTTTCCACAAAAATTGTTTCAACACTACTTAGAAGCATAAGACCATGATGAACACATTACATTTTAAAATTCTAAAAGGGGTCATGAAATGCAGTTTCAGATTTTTATATTCTGTTTCTCGAGGTTAGTTTATAATGTTTGCAATGTTTTTTGCACCAAAAAAGGTCCAATAAAACAAACAGATTAATATTGTGTAAATAAAGGGTAATTTTTTTTTTTTTTGCGCAAACAGAGCACTCGCTTCACTTTATAAAATTGAGGTTAAACCACTGGAGTCACATGGATTACTTTAATGATGTATTTACTACCTTTCTGAGGCTTGAAAGTAGTAGATGCATAGGCTGTCAATGGAGGGACAGAAAACTCTCAGATTTCATTAAAAAGATCTTAATTTGTGTTCCGAAAATGAACAAATGTCTTACGGTTTTGTAATGACATGAGGGTGAGTAATTGATGACAGAATTTTCATTTTTGGGTGAACTAACCTTTTAATAGCATTTAATGCTGGTTTGACATTTATTACAACCACACTTTAACACCATGTCTACACTGGACGTGAGCGCCGCAAGCAACGCAATGTGACAAAAGACAATTGCACATTGCTGTCTACATAAGTGATGCTGTCTACATCTGTGCGACGTGACAGTAAACTGATGCCTCGTTCTATTTCTGACATACTCCAAGCATGGAAGGGCAGATGGATTTTGAATGTTACCTCTTATATGTGTA
Organism: Hypophthalmichthys nobilis; assembly: GCA_037950665.1. Taxonomy (NCBI): domain Eukaryota; kingdom Metazoa; phylum Chordata; class Actinopteri; order Cypriniformes; family Xenocyprididae; genus Hypophthalmichthys; species Hypophthalmichthys nobilis. The sequence continues at coordinate 31,881,743 of CM075468.1, read as the reverse complement.
AATATCAATCACATTTTGCAAATCAAGCAGAAATGCATCATTTTTTTAGAAACCATTAAAAAGTGTCGCTGGATTTCTATTTGTACTTGTAGTTACATACATTAATTAACAACATGAACTAACATTGAAAAATACTTCTAAAGCATTTATTAATATTAAATGTTCATTTTAACATTTACTAAGTTATTATACAATGGTCCTGAACGAACATGAACTAACAATGAAAAGTTGTATTTTTATTAACCAACACTAACAAAGATAATAAATACTGTAACAAATCTATTGCTCATTGTTAATATTAGTAAATGCACTAACAAACCACTTTTTTAAATAATTTATCATTTAAAAATTGTATCATAGAAGTAATTAAATATAGTATTAAATTAAGTGAAATATCATTTAATATTAAATTAATAACAATTCAAAATATTTTTTTTTTTTTTTTTTTTCAGAAAGTAAGAAAAACAAAACTAAAAATGCATGACCTCTGGGTTACTATATGTGCTACTATAAATTTAAAATCAGGCAAGTTAGAATACTGATTATGATATTATTCAATAATCTTTACCTAGTGCAGTGTGAGGGGAATTCTTATTTCTATAATACAAAGAAAAATATTATTTTCCCAAATTTAAATTGTAAGTTGTCAAGGACATATTACATAATAAAAGAATTCAGTTAAAACACAATTACTATCCAATTAAAAAAAGAATGTGTCCGGAGAGGGCAATTTTCATGATTGTATTACGGTACTTTCTTTTTAGCATTACAGCAAAGAGAATTTAGTGGTAAATTGTGATTGTCATGAAAATGATCTTAATGGTCATAAAATTGTCATTTTTGTTATGCAAAATTTTAATTTTTTTTTCCTTTTGATTTTTGGATGAAATGTAATTTAAATGGGTAAATGGGTGACTCATATCTTTGTGATTCACCCATTTACCAGGTTGAGGATGTTTGCTCACCGAGAGGAAGCTGGTATCAAAGTGCAGCAACGTCATGAACATAAGCACCAGCAGGACTCTGCCACCGAGCTGCATGTACTGTTTAGGAGAGCTTTCTCTCATAGTGGGAACACCAGCAAACATACTCCTGCCCTCAGAGCGGGACTCAGCAAGGAGCAGCAGCAGACCTCCACCCAGAGCCAAATTCCTGAACATAGAGAAGAGAAGTCAAGAACGATGAGATCAGAGCATAAAACATAGGATGAACTACTCAAACCTGCCGTGCCCTGCAAAAAAAACAAAACAAAACAACAAAAAAAACCTTACCTCATCAAAAACTTTGGGTCCCAAAGAATGCTATAGGCAACAGTCTGGAGCAGATAAAGATCAGGACCATTATTAAACAGTTTAACTCAATTATAGTCCTATCCACAGATAACATCTAATTAAAATCGCTTTAACTCAAACAGAATGCTCACACCTGTAAGGCGATGATCCCAAATAAACCAAAGCAGGCATACTGCACAAAATTCCTGCTCAGGATCAGTATACAACCACCTGTTTAACAGATGAGATTAATAAAACGTTACATATAAAAAAAATCTGAAGATGTTCCAAGTCGAATATTTTTTCGGCTGAACAAACTTCTTACCCAGCTGTCCGAGTAAGTTGATTAAGACAAACATTGTGGCCAGAAAGAACCCACAGCCCCACGTCGTCTCAATATATTCTTTCTGCTCACTCCACTGGAACCACATCCGAATGCCATCCTCCAGGAACGTGCTGATCAGACAGAGGCGTGCTATGTGGGGCAGGTACTGCTTCGTCACTCGAAGGAACTAGAGATGAACGAAAAGACAAACATATAAAAATCCCCAAGTCTAGGTGTGAGCGGCAGCAATAGTAAAGCTTGCCTTTGCAAACACCACTAACAAAAGATGTTATATCATTCTGAACACAAGTACATCTAATGGTAGAGCTGCACGATTGATCGTTAAAAGATCGCAATCTGGAACCAAACACCCATGTGATCTCATTCCTTCTTTTTTTTTTTTTTATTAGAGCAAGACAATAAGACATACACACACACACACACACACAAAATAGACTTAACAGTGCAGTACAAATAAATTGAGGGTTACAAACCTGATGGGGGTTTACATGGGGCTATTTGATGTTCAGGCGGTACAGATTGATCTGTCCACTGTTCAGGAGGTATCTGAGTGGAACACTAGGGCATATTCGGCCAAGGTACTGTATTGTACCCTGTCAGTGTATTTCACTCTCCCCATACAGGGGGTGGTCACACTAATCGATGAACTCCTACAAAACCTCTCCCAAGCCCTGAGGGGGGAGTCCGTTTATTAAGGAGTTCGATGTAGCGATATATATTTAGCCTGATTTATCCAGACTGCGATCTCATTCCTAAAAGACAACGATTCGGCTGCATCTATTAAACCTTTGACAAAATCACACCGAAACATTCAAATCCGAATTGGCTCTGCCGCTGACCCAGAGAGAGCAGATGTTATGGATAAGTATGAAACAGCTTCACAAACAGTCTTTTCATCCACACAGTATCATTATTTATGTGTTATAAATATTTATATTATCACAGAAGTACTGGGATAAAAGTTTATAGTTTGGATATAAACACTGATGTCTATGGCAGTGATCAAAATAGAGCAGATCACCTTTTAAGTAACTTGACGCTTCAAATAACAATTGTATCATTATTGTCACCAGGTGGCGACAAGTAACTGTTAAAAATGTATTGGCAACTAAATAATTAATTCAAGAGATTTGTGAAAAAAAGAATGCCGATTCATTCAGTAATGAAAGTGAAGTATTTATGAGTGAGTCACTGAATCATTCATTTAAGCCATGGTTACTTACTAAACAGATGGGATAGGATTCTCAGTTAGGATGTTTCTGTAATTCAGGCCCTGGTTGACACTACCATTCAAAACGTTTCAGCACGATATGTTGAAAAAAAAGACTTTGACTTAACAAGGATCCATTAAATTGTAATATTATATAATACAATATTTATTCTGGATCAAATAAATGCATCCTTGGTGAGCATAAGAGACTTTCAAAAAATGTTTTACCAGCCCCGAACATTTGAACGGTAGGTTAGGCCAACATAAAAGGGAAGGACATTTATTATAGTCTAGCACAGATTTATGGATTTAGAAAGCTGTTTTACAGCTTTTTACAAACCTCAAACAGGAATAAATAGCAAAAAATAAAAATAAATTTATTTCCCTAGTGTGAATGTTTTAGATTTACACAAACGTTATATTACATCAGGTAAGTGCTGAAGCAGCTCTTCAAATGCATGTTGTTTAATGTTCAATCCCTGAGCTTCAATTACCCTTTTCACTTTTCCCTACATTTTAGTCAATATCAGGGCACAGGTGGCCAAAAGCACATCCATTTGCAACTGATAACTCAAGAGAACAAGGGCTACAACTCAAGTCTTTAAATATCACTGTGGTTTACTAGCATAAAGTCTTTTTCACTTCCACATGCAACATTGTACATGCAAAGATGTACAGGGAAGGATAAAGATGCTGCAATTTACTCTGACAGGATTACTACATGATCTTATATTCTCATCACATAACCTGTAACATGAGCACGATTGTTAGAATATAGCCTATTATGTTGGTAAATGAAAATATCAACCCATTCAAAATTCATTCTTCTTAAAAGTTGAATGAAAGTAATGAAAGGAAGAAGTAATAATATGCTTTTAAAAAGATATTGATAAACTACAAAATTTTGTTATTTTTAAATAAACATGTGCAGACTAGCTAAATACAAGGAAGCTTTTTTAAAATGGGCAATAACATTCTCTAAACCTGCCTGTGATTAACTCGAGGCTTATGGTGAGCTTTGACACTGGCCTCTGCTAAGTCCCGCCCCCAGACGATCCACATCAGCACTAGAAGAAAACGAGCCAATCAGCATTCAACAAGTACCAAGCACGGCTAAATGAATGGGAAAAGATTTCAGGGCCAATGTCTGCCTGTGTGTCAACATTACTCTTAATCTGTGTGCCTGGAGGGTATTTGACTTGTTTCCATGGATATCAGAGATTTGCTCTCTGTTACATTTTAAAAAAAAAAAAAAAAAAAAAAAAAGTCATGATTACTAAATGAGAGTTGTATGAATAAAAGAAAAATATGATATTTAATATTGTTCCAGTCGCCATGTGATAAAATTACGGATAAAAAAGAAAAACATATAGCTGTCAGTGGCTGGGATTTAATCAATTTACCAAAATGACACTGAAAATTGGGCTAAAAATGAATAACCTGAGATGATTTCACTAATGGCCTTGTTTTGGGCCTTGAAAACCCTAAAACTGATAAACCAAATCAAAACTCCATTATACGCTTATACAATAACGACGTCATTCTAAAGTTGCTTCATTTTATGAAGCCCCAAATAAGCAGAAACATGAAAAAGAGCCCCAAACACATTTAATAATCATGCAAACTATGCAACGTAAACAACATAAAAGCATCCAAATAATGTCCAGCTGTCAAATTCCTTTTGAAATACAAAACCTAATCTTTTCCTAATCAGTCATCGTATGGTGACGATCATAAGAGTAACAGTGCATCTACTCTTGCTTCATCAAACGCACAGATGTTTGACTGCACTGATGCAAATGATTTAGAGATAAAGTTTGTATGACGTTCTAACATTTTGGGCACACAAAAATACAGTATATGTATTTGTATACCGCGAATATATAAATATGTGTCATACAGTTCTTATCAATTCAAGAAAGCAGCCCTGGAAAATCAAGGTTTGGCACAGTTCTTCTAGATCAGTATCACTAGTAGTTCAGTTCCTCCATCAGAGTCACAAGACTAGAAGTTTGTTAATAAACAAATCTAATTTGCAGTCAAGCAAACATGACCCGAACTATACAGGCACACATGGACTTTCCCGAACTTAGGAACCGTTTGTTTAGTGAAGCAATGTAGTCTCCACGATTTAGTGTGTAAGTTGCCTGGCAGGGCCTTCTCTTCTCTCACCTGATCCGCCACGTCCTCCGCGTTGCTCATTAAATCATTTTGAGCCATGACACCAAAATCCAAGAGACGATTCCCGTCTGCAGGACACCTTTGATTGTTTGCGTGCCGTTTATCGGTATCTTTGTCCGCTACTAGGTAATTTACAGGTTTCGTACTAGACTTGCTTTGCCGTCGTGTGTGTACTAGAATGCCATCTCCGCCCCATAATGCCCTGCAGTTCGTTCTGTCGCCCCCTGTAGGACACACATATATCTGCATGCCACGTGTACTGATGCAGCCAGAATATAGAGCTCAAGCAGTGACGTCTAACAATCTACTCTAGTAATCTTGGTGAAATAGGATGGACCTATATATACACACACTACCAGTCAAAAGTTTGGACACGGTAAGATTTTTAATGTTTTTAAAAGACGTTTCGTCTGCTCACCAAGGCTGCATTTATTTAGTTAAAAATACAGTAAAAACTTTAATATTGTGAAAAATTATTACAATTTAAAACAACTGTTTCCTGTTTGAATATATTTTATGAAGTAATTTATTCCTGTGATGGCAAAGCTGAATTTTCAGCATCATTACTCCAGTCTTCAGTGTCACATGATCCTTCAGAAATCATTCTAATATGATTTGCTGCTCAAGAAACATTTATGATGTTGAAAACAATTGTGTACTTTTTTTTTTTTCAGGATTCCTTGATGAATAGTAAGTTCAAAAGAACAACATTTATCTGAAATACAAAGCTTTTGTAACATTATACACTACCGTTCAAAAGTTTGGGGTCAGTAAGAATTTTTATTTTTTTGAAAAGAAATTAATACTTTTATTCAGCAAGGATGCATTAAATCGATCAAAAGTGACAGTAAAGACATTTATAATGTTACAAAAGATTATATTTCAAATAAATGCTGTTCTTTTGAACTTTCTATTCATCAAAGAATCCTGAAAAAAAAATATTGTACACAAATATTTTGTACAATTGTACACAATAAATGTTTCTTGAGCAGTAGATCATCATATTATAATGTTTTCTGAAGGATCATGTGACACTGAAGACTGGAGTAATGATGCTGAAAATTCAGCTTTGATCACAGGAATAAATTACTTTATAAAATATATTCAAACAGAAAACAGTTATTTTAAATTGTAATAATAATTCACAATATTACTGTTTTTACTGTATTTTTAATTAAATAAATGCAGCCTTGGTGAGCAGACAAAACTTATTTTAAAAACATTAAAAACCTTACCGTGTCCAAACTTTTGACTGGTAGTGTATATATATGTATATATATATATATCATCAGAACAGTCTAATATATATATGCACAGTCTATGATGAGGGAGATTGCCCAGATTCAGAATGTCCACATGGCCTTGTTGTACACAGCATAATGTCTAAATTGTATATAGAAACATTGTCCTATATATATTATATTTTCATTACTATTACTTCCATGGTTTAAATTTAAATATTAGCAAATTCTGATGATTTTTAACAAATTGTCATCAGATTTATTTAATTAACAAAAAACACAATATATGTGTGGATTTTTTTTACAAGAAATCTGTTTTACTTACAATTCTGGACATTTTAGTTTTGCTTCCTTTTCTTCACCCATGTTAAATGAAGGAGACCAATGTGCTTTCAAAAAAATCTTTGGGATAAACTCTCTTTAACCACTGACAAATTGTGACCTGCAGTTTAACTGATGGACAAAGATTCAGATTCATAGATATAAATATATGGCAGCTCATTACAATAAGATTTTAGACATTGACATTAGTTATTGCAATAGCTAACATGAACTAACAATTATCCATACAATTACAGCATTTTTTTTTATTATTATTATTTTGGGTAATACATTTTTTACATTTTAATAAGTTATACACATGAATGTATTATGAATAAGAATGAATAATTAATTAATTAAAATTCAATTAACAACATTAACCTAGATTAATATATCTTATTAATAAATAAAACACTGTTGTTCAACAATTATTATATTACTGATATTTATAAAATAAAATGCAATGAAAACAAAAGATATTTACAATATCTCTGAATTTAAATAAACATTAATTTTACAATTATTACAACGGATTTATTTTTTTCTCTCATGTTTTCTTTACAGTTTTCATGAAAACACTTGATGGACTCTTATGAACATGAAGGATATTTTTTGTTTGGTCTTTGCTGACTGTCTCTTTAACCTCAATTGGTTTTGTAACATTCTCCTCTGAGTTCAACTGTAATACATGACACAAACTGAATGTGGGTGTTGCGCTCACATTTTCTAGCTCTTCTGAGTAATGCACAGGGTCACAGGATGTCTTTTCTTTTTCACCGGACTCTGTTTGCTGTAGTTGAACACTTGAGTCAGACCTATTGCTTTCTTGGCAGTGTGACTCTTGGCTTGACCTTGAGCCACAATGTGGAGTACATATTAAGTGCTTCATGATCACGGAAGGGTTCTGTGGAGCCACAGAGATTTTTGAGAGTGAAGTCTTGGATTTGTGAGCTCTTTTAGATGGCTTAAGCTTCCTTGAGTGTAAGTGCTTTCTTGAGGAATTGATGTGTAATCTGTTGAGATCTGCTTGGCTGCTGTCAGAAATCATGGTCTCACTGGCACAGGAAGCAATGAGCTCCAGGCCTCGAGGGTCCCCCAATGAGCTGCTACATGAGGCATCACTCTCACAGTTCTTCTGCATCTTCAGGGTGTTATGCTTCTGAAAATCAAATACAACACTAAGCATTTTGCATTGCATTAGCTATATTAACAGTTTATATACTTTTTATATCTTTTTGTTTAACAAAAGATTTCCTCCTATGTTATTTACACAGACATGTTTGTCAGTAGTGAATGTAGGCCAACCCATAATGGCTAATTCACCCTCCCTTGGGAATATCCTATAGGTTTTTAGAAAGCAGTTTTCAGTTTATAAATAAATTATGGTCTGGTTCTGATTCGTCATGCACATTAAGTCTCATATATAGTTGTAGACCTTACAGTGAACAAAAGTGACAGTAAAGAGATTTATAATGTTCCAAAATACTTCTATTTGAAATAAATGCTGTTTTTAACTTTTCTATTCCTCGAAAAACCCTAAAAAATGCATTACAGTTTACACAAAAATGTTAAGCAGCACAACTGTTTTCAACATTGATAATAATAAGAAATGTTTCTTGAGCACCAAATCACCAAATTAGATGTAGCATATTGATTTCTGAAGGATCATGTGACACTGAAGACTGGAGTAATGGCTGCTGAAAATTCAGCTATGCCATCACAGGAATACATTTTAAAATATATTAAAATAGGAAACGTTGTTATTTTGAATGGGACAAAAATATTCTCAAAATTATGTTTTTTTTTTTTTTAACTTTATTTTGATCAAATAAATGCAGCCTTGGTGAGCACAAGAGACTTATTTCAGAAACATTTTACTGACCCCAAACATTTCAACAGTAGTGTAGGCATTTAAAAAACTACAGCAGCTTCAAATTTCACATTTGAGGTATGACTGTATGTAATTAATGAGAGTTCAGAATCAGACTGTCCCATTACATTTTTTGAATGTGTCACTTTTACACCAGGCTATTATTGTAGTGTGGGCAGCACAGTAGCTCAGTGGGTAGCACTGTCGCCTCACAGCAAGGAGTTTGAGTCCCGGCTGAGCCAGAAGGCCTTTCTGTGTGCAGATTGCATGTTCCCCTGTGTATGCATCGCCAAGAAAATTCATGGTCAGTCTCTCGCATATGGCAAGAGATGGCCCATAGAATCACCAAGAGTAGGATACAACTGAAATGGTTAATGAATAAATTAATTATTGTAGTATCACTGATTTTAAAATTTGCCTACCTCTTAAATGCCATGCACATTAAGGAAAAACTGCATACACCACTACTGTCAAATGACTAGCCTAATTCCATAATTTTCCTTACCTGTAAGTTCTGGAAGTGCTTAAGAGACCTGCAGTGAGTTTCCCGTGCAGAAGACTCAAAGTGGTAGAATTTATGACACAGCTTACAGAGGAAACCAGCAACAGGCACCACAAAACTAGTGCCTGAGGGTCAGAAAGCAGTCAGAACTGTTAAGTTACTCAGAAACTGTTCTTTGACAACCTAGAGATGTGTGTCCTCACCATATTGTGTGTCTGGATCATATGTCTCATAATTAGTCGTCTCTTCAAGAGCAATCTCCCTATGAGCAGGATGCTATGAACAAAATTCAATAAAAATTCCAGAGTACCAAAAGAAACTCAAATTTAGAAGAGCACATGAAATCATGCAACTAACCTTCTCAAACACTGCAACCTCTTCTTCATTTCTATCCTCCTCATAATCATCTTCCCCTTCAAAACAGCCAATGGCATCCACTGTTATGAGCTCCTCCATAACCTCTGGGTCGCCCTCGTTTCTTAACTGTAACAAATGTGTTAAGAGATAAGTCTTATTGATGTCATTTAATATATTTTACATTCAAATTTCTACAAAATACAGACACAAACCTCCTCAACCCTATGTTTGTGCTCAGGAGACTTCATATGCTCAACAAACTTGCGAGGAGTCCTAAAGTGGCGCTCACACAGGGTACAGAAAGGTCTTGAAGACACTTTTGCCATCTAATGAGGAGACAAAACAACATTTTATACAGTCAGTGGTTTAAAGTCTACTCCTCAAGTTTATATGGATATTTTTTGTAGTGATTATGGTGATATTTGTTTTGTTAATGTTAAGGTCACCTTATGTTTCTTTGTTCGTCTGTGCTCAATGAGGTCACCAGAAAAACGACACTGACAGGTAGGACACCAGCGCTGATGACCCATCCTCCTCTCTCTGTTACATAACAAAAAACAATTGTTTTCTAAAATACGTTTTTTTTTGTTTGTTTGTTTTTTTTACAATATCTGCAATGAAGCCATACTTGATATTTGAAATTTTAAATGTGAGTAACATTCACTACCATTCAAATTTGAGGGTCAGTTACATTTTTTTTTAAAAGAATTAACTTTTATTCAGCAAGGAGGCATTAAACCGATCAATGGTGACAATAAAGACTTGCAAAAAAAAAAATGATTGAAGTTGATTAAATCAAAGATTTAGTATAATTATACGAAACCAACATAAAGACAAAGATTACAATTCTATGAACTTGGCACATTCTTTTTTTTTAATCTTGTATCTCTCGGGCTATCATTGACTTGACAATAGTTCTGACATTACCATAGAGTTACAGTGTTCGTTTTCGCTTATGAGTAAGTATGGAGAGCATCGCTTGCCTGTTTGTTCCTTGCAGGGACTCCTGGGTTTGGGGTAACAGTGTGGCCAGACAGGTGTTACTCACATGCTGGATTTCCATCATACGCTGCTGATGATCTAAACTGATCATGTGACTCTGGAAGCCCTGCAGAGGTCAAACACTGCACTAAACACCATGATCAACTGACTCCTCTCCTCATTTACATACAGTCAAGTCTTACTTGCTGGTCAGGACAGGTGACGTTGCAAATGTGGCAGGTGAATTTGACTGTGTGTTTGCTTCTCTCTTTATCGCCATCATGGCCTACACCTGCTGCCATCTCCTCAGGTGAAGTGTTGAAGGCTCGACTCTCACTGCTACGCTGGATAGTCACCTTCAGAGATGTACCAACACCCTGCACCTGAACGACACAGCTCTTATTAAGCAAGTATTCCAGGTTCAATACAATATAAGCTCTTGTTGATTAAGTTGTCATAATTGTTCTCTTGAGGTGGAGTTCTTTTCAAGGCAGATGAATTTCTTGTTATAATATAACTCCTATGGGTGGAGCTTCATGATTTACAGATAGTTACAACACCTGGTAATCCTTTTCCTGGATTACCAGGTTTACAAGGTCATGAGAGAAACTAAAAGACTGCATACAGCTTTGCACAGACACAGTTGGTAGGTGATTCTATTTCATTGGTTTTCTGCCAACACATACACTACCATTCAAGTTTGTATCATTTTTTTATTTTATATATATTTTTTTCCAGCAAGGATGCATTAAATGGATAATATATATATATATATATATATATATATATATATATTTCAAATAAATGAAGTTCTTTGAACTTTCTATTCATCAAAAAAAAAATGTATCTAATCCTAACCCTAACCCTAAAGCTTCAAAGAACTGCTTTTTATTTTAATATGTTATAAAATGTCTTATGTTTCTTAAGCCCCAAATCAGCATATCAGAATGATTTCTGAAGGATCATGTGACATTGAAGACTGGAGTAATGTCTATTAAAAATTCAGCTTTGCCATCACAAGGATAAAACACATTTTATAACATATTAAAATAGAGAGCAGTTCTTTTAAGCTTTAATAACATTTCACAATGTTACAGTTTTACTATATTTTTAAATAAAATAAATGCAGCCTTGGTGAGAATAAGAGACTTCTTTCAAAAATATTAAAAAAAATCTTACCAACCCCAAACATTTGAATGGTAGTGTATAATATTTTTTGTGCTGCACAATTGGACATGCATTACAATGCATGTGTCTTTTGTTTATACAAACTCACGTTCATCTGAAAGCATTAAAGGGTTAGTTCACCCAAAAATGATTTTTTTCTTCTCATTTTTTCAATTTTTTTCAATTCACTTCCGTGTGAGTCTTTGACACTGTTCACGTGAGCACCGTGACGCATGCGTGTGGTGCTGACGCAGAAGCCGGCAAATACTGAGCAAGCATTCTGATGTAGAACTCGGAAGTGCTGCACTGTGTTTACAACGTGAACAGCGTCAGAGACTGACACAGAAGAGAAGAAATTGTTGAATAAAGTCTTTCTTTTTTTTTTTTTGCGTACAAAAAGTATTCTTGTCGCTTCATAACATTAATGTTGAACCACTGTAGTCACATGAACTATCAGAAAAGTCTCGGATTTCATCTTAATTTGTGTTCCGAAAATGAAAGAAGGTCTTAGGGGTTTGGAACGACATGAGGGTGAGTAATTAATGACAGAATTTTCACTTTTGGGTGAAATAACCCTTTAAGTGTCAAAATATTTTTTAAAACAGAGTAAATTCTGTGCATTTAGTATTCAGTTGCATTAATTGAGATGTACTGATGTTACTGGGAATGTCCAGAGGTAAAGATGGAAATATATCACTGATGCTGGGATACTGCACCTCTGCTGCTCTGTTCTGATCAACACTGTCTTCTTCAAGTTGCGCAGAGCTGTTCTCATCCTCTGCATCATTTAGAGGGGAAATAAAAGTATGTTCAACATTTCAACACAACCCAAGGATATATATAATATGTTAAAGTTTGCAGATGAAGAGTTTGATAACCGTGAAGATTGAAGAGTGAATTTTTTAGTGGATTTGTAGTTTGCCTGAGGCTAAAGAGCCAAATATAGCATGCCACACACACAGTCACAAAATACCTTCATGGTCTGAAACACTTGCAGAGTTTGATTTTGGTGGCTGCTGTATCTTATCTCCTTTTGCAGACTCTTCCCCCAGTTCATTTGGTCTGTTAAAAATAGGCAGTGAAGTTTTAAGAGTATGAAACAAAAACAGCCTCATTCATTTCAGTCTATCTGCAGTGATATTACCTTGATTAACAGCATGATATCAAGATGCCAAACCAAACCACTTTTAACATTAACGGTAAAGTCAAGATTACCTCAGACCTCTGTGCTTTTTCAAAGGTGGCTCTGCTTGTTCTGGGACTGAAGATTGAATTTGTCCAACTGTACCTTTGGGTTTATATGGGTATGAGAAGGAACAATTTATGTATTGCGGATCTTTACATAGAATTTGACAAAACATTTTATAATAAATGCACAACTGGTTAATAGTCGACTGTAAGTAGATGCATCTCCTCAAGCGTTTAGTGCGTACTCACCCACTTTTCCCATGTCTGAATCAGTGCTTGTTTTTTTCATCTGTCCAAGACTTTTCCCAGCTATGTTTAGCACATTCTCCTTCTTTCTGTCTAGGCTCTGCACTGAACTCTCCTTAAATAAACAAAAGAAATGTGAAACACGCTCAATGCTCCATCTCAATCAACACATAATCAAAAATTAGTGAATGCTTTATAATTTAATTTAATTTAACACATTAAAGGCGATTTCAAAAGCCATTTATGGTAAAAGGTCATAAATACACAATACAATTTCATAACAAAGATTTCATTAGCTTCAATGAAAAATTTAACCAATGCCATCTGACAAAAATTTCACTCACTTTGATATGAAATATAAGCCATGATGTGATAATACAAATGTTATTCACAGTAATACAGTGATATAGATAGAAAACAAAAAGAGTGATGTATATTATAAAATGACAATAACACAGGTGTTTTTTTTCAGTAAAAATTACACTGTACTAAAATGATGCAAGGTAGGTATAGTGTGAATATATTAAATTAATTCCCCTTTTACCCTATTTGTTTCCTGTGCCTGAATAGTGTTTTCCTAGAAACGTATTCACACTGGGGTGAACATGAGAACTCACAGATATATATATAGTTCAGCACACATTAACTGAAAGCAATTATTTTACTGAAATAAAAAAAAAAAAAGTTGTTGGACCCATTTTTGCTCCTAGTGTGAATAAGTTTACAGGAATACACTGTAATCTTGGTGTGAATAGGGCTTAAAGTCATTGTTCACCCAAAAATCATCATTTACTTGCCCTTATATTGTTCCAAAACTGTATGACTTTCTTTATTCTGTGGAACACAAAAGATATTTTGAGAAATGTATTTTTTAATACATACAATGAAAGTCAAACGTAACCAAAACTGTTTGGTTACCAACATTTTTCAAAATATCTTTTTGTGTGTGTGTGTTCAGCAGGAAGGAAGAAAGACATACAGGTTTGGAATGATATGAGGATAGTGTAAATCTATGTTAATGAGGAAAGACAGTTACCCTAGTACTGATGTGTGATCCACATGGATGGGGATAACGATCAGCCGCAAAGTTCATGCAGAGGTCTCTTACTGGAATGCCAATAGGAGGAGGCCCAAGAATAGACTGCCTGACCCCTCCCTCTAGAAATGCTCTTGACACCAGCTTGGTGTGACTGAATGACACATCTATAATGATTCAGAGAAGAAAAAAGACAAAGAATAAGAGATATAATCTGAGGTTATACACAGGTGTTTGTTAACTAACAAATGGATATTGTTATAAAATAGTCAAATCTAACACATATAGTATAACAGCAGAACATGGGATGAGGTGAATCTTTTACCTGGCATTGAGTGCATGAGCCCACACTGCTGCATGGGATTATGGCATGGTCTGATTGAAGGAAGAAGGGAAGGGGCATTTGGTGCTGGTGGTCTGTTACACAGGTATTTGGAGAAAGAAATTGACATGACCAGGTTATTATTTGTTTGACAGCTGATGCACATTCACAAAAAAGCACAAATCCAGGCAATCATTTAAAGCTTTCAACGGTTGCAAAACTTCCATTATGTAGAGATGGACAGGTGCAAAAGACAATCTGATAATAACTGTCCTCACGTATAGTATAGTAACATTTTCCACAAAATATAAGCCCTTACCGTCTTCCAGGATGCACATGCCTCTGTTGAGGAGACTGTTGAGGAGAACGACAATCAGGTGAATACGGGAGTGAAGCAACCGGTGCTCCTCTTCCGTGAGGCTCTAACATGGCTGTTCCAGGCATCTTTTGCTTGAGCTGCTGCTTCTGCTTGATTTTCAGCATTCTTAATGCTTGTACAATGCATCGATCCCAGGTACCTATTTAAAACAGGGCACGCAAACCATTACATTTATATTTATCCAAAGCAACTTATAGTACTAATTAGGAACATCACTAGCAAACATGTATCATCAACATGTCTAAAACAATAGTATTACTATTGTACATATTTAGAAAATATATTTTCTAGAATTTTTCTTTTGTAGTTCTTCTCATAAGCAAGGGAGTAATTCCTGTGCAGTGGACATTTTCATGCATGCATATATATATATATATATATATATACACTACCAGTCAAAAGTTTGGACACGGTAAGATTTTTAATGTTTTTAAAAGAAGTTTCGTCTGCTCACCAAGGCTGCATTTATTTAATTAAAAATACAGTAAAAACAGTAATATTGTGAAATATTATTACAATTTAAAATAACTGTTTTCTGTTTGAATATATTTTATAAAGTAATTTATTCCTGTGATTAAAGCTGAATTTTCACCATCATTACTCCAGTCTTCAGTGTCACATGATCCTTCAGAAATCATTTTAATTAATATGCTGATCTGCTGCTCAAGAAACATTTGTGTACAATATTTTTTTTCAGGATTCTTTGATGAATAGAAAGTTCAAAAGAGCAGCATTTATTTGAAATATAATCTTTTGTAACATTATAAATGTCTTTACTGTCACTTTTGATCGATTTAATGCATCCTTGCTGAATAAAAGTATTAATTTCTTAAATTTCTTTTCAAAAAAATAAAAATAAAAAATCTTACTGACCCCAAACTTTTGAACGGTAGTGTATAAGTTTACAAAAGCTTTGTATTTCAGATAAATGCTGTTCTTTTTAACTTTCTATTCATCAAGGAATCCTGAAAAAAAAGTATGCAACTGTTTTCAACATTGATAATAATCATAAATGTTTCTTGAGCAGCAGATCAGCATATTAGAATGATTTTCATGGATCATGTGACACTGAAGACTGGAGTAATGATCACAGGAATAAATTACTTTATAAAATATATTCAAACAGAAAACAGTTACTTTAAATTGTAATAATATTTCACAATATTACTGTTTTTACTGTATTTTTAATTAAATAAATGCAGCCTTGGTGAGCAGACAAAACTACTTTTAAAAACATTAAAAATCTTCCAAACTTTTGACTGGTAGTGTATGTATATATATATATATATATATATATATATATATATATATATATATATATATATATATATTGTTTTCAGCATATTAGAAAAGTTACTTCATTATTTTCATCCATTGGGTTTTATACTGTTAGACAATTTGTTGATGTTGCCATTGTGTAAATAAATAAGCAATAATAAAGTTTAAGTGGTTGAGCGTGCCCAGAGCATTTCTGACAGTTTTCTATGCTTTTTTACAGAAATACTTTGCTAAATTAAAACACAAGCATATTAATTTTAAATTGGAAGGCTCAAAGGTGTTGCACTTTAATATAGAGTGCACTGCACCTTCTAACAGCAGAGACAGAGAGCACTGGATATTATGACAAAGCTTTATGGAGAGCAAGAGGCAGGTCTAATACTAGCCCTAATACTTGCCTGTGAACTCTGTAAAAACTTGCAATGTACAGCACACCTGATCTGTGTATAAAACAGCGTAACAGAAACGTACGAAACAGCGCACCTTTGATATGAAAAGCCTCACTCCATCAGTTTGTTTATGGTAGATGACTCTTCCTCTGGTACTGTGGTTTGGAGGTTGCAGACATTTAACGCTAGTGCGCCCTCACCCGGCTCGGAAGAAGAATTTAATTCTCAAGAAAATTGCTTTTTGTTTTAAAAATACAAAAGTACAAATAATCTTTGTGTGTGTGTGTGTGTGTGTGTGTGTGTGTGTGTACTGACAACCTGTGTGCAATAAAATTCATCAGAGAAAACTAAGCAGACTGATAATAGCAATTTACTGTTACAGGTTACAGGTCACAATAAACCATGAGGCAAACCGTTTTAACATTTAATTCCTAAAAATGATCTATTTTCATGCTACCAGTACTTTTTTAGCCTCTAGTATTTATTTTGTTAGGTTCTAGTACTTTTTCATTAGGCAGCCTACTGGTAGCCTTAAGTACTACTTCACTGGATAGACACAAAGTGGAGGGATCTTATCCTGAAAAAGTTTTTATACCAAGTTGCTACTACATACATAGGGACTAAAATGGTTGACTAATTTGTCAAGAAGTTAAATTCACATCCTTGGGGTAGTTGAGGACCTTGTTTGTTAGTAATGCATGTTTGTAAGCTTCCTTATATTTCATGTTTGAGGGTTTTTATAATAAAAAGGTACTGTAAACTTTATTTTACAGAATATACTTTTTTCCCCCATTCCCCCAAAAATGTGGGACAGGACAATGACACTTTTGCCAGTCAGGATTAATGCAAGAATGACATATGTAGGCCAAAACCCGGAAACGAGTAAGCATTTTAGCACATCTGGTTCCATCATTCTGAAGTCAAGTCAATAGGGTTTTTTTTTTTTTTTTTATAAGGGGTTTTTGGTTAAATGCTTGAAATAAGGTCTGTGGTGAACACAAGCTCAAGATATTTTTATGTTTCGTTCTATGATATAAAATACATCAGGAATACCCTCTTTTGATTTTGTTAAAGGTTTTATTTGTCTTGTAAAAAGCAGTTGCTTACAAGTGGCTAAATGGGACCACAGAGGTTGTCGGGGACATTAAATAATAGTAATAAGCTTTTGGCTATATATTCAGAGACCTTATTATCTGCAATAAATCCTATTGGGTTTTTGTCGAGGGAACCAGGGTGATACTACAAAAATGTGTTGGCCAAAAATAGGCATCCCTGCACCACTTTATACATTGTACAGTCCTGCCCTCCAGACAGTAAACACGTCATCAAAGAGAAGTCGCTGCAAGGATTGGGAGGGTAAGATATTTTGATTAAAGATTACAATGACACATTTTTTTAAATAGGCTAGATGTGCACAGATATATATATTTTTTAATTTATACTGTAATATTCAAAAACACAAAAATCAAGAATGATTTCATGGTGACTTTAAAACCAAAACTGCTTTTGTAAAATAACACCTCTCGAGAGAACACATGGCGTGAAAATGCTAATTTTCTTCCTGGTTTTATGATTATGAACTGAACAGATGCCTATGCCCTATGTTTTATTTTTAGTGTCATTCAGGTTTGATTTGTTTTATACAACAACAATTATCACAAACATTGTAACGAAGAACGATAATTTCCTTATGCAATGCGCCCCCAGTGGTTAGAAACGGCATTGCAGCATCCAGCGCTTCATCACCGCATCGCTCCTGCAGATCTCATAGCTGTGGTGAACAGGCAGGGAGCAGCGCGTTGGGAGGACGTATGTCGATTCGCCAAGGTGCCTGGAAAATTGGAAGAAACTCTGCAAGGGACAGCTTTTAAATATTGCGAGGCCTGCCAATTAGGTCTCCGTTCAGGGTCAATTTCATCGTTTCATTCATTGTGAAATAGAGCCTATTATTTATCCTACAAGATGGGCAATCGGGGAATGGAGGACTTGATTCCTCTGGTAAACAGAATGCAGGATGCTTTCTCTGCCATCGGACAAAATGCCAACCTGGACCTTCCTCAGATCGCGGTGGTCGGTGGCCAGAGTGCTGGAAAAAGCTCGGTATTGGAGAACTTCGTTGGGAAGTAAGTGATTGATGACAAATTGATGGGCAGCATCACTCTACATCCACATCCACTATCCCTGTGTCATTAATTGCTCTTGCACGGGACACAAGCTTATTCAGTAATCACTTATAATGCATATGCACCAAAACCAATGTTTATTTATAATAATATAGACTTATTTATCAATGGCAGTGAGGAGTTCATCTGTTTTCAGGCAGGTTACGCTCATAAATCAGGTGAATTTGTTATACATTGACGCTTAACTGACAAAATAGATCTCTTTTACCATATGATTTACCATGATTTTGCGGAACATGCAAACTTAATTCAGTCTCTCGACATGTACACCCGTTTTTGGCAGCAGCCTCGTGAAGGAGAGTGACAGAGAATGATGCTCATGGCTGACGTTCGTGTCCTCGCGAGGCCATCATACTAGCGAGCTGCCTATCTACACCAGCATTTTTGGGCATCATAAGCGCGAGCGAGCTTTCTGTATTATGTATTTATGAGAAAGGATCTTAGTGCGAAGTATTGTGTAATATATTTTTAATTTACGGGCTACAGTAACAGCTAATCACGTAGGGTAGACCGGGGGCAATTGTAACATCTCAAATTACACCAATCAGAAACGAGACAGAACCATGAAACTCATTTTGGATGTGCTCTGTGGAGATCCCTCTCTGCATGCCAAAGGACAAGCTTCTAAATAATATTTGGTAAAGTTTTTCTACAAAGACTCATTTTTGAGTTATAAAAGTAATTTTTTTCATATACAGTATTTTCCTCATACTGTCTTAACCATTAATGTCTATGAATTTAAATCTGTCTTGTTTTGGTGACCATTCTGTTGTCTAACATTTCATATCTTTGTCAAACATTAGCTTTGTTGTTTCTAGGTAGCTTGTCACGGGGTGGTACAGTCGGGGGCAATTGTAACACTCCATTACAAATGCCCCGACACCATCAAAATAGTGTCCAGTTTAGTAAGGACATCAAAATAGATGATTTTTTCCAATAATTTAAGAAGTGTTTTGCCTCTCAATCTGGGGATCTGTACAGGCCCTGTACACTCTCTGTTCACAGCATGCCTAGGTTTAGACCAAGGAAAACAGCAAGGGGAGTTAATTAATTGGATAATATGGATTTAGTGGATATTAAATAGTTTTAACTATATTCTCTGGAGTTTATTGTGGTCATTGGTATTTATATGAAGGTATTACATGTGTTGTTACAATTGCCCCCATATGCTGTTACAGATGTAACACTTGTCCTCTAATGTTTCAATCAATATTGTGACTCTAACATTGCTTGTAAAAACATTTGGTGACTGTTAACAAGTAGAACACAGATACAAGTTACTGACATAAAAATTGTATCCAATATTTCAAAAGGTTTTTGAGTAATGATGACATGACCAAAATTTGTTACAGTTGCCCCTGGTCTCCCCCTATACCTCAGATAATGTTATTATGTTTCCATTAGATTTTCATGGTTTTGTTGAACATATGACATAATGGCATTCAGAGGCTGCTGATATAAAAGAGACCTAAGTCCAAGGTTTAATGTTCACCGGTCGCTCGTATCGGGTGTCAGAGGGTCATATGTGAGCCAACAGGCCTATCGTCCCTGCGGTTCGTTTTCTGTTCACCCTAGTTAAAATCCTTGAGGAATGCTAATGGAATTTTGTACATAATTTGGAACCAATATTATTGGGACCAAATAAGAATCCTTTAAAGTGATAGTTCACCCAAGATGAAAGTTGTGACATCGTTTACTACCCATCATGTTGTTCCAAACTCGTGATGATTGCATCTTTTTTTCTTTATACAATGAATGTGAATGGTGACTGAAGCTGTCATTCTGCCTTTTGTGTTTCATGGGAGAAAGTCATATAGAACAACATTAGGACAAAATTTGAATTGTATGTGAACTATTTCTTTATAGGATTCTTTAAGACAGATAAAATTTTGCAGAAACTGAAATTGCCGTTATTCATAATTAAGCATAATGTTGCTGGTATGTACATTTTGCTGTGGGTGTACAAACCGTTTAAAAGTTTGGAGTCTGTAAGATTTTTTTGTGTTTTTAAAAGAAGTCGGCATCTTATTGGCAGACGCTGTTCGTGTGAGAACCACGACGCATGCGTGTGATGCTGCTGACGCAGGAGCCGGGCAATACTGAGCCGGCGTTCTGATGTAGAACATGGAAGCACTGCACTGTATATACTACGTAAACAGCGTAGGAGAATAGAGAAGAAATTGTTGAATAAAGTCGCTATTTTTGTTTTGTTTTTGAGCATAAAAAGTATTCTCGTCGCTTCATAACATTAAGGTTGAACCACTGTAGTCACGATACATTGACTATTTTAATGATGTCTTTACTACTTTTCTGGAACTTAAATGTGGTAATTACGTTGCTTTCTATGGGGGACAAAAAAAAACCTCTTGGATTTCATTAAAAATATATTAATTTGTGTTCCGAAGATGAACAAAGGTCTTACGGGTTTGGAACGACATGAGGATTAGTACTTAATGACAGAAATTTCATTTTTGGGTGAACTAGCTAACCCTTTAATATTAAAGGGTGAGTCAGAGAATTGGATTCTTGTTGTCTTATTGCACGTCTTATTCATTATAAGCCTATATCTGCCTTAAACAGGTTTACTAATTAACATCCCTCATCTCGTAACACCATAAATATTTTGTGTCTGGCACACAGCCAGATGAGCTCTGGTTGTTTTCAGGACCTAGGACAGTTCTTTAAAGTCCCCATGAAATCAAAATTTAAGTTTTTTGGCTTTTAGTATGAATATGTTAGCCTTACTATTAGAGCTGCATGATTAATCGAAAAAAGAAATGACGAGGAGTCAATTGCGAATGCAGAAAAAAGATTTATTAGAACAAACTTTCAGCAGAGCAGAGAAAGCAACAGTCAGAAAGTCGTGGGTGCAGATGGCAAAAGTTTCTTGGCAGCGCAGAGTCCATAATAGACAACCAGTCCTCAGAGTAATATCCAACAGGAAGAAAATCCAAACAGCTCAACGGCTCAGGCTGAGCTGTAATATAAACAAAACGCTATTGGCTATTTTTAAAAAGGGGAGGAGCTGATCAATATGTCCCGTCCTGTCTTCCTGTTTTAGTGGAAATTATGTAAACACATTGAATAATGCTGCACGTTTCAAGGCACTTTAGTGGGCCTTTAAAAATCTGTGAAGGTGGTGCTGATTTAGTTACTATTATGTTATGAACCAAGAGGCCACACAATTACTTGTACCCTATTGTGTTTGTACTGATCTTATTCTTCTTCTTCAGCTAAATACCATGAACAAAAATCAGCAGCCTAAAGAACAGTTTACTAATAAACTAGACTAATATAAATTTCAAACATTATTAAAGACAAGTATACAGTCAGCAATACAATAAGAATAAATAAGCAAATTCACAATAGCACAAATAAATACAACTTTGTTTTGAAATTGAGTGTAATGTTGAAATGAAATAGAAATCATTTGTAACACTATAAATGTCTTTACTATCAATTTCTATCAATTAAATGCATCCTTGCTGAATAAAAGCATGGCTCAACATATGGACATCATGCAGTAGTGTAGTGCGTCACCAAGTCCATAAATAGATTCCAGAAAAGACAGATTAAATTTGTCTGAAGTAGATGCACAGAATTCTCGAGTCCTTCAGGGTTGATCCAAGTCCAAGTTGGCACTCAACAATGGTCTCCACTTCTAAACTATAAAACTTGAAAAAAATGTGTGCTGAGAGGGCCAACCTGCCGCAGCACATACATCATGAAGTGATGTACCCCTTGCAAGTGCCTTGAAAGAGGCCATGCTCCTAGTGTAATGAGCCCTGACCCCTAAAGGCAAAGCCATTCCACGCACCTTGTAGAAGAGGGTGATGGCATCAGTAATCCAATGCAAGATGTGCTACTTGGTGACCGCATTCCACGGGCTGGTCGGGCATCGAGAACCGTACCCCAGCCCGTGAGAGAGGCATCTGTCACACGCCCCTAATGTCAGGCCTCTGTTGAGGAATCCTGGTGTCTTTCAAAGCTGAAGAGCATGATGCCCATGGCACGTGGCTTTTACTACTCTGGAAGGATGATTCAGAGAATGGAATCCTCTGCTCTTGAGTCAGAACTGATGTGGTCTGACTCTGTGCTGTAGTCCCAAAAGAATAACGTTGGATGCTACTTCCATGAGACCTAGCATAATTAGTAGAACTGAAAGCTGTTGGCCCTGTCTCTCACAGTGGTTAGGATTGAATCTAAACATGTAGGAGACAGGTGTGCTTGCATCATGGTCAGTTCCCACACTACCCTAGAAAAGTTGTTTTCTGTTTTGGAGAAAGCACATTCTTCTTGAGGTTCAACCTGAGCCCCAAACGCTTCATATGAGCGCACACAACATCTCAATGTCGTGCCGCTAGCTCTTCCGACTGGGCTAATATCAACCAGTCATGGATATAGTTGAGTACATGGATGCCCTGAAGTCACAGATGGGCCAAAGCAGCATCCATGCAATTGGGGACAGAGCTATGCTTAAAGGAAGTACTCTATATTGGTAAGATTCGCCCCTGAAAGCAAACCTGAGAAACTTCCCGTGTTCTGGCAAGATCTTGATGTGAAAGAATGCGTCCTTTATATATATAGTTTCACGGTTAGCATCTTGAACCTGTATGTCCCCATTGATCTAAAATTGGATGCAAACCCCCATCTTTTTTCAGTACTATAAAATACTAATTGTAAAACTCTGTGTCTCTTTCTGGGAGAGATACATGTTCTATGCCCCCTTTTGCCAGAAGAGTGGCAAAGAGAGGGGGTTCGAGAGGCCACTCTCACCTTTTTCTCTTCACATGAGTCAACTGACAACTGATTGAACTTCAGCTTTGACTCCTGGTCTTCATTGAGCAAATTGGTCTAAAGGTGATGATACATGGGTCAACTTTTTGAGCAATGTTGCTGGGTAATGTTGCCGTCAACGGCAACCTGGTGAGACACAGGGCAACTAATTAGGGCAACGGACAGTTGGCAGCAACCAATCAGAGAGGAGCAAATCTATTGCCAACCCAATAAATACTTTATTATAAACACTTGTTAGGCACTTTATTTAAACTTTTCAAATATTTTCTTCATTTTTATTAAATATAAATGCCTTTCTGATCTGATTTGTGATAGGAAAAGGGAGAAGAGCAAGTTTGGCAAAAGGCAGATTCGAACCCGCATCGATCGTGTCAAAAGCTACTTTCAGCCTACGCAACTACAGACGTTAAACAGAACTCGTCTTTTTAGTATTTAACTGAAAACATTTGATGGCTAAATAACAGCCTATGTCATTAAATTGGACACGTGTTGGTATTTCAAACATTAAATGAGGTAAATTCCGTTTCAGGTTGGCACATGACAACTTACCAGCGTAAAAAGATACAAGTTCTTTTCTTTGCTCCACTCCCGCTGAGAGGCCGCCATCTTGTTTGAATTTTTTTCTGAAATCTCCAAGCCGGTCACATGATCGGCTGCTAGCATTCTGTTTGGAGAATCTCAAAAAATTGCCCACGACCGATCTAAAGTATCCAGATAGAAATTCGTTGCTCATTTTTAATGGGAAAGTGCCCAAGCAACATTGCTCGGCAACATTGCCTGGCAACATTGCTCAAAAAGTTCCTCCGTGTATCATCACCTTAACTGTACTTTCCCTGCAAAGGCTTCACACACTTTCTATAACTCAACCCTGCTATTGTACAAAATAGCTCCTGACTGATTTCACAGTCACATAACACAATGGAGGATTGAATTGTAGCTGTGCTACATCACCACATCCATACATTCAGCCAATAAGATTGCTGTGTTTAAACACATACTTCAGACACCGGATGATACGGAAGCATTCCCATAGCGTCAACACCAAGACTCCATTTGAAAGGATGCCCCCTTAGGCTAGTTTAAGCTTCTTTTTTTTCCATCAGGGGTGTTTGTTTCAGGGTCAAAATGTCCCACTCCATTGTTTGTATTTGTAACACAGAGGGATGACTCATATGGGGACCAGAAATCTCACTGGCTCTAAATCTGAACACTAAAACATGCATAGATCCATATCACTGGCAGTAGACTTAAATGCTATTAAGGCTAACTATTAATATTGTGTCGTTTGTTGCTGTCTCTTAGATCTTCATTGTTATACAGCAGGTCCAGTGTTATTGTTCATGCTACATTGTGAGCTTTGTGGACACTAAAGTGTCTGTCAAGCTTGTCAGTCACAAACAGATCCATTGATTGGCAGTACAATGCTCACAGCTGTTACAAGGAGGAACTTCAAAATGCTGTACGAGGACAGTTGTTTGGCATGAAATGCATTGCCTATGTACTATATATGACCGTTAAAGAGACAGTTCATCCAAAATCATTTACTCATCCACTTGTCATTCTAAACTTTTGAAATATCTTCCAAAGAAGACATTTAGAAAAATGCCTAATTTATTTATTTATTTATAGAATGAATGTGAATAGGGTGCAATTTTGTTTCGAACTCCACTGACTTTCATTGTATGAAATACAGTTATTCAAAATAGCTTTGCTCGTGTTTCTTTCTTGATTCATTTCCTCACAAACTGTTCTTTGGACTTATGAATCAGTTGTAGCATGTCATACAGTTGAATGAACATGAGCTCATCCACGCTGACACTTATGGTGCAATTTATTAGACAGATGTCGTTATGAATGAGACATGGCCTTTAAAACTGAAGCACATGTTGATGTGGACTATCACCACCATGATGACGTGACAATTAATTACATGATGGTGCAGTCCGGCGGAAATCAGCAGGTTATCACAGCTGCTGTATGAATGTCATTAAACAGCCTGCAAGAGCAGATAAGACTGTGTGTGTGTGTGTGTGTGGGTGGGTGTGTGTGTGTGAATAAATGGGAATTGCAGCATTAAGCTGGTCATGTGTACTAGTAAACTTTTGGTTCTAGGCTGCTTTTTTTAAGTGCAAAAGTGCCCACCTATTTTTTCAGAGGTCATGGTTGAATCAAACCAATCAGGCATCAATAACATTACAAACCAAGTGTGGTTTTTACAACAAACAATAATCAACGTGACAGTTAAGACATTTACATTGTTACATTGTAAGTTCTTTTGAACTTTCCATTCATCAAAGAATCCTGAAAAAAAAATAATAAAAAAAATCACAAAAATGTTTTCAGCATTGCTAATAATAGGAAATGTTTCTTGAGCACTAAATCTTAGAATGATTTCTGAAGGTTCATGTGACACTGAAGACTGGAGTAATGGCTGCTAAAAATTCTGCTTTGTCACTAAATTACATTAATAATAATAAATAATATTTCGCAATATTACTGTTTTACTGTATTTTTTTTTTTTTTAATTCATTAAAAAAAAAATCTTACAGAGACCAAACAATTTGAACAGCAGTGTCCAGTAGTGGCCAAAATTGATGTCCGTAAGGGGATATTTGTTTTTAAAGTCCTCCTGAAATCAAAATTTTTAGCTTTTAGTATTAATATGTTAGCCTTATAAGGTTATGAATCAGTTGGTGTGTTAAGTCATTTTCTAAAAGATACTTCTTTCTAAGAGCTTTATTTGGAGCGTAGCCTAATATTTGCCCTTCTCCCTGCTTCCCTGGGTGCTTTTCAATGCTACAACAGATGCTTCCTCATTTCTTCGCTCCTCTATCCTCCAGCCTGTGATCTGGAAACCGTTTAAAATCAAAAAAAAAAAAAAAATCTATAGGCCGAAATCCCATTTCAATTCTATAAATGCACCGCGAAGAGGTACAAGGAGTGAGAAAACTTCCTGAGGAGCTATGTGCGAGGATGTACATCTAATACTAGCCTATTAGTTTCTAGAATGTTAATTATTAATTGT
This sequence comes from Hypophthalmichthys nobilis, assembly GCA_037950665.1. Lineage (NCBI taxonomy): Eukaryota > Metazoa > Chordata > Actinopteri > Cypriniformes > Xenocyprididae > Hypophthalmichthys > Hypophthalmichthys nobilis. The sequence goes on along the minus strand of CM075468.1, from coordinate 31,855,453 downwards.
TAATAGATTAATACTATTAGTATTAGATGTCAAACTTTATAATAATGGTTCCTAGATCACTCGATGCTCGAGCGCAGCTGATGACGTTCTGAAGTGACGCTCGAGGGATCAAGAATATTCCAATAGCCTATACAAATCAGTTTTCCTTCGATTAGCCTACCCCGTCTTTGTTTTCTTTTCTTGCATTCTTACGTTGCATCTATTGGGTGAAGCTGAGGCGCGAGAGATGCATAAATAAGAAAAGAAAAGCACCCCTTGTCTCGTCTTCTGTACAAACATACCACGCTATCTTTAAAGAATGATGATGTGACTGCGTCAGGTGACCTGTAAATGCGAAAAAACTGTTTCCATTGCAGTTTTGCAAAATTTTCCTTTTTCGAATTGCCTGAAAAATCACCTCATGCGAGCGAGTTTTACGAGCACAATGGCTCTTGCCAAGCTGTGATCTGGGCAAAAAGCTATTGCCTATTTTGAAAAAAGCTTCTAGATATATCCTGCCCTGTTTTCCTGTTTCATTAGAAATGACGTTAACACAGTGAATAAAGCTACGAGTTCCAAGGCACTTCAGTAGGCCTTTAATGACCTACAAGTTCAATTAAACCATCAAAATTTGAGGAAAATATATATATATATATTTTATATATATATATTTTGTTTTTTAAAGATGAGGGAAGAACAAAACACTCAACTTGGTTAAGGTGTTTATCTGACAACATTATTTGGTAAAAAATGCAAACTATAGCTACAGGTTTTATTTTTTGCATGTGTTCAAAATCTCTTTGTATGACAGCCTGACCAAGAAGTATGTCTGCACAATATGACATGTTTCATTGAGTTATCACAAATAAAACAATTGACTCCAATCACAACTACGCAATATGCTTACAAAATCTTTAACAATTTGTAATAATAGCTGAATAAAGGGTGAAGATTTCAGTTCTCAAAAAGGGTCAGTTTTCTAGGTCGAACTTTGGCCATTACTGTATTATGCATATGTATATGTATGTTGGCTTGTCTTTCCTTATACTGTATCTTGCAAAATATGGGCTGTGTGGATATGGACAACAACTAGAGCACTTAATTAATTCATAGAAGTCCAAAAATAAACAGTCTATGGCCCAACTTACTGATCATACAAACATCATTCATCATTCTGAAAACTAATTATATTTATATTTATAATTTATATTTTTTATTAAATGCCATTTTGCAGTTTATTGGAGAATCAAAGAAGCTGATCAGAGATAATATGAGAGGCTATAATGATATCTGTATATAACCTTCATGATTGCTTTATTATGTTAACACGGTCAATATAAATTACATAATTGGACTGTAAAAAGAACATCAAATTAACTACGTAAAAAGTTAGTTTGTGAGATTAGATTGTGAAGAGGCTATTTTGAACATCCAGTCTTGGAAATCCATGAAAGTTGTGGTCAGTAGTGAAATGCAATTACATGTTTTTTCTTTCTTTCTAAGAATAACTATTAATGTTAGGAGCACTTCTGCCTAATGGCTAGAACTCATACAGCACTTTCTCACACACCTTTCTCCAACCCTGTCTCCAAATGTCTCATTGCGAAGAGAGGTTTACAGTGACAAATATCCTGGCAAAATCCATGTATGAAAAATTGTACTAATGACACTAAAATCTAGAAGAAAAATGTGTTATGCACTCCACTGCTAGAGCAGCACTAGCACTTACATGTTTTTAATTAAGTCAGTACATCTGGTTTTCATGATGAGCTGTTTTTAGTGTGAACATACACTTAGAGTCATCGTTAGATTAAAAACTGAGTTTTTATTCACAGTATTTAAATAATATAACCTTTTATTGACTCATAAAAGCAGTTCTAAATGTAACAACATGACTTCATTGTTTTATTATTTGAATTGCTTATTTATACTTCAGATTTAAATGCAATGTGCTTGTATGCTAGAAATGCACATTGATATAGTCATTTGCATCCAAAAACAAAACAAAATGTGATTCAATGAATGCTGCCTCATCTTCTTTTTAGGGACTTTCTGCCTCGTGGCTCTGGTATTGTCACTCGGCGCCCCTAGTGCTGCAGCTGATCAACTGCCCTACTGGTAAAAATCCTAGACAGAACTTTTATCAAACTCACCTGCCTATAACTTTCAAGAGCTGCATCCGAAAACTTAAAAATGCTGCCTTCGGAGGACGCATTCCAATGTAGGAAGGCATCAAGGCAAGTCTGAATCCAAATTTAGCATCACTTCCTGTCTCCTGAGATACCTTCATCTGATCGATTTTTGAAGGCAGCATGGATGTATGCTTCGCTGCCTTTGATATCACACAATCCTATGCGTTCCATTCATGACAGCTGAGCTAGAAAAAGAAAGATGGCGACTGAAAGTTGCGGTTTCTGGTCAGTTTCTGTGTAAATGTACATTTTTGATCAACGTTTTCCACTTCTGATGTCATTTCTAGCGAGAAATTACTACTGTAGTAAATAAAAACTTAGTTTAGTTCTCACCAAAGCTCGTTCTATTTTGCTGTAGCTCATAAACTGTTACGCTGCCTCTGTCCGAAATCAGTTTTGTGAGGTACCTTTGTGTGCAAACGCTGCCTGCAAAGTCTTTGCCTGACAGGGCAGTGAGGCGACAAGTCAGCTGCCTAGGTTTTCGGATGCAGCATGGTAATCCTGAAGACCTTGATTTTCTTGTTAAAGGAACACTCCACTTTTTTTGAAAATAGGCTGATTTTCCAACTCCCCTAGAGTTAAACAGTTGAGTTTTACCGTTTTCGAATCCATTCAGCCGGTCTCCGGGTCTGGCGGTAAAACTTTTAGCATAACTTAGCTGTCACAGACACGTCAGGTTCCAACATCACCCAATCACAGCGCACTCAATCACCGGAGTACTGATCACCCGCACCTGCACCTCATCTAGCCACTCATCACTGCCACTATAAAACACTCACACACACTCACAGTCACTGTCCGGTCTCGTTCGCATTAGGATCTCTATATGCTTACCTCTTGGACTCCTGTTGAAGCTACTAACCTGTCTCCAAGTCTCCTCGTCTCCCTGTGTTGTTCCAGTGTGTGTGTGTGAGTGTCTCCGTTCATCCTCGTCAGCCATCCCAGCACTCCTCCACGGATCGTCACTTCTGCAAATCACCCAAAGGGACAGTATTAATACTCATCTTCTCGTCAATATTCAACTTCACTCATCTGCACTTACCTGTTTCATCCATATCTCAGCTGTGTGTGAAAAATAAAGTCTGCATTCTGTTATCTCTGCCTCTGACCCGTCTGTATTGTAACAGAAGACCGGACCTGAAAACATTGTCTTCACACACAGCATGAGTCACCCGGATCCCATCCAAGAGCTTGTCGATGTCCTTCGACGAGCTCTCACCACCACTCCAACATCACCTCATCCAGCGATCACCTCCACAAACACCGTTACCTCTCCTTCACCTCCTGTGCACGCCAGTCCCATGGCGAAACCGGCGCCTCTACTCTGGTTCGGCGGAGGACTGCAGCGGATTCCTTCTGCAGTGCTCGCTGGTCCTGGAGATGCAACCGCACAACTTTCCCACGAAACTTCAAAAGTGGCGTTCATCATCTCTCAACTGCAAGGCAAGGCGCTCCAGTGGGCAGATTCTATCTGGTCCCAAAATCATCCTATTACTCAGTCGTACTCTGGTTTTGTGGCTCACTTCCGCGAAGTCTTTGGAAAGCCCATCTCTGACTCGTCGATTGGTGAGAAACTAATTTAAAACAAGGATCCCTATCTGTTAACGAATATGCCTTGCAGTTTAGAACTCTCGCAGCATCCAGCGGCTGGAACGAGCAAGCCTTGATAACAACGTATCGCCAAGGATTGGATCCTCGCGTGCGGTTGCATCTCGCTGCATACGAGGATTCCATCGGCCTTGAACGATTCATCCAACTCTCCATCCGTTTCGCCACTCGTATGCAGTCGTGTTTAGAAGAACACCAGGGCCAGTTGCTATTTCCCATCTCAGCACGTCGACCAGAATCCGTCAGCTCCCCAGAACCAGCCAACGAACCCATGTCTCTGGAAGGCACACGGCTCTCCCCCGCTGAGCGACAGAGACGGCTGACCCAGAATCTCTGTCTTTACTGTGGTTCTCCTGGGCATATCCTCTCCACATGCCCAATTCGTCCTCCGCGACCCATGGTGAGTGCTATCATTCCGTCAATCAAGAAAATGAAACCCCTCACCACTACTGTAACACTTACTGCTTCTGACATTTCCATTCCAGTTGTCGCCCTCCTCGATTCTGGGTCAGCACCCTCTGTCGCCAGCTCCACGTCAAGACCACGGCCACGCCCGACCACCTACCAGATTCGATCTGTGACGGGGGAAGCCCTTAGCCGTAAGCACATTCGTCATTGCACAGAAGCCATCCAGATACAAGTCGGCCTTCTACATGTGGAACATCTCCATCTGCTGGTTCTGGAGGGATCCACCGCTGACGTGATCCTAGGGCGCCCCTGGTTGGAGCAGCACAACCCAACTCTCTCTTGGAAAACTGGCGAAGTCCTGAAGTGGGGCGAAACCTGCTTTCATGACTGTTTCCCTGGGCTCCCCATTCCTCGTTCTCCACGCTCCGAGTCTCTTCCAGTATGTGCCACGACCATCGAGAGCCCAGTGGACCCACGCTCCGTGGACATCCCTAAGTGTTACGCCCCTTCAGTGACGTATTCTGCCCACAACGAGCTTCCAAGCTGCCTCCACACCGGCCATGGGACTGTGCCATCGATCTGCTTCCGGGTGAACCAGTGCCTAGGGACGGATATACCCTCTATCCGTCCCGGAGGAGAAGGCCATGGAGGAATACATTAAGGAAGCTCTAGCCCAAGGATACATCAGACCATCCACTTCCCCTGCTGCTTCAAGCTTCTTCTTCGTGGCCAAGAAGGACGGAGGCTTGAGGCCCTGCATCGACTACCGCTCATTAAACAACATCACTGTCAAGTTCCGTTATCCCCTTCCTCTCGTCCCTTCAGCCCTAGAACATCTCCGTGGTGCCACTGTCTTCACCAAACTGGACCTCCGCAGCGCGTACAACCTCATCCGGATACGCGAGGGGGACGAGTGGAAGACCGCCTTTGTGACACCTACCGGCCACTACGAATACTTGGTTATGCCGTATGGCCTGGTCAACGCCCCCTCCGTATTCCAGGACTTCATTCATGAGGTGCTCCGGGAGTTTCTCCATCGCTTTGTCCTGGTCTACATTGACGACATCCTGATCTACTCCCGGAGCCTGGCCGAACATCGCCACCACGTTGCGGAGGTCCTCCAACAACTCCGCAAATTTCATCTTTTCCTCAAAGCAGAGAAGTGTACATTCCATCAACCATCAGTTCAATTCCTCGGTTACATCATCGATAGCAGTGGCATCCGGATGGACGAGGGGAAGGTGGAAGCCATTAAGAACTGGCCAACTCCCTCATCCATCAAGGAATTACAACGCTTTCTCGGATTCTCCAACTTCTACCGCCGCTTTATTCACAACTACAGCTCCATAACCAGTCCACTAACCAACCTGCTCCGTAATAAGCCCAAGTCTCTTTCCTGGACACCTGAAGCCACGAAGGCCTTCCAACATCTTAAAGAAGCCTTCACCACCGCTCCTCCTCGTCCACCCCAACCCAGAGCTGCCCTTCGTTGTCGAGGTGGACGCTTCCACCACCGGAGTAGGAGCGGTGTTGTCCCAGCAGCAGGGGAATCCCAGCAGACTCCATCCATGTGCCTTCTTCTCCCGCAAGCTCAACCCGGCGGAGAGAAATTACGACATCGGGAACAGAGAACTCCTAGCCGTGAAGCTCGCCCTGGAGGAGTGGAGGCATTGGTTGGAGGGATCTAAACATCCATTCCAAGTCCTCACAGATCATAAAACCTTGAATACTTACGCTCTGCTAAAAGACTAAATCCAAGACAAGCCCGCTGGTCCTTATTTTTTACTAGATTCAATTTCACCATAACCTACCGCCCTGGTCCAAAAAATGTCAAAGCAGATGCTCTCTCCCGTCTCCACGCTCCAGATGAAAAGACCGAAGATCCAGAAACCATCATTCCCAAGGAACTCATTGTCAGCCCCATTTCCTGGTCAGAGGAGACCTTACCCTCCTCCAATGCTTCCACCAATGCTCCGCCGGGTTGTCCACCAGGCTTGTGCTACACTACCAGGTCACGACGCACTCCTCTCATCCACTCAGCCCACACGTCACTTGGCACTGGTCACCCGGGGCCAATGAAACCCTCTCGCTGCTGAGGGAACGCTTCTGGTGGCCCAACATGGCAGCAGATGTCAGAAGGTACGTGCAGGGCTGTAAGGAATGCGCCATCTCAAAGAGCCCACGCCATTTACCATCCGGCAAGCTCTTACCTCTGCCTGTTCCCAACCGACCCTGGTCACACCTAGGGTCGATTTTATCACCGATCTCCCAGCTTCCAACAACAACACCTGCATCCTCGTAGTGGTGGATCGGTTCTCAAAGTCCTGCCGCCTCATACCCCTAAGAGGCCTACCCACTGCCATGGAAACGGCAGAGCAACTCTTCAATCATGTGTTTCGATACTTTGGAATCCCAGAAGACATAGTCTCCGATAGAGGACCACAGTTCATCTCGAAGGTATGGAGAGCATTCTTCTCGCTCCTAGGTGTGACCGTCAGCCTAACATCCGGGTACCATCCGCAGTCGAACGGGCAGACGGAAAGGAAGATCCAGGAGATCGGCCGCTTCCTCCGTACCTTCTGTCATGACCACCAGGACTCTTGGAACCAGTACCTGGGTTGGGCCGAGTACGCCCAAAACTCTCTCCGTCAGCCCTCCACCGGCCTTACACCATTCCAATGCGTACTCGGCTACCAACCCCACTGTTCCCTGGTCTGGGGAACCTCTGATGTGCCATCTGTGGATTACTGGTTCCGAGAGGCGAGGGTCTGGGACTCAGCGCATCACCAACTGCAGCGAGCCCTGCGCAGACGCAGGATGACAGCAGACCTTCGCCGGTCCGAAGCTCCCTCATACCAGCCCGGTCAGAAGGTCTGGCTGTCAACCAGGGACATCCGCCTGCGTCTGCCCTGCCGGAAGCTGAGTCCCAGGTTCATTGGTCCATTCACCATCACCAAGCAGATCAACCCAGTCACGTATCAACTTCAACTACCTCCTCACTACAGAATTCATCCCACATTCCATGTTTCACTGCTTAAGCCTCACCACCCTTCTGTTTCTCCCTCCACAGGACCTGACGTGGCAGCCTCCGAACCCCCCCTTCCACTCATCCTGGACGACGGCGCCGCATATGAGGTTCACGACATCTTGGACTCCCGACGCCGTGGTGGTCAATTAGAATACCTGGTCGACTGGGAGGGCTACGGCCCGAAGAACGCTCATGGGTCCCCAGGACGACATCTTAGATCCAAACCTCCTCCAAACCTTCCATTCCACTCACCCTGACAGACCAGCCCCGTGGAAGAGGCCGACCACCGCTGACGTCGGGGTCCTCGGCCCTCAGGAGCGGGCCTTGGAGGGGGGTACTGTCACAGACACGCCAGGTTCCAACATCACCCAATCACAGCGCACTCAATCACCGGAGTACTGATCACCCGCACCTGCACCTCATCTAGCCACTCATCACTGCCACTATAAAACACTCACACACACTCACAGTCACTGTCCGGTCTCGTTCGCATTAGGATCTCTATATGCTTACCTCTTGGACTCCTGTTGAAGCTACTAACCTGTCTCCAAGTCTCCTCGTCTCCCTTGTGTTGTTCCAGTGTGTGTGTGTGAGTGTCTCCGTTCATCCTCGTCAGCCATCCCAGCACTCCTCCACGGATCGTCACTTCTGCAAATCACCCAAAGGGACAGTATTAATACTCATCTTCTCGTCAATATTCAACTTCACTCATCTGCACTTACCTGTTTCATCCATATCTCTGCTGTGTGTGAAAAATAAAGTCTGCATTCTGTTATCTCTGCCTCTGACCCGTCTGTATTGTAACATTAGCATAGTTCATTGAATCTGATTAGACCGTTAGCATCGCGCTCAAAAAAAAAAGACTAAAGAGTTTCGATATTTTTCCTATTTAAAACTTGACTCTTCTGTAGTTACATTGTGTACTAAGACCGACGGAAAATGAAAAGTTGCGATTTTCTAGGCTGATATGGCTAGGAACTATACTCTCATTCTGGCGTAATAATCAAGGAACTTTGCTGCCGTAACATGGGTGCAGCAGGCGCAATGATATTATGCAGCGCCTTTCACAAATGTCTCCATGGTTGCAAGGCACGCTCCCTGTGCAAGCAGGGGGTCACAGCCGCTGCGTAATATCATTGCGCCTGCTGCACCATGGTACGGCAGCAAAGTTCCTTGATTATTACGCCGGAATTAGAGTATAGTTCCTAGCCATATCGGCCTAGAAAATCGCAACTTTTCATTTTCCGTCGGTCTTAGTACACGATGTAACTACAGAAAAGTCAAGTTTTAAATAGGAAAAATATCGAAACTCTTTGGTCATTTTTTGAGCGAGTTGCTATTGGTCTCATCAGATTCAATGAACTATGCTAAGCTATGCTAAAAGTGGTACCACCAGACCCGGAGATCAGCTGAATGGATTCGAAAACGGTAAAACTCAACTGTTTAACTCTAGGGGAGTTGGAAAATGAGCCTATTTTCAAAAAAAAGTGGAGTGTTCCTTTAAGGTTGGAGGTCAACTCTGCAGGAAAGTAGACCTTGAGAGCCAGAGTTGAGAACCCCTGCTCTATAGTTTTAAATGCATGTTTTAAAGGTAAAGCTAATATGCCTTTTTTTTTTTTGTTAAAATGTCTAATTGCTTATTTCCAGAATATGCAGAGTTTTTGCATTGCAAGGGGAAGAAGTTTACTGATTTTGATGAGGTTCGTCAGGAGATTGAGGCAGAGACAGATCGCATCACCGGCCAAAACAAAGGCATTTCACCTGTACCTATCAATCTGCGCGTCTATTCACCTCATGGTACTTTCATTCATGCACATACAGAGGAGTTATTTAAACATGATCAGATCAACATGTTCTGTCACATGCTTTGTGAAATGTCACATGTAATCATGTCACCCCTTGTCTTCATCATCAGTCCTGAATCTCACCCTCGTGGACTTGCCTGGTATGACCAAAGTGCCTGTAGGTGACCAGCCGGCTGACATTGAGTTCCAAATCAGGGATATGCTAATGCAGTTTGTGACTAAGGAGAACTGCTTGTTGCTGGCTGTGTCTCCTGCAAACTCTGACCTGGCCAACTCAGATGCCCTCAAGATTGCCAAGGAGGTGGACCCCCAGGGTGGGTTTTCATCCAGCAGCGACTGAAACTTGTTCTAAAATAATTGCATAATTGCAGACATATCTTGATGTGAGATTTTTAAAGATCTTTTCTTTTAAAACTGTACCTGATCATGCATCCGTGTGTGTGTGTATGTGTGTTTCTGAACAGGTATGAGAACTATAGGTGTGATCACTAAATTGGACCTAATGGATGAAGGAACTGATGCACGTGACATCCTGGAGAACAAGCTTCTTCCGTTACGCAGAGGTGAAGTCAGTGTTCAAAGAGAAAGCGTTCATACTCTTTCCACATAAATAAAGCCTCTTATGAACATTTAAAAAAATGTCCCATTGGAGAGACTTGCAAACCTTTTATTGACCAAGTATAATAAGTATAATTCTTTAAATCTTGTACCTTACACGCAAATAAAAAACCATCCATTTAAAAAGATTATTATAAATACTTTAGTAAACAACAATAAACACGAATGACCGGAACAGTCATTGGTCAGAAGATGCAAGTTAAATTGCATTCGTAATTTTGAAGCTGGTGATGCCATTTTAAGTCTAAGTATACCAGTGCATTTTATCAAGTGCTGTTCTTTCTGCACTTGTGGATGACTTTTCTCTCCTCTATTATTCACTGACATTGATTACTTGTCACATAGCGATTCTTTTTAGATAGCTCTGATTGGTTAACACTGTTCCCTTATTAGTGCGACTTTCAGATTAGTGCATAACTGAAGGACACAAGTGACAGGGTATTCTTAGAACATGTGTTCCCCTTTTATTTCCTTGTGACTTTACATTTAAAATTTGATTTAGCTACAAAATGTTCTAAAGTCCACCTCATGAAAATAGTTTAACAGCTATATTTTTGCATTTTCTGAAGCTATTTTGATTTAATTGATTTTATATTAGTTATGACTATATGCACAACCCAGCTAACAGGGAATGTTCTCATACGTTCATCGTTCATCATGGCTAATGTTCTGGCAAGGTTCTCTCAAAGTTATGAACAAACATTCTTACAGTAACATTAATAGAATGTTTGTTCAATTTATCTGGTCTTTAAAAATGTTCTCAAAAGGTTAGCACAAAAACATTGTTGATACATTGTTTTTAGAAGGTTTTTTATATGTCCTCATAATGTTGGAGAAAACAACATTCTTGGAACATCCTTTAAACATTAGAATGACAACTAAGTTCAAATGAATAAGGTTGTGTTTTCTCTTTTAAAAGAACATCCTTGGAATGTGGGAAAGATTTGTTGCCTGTCCCATAGTTATTGTTCCTAACTTTTCTCTTAAATTTGTGTAAAGGTTATGCAAGTGTTCCAATTAAACACTTTTAAAACAATGTTCGTGAAATCACCATAATATTGTCATTAGTATTTGATGAATGTTCTCATAATGTTGGTAGAAAACATTCTTTGAACAATATTTTTCGAACGTCCTTTAAATATTAAGGATCACAAAATTTTTGAATAACATCAGATGATGCTGACTGTTAATTAATGGTGACATCATCTGGAAGTGGTCTGATTCACTGATCACAAGTCTAGTCACTGATCAGAACTGTGTTTTGTTATTTATTTATTTAATTATTGTGCTACTGACCATTTGATACTTTTGTGAAAATCAGATTTTCAGTTATTAATAATAGTACTATTTATATACTCACAGACATAAAACATAAAACATCAACATCTAAATCTCTGTTAACAAGAACTTTTGTACATTTATTACAGAAATAAAGTCAGTCTGGTTTGTAATAGGTAAAGCTTTTAATGATGTTTGTGGAGTTGTTTAATCCTCCTCTGCTGAGTTGATTTCAACTAAGGCTGTGGCTGGAAGTCAGTTAAAGTTTCTGTTCTTGTTGTTTCTCTTTCCTTCAGTAATTCTGCTTGTTGCCAGCAGGTGTTCGGTTGTTTGAAAGAATGTTTCAGGAACGTCATACTAAAAAAAACGTTCATCTACCATCAAGAAAACTGGACATTTTAACGTTTTCATAACCAAACAGAATGTTTGGAAAACGTTCTTAGAACAAAAATGTGCTACGTTTCGTTATGACGATTGCATGTAACTACTTCAAATTGGATGTTCCCTCTAGGCTACATTGGGGTCGTGAACCGCAGTCAAAAGGACATTGATGGCAAGAAGGACATTACTGCTGCCATGGCAGCAGAGAGGAAGTTCTTCCTCACCCACCCAGCCTATCGACATCTGGCCGATCGCATGGGGACTCCCTACCTGCAGAAAGTGCTTAATCAGGTAGACACAAAAGTGACACAAAGAGCCACTTATGCAAATGTTTTTCTGCATGTTTTTCAGCATTTTATATACCTTATTGCCATTTTCATACAGAAGAATATAGCCTTATCTCTCAATTTTGTAAAACAACACAAATTATGTAATATAGATTAGAAAAATGTTTGCCAGTAACCAATGGTTTTCATTCTCATCTAGCAATTAACTAATCACATCCGAGACACCCTGCCAGGACTGAGGAATAAACTTCAGAGCCAATTACTGTCCATTGAGAAAGAAGTGGAGGAGTACAAGCACTTCCGCCCCGATGATCCTTCTCGCAAAACCAAGGCTCTGCTACAGTGAGTCATATATATATTACCCACTTGAACATTTACAGCCCATGCACATACACAACCATTCAAAAGTGTGGGGTCAGTAAGTTTTTTTTAAAAAAAAAAAGAAAGAAATTAATACTTTTTTATTCAGCAAGGACTTATAATGTTTATAATTATTTTTTGAAGAAAAAGATGAAAAGAGGGAAGATGAGAGATGTTATTTTTCGTCAGCATTCAGGTCTTTGCAGAAGTGCTTCCGAATAATAACTTCCCTGAGATCCTTTCTCTTCGTACTCTCGTCTCGCCTCCTCTGCGCTCAACTCCTTGAGGGAGGAGGATCGTGAGTGGCCACGCTTTCTTTCTGGCCCCGCCTCCAAGCTTCTGACTATAGTGGGCCAGAACCCCCTGAGGCTTTAGCCGGGGATCTGGATTGGTGCGGGATATATTTCCAGAACGCTGGCGATTGTGCCCTCGCCTTTCTTTCCGACCCCTGTCTCAACTTTCCGACCCCTGTCTCAACTTTCCGACCACTGTCTCAGCATATGTACCAAAAAGTTCAGAGGGCGAGACTGAGGCATTGAGGAGAAAATTATTTTCTTTCTCCCTGATGTCTGCCAAGTTCAGCTACAGATGCCACCATCATTGGCATCAAGCGACCAATAGCAGCGATTGTTTGTTTAGTGGCCCAGAGAGCTAGACCTGTGGTGCGGCACAGTTCAGAAGCTGCTTTAGAGGACAGTCCCTGGCCCTGATACAGATCTTTTAGCAGACCTGCCTGGTAGGCCTGCAAGCACCGCCATGGTGTGCAAGGCCCCACCTCACCCCAGTCTGATCTGCTTCCGCACACGCCCTGCTATTTAAGCGCAAGGTTGTCTGAGGTGACCTTGATGGCAGGACTGGATCCTTTAAAGAGGATGGCTCACCCTGGGAGAGATAGCCTGGAAACGTCTCCTCCACCGGGGGGTATCCTCACATAACCTCACATATGGGTAGTTGTGGCCTTACGTGGGCAGGTGTGGTCTAATGTGGCCTAGTCGGACTTGTAACCCTGAACTTCGTGGGTTCGAGTCTCAGTGCCTGCAGGAAATGTAGGTGGGGGTAGTGAATGAACAGTGCTCTCTTCCACTCTCATTACCCACAACTGAGGTGCCCTTGAGCAAGACACCTAACCCCCATTCGCTCCATGGGCACCACAGTAAAAATGGCTGCCTACTGCTCCGGGTGTGTGTTCACAGTGTGTGTGTTCAATAATCGCTGCTGTGTGGGCACTTGGATAAGTGAAATGCAGAACACAAATTCCGAGTATGGGACACCATACTTGGCTACACGTCACTTCACTTTTTCACTTTCACATATCCCCGTTTGGCTAATTCTTCCACATTTGTGTAGTTCAAATGTTGAAAGGGATTAATCCAGGCTGAATATGGCTCCAGATTGGATCCAAGATCCAATCTGGCTGTGGTGCAGGCCATGACATCCAGCATAAGAGACTTCTTTCAAAAACATTAAACAGTAGTGTATCTTTATGTGTGTGTGTGTTTCTGTGCGATGGTTTGTTAATTTGGTAACACTTTACAATAAGGTTCATTAGTTAAGCATTAGTTAATGTATTAACTAACATGAACTAATCATGAGCAATACATTTGTTACTGTATTTACTAGTCTTCGTTAACGTTATTTCATGAAAATACAGTTGTTCATTGTTTGTTCATGTTAGTTCACAGTGCATTAACTAATGTTAACAAGATTTTAATAATGTATTAGTAAATGTTGAAATTAACATTAACAAAGATTAATAAATGCTGTAGAAGTGCAGTTCATTATTAGTTCATGTTAACTAATGTAGTTAACTAATGTTAACTAATGAACCTTATTGTAAAATGTTACCATTTATTTTCTGTGACTCGCACATAACACTCACTGTTTTATGGTTTAAAGGATGGTGCAGCAGTTTGCAGTGGATTTTGAGAAGTGCATTGAGGGTTCAGGAGATCAGGTGGACACAGTGGAGCTTTCCGGAGGTGCAAGGATCAATCGCATCTTCCATGAGCGCTTCCCCTTTGAGCTGGTTAAGGTAATTTTATCACACTGACAACTGATGTTCTCCGAGAGCAAAACAATGCAGTGCTCATACTTTCTGTAGGATTATTTAAATTAAATCCTCTCATTTATAAAGTAAGTGTCTCTCTGTCTGTTAATGATGACTAGATGGAGTTTGATGAGAAAGAGCTGCGTAAGGAGATAAGTTACGCCATCAAGAACATCCACGGTATCAGGTGTGAAGCCTCTACCTCAAACAGACAGAGTCGCACACATTCGCCAACTCACCTACTCTGAGATCAAACTCGCTTTGATATCACTGTGACATTCTGAACAACTGCTCGCTAGATATGAAGTACTGCACCATGAGAACCGTTTCATGAAATATGAACTGCAATGACAAACTGATCAGTAACTTTAAAGCACATCAATTAGATCTCTGACTGCTCTGTTCATTATTTTACTTGTCAGGACCGGTCTGTTTACTCCAGACATGGCCTTTGAGACTATTGTTAAACGGCAGATCGCTAAGATCAAAGAGCCATGCCAGAAATGTGTGGACCTGGTCATCACCGAGCTGGTTAATACGGTCAGGCAATGCACCAAGAAGGTAAACCTAACTCTGTGCTTGTCTATACAGTATACTCATTTGAGCTTCATATACACTACCATTCAAAAATTTGGGGTCAATAAAAAAAAAAATGTTTTCATTAATTATTTGCAAGGATTAATTGCCTGCAAGGATGCATTAAATTGATCAAAAGTGACACTAAAGACGCTAGTCTAGACTAAATTGTTACAAAAGATGTCTACTTTCTATTCATCAAAGAATACTAAAATGTATCTGGGCTTCCACAAAAATATTTAGCAGCACAACTGTTATAATAAGAAATTTTTCTTGAGCACCAATATAGCATATTTTTGGGGAACGGTTGCTGAAAACTTTGCCATCACAGGAATAAATTAGATTTGAAAATGTATTCAAATAGAAAGTTGTTTTAAATTGTAATATTATTTCACAATATTACTTTTTTTCTGATCAAATAAATGCACCCTTGGTAAGCGACTTCTTTCATAAATATTAAAAATTCTTACTGACACCAAATTTATATTCCTACATTACATATATATAACCATATCTGAAGTAACTTTGGAGTGAATCTCATAAAGCCTTTCAAGAATATGTATAGGTCCTATTTAACCCAAAATCAAAAGAAAAAAATTAAATATATATATAACTAATAACATTTTGCCTGAAGAAAATGTATTATATGTTCAAATTGTGGCATTGTTTTGATGACATTTAAGCACAATTTATAAAATAAAAATCTCAGTAATGTATACATTGTTTACATAGTGAAATATAGCATTTATTTTAGGCTTATTTATTGTTTTTTTTAATCTATTTCTATTTTTAAATTTTGTTAGTGTGTACAAACAAAATTACATTACTTTCAGCTCAAAAACAAAACATCTAGACACATAATAATGAGAATGGGGTGGGGGATTTAGTTGTCATTTAAATAATGCAAAATTATTTTCCATACTTAATCAATGAAATCTATTTTCTATTTGTCTATGTTAATAAGATTTGCTTAATAAGCTGTCAGTGGTAGTAGTTGATCCAGTATGTGTTTTGTGGGACAGCTGGCTCAGTACCCCATGCTTAGAGAGGAAATGGAGAAAATTGTCACCCAGCACATCCGTGATCGGGAGAGTCGCACCAAAGATCAGGTACGGCCCATCTACCATGCACCTGCCAACCCTTTACATATACAAATTCATGTGGTAAAACCAAACTTCAACTGAAAAATAAGTAGTGAAATATGTATTGTTGTTTTCTTTTTCTGTCACCAGGTCATGTTGCTAATTGACATTGAGTTAGCATACATGAACACCAATCATGAGGATTTCATCGGTTTTGCAAAGTAAGAATATTACTAACCATTTACTAACCCTTTGGTCACCAGCATAAGGTATGTTTTGCATGCTGCTACCAGCATAGGATGCTGGTTGCTGGTTTGCTGGTCACCAGCATGGGAAACGGGAGAACAGCATGACTATGCTAACCAGCATAAACTAGCCTGGAGCAACATGGAATTCATGCTGGATTATGCTGGAATTTTCAGCAGGGAGCATTAAATCAGCTGAGACTGAGAGCCCAAAGACACAGTGATGATAGACAATGATTGTGTAAGCTGTGATCCCTAGATATTGACAGTAGACAACGGGATGATTTATAAAGCCAGGTGTAGAGAATCTTCCTACATGTGATTGTATAATCATTTTCAAACAATTTCAGTAATTTCTATAGGCCATATTTTTAGTTAATGCTCTTATCTTCTTTCAGTTTCAACCTTCATAAATCTTTGGGCAGGATCAAATCCACTGAATTTAGAATCAAATCTGATCACTCCTACCAGGCTGGTTTATCCTATTTATTGTTTAGTTTGATGATGGTCTAGTATGTGGATCAACATAAGGCATTCTGTTCTCTATCTTAACTGATAACATACAACCCCAAGAAGAGTTGGGACATTTTGTAAAATGTGATAAAAACCACAGTGTGTGATTTGTTAATTCTCTTGAACCTTTTTTTTAACTGACAAAGGTACAAAGAAAAGATTTCCAGTGTTTTCACTGACCAACATAATTGTATTTTGTAAATATAAACAAATTTTAATTTTGATGGCTGCAACACACTCCAAAAAAGTTGGGACAGAAGCAAAATAAAAGTGAAATGATTATATAATATCCAAGTTAAACTGTTTTTAAACAGTCCACAATTAGCAGGTGAATTGGTAATAGATGAGGGTATCATGTTTGGGTGTAAAAGAGCTTCTCAGTCTTTGCAAGAAAAGATGGGTCATGGCTCACCACTTTGTGCCAAATATCATGAGAGAATTGTCAAACAACTCAAAAATCACATTTCTTAATACAAGATCGCAAAGGATTGATGTATTTCATCATCTACCATACATAATATTGCAAAAAGATTCAGGGAATCAAGAGAAATCTCAGTCTGTATAGGACAAGGTAGGACACCTCAGTTGAATGTGCATGACCTTTGAGCCCTCAGATGGCATTGCATTAGAAACCGTCATGCTACTGTGTTAAATATAGCCACATGGACTCGGGAGTACTTTGTCACTTACAGTTGTCACTTAACAGTTGTCACTTAACAGTCTGACGCTGCATCAAGAGATGCAACTCGAATCTCTGTTGCACAAGGAGAAAGCTATACGTCTGTTCTATGCAGAGATGCTGCTGAGTTCTCTGGGCCCGAGCTAATCTCAGATGGTCTAAAAGACAGCGGAAATGTGTGCTGTGGTCAGATGAGTCAATGTTTCAGCTTGTTTTTGGAAAAAATGGACATCGAGTTCTCAGTCCCAAAGACAAAAGGGACCATCGAGACTTTCATTAGCGACAGGTGCAAAAGAAAACATTTGTTATGGTATGGGGTGCATCAGTGCAAACGGCATGAGTGACTTGCATTTGTGTGAAGGTACCATTGACATGGAGGCATACAGTATCTCACAGAAGTGAGTACACCCCTCAAATTTTTGTAAATATTTTAATTATATCTTTTCATGTGACAACACTGAAGAAATGACACTTTGCTACAATGTAAAGTAGTGAGTGTACAGCTTGTATAACAGTGTAAATTTGCTGTCCCCTCAAAATAACTCAACACACAGCCATTAATGTCTAAACCGCTGGCCACAAAAGTGAGTACACCCCTAATTGGGCCCAAAGTGTCAATATTTTGTGTGGCCACCATTATTTTCCAGCACTGCCTTAACCCTCTTGGGCATGGAGTGCCACTGGAGTCCTCTTCCACTCCTCCATGACGACATCACAGAGCTGGTGGATGTTAGAGACCTTGCGCTCATCCACCTTCCGTTTGAGGATGCCCCACAGATGCTCAACAGGGTTTAGGTCTGGAGACATGCTTGGCCAGTCCATCACCTTTACCCTCAGCTTCTTTAGCAAGGCAGTGGTCATCTTGGAGGTGTGTTTGGGGTCATTATCATGTTGGAATACTGCCCTGCGGCCCAGTCTCCGAAGGGAGGGGATCATGCTCTGCTCATTCATGGTTCCCTCAATGAACTGTAGCTCCCCAGTGCCGGCAGCACTCATGCAGCCCCAGACCATGACACTCCCACCACCGTGCTTGACTGTAGGCAAGACACACTTGTCTTTGTACTCCTCACCTGGTTGCCGCCACACACGCTTAACATCATCTGAACCAAATAAGTTTATCTTGGTAACATCAGACCACAGGACATGGTTCCAGTAATCCATGTCGTTAGTCTGCTTGTCTTCAGCAAACTGTTTGCGGGCTTTCTTGTGCATCATCTTTAGACTTGGCTTCCTTCTGGGACGACAGCCATGCAGACCAATTTGATGCAGTGTGTGGCGTATGGTTTGAGCACTGACAGGCTGACCCCCCACCCCTTCAACCTCTGCAGCAATGCTGGCAGCACTTATATTTCCCAAACACAACCTCTGGATATGACGCTGAGCACGTGCACTCAACTTCTTTGGTCGACCATGGCGAGGCCTGTTCTGAGGGGAAACTGTCCTGTTAAACCACTGTATGGTCTTGGCCACCGTGCTGCAGCTCAGTTTCAGGGTCTTGGCAATCTCCTTATAGCCTATGTCATGTTTATGTAGAGCAACAATTCTTTTTTTCAGATCCTCAGAGAGTTCTTTGCCATGAGGTGCCATGTTGAACTTCCAGTGACCAGTATGAGAGAGTGAGAGCGATAACACCAAATTTAACACACCTGCTCCCCATTCACACCTGAGACCTTGTAACACTAACGAGTCACATGACACTGGGGAGAGAAAATGGCTAATTGGGCCCAATTTGGACATTTTCACTTAGGGGTGTACTCACTTTTGTGGCCAGCGGTTTAGACATTAATGGCTGTGTGTTGAGTTATTTTGAGGGGACAGCAAATTTACACTGTTATACAAGCTACTTTACATTGTAGCAAAGTGTCATTTCTTCAGTGTTGCCACATGAAAAGATATAATAAAATATTTACAAAAATGTGAGGGGTGTACTCACTTCTGTGAGATATATAT
Source organism: Hypophthalmichthys nobilis (assembly GCA_037950665.1). Lineage (NCBI taxonomy): Eukaryota > Metazoa > Chordata > Actinopteri > Cypriniformes > Xenocyprididae > Hypophthalmichthys > Hypophthalmichthys nobilis. Next base: position 31,836,417 of record CM075468.1, on the reverse strand, counting down.
TTGGATTGTACAGAGACATAAACTGCCATCAAGATGACATCTTTCCTGGGTAGCAAGACAATGCCAGGCCTCATTCTGCATGTGCTACATCAGAGTGGTTCCTAGACATTCTACTCCGTACAGTGGATCTTTCTGACTGCCTGCCTACAGTCCTGATCTGTCTCTTACTGAAAGTGTATGGAAAATCATGAAAAGGAGAATCAGACAATGATGACCACAGACTGTTGAGCAGCTGTCTTGTATCAGGCGAGATTGGTAAAAATTCCACTTGCAAAACTGCAACAAATAGTATCCTCAATTCCCAAATGATTAAAAATTTTAATTAAAAGCAAAGGTGATGTGACACAGTGGTAAACATGGCTCTGTCCATGGAGTGTTTTCTGGAGTGTGTTGCAGCCATTTGTTTATACTTACAAAATACACTTAAGTTGTTCAGTGAAAACTTTGGAAATCTTTTCCTTGTACTTTTGTCAGTTAAATAGAGGTTCGAGAGAATTAACAAATTACAGATTCTTAAAGGTGCAATATATAAGAATTTTGCATTAAAATATCCAAAAACCACTATGCCAGTGTTATATATTTTGTTCACTTGAGTACTTACAATATCCCAAATGTTTGCAACTATTTGTAAATCGTGAGAAAATTGCAATTTTAACCAAGGCTCCGGGACGTGTGAGGAGTCACCTGTCAATTGTGTCATACCCACATTACCCTTGGTTTCCGGTTCTTTTTCTAACTTCGCTCGGTGTTTCACTATGGGAAATCGCTTTGGGCGTGACCAACTACGGAAGCTCCTATGACACCACGTCTGTCCTTGACAGACAGGTCGATCTGAGATCAGGCTCCGCCCCACCTATATCACTCTGGTCGTCCCCTATCAAGATCATTCGCGCTTTCTTCCCGTGAGGGACTTCAAGCTCTCTCAGCACATCCGACGTCGTTGCTGATTTTGCTAAACTGTTCAACAGGCGGACAAGATGCAGAAGGAGCAGAGAGAGACCTTATGGCGGAAAAAGGCTGCCACCTGCTCAACCCACAGTGAGTCAACTCCTGCCCACTGTGCCTGCTTGCATGAAGGAAATGTCTCGTCATTGGTGCAGCCCCTTTAAGAGCAAGCTCCTGGCCAAAGGATATTCTAAGCTGGAGATTCAGGGTTGGGAGAGCTGGGGCTGGCCAGAGGATGTATAAGTACGCGGCGCAATCGGTGTGCTCGCTGAACGCAGTGACTTTACTGTCAGCGTATTTTGGAGGAGATGGGGCGACAGCTTGACAAAGGAGTGCCGAACCCAGCACTCTGGGACAAAATATGTGTGGTGAACGATTTAATTCTCCGCTCTTCACGTGGAGCAGTTCAGGGCTGTGGCCGCGTGATGGGTCTGGCCGTGTCAGGAGAGAGAGTGTTATGGCTAAACCTGTCAGGATTGGACGATGCTCAGAAGGCGGAGGTGATGGACGCAGCGTATGATCCAACTAAAGGTTTGTTTGGACCAGCTCTTGAGAAAATGAGAAAAAACCAGCACCCTCAGGAAACAAGAAGATGAAGCTTTTAACCTCTGTTTACCTCTCAAGCACACACTGCGTCCACCCTCTCAGCCAGCGTGACAGGGCTTTGCAGCAGCTGCTGCAGCGAGAGGGAGACAGACGGGGGCTAGGAACATGAGACCTGCTCTCAGCAGGCAGCATACTGGTCAACGTCAGAGGTCAGATGGCTCCGGACCATGGGGGAAGCATTCATTTGTGGCTGCGGCGGCTAGGAACCGCCCGCCCCACCCCGAGGAACGGAAGAAGAAGCGTTGCGACCTGACACAAAAACGTTCCTCTTCACTTCTCTCTCCACCTGCAAAGAGAAGGAAGGTTTCCTTCTCTTTGCAGGGAGAAGTATACTGGTGGACTCTCTCGGCCCGCATACTTAATTGGTGCGCATGCGCAGCTCATCCGTGGTTTTTAAACACAATTTTACGGGGATACAGACTTCAGTTTGCCATGAAACCACCCAAATTCAATGGTATAATAGCCTCAGTGGCCGAGGGAGAGTCGTCTTCATGGCGAGATCGACACTCTTTTAAATAAACAAGCGATCAAAGTGGTGCCAAAGAAGGTAAACTGTCAAGGCTTTTATTCCCATTACTTTGTGATTCCAAAGAAAGGGAGCACGTCTCTGCGTCCAATATTAGACCTCCGCATGTTAAACAAGCACCTACGAAAGTATTCATTCAAAATGTTGACACACAAAACGCTTTGTTGATCCATCCGCCAGGGAGATTGGTTTGTGACGATCGATCTGTCAGACACATATTTTCACATAGACGTTTACCCGTCTCACAGAAAATATCTCAGGTTAGCATACCGAGACACTGCTTACGAGTTTCAAACTATGCCGTTCAGGCTATCTTTAGTGCCGAGAACTTTTACCAAATGTGTGGAAGCAGCACTTTTTCCATTGAGAAACAATGAAATAAGAATATTGTCTTACATAGACGATTATCTGATATGCTCCTCGTCAAAGGAGCAAGCAGCCAGAGACGCAGACAGGGTGTTAATGCATCTCAGCAGCTTGGGATTCAGAATAATAGAATATCAATGCACAGAATATCTGGGGCTCAGAATAAACTCTCTCTCTTATCGAGTCAATCTGACAAAGCGGAGAATCACGTCGTTCACTCAGTGTCTCTCCCGTTTTCAGATGGGGAAAGTTGTCCCGTTCAGACTGTGCTTACGGATGCTGGGTTTAATGGTGTCAGTGATTTCGGTAGTACATTTGGGACTTCTCATAATGAGAGACTTTCAGCGCTGGATCACACATCTATGTCTGTGTTCCCGGCGACATCTCAGTCAACCAATGAGAATAACTCATACGTGTGTCAGAGTGCTCAGACATTGGAAAAGCCCCGCGACTCTCAGAACGGGGATTCCCTTGGGGGCGGTGTCGTCGAGAGTTACTATGATGACGGACGCGTCATTAAAGGGCTGGGGAGCAACTCTGATGGGCAGAGCGGTAAACGGTGTGTGGCCTCCACAGCTGATTCACAAGCATATAAATTACTTGGAGTTGCTGGCAGTGTTTCTAGCACTGAAACATTTTCTGAGCTTCATCAGGGGCCAACATGTTTTAGTGAAAACAGACAGTTCTACTGTGGTTGCGTATATCAACCGGCAGGGAGGCACACGCTCTCTTCAGCTGCATCAGTTAGCGAAAAGGCTGATCGTGTGGTGCAACACAAGGCTTTTATCCATCAGAGCGACCGATGTTCCACGGATATTGAACAGGGGAGCAGATTTATTGTCCAGAGGAAATCCTCTGTACGGGGAGTGGACGCTTCATCGCCAGGTAGTGAAGCAGATATGGCAGAAGTACGGTCAGGCTGCCGTAGATCTCTTCGCCTCAGGAAAACGCTCAATGTCCTCTGTATTTCTCTCTAGCAGACGAAAATGCACCATTGGGTGTGGATGCTCTAGCCCAATGGTTCCCAACCACGATCCTTTAGGCCCCCCAACACTGTACATTTTCCATGTCTCCTTTGTCTGACACACACATTTCTGGTCTTGGAGTCTCTGCTAATGAGCTGATGACCTGATTCAGGTGTGCTTGATTAAGGAGACATGCAAAATGTACAGTGTTGGGGGGCCTCCAGGAATGTGGTTGGGAACCACTGCTCTAGCCCACTCATGGCCAAACGTCCTGCTGTATTTTTCCTCCTCTGAGCCTGATTTCACCCACGCTGGCCAGAGTGAGGGAAATGGGTTTGTCACTGATACTAATAGCTCCACGTTGGACATCCAGACATTGGGTGGCCGAGATAGTTCAGCTACTGGCAGGTCAGCCGTGGCCCCTCCTGTCTGGGGGGGATTTACCATCCTCACCCAGACAGGATAGATCTTTGGGCCTGGCCCGTGAGAGGTGGAATTTGAGTGCAGCAGGTCTGCCCCCATTGGTCATACACACTATACAGAGTGCCAGAGCCTCTTCCACTCACTCACTTTATAGTAATAAATGGCGAGTCTTTGAAGAATGGTGTGGGCGGAGTCATATTGTCCCTTTTCAGTGCTCAGTGAGGGCCCTTTTCGCCCTAACCCTGCTTTTGTACCTAAAGTAGTGGACTCTGCTTATAGATGTACTACAGAACTTACAGCTTTTCACCCTCCTCCTTTCTCTACTCCAGAGGAGGGGAGATTGAATGCATTATGTCCAGTATGGGCGCTTTGTGTGTACGTGGAGAAAACAGCAGGTTTCAGAAGAAATGACCAGCTGTTTGTGTCCCTCCTCATAAAGGGAAGCCTTTGTTGCGTCAGCGGCTGTCCCACTGGATTGTAGATGCTATATCTCTAGCATATAAATGCAGAGGATCTCAACCTTCTGAAGGCTTAAGGGCCCACTCCACTAGGGGCATGGCCACATCATGGGCCTTACTTAGTGGAGTTTCGGTTCAGGATATCTGTGCGGCGGCAAGTTGGGCTACGCCGCACACTTTTGTGCGGTTCTATAGACTAAATGTGTCAGAGCCATCTGTAGCACATGCGGTGCTAGGAGCCAGCGGGTTGGGACCCACATAATCGTTATGAATAGCATATATTGTGCAATCCGGGAGTGGTCTATATCTCCCATAGTGAAACACCGAGCGAAGTTAGAAAAAGAACGATGGGTTACTTAACGTAATCCCGGGTTCTTTGATAACAGAGTGAGGTGTTTCACCAACACCTCCCTCCTTGCACAGGAACGGGAAGAAATCTCTCTATAATGATCTCGATAGGGGTCGACCTCAGTGATATAGGTAGGGTGGAGCCTGATCTCAGATCGACCTGTCTGTCAAGGACAGACGTGGTGTCATAGGAGCTTCCGTAGTTGGTCACGCCCAAAGCGATTTCCCATAGTGAAACACCTCACTCTGTTATCAAAGAACTCGGGATTACGTTAAGTAACCCATTATTTTATTTTGTAGAAACCATGGAAACACCAAAGACGCTTTAATATTTACATGTTTTAATAGGCAAGGGAACAACTGTTTTGATATATTTATAGACAGAAAACTAATTATTGTTATATAGCTCAACACGTTTAGTCTTATTGTTTAAATCAAATTTTTTTGCGAGTACCATGCTTTACCATGCCTCAGAGAAAAACACTATTTTATGAAGTAGCTAACATAGCATAATCAGATGCAGCTTTATTTTTAGAAACAGTAATACAGCATTTTCTCCATCATACAATACGTTTTAAAATTAATTGCATGCCATTTATCAGCTCTAGCCACCCAGCATTTAATATGATATTCTAAAATCGATCTAGCTTACTGCATTGTGCAACAGGTGTCTCACAGCAGCCACCGAGCGAACTCTAAGAGTAACGTTATAACATTTTCAACACACTCAAATGTATCTAATATGATAAACAGAGCTGCGTTACCTCATACTCATGACCGGAAAAGCGAAAGCGGTGCCGGCAACTGTGGCATAATAAAAGTTCTGCATTGCTCAATCGCTCCAGCGGCCTTGTTCAGCTCCCACAACACTCGGTCCTGCTCTGCTTCATACTACAGTAACGTTAATAATCGCATCCATGAACATGATTTCTTCCCGAGTCATATCCCAATTCTTTTCCACCGGCCGTTGAGGTGAAGACTACATGTCCCAAGATTCTGCGCTCAAACTACGCCTTTGTTTTGAATAGGCCTCTAGCGATCTCTAGCGGACAGAAAATATTACATATTGCACCTTTAATTTTATTGCATTTTACAAAATGTCCCAACTCTTCTGGAACTGGGGTTGTAGCTGATAAAGTTAGTCATCTAATAAAGTCTTGCCGGTTAGGATCGTTAAGAAGTCTGATAAAGGCACCAGTATCTGGTTTTCGACAATGACACCCAACATTCAAACATGTGCCAAATGTTCTTGTGGCTATTAGTTGTCCTTAAGGTGCAATCTCTTTGTACTCTTAATGGATATTTCTTTTTTCTGTATATCTCTTCAGCGCCCAGCAGAGAAGCAGTCAGATGAATAAGAAGAAGACTGCTGGCAATCAGGTAAGCACAAAACAGAATGAACAGATGCTGCGTCCTGCATGCATCACACAGTCTGGCAGATGTTTGCTGCCTCACTCAAACAATATTTATGTAGGAACACCAGAAGCAGGTCTATAATTGAACACTGCATCACTCAGTGTCTGTCATATTATGAGATTTTAATTATTGAGAACATTGTTATATAATGAGGAAGCCCCTGGGTTTAAAGGGTTTGTTCACCAAAAAATGAAAATTCTGTCATTAATTACTCACCCTCATGTCGTTCCACACCTTTAACAAAACAAAACAAAAATAACGACTTTAGAAGTAAACGCAGACTGCTTTGATTGGGTAACAGTTTTGCATATTAAAATAATTTTCAACGGCCCCGCCATTACACGTGTGAATTTGTTTTGAAAACTTTAGATGTTGAAAAATATCTCTTTAGTTGAAACATTTGCCAACAATGTGAAACATGTATGCATATTAAATATGCTTTATAAGTCATGGTTGTGGCAAATAAAGTTTAAGTACTTGGAGTTACCACAGTTATAGTTGACAATTGATAACTTATGGTGTTAAGTGTAAATGGAATTATAAATGAATGTACTATATTCATCCTTCTTTTGGATAAAGTGAAAAACATATATATTGTCATTTAAGAATAAAGTTCATCCTCACTTTCTTAATTTTAGGATCACAAGGATGCAATGTAAAGATGTGTTTTTCCACAAATTGGCACTTGGCACAAAACATATTGTAATCCTCAGAGGCACTTCTATCCTTTTGTTGCTGGAGTTATGATGTGTTTGCATCTGTCTCGTATTACACTACTACATGACATGCTCAAATTGGTGGGTGGGGCTAAAGAGGCAATCATGTAGAAGTAGGTGTTGATCTGATTCTGCAGAGGTGGCCTTTTGATGCACTATGGCCCTGTTTACACCTGGTATTAAGATGCGTTTTGGTCGATCGGATCACAAGTGGACGCCGCTAAATACAGATGTAAACAGGTCTAAAATGTTTTGTATAGAGCTAGAAATATGACAATACTATTTGAATTTGAATTGTGTACATTTGAATTATAGACAAGTGTAATTTAATAAAATTGAATATTATGTGGCATTTTACATAGTTTAAAACTTTTTAAAACTTGAATATTAAACATTTGAAATTGAACATAACTGAAATGTTTTCATGGCAGAATTTTATAGACATGTATTTTCAAACAGCAGATTTTTCGTTCTGAAATTTTAGACAAATATCCAGTTTTTAAAAATACGGCTTCAAGTTTTCAAGATGAAGAAGAAATTCAGAACATCAAATTCAATATTGTAAATTCAGAGTGCAGAAATTCAGAAAGTACAGAAAGTAGGTCAGAGGCCATCCGCAGGGAAAAGTAGAGGGTCTCAGAAAAATTGAACGGAGCATTTCAGAGCTGCAGTTGTTTTTCTGAGGCGAGTCTGTGCTTAAACATTTATGAGCTGTATTTATATGTTAGGTTGGCTTTTTCAGCTCTTGAAACATTTGTCTAAGTTTCTCTATTGTTTGTTTTAAAGTATATTTGGTGTGAAAGTGATTAGCATGCTACTGTGTCTACACAGGACGCGAGCGACGTGACAATAGAACCCATTGATTATAATCAGTAATATAATGTCTACACTGGATGCAGGCGGCGTGGCGCAACACCGTGTCTATGCCGGACGCGACGCACCGTGTCACAACAGCTTGTAGTGACCGCTGCAAAGAGCAAAGATTTCTAGGGGTCCTCCCCTAGAAATATATATATATATATATAAAGCTTATCGATCGTCTAGCAATGAGCGTGTCTCGTGCGAAAAACACAGAGGAAAAAAGAAGCAAGATATAAGCTGTTGCACAACGCACAACTCAAATAATTAACAGATTAACAAAATGAAAGAAAAAAACTGCGACAAGTAGTAGCCTGTATAGCCTACTGAGTTTTTTATGTTTTGACGCTCTCCATCACAAAGAAGTTGATGGAAAAGAGATGGCGGAAAGCAGTAGGCTATCCTGTCTGTTTTCTTTATTTTATAAGAACACAATGATCTGTTTTTATAGGCTACATAAATTAAAGTAGACCATCTGCAATGTAAAACGATGCTTTTGTAGGCTGTATGAGCATTAATGATGGAATATAGTTTTCCGGGGCTGTACTCAAGTGACTGGTTCAAGTGATCGCGCCGGCGCCTCGTGCGCACACACAGTTTGATAATTTATTTATACTTATTTACATTACATGTTTGTTGACTATATTTATTAGGGCATTCCTCAAGTAGAATGGTTTTGACTGACGGCACTCTGAAAAGTGAACAGACGCGCTGAATTAGAGACGGTAAAAGTGAGTGGGGCCAACATCATTGGTCTTATAAAGTGGATGGGTCTACCCACATACAATGGTTCATACGCCCACACATTATACCATTAATTTCCGCTTAATACACATTATTGTAAGCCATTTATTCATGTTCACACAGTGAACTGTACTAGTCAATAGAAAGGAAAGAACCCATTGATTATAATCAGTGATATTGTCTACACTGAATGCGGCGTGGCCCGACGCGACAGGTCAAATCCCCAACAGTAAATGAATTCCCGTTATTTCTGACGCAGTCCATGCTCTTTGCAGCGGTCACTACAGGCTGTTGTGACGTGGCGCGTCGCGTCCAGCATGTTGCACCACGCCGCCTACATCCAGTGTAGACATTATATTACTGATTATAATCAATGGGTTCCATTGTCACGTTGCTCGCGTCCTGTGTAGACACAGTAGCATGCTAATCACTTTCACACCAAATATACTTTAAAACAAACAATAGAGAAACTTAGACAAATGTTTCAAGAGCTGAAAAAGCCAACCTAACATATAAATACAGCTCATAAATGTTTAAGCACAGACTCGCCTCAGAAAAACAACTGCAGCTCTAATTGGCCGAAATGCTCCGTTCGACTTCTCTGAGACCCTCTACTCTTCCCTGCGGATGGCCTCTGACCTACTTTCTGTATGATTTGAATTTCTGCGCTTTGAATTTACAATATTGAATTAGATGTTCTGAATATCTTCTTCATCTTGAAAAGCTGTATTTTAAAAAAAAACTGGATATTTGCAGTCTAAAATTTCAGAACGAAAAATCTGCTGTTTGAAAATACATGTCTATAAAATTCTGCCATGAAAACATTTCAGTTGTGTTCAATTTCAAATGTTTAACATTCAAGTTTAAAAAAATCTAATTCAGGACTATGTAAAATGCCACATAATATTCAATTTTATTAAATTACACTTGTCTATAATTCAAATGTACACAATTCAAATTCAAATAGTATTGTCATATTTCTAGCTCCATAGTTTTGAGCTTGTCCACTTTTTACCACTTCCAGAGGTAGTCGAAAATGCATTCGACCAGATTGCTTTTAAACAGCCAGAAAAGACCGTCTACTTTCCGCTTAAACTGACCTAATGCATAAACATTATGGGAAGCGTGCTAGCCAGACCAATTTAAACTTTGTTGACTGGAGATCCAAGTTTGGTTTGATGACTAAAAAGGTACCAAGCACAATGTTCTCTCACCATTCCTAATTTCTAACACGCACTCACTCACAGCGTTCGGCATAGTCTTGCAGCTGTCAGAGCAGAAACAAAAGTTGCTGCTCTCTGTATGTCTTCTACTTCTACTTTTTCAATTAGATCAAAAGATCTGAAATAAAACATTTACCCACTCATAGACCCTCCCCTTGACGAAATCAGGACAGTAGTGGTTGAAAGTGGACAAAAGAGTTGATCCAATCGACCAAAATGCATCTTACTACAAGGTGTAAACAGGGCCTCTGACGTAATAATGTGACAAAATCCGAAACAAGTCATTTTCAGAGGTTGGTTTCAATAAAAGCTGTTTTTGGACTAATGAGGAAGTTTTGAGTTCTGAAACTTACAGGGTATTTTTATAGTACAATGACCTCTTATATGTCAAAAGACCAAGGAAATTTTGATTTCTCAATTCATGACCCCTTTTAAGAGTATTGTGATATAATTTTTTGCCATTTCTAGTTAGGAATAATTCACATAAATTGGCCCTGAATCATCTTATAGCGTGTTCCATTTAGGCATGTTTAACAGTTCTTGTTGCATGTCTTGTGTTAGTGGTGTGAACTAGTTACGGAACTATTCTAGCATCTTTCTTCTACTTCTGTATTCTGTTCATCTTGTCTATTCTCTCTGCTGCCTTTTCCAGTTTATAATTACCTATCTTAAACCCTGTCTTTGCTTTGCTACTGTTGCTATGCCAACGCACCTCAGGATGAGATAATGGTAAGTGTGCATTGACTGCGACCTCTTTGGTGTGTGTGTTTGTGTGTGTTTACTAATGCACTCTGGCCTTTTAATGTAAAATATTTTTGAACAAAGCATTAAATTTTGATTATTATGGTCTTCATTATGGTGTATTTTTTAAACAAAAAAGACATAGCTGGTTATGATCATTGATTAATCAAGTCAAGTCACCTTTATTTATATAGCGCTTTATACAATACAGATTGTTTCAAAGCAGCTTTACGGTGATAACAGGAAAATTGTTCAATGATGCAGCTGACTTCAGCAGCTGAAGTCAGTTCAATTCCATTGTAAAGATAATCAATTATTAAATTTGTTCATTTCATCTATGAAGCAGTTCTGCATAAAAACATTGATGTCATCGCCCAGCTTAATTAGTGTCAGTGCCGTCAAATCAATGATATTGTTTGATATTAAGTGCATTAAGTGAAATTAAGGCTAACCTTTTCCAATAAAGTTGGTTGTTTTTTCACCATGGCACTGCATTGGAAAGGCTGCTGTGAAACTAAATAAGGATTCCAGTGTAAACTCATTGCCCTCCTGAGAATAGCTCATCTGGTAGAAACATGATGGTCATGGGTTCAGTTCTCAGAAAACAAACATACTGAACATAGTATACCTTGAATGTACTTCAGGTTACTTAGGGTTAAAAAAAAAAAGCCTGCCAGATGTAATGAAAGTAAATCCTGAAAACATACGCTAATCAGTAATAATTACGGATTTTTTTTTTTTTTTTTTTTTTACATTTACACCTGAATTGAAAAAGCATACCAAATACTATGAAATTCTGAAATTCATGTGGATTTTTGATGTCATTTTTTTATTTAAATTAAATTGTAATGCTAATAATATAATTTATCATTTTTAATAAATTATTAACTTTTTATATTTATTTGTAATAGTATAAAACTTTTAAATGAGATTACAAATTTGCTAAAAACACTACTGTTCAGAAGTTTGGGTAAGATTTTTTTTTTTATATATATATTTTTTTTTGAAAGAAGTCTCTTATGCTCATCAAGGCTGCATTATTTAATCAAAAATACAGTAAAATATTATTAAAATTAAAATTTTATTTTATTTATTTTTGTAAAAACTGATACATTTTTTTTCATGATTCTATGATTAATAAAAAGTTCAAAAGGAAAAAAGAATGTGTCTGCTGAATAAAAGTATTAATTTCTTAAAAACCCTAACTTTTGAACGGTAGTGTAGATACGTTTTCACTAGTGGTCTCATACTTTAGGACCCCACTGTATTTGCAGTGTGCTTCTGATTTGTTCTTCTGAGAAATCCCATACTCACATAAACATAATTTTCAAATTTATTACATGGAGTTTTGGAACTTGATTCTGATTGGTCAATCACAGCATTCTGCATTCAGATATTTTGTATGATGACTGCTAAACTGCATAATTGTTCATTGTCCCAAAACTGATTTCCTACATAGCTTTGCATGTTCATGTCTCTGGTATCATGCCTCTTTATTCTCACGCTAATTTTAAATCAATATTACTTGTTCATTTATTTACATATTTGATAAATATTACAATGACCGTCTGACTGTACATTATACGCCCCACATTTGCCTGTGTCTAGGTGATCAGAAAGGGTTGGCTAACCATCAATAATATTGGCATCATGAAAGGAGGAGCGAAGGAATATTGGTTTGTCCTGACCGCTGAGAATCTGTCCTGGTACAAAGATGATGAGGTGAGTCCCCTCTGTTCCTCTGTCTGATGTCTTTTCTTGGTGCTTTTCATTTAGCAGTGCTTTTTATCTGAAGCAACTCACAATATTACGCATTACAGTTTCCCTGAAGCGGCCTTGTTTTCTTTTCATATACTCTGTGCTCTATAGTATGGTATTTTTCCCACCAGCAGTAAGGCTATATTTAGTTTATTTTACAATGAAAGCATCTTATCCTACCAGTAACCCATGCTCTAAATGCACTGCTTCATTGGATCCAAGAAAAGAGAATGAGTCAAATGTGGTCATAGTGCATAGTGCATGTGCTGAGTGTATTAGTTTTGTGTCTTACTTTAGTAATGGCCAGGCATTTTGCCATCTTGAAGGTCTGATCAAGCACAGGTGTTATGGTACTGTTGTGACCCCCACCCCGCCCCACCCCCATTGTCAGTCCAGACTGAAGGCATGAGGAGAAGCAGACAAGGAGCTGGTGGGAGGGCTGCTCTGGGGGTTGGGAAGGTGGCATATGGTTTTCATTACCATACATACCAGATTTTGGTCCAACACTTCCCAAAAGCCCTCACTGTAGTTAGTTTAAGCATGAAGAGAAAGTCCTTTTTTAAACAAAGGAGTTCCTAGTCCAAAATGACTTATATTACATTGGGGAAAAAAATCCATTTTGCATATAATTGTTTTTCATTTAATCAATTATATGCAATTATATGGGTAATTATATCCTCATTTTTAAAAACCACAGTTATGTCCTGTTTGTGCCAAAACAATTTCTTTGTGGTCCAAGTGGATGAAATAAGAGTCCAAACAATGACCATTATACACAGTGAAAGAACTTTTATTTTCCATCAAATCAGCATTGTAACAAATCACACTGGCTTTCTTTCTTTCTTTCTTTCTTTCTACATGTTTACTGAAAAAATATATATATTTATTTGCATTTATAGAATAAAAACATTTTTAGTTAGCTAATTTTAATTCTTATATATACCGTATTTAGTATTTTTACAATAAAAAAGCATTAAACCATTATTTTAACCAATTATAATAGATTCTTTTTCTGTAGAGAAGGTTCCTGAATGTCTCCAGGGAAGGTTTTGTCAGATTTAGCTAACTATGATATGTAACCCCCTTCCTTAAATGCACTTAAACACACAGACGTTACTTAACGCATGAAGGCATGCACATTTCCATGGGTAGACATACAGAAACATGATGACAAGACTGTTGAAGAACAGAACAAGATGATGTGCGTGCACTCCCCACACAGCCTAACCAATGTGCAGACTACTGTACAATCTCTACGCCCTGAACAGGTAGTCTGAACACTGGGAAAGCGGTGCGGGCTTGACGCTTCACAGGGAGATGAGATGAGTCCAACAGCACTGAGGAATAAATGTGTACAAAACGTTAGCGATCATGATGTACAAAATGTACATGCACTTATTAAATTGTGTTAATAAATATATTTGTGAAAACACTTTCAAACATGCATATTTTTTGGTAGTAAGCATAGAAAAAGGGAAATGAGAAAGTTGATGTTTATTAGTGACTGTTGACTTTGTATTTGCTTGAAAAATACGAATTACAGCAGGCCGTTTGCCATGGTCACATCAGTTTTACTTGTTTAATTATTTAATGAAGCAGACTATTGTATGGTTATAATTCAGTGAAGCTTGCCAAGATGCATTTCAGACCTTTTAGAATGTATACATTTTTTGCTCCTTTTATGTAAATATATATCCATTATTTATATCTATCATTTATCTATTATTTATATATTTTATTTCATATATCCATTTAAAATTCCTTCAATTTACCTAGCTGTTGGACAGTGTCCATCCAGCCCATTGTCCCTCCTTAACATTTTAAACTTTCAGATCTGTTTCTACCATATGCAAATGATAAATACTTCAAAGGGACAAGAAATACCTCAAAGTTCATGCATCTGTGCCAATCAGATTTGGCATTAGATGTTCCGATTGTCCTCCGAAAACCTCCATCCATCCTTTTCTCCGTCTCTGTCTCTTTTTTGCTCTAGCTCCGTTCGGCTGGACATCCGAATGTGTGAGATGCCAAAGAGTGGTGGGTGAGTGGGGGAGGAGGAGAGGAGGGTCCTTTAAAACCTCTGAGTGTTTGATGGTGGTACGAGAAGGCAAAGAATGTGGGTGGCAAGAAGCATTAGGTTTCCTGGCCCTTTCACCCCCGTCGACTCATAAATCCCCCTCAGATCAGCGGCAAAGTCTTAGATAACAGATATACAAAAGGAAGATACGCAGTATTTGCATCGCAAAACTAATTTGTAATGCACAGTGTCTTTTCATACTTTCAAATGTAGATTTTTTAGAATTGACGTGGCAGACTTTTGACTTTCCCCTGGAAGAGTTGAAAAGAGGCAGAGGGAGCGAAAGAGGTGGAGCTTTTTTTGGAGCATTTTTTCCCCCCGCCTTAAGTTTATGTTTCTTTTCTCGTTAAACAGGAAGTGAGAGGTCAGAGGTCACAAAAAAGTAAGACAAGAAAAGCTGGTACTGATGAAGACCTGTCAGACTCAACATTTTCTTTGAGATGTATTTCTGTGTGTGTGTGTGTGTGTGTGCGTATGTGTGTGCGTGTGTGTGCATGTCTGTGTAAGTGTGTGTGTGCATGTGTAGGTGTGGGTGGTGGTGCTGACTGAGTTTCTTGGCATGGAAACGGAATTGTAATATCTCCAGATGTGTAGTCATGTGGTCTGTACCTCTCTTCATGCTGCTATTTATGCTGAAGCTCACTTCCTCTACTCGTACTGGATAAAGGGTTCTTTATACTGGCCCTTGTGTTTTAAAACATGCCTGCATACGAGAATTAAGGTGCTTTGGAAGTTAGTTCACATTAAGGCGTGAAGTTCATGCTCACCACAGAATGTTTCTCTGAAATGCAGGAGGGTTCTTATTAAATGTTAATAAGACACTAACATGGATGTGGCCTATAAACAAGAGACATAAATCATCCTCACACGGTTTGATCCGTCCTTGAAGTTGGGGGCTCCCCTTACATTGGTTTTTGTGGACATTAATCTCTGAAAGTGGCAGTTTGGATGGAAAGTTTATTGTCAGAAGATGTCTGCTCAGTCAGCGTTCTAAAGCCTTGTGTTTGAAAATTTGTCTGAATTCTGAATCATCTGAAGTCTGAATTTCTGATTTTCTTTAAGGGAATGTTCTGGGTTCAACTGAAGTTCAGCTCTATGCCAAAGATGCTGTCGAGTAGACAGCAGACAATCATTTAAACTTGTTCATCAGTTTGCAAAAACAATCAAAAACGTGTTTACTGTAATGTGGTTACAATGGAAGACTTTTCGCCGAAGTATATAGCTATGACTTGATGACCTGTTAACATGAGAGTAGTGTGATAAAATCACTTACTGACCTTCTGTGCCAATTTATTTTCAGTATTTTGATTCCTTGACTAGCTTATTTAGTGTTGATAAACCTAGTATTTTTCACATGGTATGTACGGTTATTAGTTTACGTGGCGACAGAATTACCCACCGCCATCCATCAGTCAGCTTTTCATCCATCCTTCACAGTTATTTTAGTGTCTGATATACTATTATTGTCACAGTAACATGGACTTTCAGTTTGTTTGTTATCATCTGTCACGTGTTCCTTTGTTCTAGTTTCCCGCCACAATCAGTAACCATGGACACTTATCACATTCATCACAGCTGTTTGTTATTTGAGTTTATTCATCAGTGTATTTAACTTCCTGTTTGTCTTCAGTATGTTGTCGGGTATCGTTTGTGTCTACTACGGTGTATGTTCCTGTATTCTCCTGTTGGATTTTCAAGTAAAGACTTATTTAACTCCTATCTCCTTGTCGTGCATTTGATACACCGGTGGTAATTGTAACAGAATGCCCGACCAAAACAGTAAGCGACGTGTTTGTAAATAGGATTTTCTTTTTGTTTTTTGTGTTCAGTGTGTTTTGTTCCGTTTCTCATCCCTGCTTGCACTATGGACCCTTCTGTCAAACTCATGTGCCTTGAGCAGGGAGAAAGATCCCTCGAGAGACATTTAGAACAATTTTTGGATCTCGCACATCAGACCACCTTCCCGGACCACTGTCTGTGCACGTTCCTGTACGTCGGACTGAACAACACCACACGTGCACAGCTGTCTGGGGAGGGTCCTCGAGGGAGCTTTGAGTCCTTTGTGGAGTGGGTGCTGGCATCCTGCGGATCAGCATTCACCGTCGAGGTTGCCGCCAGCCCCACTTCCCAGCCAGTGCCCAGCCAGAACCACCCAGACGGCGAGGATATACGACCTGAGCCCACCACAGGTAGTACGACGGGGACTGCCACGATTGAGCCGCCCACGCACACAAGAGCGTTCGGGGGTCACATCGCCACGGAGCCTGAGCAGCGTGCGCCTGACCAGGTGTGTGAGCCGGCCGAGCCATCCATCGCCGAGGGAGTGTTGGTGGACTTCGAGGGTTCGGAAGTGAGTCCCGCCCACCCCCCCGCTACTGAGAGTGAGTTTTCTGAAACACTGCTGGACTTAAGGTGTGGAGAGGACACTTTTCTTGCCCCTGTAATGTCTCCATTCCAGCTGGTCCCGTCCAGCTTGCCTCTCCCATCATATCTTCAACCTACCTGTGACTCCCCACTGCTTTTGGATTTTTGCATGGAACTCCAGCCTGTTTCCCAGTCTACAGCCATCAGTGCCACCCAGTCACCTCCGTCTCCCTTCAGTCCCTCGGTACCACCTCCTCTCAGTAGCGTGGCACCATCTCGGGCCTGCCGGGATCCTTCTCCTCCTGGGCATGAGGTGCCCGAAGCTCTGCCCCCAGCCTCGGAAGGTCTCGAGCTATCTCCGTCCATCGCCCTGACTCCTGAGCCTGCGTCCTTTCCACCCTCGACCTAGGAGTTGACCATCGGCCTTTCGACCACGCCGGACTCCCTCAGCACGTCGGCTCCACCTGGGTCAGACATCGCGTCGCCTCCGCTGCGGACTTGCGGACCGTCCGCTGCTCTCCGGTCCTCCACCCCTTCTACTACGGCTCGCTCCGGCCTACCTCAGGCTCTGTCTCCGCCCTCAGTCGCTCAAACGCGTCTTCAGACCTCCGGATCCCCTCCTCGATCTCAGGAGGTCGTCACTGCGGCTCCGTCACGGCCGCCTGGATCGTCACCATTTCTCTACCACCTCAGCTCGTCGGCTACGCGGTGGGCTCCATCCTCGCCGTCGCTGACTGCGGTCTCCCCCATGGCGGTCATCATCAACACCCTACCATGGCTCCTCCCTCCATCAACGCCGCCGTGGGGCACTACCCTGGCTGTGGCCTGGTACAACATCCTGCAGTCCCTGTTCAAGGCCATCTCCCGGTTTTCACCACCACCCTGGACTCCTATATTCCGCCTCCTCCCGGTTAGCCATCCACCTCCTGAACCGCCTCCTACATCATCTTCAGCTCATCATCATCATCTTCCCCTCTCTACAGCGCGAGGACGCGCCTTTCCGGGAGGGGGCGTAATGTCACAGTCACATGGACTTTCAGTTTGTTTATCATCTGTCACGTGTTCCTTTGTTCTAGTTTCCTGCCACAATCAGTAACCATGGACACTTATCACATTCATCACAGCTGTTTGTTATTTGAGTTTATTCATCAGTGTATTTAACTTCCTGTTTGTCTTCAGTATGTTGTCGGGTATCGTTTGTGTCTACTACGGTGTATATTCCTGTTTGCTCCTGTATTCTCCTGTTGGATTTTCAAGTACAGACTTATTTAACTCCTATCTCCTTGTCGTGTGTTTGATACACCGGTGGTAATTGTAACAATTATAGTTTTTGTTAATATTTTGAAATAGATTTTATTTTTTTACATTTAGTACATTTTAAATGTAAGTAAAGTTTTACTAATTTTGTTGTTTTTGTCTTTTTTTTTTTTTTTTTTAAATGTATGTCTATATAGTTTTTATTAAGTTTTAGTTTATTTAGTTTTAGTCATTTGTTTTCATTATTAAATGAGGGCTTAGCAACTAGCTGAAAAAAATAAATGTATATAAAGATATATATAAGCTAAAATGCTATAAACAAAATGCAAATAAACAAAAATCTGTAGTTTTCATTAAATCTCTGGAGCTGTCAAAAGAAAACAGCAGCTTTCTTGGCCAGGACATTTCTGAAAAAGAGATTATTAATCTCATGAAAGTTTATTTCCTGGATAAATAAAGGACAATAAATCATCCAATAAATAAATTTATATTAGAGTACTGGCTTCAAGTATTGTTAAAGTTAGCTGTTATACAGATCATTTTGTGTTGATGCTTAAATGAATTCCTCTGGTGGTTTGTAAGTAGGTTACTCTTTTTATATGTGCAGGCTTTACACTGTTAACATGCAAGTGTTTTCATCTTCACTCCCTCTTCTCCTCCTACACGCTTTATGTCATCTCTCATCTCTAGCTTTTATATTCAAAAGGAATAAGCATCGATCATAATGACAGATCAACATTTTCTGTCCCCTTTAGGTATACAAAAAAAAAACAAAAAAAAAAAACACTTTAATAGAGTAGAGTTTATTTAATTTAATCCATACAGGATTTCCATCTCCAGCTTGTGTGTTCTTGATTAAGTGTATGAGTCATAAAGCATGATGCTCAGTGTGCCATTGCAGGCTTCCAGTGTGGAATCAATACTCACATCACAAGTACTTGTTAACCCTTTAGTGTGATAGCTGCTTCGGATGAAACACAAGCACTAACAGTATTTTTTAATTCCCCTGAATTTGTACCAAATGATTATATGCAATTATAAAAGAGTTCTAGGCTATGTGCGGAGCGAAATACTATCACACAGCGAGCCCTCTCGAATACTTGAGCCAAGTGGATTTAAGATGTTTACAAAAATACATTTTTGATAATTATGTTGCACAAATTTTACACCCTGGTCCCATTGCACCCATCGCATGTGTGACACATTGATGTGATTTAGTTAGCAAGACTAGAGACATTTTACACAAAATTTCATTAAAATGCCAAATAGCCATTTCATTTCTGAGATGATTTCTGACTCGACTGAACATTTGTGGGTGTATCACAAGGTAGTGAGTTACCTGTCAGCGAGATTAGCCTAATGGTTTTATGTAAGGGTGCAAGACAAGTTTAACCAGACTGCTGTTTTTTTTTGAACAGTAAACTTCAGTATCCTGTGATTATGTTGTACTCTTTTAAAATTATGAAGCTATTTTGATCTATAATAACTCTTAAGTGCAGTCCCTGATCTGGTATTGTTCTTTTTTTTTTTTTTTTTTTGCTCTGATCTTATTCCTTTTTAATTGTGCTTTTTGCCCCCTGCAGGAGAAAGAGAAGAAGTACATGCTGCCATTGGACAACCTGAAGCTCAGAGATATAGAGAAAAGCTTCATGTCCAGCAAACACGTGTTTGCTCTCTTTAACACTGAACAAAGGTTAGAGATTTTTTCATGTTTTTAAATATTATTACAATTTAAAATGATTGTCAGTGCTGAATTTTCAGAAGCCATTACTCAGGTCTTCAGTGACACATGATCCTTCAGAAATCATTCTAATATGCTGATTTGCTGCTCAAGAAACGTTTTATTTCTTCTTATTATTAAAGATGAAAACAGTTGTGCTGCTTAATATTTTTGTGGAAACCGTGATAAATTTTCTTAGAATAGAAGGTTAAAAAGAACATTTACTGATTTCCACAAGTCACATAACACAGTATTAAAGGGTTAGTTCACCCAAAAATGAAAATTCTGTCATTTATTGCTCACCCTCATGTCATTCCACACCGGTAAGACCTTCATTCATCTTCGGAATACAAATTAAGATATTTTTGATGAAATCCGAGAGGTACTATATGACCTCCATAGACAGCAATTTAACCACCACTTTCAAGGTCCAGAAAGGTACTAAAGGCATCTTTATAAAAGTCGACGTGACTGCAGTGGTTCAACCTCAATGTTATGAAGCGACGAGAATACTTTTTGTGCCGAAAACAAAACAAAAATAGTGACTTTATTCAACAATATCTTCTCTTCTGTGTCATTCTTGTTGGACTGTTGTCTCAGGAACGTGTATAAAGACTACAGGCAACTGGAATTAGCTTGCGACACTCAGGAGGAGGTGGACAGCTGGAAGGCATCCTTCCTACGAGCTGGAGTCTACCCAGAGCGCATCACTGTACGTAAATGCCTCCACTGATCAACTCTCAGTCATATTAACTTACACATTCCTGTGATGTAACAGCTGGCACATGTATATAACCAATAACCAACACAATTCTAACAAATCACACTGATTTACATTGATATCTTCCCAATTTTATTAACTTATTGTGCTTTCTTTGCTACGTCTGCAGGATAAAGAGAAGGTAAGTTAAAATATGTGTCTCTGACTGTTTTTTTTCCCTCCAAAACAACTATGTCATATGCAAACTTATTTCTCTCTGAGTATCAATATGTGTTGTATTTAACAATGCTTTGAATTGATCACTGACCTCTGAAAGGTTAAGAAAGGAGATCAATGCCGTAGCTAATTTTCCAATTAATCATGATCTAGATGGATTACTCACGATAGGGCTGAATTTATTTGCTTTACTATTCCACACTTTGTTTGTCATTGTGTCCCTAATTTATTAGTGCCAGTAATATGTAAATATCAATATGTCTTGATGGCCCTCAGCAGAGTGATGCCAGTGAGGAGAACGGCTCGGATCGCTTCATGCACTCCATGGATCCACAGCTTGAGAGGCAGGTGGAGACCATCAGGAACCTTGTGGATTCCTACATGGCCATCGTCAACAAGACTGTGCGGGACCTCATGCCCAAGACCATCATGCATCTCATGATCAACAATGTAAGCTGTTTTAAATAATGCTTTGATATACCTAATATAATTTCTATGCAATTTCTATCATCCAAATCTAAAGGATCCTGGTGGGATCAAATAAGTATCATGTAAGAATCAAACTATCCATTCAAGGATCGAGTTTTTCCAGTAGGAACTTACTGGATTTTTATTAGATGTTTCTTAGCCCTGTAGTTACTAGCAAAAACTGCTTTTTATCTTTGTCTTTGCTTTTTCTTTCCATAGACTAAGGACTTTATCCATGCTGAGTTGCTTGCTAACTTGTACTCATGTGGAGACCAGAACACTTTAATGGAGGAGTCAGCAGAACAGGCTCAGCACAGGGAGGAGATGCTGCGCATGTACCACGCTCTGAGAGAGGCCCTCAGCATCATTGGTGACATCAGCACCACCACAGTCTCCACTGCCATGCCTCCACCGGTGGATGACTCCTGGCTGCAGGTACAAGGAGGACCTTCAGGGCGCAGGTACTGTGTTATCTTTTTCGATAAATCATAATTTCTGATTAGAAAGTTTGAAATAGTTTTAAAAACTTGAAATTGTAAGGTTGTAAGTAGTTTTAAAAAGCTTGAAGTCTGGAGGTTTTATGGCCACACAATCTGTCAGATGTTTTAGCATGTTTGTAGAAGTTGCTAGCATGCTTTAACATTTAGTTAGAAAAGCCAGGAACTCACTGCACCTTAAAAATTATCCAAATGTGGTACATAGACCAAAAACTCCAATTAGGGAAAAAAGCCCAGACAATCTAACAATGAAGGGGAACCAATAATTGCAAGATAAAACCTTTTGTTAGCCATTGTTAGCATATCTTAACATGAAGCTTGCATATTACTGTTACGTATTCCCTGGCTCTGTGTTTTGTTTATTGGACTTTTAGTTTGCATTTTAGCCTGTTCCTGTTTCTTGTCTGTGTGTCATTTTTATAGCCCTTTGTGTTTTTCTAGTTAATTAGTTCTGTGATCATTCCCAGGTGTGTCTTGTTTGTCTATTACCCCTCTAGTATTTGAACCTCAGTGTTTCTTGTGTTCTTTGTCGAGTTGTGTCCCTACATGGATGTTTTGTTCATGCTGTTTCCCTAGCTTTATAGTTCCTGTGTTTGTTTTGTTTTGTTTTTTTTCTGTTTAATAAAATAACTGCATTTGTATCCAGCTCTCCTTTGTTTTTGAGTTCACCCTGCATTACAGTTACTAGGCATTGTTAGCATTTTTGGCATGTAGCTGACATGTTGGTAGCATGTCCTAAGCCAGTAGCTAGGATTTGCTGGTGATGGATTGATGGATGGATACAGTTCTGATCAGAATTACTGGCACCCCTGGTAAATATGAACAAAGAAGCCTGTAAAAATAAATTGTGCATTGTTAATCCTTTTGATCTTTTATTAAAAAAATTCACAAAAATCTGACCTTTCATTGAAGTAAAATAATTGAAAATCGGGGGAAAATTTCTTTATGAAATTAATGTTTTTCTCCAAAACACGTTGGCCAGAATTATTGGCAGGCTTTTATTCACTATGTTTTTCAACCTCCTTTTGCCAAGATATCAGCTCTTCACCTATAATGCCTGATGAGTTTGGAGAACACCTGAGAAGAGATCAGAGACCATTCCACCATACAGAATCTCTCCAGATCCTTTAAATTCCCAGGTCCATGTTGGTGCTTCTTGTCTTCAGTTCACTTCACTCATTTTCTATAGTGTTCAAGTCCGGGGACTGGGATGGCCATTGCAGAAGCTTAATTTTGTGCTCAGTGACCCATTTTTGTATTGATTTTGATGTTTGTTTTGGAAAAATTTTTATCCCAGTGTGCAAACAACTATTTTTTTTAGTTTCATCTGACCATAGAAGCCGGCCCAGTTTGAAGTTCCAGTCGTGTCTGACAACTGAATATGCTGGAGATTGTTTATGGATGAGAGAGGAGGATTTTTCTTGAAACCCTCCCAAACAGCTTGTGGTGATGTAGGTGCTGTTTGATAATTTATTTTAGGCTTTTCTGACCTCAAGACTCAACTAATTTGGAGAGTCTTTGATTTGAACTTCTTAATTATTGCCCTGATGGTGAAAATGGAAATTTTTTAATGCTTTTGCTTTTTGCCACTTTCTATTTTGTGAAACTCAACAATCTTTTTCTGCACATCAGAACTATATTCTTTGGTTTTACTCCTTGTGATGGATGATTTAGTGAATTTGGCCTTTTTGTTTCCTCATATTTATACTCCTGTGGAACAAGAAGTCATGGCTGGACAATTCATATTCCTAGTCACCCTGATGTGCTAAAAAATGTAAAAATGAATGGAAATATACTTCAGAGATATTTTACTCATAAAAAAATTCTAGAGGTACCAATAATGGCCAACGTGTTTTGGAGAAAAACTTTTATTTCATAATGTGATTTGCCCCCCACTTTCAATTCTTTTACTTCAATGAAAGGTTAGATTTTTTTTTTTTTTTTTGAATGAAAGATCAAAAGGATGAACAGCGCAGATTTATTTTTATAGCCATCTTTGTTCATATTTACCAAGGGTGATTATAATTCTGCCCACAGCTCAGTGTAGATAGATAGATAGATTGATTGATTGATTGATTGATAAACTTGGCTCTCTGTTTTAAGAAAACTGTAGATCCGATCAGTTAGAAAAGATATAGAATATAGAAAAGATATAGTCAGAACAGTCAAAAAGGTCTTGGTGGTGAGCTTTGTGGTTGTAGCTTTAAAGCTCTTTAGTCAGAAATTTTAGTCTCAGAGGAATAATATTACGTTTTATTAATATTAACAGATCTCCAATGTCTAGTCCAACTCCCCAGCGCCGGGCCCCACCTGGGCCCCCTCGTCCAGGTGGACGTGCCGCTCCAGGGCCCCCTACTGCTGGAGCACCTCCTGTGCCATCCAGACCTGGAGCCTCTCCTGACCCCTTCAGTGGTCCCCCGCCCCAGGTCCCCTCTCGTCCTAACCGTGCCCCACCAGGTGTCCCCAGGTGAGTTAGAGAGGACATTTATTCATACAGTAATTGTGAAAAACATTATAACTATTCTGACCTATAAATGAAAATTATGACGTTTCAGTGCAATTGATCAGATGCAAATGCAAACATTTGGAAATGTTTAATGTACTTAAATACAGCCTGGCGGCCATAGAATGTATATCACCACTACTGTGGGGAGTAATATAAGTGCTAATGATGTTAGCTATTGGTGAGAGCAATGATCTACAAACTTCCCTCCATTTTACACCCTTTACAGCCTTTCTGCCCTGCCCTGATCCCTGGTCTTTAACACAAGAACTACAGATCAGTAACACTCTTTCTGCTATATCTACTTTTCTCTACTGTCACAATCCATTACTCAGCTCACACACACTCTTATACACAGTCCAACTCAGAGACCTGCACTAACAAACCACTCACATTTTTTCCCCATCTCCTTGACATTAGTCCATGTGACAATCCATGTGCATATTCATTCCAATGTTGTTTTAACTCATTCAGTTCATTTATTGTTTGTATATATAGAAACATGAGTGCATCAGCTTTGTGAGATCATTCTCTCATAATATACATGTTTGGTAGGAAAAGATAAAGGAAACAGGACATCTTAAACAGGACAAACCATGAGATGATAGATTTATGATTCCTCCCCCCCTACTCTTTTCTTTCAACCCATGTTCTCCTCAAACTCAGTCCCACTAAATCCCTTCCACGATGATTCCGGTTATTCTTTCAGAATTTCTATCAGTGACCAATGAGGAGTTACGCAAATGGTATGTCCGATATATTGTCCTTATGTGACATCACCACATCCTTGCATGGTTCCATCTTTAAATGTGTTAACATCTGCTGTCCCCTGACACCTCTCATTCTCTAGATATGTCAATTAGAGCACACCACGCTGTCTATTACTGTATATTAATTTGTTCAGAGTATTTTATGTTTCTAATGGCCTAACTATGCTTAGAACTGCCATTTAATTTCATAAGGAAGTGATGCCATTTGGTTGAATAACTCTTAAATGCATGTTATGTATTTAGTTTCTAGCCATTGTTATATTTAAGGTTGACATAATGTTAACATGGTTCTAATGTATTTTTTTTTAATGTTTAATTTGTCATTTTATACATTTTTATTATTATTAGTCACTAAATAGTGTTGTTGTTTTGAGGCAAATAGATCCCATAACACATTAAGGTATTTCTAATACTTTTTTTTGTTGTATATGACGTTTATGTTTTTGTATGATGTGTGTTCTTAATAGTGGGGTTTTTTTTGTTTGTTTGTTTTTTTTACAGAAAGTATTTATTTGTGAAACTTAACATGCCAAATGTTCAGTTATGGTTATGCAAATCATCTGGCTGTCTATTTCTTGAATGTGATTTGGATTTATAGCCTACGACACCGATTTTGCAGTTCATGAATTCTCCGATGAATCCACCTTGTTTATCATGCAGTATACGTATGTTCATTTTCAGTGTTCATTGTTACTGCCTTTGTCTTCATGTTCTTTTGTGTTGTTCCTAATTGTGCCTTTTCCCCTGTTGTCTGTCTGTCCCTCTGTTTGTGTGTCTGCATCCATCAATCTGTCTGTTGTCATCTTTGAAGTCGGAGAGCACCAGCCTCCCCCACCAGATCCAACAGAGACTCGTTCACTGAGCGTTAACACTGGCGATGAGCAGACGGAGGATAACCACTGACCCCTCTGCCACTATATATACTATACACATGCATGCACACACACACTCAATGACACAAGCACACACCATCAACAAAATCACAGTCCACATACATATCACATGTTTACTTGAAGAAGTATTTTCTCTTCCAGAAAAATTTAATGTGTAATGTCAGGAATGAACGTCAGTAATATTCTAAATTGATCTAATTATTGTACCGTTCTCATTCACATTAGCACATATGTGGTGCCACTGTATTCCGTTACCAGCATATATCCTGCATTTAGGAATGAAGAACATTAGTTATAAAATGCACAGGGACTGTCAATGCAAACTAGCCTATTACACTGTTTGCTTCAGCATTTTTGCACATGAATGCTAGATCACACTGACATGTTTTTGCCTTTATTAGCAACAAATAAGCCTTAACAAACATCTGACAGGTTCACAACCCCTCAATACGAGTGACCTGCATGTTTTTCCTGAAAACCACATTACTTGTCATACTGCTTGACGTTTTTATGCCATCATATTTTCTTTCTTAACAATGAACAAGTTTTATCTTAATCCTCTGCAGTTTTATATGGCCTTATAAAGCCGGCCCCTTTAAGCCGGTTCCTTTTAGTGTTTTGAATTAAACCATTTTTGGTTATACAAAATTTTTAAAATTTTCTAAATGATCATTTGGCAATGGAATTGCATTTTTCTTTCAATATTTTTTTTTCTTCAAACTAAAATAATTGCTAATAAAGCTGCTAAAGGTGCACTATGCAGGACCCCCCCCTTCCAAAAAAAAAAGAAAAAAAAAAGAAATGCATCTCAATTATTACTTGTTATCCACTAAAAGTGTGTGGTGGTGTTTGTGTCTGATACACTGCCATGTGCCTATAATTTTTAGTTTGGATTACTTCTCTTTTTACAAAGATGTTGATCCAGGAACATGTTGCATTTGGTGAAAGCATTTTAGGGTGGGACTTTATCGTCTGTCTGAAGCTCGGGAAGCCCCGCTAAGTTCTCCTGTCTTGACACAAAAACAATTTGCTGATATTGCTATTGCCTTGTTGACTGCAATCTGTGACTCGACAGATTACTAGGCATTATAATTATGTTTTTATGATGACATGTAATTATTGTTTATTAGCCAGACTTGATGGCTAAAGATGGCTAAACTTGCACACAAATTACAGCCAGTCATCTAATTATTAGTGTACTGTAACTCTCCGTTCATGTACATAAAAAATGCTATTTATGCATAATAAACACAATATTTGAAAAACAAAATTGCGAAATAGCTCATCACTCATCTTCCCGCAGGTAGTCTCTTGAGTCGGTTGGGCTGCGTGTGCAACTGATATATCATGTCAGGGTAGAGAGAGGGCATGCAGATTCCGCCCGCGAGGATGAGCCAAGTTTGAATGTTGTGTTTACCAATACAGTAACTGAAAATCCTGCATAGTGCACCTTTAAAGGGTTAGTTCACCCAAAAATGAAAATTTTGTCATTAATTACTCACCCTCATGTCGTTCCAGACCCGTAAGACTTTTGTTCATCTTTGGAACGCAAATGAAGGTTCTTTTGATGAAATCTGAGAGCTTTCTGTCCCTCCATAAACAGCCTACGCAAATGAAACTTTGATGCTTCAAAAAGTTCATAAAGAGATCGGAAAACTAATCCATATGAATTGAGTGGTTTAATCCAAATGTTCTGAAGAGACATAATCGCTTTGTATGATGAACAGATTTAATTTAGGCTTTTACTCACATATAAACATTGATCAGCAAACATAAGCTCAAACTGGATGCGCGAGAACATACTTCTTCTGGAAGCTCAAACGTTCTGCAAAACACGGTTACGCAGCACGTTTGAGCTTCCGGAAGAGGTTTGTTCTCGCGTTTGCTGTCTTTTTGCGTAGGCTCTCTGTGGAAAGACAGAAAATTCTCAGATTTCATCAAAATGATCTTCATTTGCGTTCTAAAGATGAACGAAAATCTTACAGGTTTGGAATGACATGAGGGTGAGTAATTAATGACATAAATTAATTTTTGGGTGAGCTAACCCTTTAAGGAATCAGAATCATTAAGAGGAATTGCAACTGGAGCCATTTCCATATTTCTAAAACATCAGAAAAGAGGAAAGATAAACATGTCATCTTCACATTGGTCATAGCCACCACAATCAGGTGCTAATATTATCTGAAATGAACAAAAATAAGCCACCATACCATACTTGACAATGACATTGACAAAGCCATTCGTCTTTTTACTATATGCTGTCATTTCCTAAGAAGCCTTTTTTGTTGTTGTTTTATTTGCTTCATTCATTCATTTTTTTCTGTCTTTTAGCCGTCCAAGCAAAGGAAGCCCTTCTCACAATGAGAGTCCACATCCTTCGTTTGACTCTTAAAGCCAAATGTCCTTCTTCCCAATTCTCCTCCTCTCTCTGTCCACTGCCTCTCTTTCTCTGTGCTTTTCTTCTGACCAAGTACATCCTGGGATTGCTGCATGTCTAGAGTTACAGCAAGAACAGATGGAATTGTTGAAATGAAAGACAGAAAGACAAATGAAGAATGCAGGAGAGCTGTTGGGTTAGCCACTTCTTCTGTACTATATACACCAATCACATTGTAATGGGCCTCTGAATAATACACCCAGTGTGGACTTTTCAACATTCGAAGTCACTGCAATGTTAATTATACTGAAAATGCTGTGTGGTGTTAGTGTTCACACTAGACAATGTTGACTTATAGAAGTGTCACACAAGCTAAACGTGTATCTGCCATACATAAGCATACAGAATATTCCTGTCTGCACGCCAGTATACAGGATAGTGAATACACAAAGTAAACGTCACGATTTTTGCACTTGTTATGTGGTACTTTGTGTGTGAATGTATTATCCCTGAAAGTTTGAACAATATTTAATCCCAGTGTTTGTTTCAACCATAACGTCTCTTTGTATTTTCCCTAGCAAACAAAAAGACTTGTCTGACTGAATTGTGTATATATATTAGGATATATATTATGAAGTGTCTGGTATGGAAAAAAAAGCCTCAGAGTTATGCTCATGTGATACTTTAAAGTTGGTGCAATTAATTTATTGGTTGATGCAGCAGTGGAAAATGTCTGACCACAGGGAAAGGTTGGTGAATCAATATGCATTTAAAATGTTATTGATAAATAAATTCAAGCATTCTTAAAATCCCAACATGATTTTAAATGAATATAGCAGCTGTTCTGACTGATTATATGGTGAGCAGAATCTGTTACTGTGTTAATGTATATTTGTTGTGCATTTCTGGGAGTTGTGCTTCTGTTGCCTTGTGTTGACATGTACATTTACTTAGTATAGACAATGAAGTCATTGTATTGAAAATGAACTGATTGTAAAAATATAAGTTTATGGTTTGTTTGTATGTGTGTGTGTATATATATACATGTATGGTGTATATACAAAATCTCTATCACTCTAAATAGAACGTGTGTGTGTGTGTGTGTGTGTGTGTGTGTGTGTGTGTGTGAATCTTACTGCTGCCATGTGTATCTTATTGTGGTCTGGTGTCATAGACTGGCCAGTGCTTTGTGATGAAATTAAAGTGTCTTTGTGTGGAAGATAACAGTGAGTTCATCCATGTTTTATTATCATTATTTTATGAATATACTTTAAAAGTCAAGACTTTTAGGTTTGTGTCTATTCAAAAATTGACATTCAAAAATAAACCCAGAAATATTCACTGGCAATTCCTGCTTTGCCGTTTTATATAAGTAGTTAAAATTAACAGTGTTGCAGGATAAGAATAACATTTGTTATCTCTCACCCATAAAATGTAAAAGCAAAATATTAAAAATGAAATATTCATGAAAATGCAGCTAATACTTTCATAATAAATTATCAAATATAAATAAAATGTATACACTACCATTCAAAACTTAGTAAGATTTTTTTAAAATGTTTTTGAAAGAAGTCTCTTATGTTCATCATGTCTGCATTTCATGAAACATATAGTAAAACAGTAATATAGTGAAATATATATTAAAATAACTGCTTTCTATTTTAAAGGGGACCTATAATGCCCCTTTCACAAGATGTAGGGGAGAGCGGGGTAAGTTGTCACACTTTTCACACTGTCTAACATTTACTGAGCACCATACATCACAATGGTATAAATGTCATACCATTTGTTGTATTCATTGCATTTTCATATCTCATTACGGAGTTGTAGACTGTTGAATAGAGAATGTGCACTTGTGACAATTTGCCCCATCGGCGGGTAAGTTGTCACACTATTTTATCTAAAAATAAGAACGCAACTACTTAATTGTTATTATTGATTTTAGTTTTTAAATTCAAACCAGAACTGGAAATATAAACAATCATGCCTAGAGAATTTGGAAAAACAATTATTTCAATCCAAACAATACACATTTCAATCAAAACACATTAAGTGGCAAGACCACTTTACTTTGAACTTTAAACTCAAATTTTCTCTAGCTTGCACATAGATCCATGATAACTGAATGGAATCCTGCAGATAATTTGCTTAACATGTTTAATCTCTGAACATAACTGACTTAACATGTTGAACCTCTTTTTTGAGCATGTTCTATGTGTTTATTTGTACTGGGGCAAGTTGTCACATGTGACGACTTGCCCCAAAGTCATTGAGACAACTTGCCCCAAACTGACATGTGTGCTAATGTTGGCTAAATCTCAAGGTTCGCTCAACATAGCACGTCAGCTAAAGTATCAAAAGACACGTTATTGTCTCCTCTCTGTTGTGCAAAATAATAATTTTTAACATTCATACCTAACAAAGTTGTATTGCATAAAATTTAAAGTGCAAATGTTTTACTTTTTAAGCCAAAAAATAAGAAAATTGTGCTAACCTCAGATTAGAGCGATCTTGACCACATGTGACCAGGAAGTTGACTATAGAAGAAGAAGTCACACAAAGTGGCTATTTGATTTTTGAGATAGAGCCTCTAGTTTTGGAGTTATGAAGAGTGTGACAACTTACCCATGTGACAACTTACCCTGCTCTCCTCTAATATAAGTCTCTGGTGTCCCCAGAATGTGTCTGTGAAGTTTCAGCTAAAAAATACCCCACAGATCATTTATTATAGCTTGTCAAATTTGCCCCTATTTGGGTGTGAGCAAATACACGCAGTTTTTGTATGTGTCCCTTTAAATGCAAATGAGCTGCTGCTCCTGGCTGCTTTCCAGAAGAGGGTGGAGCTTTAACAGCTTGCGTCAGACACTCAACGACAACAAAGCTGGAAAATCTCACACAGCCAAAATGACAATTGTCAGTTCAGCCTTTGATCAAACCGAAGTCGGACACTGATGTAGAGACTCAGGAAGAAGTTACAACTTATAGAATGTATCTGGACGTTTCTGAATGGTTAATGTTAGTGGATAAATATATGTAGTTGCTGTGAAGTTGATTCAACTCATCGACTAGCATGTGCCGTCATGTTAATCTTTTGTGCAAATCCAGCATTGAATTGACCCTCGTTTGTGAAGCAGTCCGGCGTAAAATGGTGGCATGGTAACAACACTCTACTACAACAACTCTTCCTCTTCTCTAAAGCAGTCCAACATGGCCTATCCTCCTTTGTTGCGTGCTCTCGGGGGCAGGGTTTATGTCAGTTTTAGGGTTAGTGATGTCACTAACCCGGGAAGAAGCTAGTTGTATTCCCTACCAGCTTTTTGTTGTAGTCCTTAAACAGAGAATTCTTTAAAAGAAAATATCTCCCTTTGCATTAAACTTTGAGCGTTAAAACTTTGTAGACGTTGTTAATGCACTAACATTACACACTAGCTAAAAAGCAAAATCATAATCAACCACCCCTTTAATGTATTTTGAAATGTAATTTATTCCTGTGCTGAGCAGCCATATCACCCTGTAGCCCAAGACTGGTTGCCCACTGAAGCTAAGCAGGGTTGAGCCTGGTTAGAACCTGGATGGGAGACCTCCTGGGAAAACTAGGTTGCTGCTGGAAGAGGTGTTAGTGAGGCCAGCAGGAGGTGCTCACCCTGTGGTCTGTGTGGGTCCTAACACCCCAGTATAGTGACGGGGACACCATACTGTAACAAGCACCGTGCTTCGGATGAGACTTTAAACCGAGGTCCTGACTCTCTGTGGTCATTAAAAATCCCATGGCACTTCTCATAAAGAGAAGGGGTGTAATCCCAGTGTCCTGGCCCAAAATCCCCTCATCATTCGTGGCCTCCTAATATCCCCATCCATTGAATTGGCTCTATCACTCTCTCTCCTCTACACATATAGCTGGTGTGTGGTGAGCGCACTGGCGCTGTTGTACTGTGGCTGCAGTACAGTAGTATATATGAAAGCGCTATATAAATGCCTTCAGTGTCAAATGATCCTTCAAAAATCATTCTAAAAATGCTGATTTGGTCCTTAAGAATCATTTCTTATTACCAATGGTAAAACAGTCAAGTCAAGTCACCTTTATTTATATAGCGCTTTTTACAATGCAGATAGGGTCAAAGCAGCTTTACAGTGATAACAGGAAAATAATTTTGGCTGCACAGCAGCTCTAGAAGAAAATGGTGTCATTGTCCAGCTTAAGTAAGTTCAGTATTGATTCATTATTGTAAAAATCATTAGTTATTAATTTAGTACATTTATCTATACAGCAACTCTGGAGAAAACAGTGATGTCATTGTCCAGCTCAGTTTAATTTGCATAGAATTGTGTCAACGCAGGCAGATCAGAAACATTGTTGAATATCAAGTTAAATGTCAAGTGTCCCCAACTAAGCAAGCCAGAGGCAACAGCGACAAGGAACCCAAACTCCAACAGGTAACAAAAATGGAGAAAAAACCTTGGGAGAAACCAGGCTCAGTTGGGGCCAGTTCTCCTCTGGCCAACAATGAACAGTGCATGTTTATGATTCAGGCAGCATTACGGGTCATAAGTCACACTGGGATCGGAACAGTCAAAATATTTAATCCAGTTCCATCTGGTTGAAGATCGGATTCATCACACGGTAGTTGTGCTGTTTTATATTTTTGTGAAAAACTGATACATTATAAATGCCTTTACTGTCACTTTTGATCAATTTAATGAATCCTTGCTGAATAAAATTATTAATTTCTTTTTAAAAAATCATCTCACCCCAAACTTTTGAACAGTACTCAGTTTTCCTTTGTGTAAAACAATGCAAATATGAATCTGATTTATGGTCTCCGCTGAGTACAACTGACCCTCTTAGAAGTTCAAGACCAATTCATTCGGCTTTGGCTGAGGAAATTAGATGTTGATGCAAATTCCCTAATTACCACAGAATACTTTGTGTAGTTGATGTAGACTGTAGATACCCTTGTAAACCACAGACCTCCTGCTTTTTTCCTCAAAAAGGCCAGATAGATAGATATAGGGAGGGAAAATGTGGCAGTTTTTCTTGTGATTTGTTCGTTTTGGCTGTTTCACAATATTCTTTACAGCACTCAATTTTGAACTGCATTTACCTGCACTGATATGAATTGCTAATCAGAGAATAGTTTTGAAGCTGCATGTAGTTCTCATTCACCTCCAGTCTCTGCTGGAGTCAGATGTTTGTAGGGTCACAGTCTATAGTGCTGTATGTGGTGTTGTGCTTGACTCACAGTATGTGGCTTTGTTTATGCTAAGTGGCTCAACACTACATAATGTAGTTGTTTCATCAACAGAAGTACAGCCAGGGTGCTTTGGAGTGGGGGAGGAGGTGTGCAGTACTGTATGACACAGTTTAACCATGAGCTTTCCTGTAATAATAAGTATAAATATAATAACTTGTTCCCTACTTTTGCTTCTTGATTTGGATTAGCAAGTGAAAACCTCACCTTGCTTTGTAATAATGTAATTTGGCGAATAAAATATAAAATATAAAATTCTATACAATTTCCAAACTTTAAGAGGTTTATTCGTTTAAAGGAATTTTCCCCAATTGAAGATAAGTCACAGTTGTGGTGATAGTCAAAGGTTTTCAAACTGTTTAACACAAATGAGTGTTCTTACATTATAATGGGGCACATCCCATGCCGTTACACACTTGTTTAGCAACAAGCCCTTCTTTTGTTCTGCCCTTTTAAGGGGTCACTTAATTTTGTACTGTTAATAGCTGAACAAGAACTATTGCAGTAAAAAGGGGTAACATGATGACTGTGTTGTAACCAAAGTTACTATCTTTGGAGTAACATAAATGAACTTAGGCTAAGACCATTTTTAGTTAACTGAAAACGTTTTAGGCCTACAGTGTAACTGGCTCTACGGAAGCCATTTTCTGCCTCAGAGTAAAAAAAAGTGATCAAGAGATAAAGTTTCAAAATAAGACATGAAGTCAATTCGATAAGCTCACTTTAGTAATAATATGTACAGGAGAAACTGACTGTTAGACTGTTAGTCACTAAAGAAAAAGCACACTGAAATGTGCCAGACAAGGGGTGAAAACAGTTTTGCTGAAAGAAAAAAGGGGAAAAACATTGTGACTGACACTGACATACACTACAGTGCACTTGGCTAACAATCCAGAGAGAGGGTGAAAAAAGTTAAATTCTTTCCGCACACCTGGCAACTATAATGTCTTCAGTGGCAGTTAATGACACTACTGAGCCTCACTTGAAAAAATATAACCCTGTCTGTTAGTAAAAGAAGCAAGAAAGAGTTATCCTCTGGGTCTTAACTGATTCTAATACTGTAAACATGGAGCTAAAACAAAAGTAGCACGTTTAGCTACATATACTAGGAGGAGACGCATTTAAAATGATTACGGAAAAGTTAATCTGTAAGTAAAAACCGACATACCCAGGACTTTGGCAGTTACAAACAAACGTCCTTCTATTAACGTCAATAATATGTTCCTTCAACGTTATCTGGTCTTTAATAATTTTCTCAAAACATTTGCACAAAATGACGTTTTTCATAACTTAGGAACGTTGGCAAAACGTTCTTAAAACATTTTTTGTTATTGTTGACTGGGAATGTTGGAATAGGCTACAGGAGAGAAAAAAAAAAGCAAAAATAATATAAACGAATAAATAAAACTACTGTAAGAAGAACAGTTACTCCCTCGGGGCAAATACTTTTGCAGTCCTCTGAGTAATGAAAATGTAGTCAAACTCCGTGCATTTCAAATGCAGCTCTCGGATTGGTGGAGACATCCATACAGCGCGTCTGTAAGCAGCAAACACACTTCCTCTTCAGAGCGGGATGGGGGGAGTTTCTGCAGTTTGAATGTCCCACTCAGAGCTGCTAAAAATAAACATAATAGCTGGGAGTTTGTGTTTATATTTCTATTTATTGTGTTTATAGAGAAGATGGATTATAGCAGACAACACTCGCAATATATGGACGTCAGAGAAAGGTAAGTGCTTTCGGATGTGGAATATGCTCGGGTCCGTTTGGAAACGCCTACTGTCTGTATAAGTTACCCCAAAATACATACAGTTAACTGAATTTACTGATTCCTATACATATGCAGTGTAATATAAGTTGGTGGCAGTGTAAATTTGTGCATGTTTAAGATTTATTTCTAATCAATGACCGTACATGGAAGAAATCATAATTCATAACCGTAATTTTATTTCTTAATTATGCAGGTTGAAATACTGTCAATCCATTCAGACTGAGTAAAAAAAAGAATACTTTTAATCTCAAGTAATCTCAAGCACCACAATGCTTTTACACTGCACATTGTGAAGAAACTGTGGGGGAGTTGAGGTTCACTCGCTCGTCTCTGATCACTGAAGCGCTCAAGCTGCAAGTTCATGATTACACGATAAAGCTGTGAAGGTTTTTCCTTTTGCGCGTGCTTGAACTGGCAGAAACAAAAGCAATCGACTTTGCACAGCACGAATATATTATTCAGTTGGTCGTGGTGTTAATTGTAGGCTACGTTATTTGGAAAGCTGACTGCTGTTTATTTACAAAATAATATACAGTGGCACCAAAAAGTACAATTTTATGAATGTCACTGCTTTAGGTAACAAAACACTGTATGGTCCATGTTTACATACACATTAGTATCAACTCATAGCATATTAGGAATAGTCTATTGCTGAATTTGGAACCGCATACTAGGATACTACTTGTACTACTTTTACCACATCTTTTTATGGCAGAAATAGTAAGATATGTAGTATGCGGTTCAGAATTCTATCTATCTATCTATCTATCTATCTATCATCTAATCTTTGTACTATTTTATGTACTTTATTGAATATTGCACAAGTTATTGTTATGTATCATGCATATTATGTTGTTTAGTGTATAATTGATAGTATTGTACTTTGGATGTATTAATGCATACTTGAACACCATAATGCATATTTGCATATTCATACTGTCTCTTGTATGTCTTTACACTTTCTACCAGTCCAGTTCTAGTCTATTCTAGTCAAACCAAGTGGAATCTGTACACACATGACGCTAGATCTTTTCTCTGAACTAACTTTATTTTTCTGAACCATTTCTGCAGTTTCTATATAATAAATAATCTTACATCATTAACTGACATGCAGTGATTTTTGGTGGATGAATGTATAAAGCTCACACAGGTGTCCTAGCACAGAGTGTAGTTCATAATGAACATGAATCCTTTAACATTTATTAATATCAGTGTATATAAGACTATATACATATGTTATCATTTAAAGCCTAACAAATTCTTTTTGTGAAATATTTTGCTTGAAAAGTGAACGTGTGCAATCTTTGTCTCGAAAATAAATGCCACTTGCTTTGATATTTTTTCTAATGCAATGACATTCATACATTTGTTAGTGTGGCCTAAATGTCTATGGGCTATACATTTTTTTGGGCCACTGTTTATGAAATATATCTTAAAATAGAAAAATTCAATTTGAATTTCCAATTATAAAAATTATTAGAACATTTATATATATTGATGTATAAAATGTATTAGAAGTTAAAATTCTAAAAAGTTTTTTAAATAATAAAAAGCAACTTCAATTAAATCTAAATTGAATTTCAACTCAGTAAGATGCAGTTTTGGGTGGTGAACTGTGACCTCTGACCTCCCACTGCTGCAAGCACCTGATATCCTGCTGGGCTGTCAGAAGTTATTCCCTTCAGCATGTCTAGAAAACCTTAATTAAACTTAATCATTCACACTCTTTGTATACATTTCTGAAATGTTATTAAATCATTAACAAAATAACAACATAAGACTAGTCAAATAACAACACCAGCTTCATACATCAAATTCATGTTAAAATAGTGTGGCATTTATGTCAGTTTAGCTCTGGCAGTTCTTGTATGATTGTCAGGAGGATTTCTTCATTACTGGAGTTAATCAGCTTTTTTGAGTGGATTAAGATCATTTGAGAGCCTCCAGCCGAGTTCGCTTGTCTATCACTCTGTCATTAGAATTCATGTCAGAAGTGAGTGCGCTAAACATATAACCCCTCTGGCTGTGCCTATAGGAGGAGACTTCACAGGGAATCCCTCTGGCTACAGGATCCATTGCTTCCCAAGGGACCGTCAACAAAGAAGCCGTGTAGAGAAGGAACAAGGCATACAGACAGCAGAGAGAGGAGATCTTCAGTGCGACACATCACATCTGTCAGGGACAAAAGGCCATTGGCTGCAAGCCAGCAGGAAAAGTAAAGAACCTCTGTGTCTTGTGACATAAACACATAAAATGCACATGAATGGAACTTTTTTGTTTAATGCAGCGTGACCATATCAAAACAAACCTCACAACCTTACCCACCATCTACTGATAAGCTGTTACATCAAGCCGGTGGAAAAATACATGATGCATGTGTTAAAATTCATGTTAGCAATTATTAATAGTTTAACTATATTAACAGTCACAAAGTAATATTAAACAATGAGCAAATAACATGAATATTGCGGGCTACAGTTAAGGAGCTCATACATCTATTCATGTAAAATGTGTCACATATTAATATATGGTGGTGGAGTTTTTCTCAGTTTCTTCATATTGTTGTTTCATCCTGATATTCCTGCAGTCTCAATGCTGGAAGGCCTGCTGAGAGGAACTGGGGGAAAGTTGTTAACCAAAGTTCATCAGCTCAAGTTAAAGTGGCTTCAGTGGTCAAAACTACTGTAAAGAACAATACAGAACCTGCTCGCAAAAAGAGGAGGAAAATTCACCCGTCTGGTTTCAAAGGAAATGGTAAGTGATTATTTATCTGATTACACCCAGAATTTTAGCTTTGTTGTTTCCAGACCATTCTGGTGGGGATGCGAGGATAACTAAACATTCACTGACACTGTGCACCGTGTGCCACTAGATGGCAGTATTGAAATGCTAAGATCAAGCTAATCTGTTTCCTTCTGCACAAGGAAATAATTCATGGGGTTTTCAATCTTTACAAGACTCTAGGACTCACTGCATAATTGTATAATAACTTTAATTAATGGCTTCAATAAACATTATTCACTTTTACAATAACAGGTTATTAATGTACCACGAAATAGGTTTTAAAAAATATAAAATATTTTTGAAGCAAATCCTATATGTTGTATATCTGTCCATGGACCTTTACTGTGGTAAAAAAAGTACATTACCTTTCAAAAACTTGTGATCAGCAAAATTTTTTTTAAATAAATAAATACATTTATTTAGTAAGGATGCATTAAATTGAAAGTGACACTATATATTTATAATGTTACAAAATATTTCTATTTCAAATAAATGCAGTTCTTTGAAACTTTCTTTTTATCAAAGAATCCTGAAAAATAATGTTATCATCATGCTTTCCACAAAAATATTAAGCAGCACAACTGTTTTCTATGGGATTATTTTAGTAACATAATGATTAATAAATGCACGCACAATTATCCATGAACTTGATAAATTTTGCAGATATGTTTTACTATCCACAAACAAATGCAAAATAACTTGTGTGTGCAAAATTGCATATGTCATGAGGAAGAACATTGTAGCCAGAGCTACTTCTCTTTATTAATGTCCATGTCTATGACAAGTCACGCAGGTAATGTGCTACTCCGCAGCGGTGGCGACCCGACCCAGTCTAAAATAGTCAGAATATAAAGACTTATTATAGGTGTACTGTAGTGATTTAGGATAAAACAAAAACACGTTTTGGAAAATGGATTCATGTTGTACATGCTCATTATATATTTTTTTGTAAATTTTGAACACAAAAAAGTTACAGACAGCAGAATTTGTGTGTTCAACGAGTAAGATGCGTATTTGTGGATCTGGTGACACGCATGCATTCATTGACTTATTTCTGAGTCGATCCTATTTGGTTCATTTGGATTTTGAGACTTTCATTTCGCCGGTTTAGCCTTAAACGATCCACACACAGCTGTCTAAGAAAACCTGCTACCACTAGATGGCAGTATAGCCTGTTAAAACAGACAGCGGCATTTTGGCATTTCAGCCTATGGGAATGACACAGAAGAGAAGATATTGGTGAATAAAGTTGTTATTAAAGTTGTTATTCAGCACGTTGTGCTGAAACCGCTCATAACTCCTAGACCATTTGTGCTAGAATCAAGTGTCTTATATCATTGGAATCCTTGGCTCAAGATGGATAAAAATTTTCCACCATTTTGAATTTTGTCCAAAGCCTACTTTTGCGAACTAGTCCTAGGTTTTTCGCCCGATCGGAACCAAACCAGTGCAAAAATGTTCTCTGGAGTCTGAATATCAATAAATATGAAATTTTGATTCACAGTCACTAAGGGGCACCAAAACGTACGAAGAGGGTGGAGCCACTTTTACTAAAATGGCTATAACTCGAGAACGAAATGAGATATTTGCACCAAACTCTGTACACGTGTGTAGGGGCTCAATCTTTGGTCATGATAAAAAATCACGGTATCTTTGTCTTTGTCCTTTTAATATTTAAGGAGATTTCCCATGACAGTGCTAGTCAATGCATATCAGTTGTGTCTTGTAAGATGTTTTTAAAGTAAAAACAATGTCCTTGTTTCAGTCCCTTTTAATTTAGCCCCCTCTTCTTCTTTTTTTTTTTTTTTTTGCTGTCTTTTGGAATGAGATAATGGCTGAATTCATTTGACTGAAATCCTTCTTGCTCTGCACCAGCTGTTTATTGTTATTTTTATCTGTGTGGATGTTGAGTTGATGTTGCATGCATTTTCCATTGCTCTTTTTAATGCAAGGAGGCCAGGAAACAGAGCTTAACACAGTGCTTTAAGCGCTCAACATGGTTTTGCTCTTGCAGAGGGATGTAAACTATTCACAGCCATATGATGGCTACATCATGGAGTTAGTCAGCATTACACAGCTGCTATTCTTATTTTCCTGATGTTCAGCTGTAAAACCTGTGAAATAATCATGTAACAGGTAGCTTCATCCAGGAATTAATGAGGCTGTGACTGTTTGATTTCCTGTTGTGTCAATGAATGACTCACAAAGATTAAAGTCCTTTAACAGACAAGAACAAAAGCTTCCCCTTAAGAGTGCTTTTATTGTTTTCCAAGAACAATCATATGTATTTTCAGATTTTTCTCCTAGAGTTTGGCTTTCAATCAAAAAAAAAGAAAAAGAAAAGAAAGTATTTTATAGCTGGAGTTATATAAAGGGAATTAAGACATTTGAAGACATTTATCACATATTGATTTATTGCAAATATGATTCTTGCATTGGATAATTTAATGTTGTGCCAATGTTTTTCAAGTCAAAGTCCATGGTGAGCTCATTGCTCAGCAGATCCAAGTGTTTGTGTACCATTTTTAATTGTTTTGTTGTTGTTCCAAATATATATATTAAGAGAAATCATGCAACTGATCTCAGATCAGCACGAAGGGCAACACCAGTCAAAGGTTTTGTTTATTATTAGTACAGCAGGTGGACTTTCCCTCCCTCCCTCCCTCCCTTTCACACCCCCTTTCACGTATTCAATGCTGTTTTCTGACCAATCACAGCTCATCCTGTCTTATCAGCTATTCAAAATGAAAGGCGGTTGAAATTTATGCTTGTTTTCTCCTTCTGTCCTTTATACTCCAGTGGCAACATATGCATAGTGGCAGTTAAGCTCTTGAATAGCTGTGAGGCATCACATCTGAATTAATTTACTAGATTTCTGACAATTCATGTGTGATGCATGCGATTTGGGACATTTTTAAAATCAGTCAAACTGTGGTTTTACTATAGCATGGACGGCCAGAAGGCACAGAAAGTGAGACTGAGCTGTTTAAGACAGTGGCAGAGATCATCTTTTCTTTTACAAACTCATGGTGAGTCTTTATTGAGCTGCTGTGTGTGTGTTGACAAATTGTCAGATGCTTCAATAACATTTCAAAAATGCGTAAAGTGTTACCTTCAGTTTTAATTGTAGTATAAAGTATCCTAAGATTATACCCATCTGAAATTGCCTCACTTTTACAGATTAACTGTTTTAATTTCTACTTTAATATATTTTAAAATATAAGCACTCAGTCAATTTGTGGACCTCTTTAAATCCTTCACGGATCCCCAATGGTCCACAGATCACAGTTTGAGAACCACTGATATAGCTGAAAAGACTTTGTTTTGTTTGACTGCACATGATACAGTGTTGTGGCAGAAAATGATCTGATGGCCAGGCTTTGCTGCAGGTCTGGAGGAAATATGTGTGTGTCAGTGAACATATTAGTTAAACAGAGTATGTAACACCAGCTGCTGTGTCAGGATTTTTGACTCATATGGTATGCTCTATTAATTTGGACTTTCCATTACACCTGTGAATTCGTGACAGGTTTTCAGGTCCACATGCGCATATGTTTTCATGAAAACAAATGAATTTAAAAATTATTTCTGTGGTATCCACAGTCATGGAAACAGATATTTATATTATAATAATATTTCACAATATTACTGTTTTTTTTTTTTTTTAATCAAATTCTTTATTTATCCTTTATAGCCTCAATGAGCATAAGGGACTTCTTCAACAACATAAAATTTACTGACCCCAAACTTTTGAACGGTTATTTATTTATCATTTTATTATTATTTTTTAATTTATTGGAAAAGTCAGAAAGTCATTATCATTATGCTGTGTCTGTGTATAATTTTTTTCCTACTGACCACAGGTCAAATCAAACTGACAGTTACTCCAGGAAGCGGGTGGCTCTATGTTCAAAGTAAGCATCATTGTGAACAGATTTTGTACTTTGTACTTTTGAAGTTTAACAGTTTTGTTTGTTCAAAATAAGATTGCTTCTCATACGTTCAAAATTGTATTAAAACGGTTGTGCTTGCACTTATTTCATACAGGAAACTTTCATTCATACATTCATAATCAGTGTTGGGGAAGTTACTTTTAAAAGTAATGCATTACAATATTGCGTTACTCCCTAAAAAAGTAACTAAAGTGCGTTACTTGGTTACTTTTTATGGAAAGCAATGCATTGTTACTTTTATGTTACTTTTTCTCATCTGGACTGGGTTTGCTTGTTTGTTTTTAAATAACAAAAAAGTTATATTTTTGGCAAATGCCCTTTCACATCAAAAGTGAAATGAATAAGCTTCAGGCTAAAGGAAATGTAAATTCACGTCTGTACTGTAGATAGCGCAGCTCAAACAAACCTTTCAGCTGTGCTGCCATTCTGGATTGTACAACCCGAATTCCGGAAAAGTTTGGAAGTTTTTTAAATTTGAATAAAATGAAAACAAAAAGACTTTCAAATCACATGAGCCAATATTTTATTCACATTATTTAGAACATAGATAACATAGCACATGTTTAAATTTCACAATTTTATCGACTAAATGAGCTCATTTCAAATTTGATGCCTGCTACAGGTCTCAGAAAAGTTGGCACTGGGGCAACAAATGGCTGAAAAAGCAAGAAATCTTGAAAATCAGCTGGGAGACAACACCGCATCACTCATAGGCATGATTGTGTCAATGACATTACTAAATGGGCCCAGGAATACTTCCAGAAACCACTGTCAGTAAACACAATCCACCGTGCCATCTGCAGAGGCCAACTAAAGCTTTATCATGCAAAAAGGAAGCCATATGTGAACATAGTCCAGAAGCGCCGTTGTGTCCTGTGGGCCAGGGCTCATTTAAAATGGACTGTTTCAAAGTGGAAAAGTGTTCTATGGTCAGACGAGTCCGAATTTGACATTCTTGTTGGAAATCACGGACGCCGTGTCCTCTGGGCTAAAGACGAGGGAGACCTGTTATCAGCGTTCAGTTCAAAAGGCAGCATCTCTGATGGTATGGGGGTGCATAAGTGCATACAGTATGGGCAGCTTGCATGTTTTGTTAGGCACTATGAATGCTGAAAGGTATATAAAGGTTTTAGAGTAACATATACGTCTATGTCAGGGAAGGTGTATTTCAGCAGGACAATGCAAAACCACATACTGCAGCTATTACAACAGCATGGCTTCGTCGTAGAAGAGTTTGGGTGCTGAATTGGCCTGCCTGCAGTCCAGATCTTTCACCTATAGAGAACATTTGGCGCATCATTAAATGAAAAATATGTCAAAGACGACCACAAACTCTAAAGCAGCTGGAAACCTATATCAGGCAAGAATGGGACCAAATTCCAACACCAAAACTCCAGAAACTCATAACCTCGATGCCCAGACATCTTCAAACTGTTTTGAAAAGAAGAGGAGATGCTACACCATGGTAAACTTGCCTCGTCCCAACTATTTTGAGACCTGTATCAGGCATCAAATTTGAAATGAGCTTATTTTGTGCATAAAATTGTAAAATTTCTTAGTTTAAACATTTGTTATGTTATCTATGTTCTATTGTGAATAAAATATTGGCTCATGTGATTTGAAAGTCTTTTAGTTTTCATTTTATTCAAATTTAACCCTTGTGTATTGTTCAAATTCACTACCCTTTCGTTATGTTCGTGGATGAAAACATCCACTAAATTAAACTGCTGTAAAAATGTATCAGATAAATATTTTTTTCAAATTTTTTTGCATAAATCTGTTAATCAACCTCAGTCCTGATCAAAACTACTAAATGTTAAAAAAAAATCCAGGATTTTTACTCTTTAATTGCCAAGTTCATAAATGATGTCACTGACTTTGGGAAAAAAAAACACACAAAATGACTTATTTTCAATATAAAATGTAATTGTGGACTGGATTTTTTTTACCTTTTATCAAAGTCTTGGACATGTGAAAGATTAGTAATAACATTGGCTTTGATGCATTGTTAGTTTTTGTGCAGCATCAGATTTTAATTTTTTCTCCCTCATTTACTGTTTGTGGCTGTTTTTGCCCCATTGACTTCCATTATAACGACATTTTTTGATTGCAAAGCCATGACACCATATAATCATGCATTCTTGATTGTTTGTGGTTTTCCCTGTTGGCAAGAGGTAAAATTTGTAATTTTTACAGTTCACCATCACCATGTGGCACCATTAACCCTTTAGATAGGCCTATGCAAAAACAAGCTTAGTTTCTGGCTTTTATATGGAGTTATATGGAGTATAACAGCATATTATAGTGTGTG
Source organism: Hypophthalmichthys nobilis (assembly GCA_037950665.1). Classification (NCBI taxonomy): domain Eukaryota; kingdom Metazoa; phylum Chordata; class Actinopteri; order Cypriniformes; family Xenocyprididae; genus Hypophthalmichthys; species Hypophthalmichthys nobilis. The sequence continues at coordinate 31,792,395 of CM075468.1, read as the reverse complement.
TGTGTGTGTGTGTGTGTGCGTGTGAGAGTGAGAGAGAGACCTTTGCGCACTTACCTTGATGCATCTGAGAAAATCAAAACATGCACCTCAGCTCTCAGAACTACATGGAGTAAACAAAAACAAAGTAAGTGTATTTATGCACCTGCTGCCTTTTGATGGTGAGAAGTACAGACTAAACAAAAACAAGGTAAGTGGATTTAAACACTTGCATGCCATCCTGCTGGTCATTTGATGGTGAGAAAAGCAGCAAGCAACATGAGAAAGGGCTTGACTTTTATTATTTTATTATGCAGCCTGACCCTCCAGCGAGCTGCAGGATGTATTGTCTTCTCCCTCTGACACCACAGACTCAGGAGAGTCAGATCCTAATTTTGTTGTGGCACCCTCATCATCCTCTTCAGCTTCCACTGAAGGCGAGGAGGATTCAGAGGATCCTGGACCAGAGCTCTGCTGATTTCATTGAATCTTGAGAGGGACATGGTGGCTCTGAAAATCGCACGACCACTGCGATCATCCCACAGGCAACGTGTGGACTCCCCTCTGGACCTGTAGACGCCGGCCAAAATCAGTAGCCCCATGTAGGCACGGAGATCTGTGGAGTCCACCTTGGTCCAGTTTCTCATTGTGCGGCGCCCATGGAGGTTGGTCATGCTGACAATGAGGTCAATCATCTCCTCCGTAAAAAAAAGATTGAACACAGAATCCACGTCTTGGACCCTTGCGATGGCATAACTCATTGGCCCTGGAGTCACGCCTCTGGCAGGCTGAAGAAAGGGAGTTGTCTCCACGTTGGTTGAAAACCACACTTCGCCATTTCTCCCAATCCACCCAGGTCCAGGATCCTCTGAATCCTCCTCGCCTTCAGTGGAAGCTGGAGAGGATAATGAGGGTGCCACAACAAAATCAGGATCTGACTCTCCTGAGTCTGTGGTGTCAGAGGGAGAAGACAATACATCCTGCAGCTCGCTGGAGGGGTCAGGCTACATAATCGTTTCTAAAATTTCGGTACAAGTCAAGCCCTTTCTCATGTTGCTTGCTGCTCTTCTCACCATCAAATGACCAGCAGGATGGCATGCAAGTGTTTAAATCCACTTACCTTGTTTTTGTTTAGTCTGTTCTTCTCACCATCAAAAGGCAGCAGGTGCATAAATACACTTACTTTATTTTTGTTTACTCCATGTAGTTCTGAGAGCTGAGGTGCATGTTTTGATTTTCTCAGATACATCAAGTTAAGTTGGCCTAAGGTCTCTCTCTCACACTCTCTCTCTCTCTCACACACACACACACACACACACGCACACACACACTATAATATGCTGTTATACTCCATATAACTCCATATAAAAGCCAGAAACTAAGCTTGTTTTTGCACAGGCCTATCTAAAGGGTTAATGGTGCCAACTGGTGAATCAACAGTAAAAATTACAAATAAAAACCACAAACAATCAAGAATGCATGATTATATGGTGTCATGGCTTTGCAATCAAAAAATGCTGGACTATAATGGAAGTCAGTGGGGCAAAAACAGCCACGAACAGTAAATGAGGGAGAAAAAATTGCACAAAAACTAACAATGCATCAAAGCCAATGTTGTTACTAATCTTTCACATGTCCAAGACTGTGATAAAAGGTAAAAAAAAATCCAGTCCACAATTACATTTTATATTGAAAATAAGTCATTTCGTGTGTTTTTTTCCCAAAGTCAGTGACATCATTTATGAACCTGGCAATTAAAGAGTAAAAATCCCGAATTTTTTTAAAACATTTAGTAGTTTTGATCAGGACTGAGGTTGATTAATAGATTTATGCAAAAAAATTTGAAAAAAATATTTATCTGATACTTTTTTACAGCAGTTTAATGTAGTGGATGTTTTCATCCACGAACATAACGAAAGGGTAGTGAATTTGCCCACAGTGTATTGTTGAGTTTTTGAAAATTTTCAAAGCATTTTCCCAAAATATGTGTCAAAATAAGATTTGTCACCAAATATCATTCCATTTGCTGAAACACAGAGAAAGTTGTGGCCAAATTAAGACTCAAAATCACCCCATAGTGGATGAAAACATCCTCAACAACACATAAGGGTTAAAAAAACGTCCCAACAATTCTGAAATTCGGTTTGTAGAAGAATAGGAAGCAGAAGAAAGTTCAACACTTTTGCTTCAGCAATAAATAAATAAATAAATAAAAATGTGATGTTTAAATAAAGTCATTTTTGTTTATTAATATGGTTGAATTGGATCATTGAAGGTCAGTAGCAAAGACACTGGTTAATAAAGTGGGATTAAATACATAAAGTATATTTTTGTAATTTAATAAATTTAATTATTGCAGGTTTGCATTTCACAGTTTTTATTCATATTGAGAAATAATCTGTTTTTGTGCAACTGAGATGAGTAAATGCATGCTCACAATTAGTCTAGAACTACAATAACCATGTTTATGCAGCGCACACACTTTACTTTTCTGAAAAAGTAACTCAGATATTTTTTGTTTTGTAAATTTAAGAGTAGTGCATTATTTTACTTGTTAGTTGAAAAAGTAATCTGATTACATAACTTGCATTACTTGTAATGCATTACCCCCAACACTGTTCATAATTAATTAGATGAAAATGTAATTACTCTGAACTTTTTCCTCATGCTATCATATTTTGTTCTTCATAGTTTTAGAGGCCAGAGGACTCATGGGAAGAGAGTACAGACCATGTGACTCATATGTAAAGGTGGGCATTTTGACATTTGCAACCTGGATTTTGTGCAGGCCATATTTTGACAGACACATATGACTGCAAGCTTTATAAAATAACTCAGCAGAGAGATAGCAGTAACTTTCCCGGTCACTGTTGGTGATGATGTGCTATTATTTTTGTCATTATTTGTCGCATAATCCTCTGTGGATGTCTGCCCTTGAAATGAACCCATTTTCATGTCAGCCTGAGCAGGTTTCAGGCATGAGAAAGCATCAGTTGTGTTGGCAGCTGTCCACTCAATTCCTGATTCAAGTGTTGATTGATTTTCCCTCTGAATATGATGAATATATCCGCTAGCAATGTTAAATCAGTGCACTTAATAGTTTATTTTTTCCAGATAAGCATTGCTCCAGATGTTGACCACAGCAAGCGATGGAAGACCAGGACTGTTCTAGATTGCAAGAGTCCTGTTTTCAATGAGACATTTATGTTGTGAGTGATTCTTTTGGAGTTTTATTGTTCACTACAGACAGAGCACTTATAATATTGTGTTTAAAAAGAGGAAGTGGAAGAGTGTTGTTTTATATTATAAAAGAAAAATGTATGTTAGACCTCATGTGCTCTCTAACACCTTGTCTGACAGGCTCTATATCTCAATCAGTCTTTTCAACAGAGACTTTAGGGCTGGGTCTCCTGGCTCTCTTTTGTTAGCCGAAAAAGGCTGTCTTTTTCAAGTCTTTGGAGGCGAAGGCCATTATGTTTTTGGATGAAGCTGGACATTGATGGATGAGCTTTTAAAGTGTTGCATTTATGTTGCAGAGATGTGGATGAAGTCGATCAGAAGAAGAGGTTGTTGTTAACAGTGTGGAATCGCAATCGAACTTCCAGGTAGAACTTCACCCTTTTTCATTCACATGTTGATTTTGTTCATTAATACAGTTGTAGATAAAGGGTAGTTATATGTGTACCAAATACAATTGTTCTAGTATGTATAGTATATTTTATCTTCGTGCTGCAAAAGACACTACCACTGTTCACAAAATCAATGTTATTGGCTGTTTTTTCTACACCAGCTGTGTCACAGGGCAGTGAACGTAGTCTAAGTGGGGTCAACTGATATAAATATCATTGTGATGTTTTCAGGAGTTAAAAATTCCGCCTGTTGTTGTTGTTGTTTTAGAGTGTTTGATTTTTGCCCACAGGCGCAGTGACTTCCTGGGCTGTATGAGTTTTGGTGTCCACTCCCTCATCACCTCATCTAAGGTATAAATTTGTAAAGGTTGTAAAGGCAAAATTTAACTGCACACTCACTTCAGCAGCATTTTTTTTTTTTCAACGTTTCGTTAAAAAGCCTTTGCCAAGGTACAATGCTGAAGTGAGTGTAAAGTTATATTTTGCATTTATGAAGTTTCTTTCTCTAACTTGCACCTCCAAAAAGGTGTGCGATTGCTCCAATGCATTGTTAAAGGAAAATCCTGTTGTTAACACTTACCCATAGTGATTTTACCCTGCAGCGAAGTTTTCAAATGACTTTTATTCTTATCAATATGACAGAACATTGATTCACACTTTAAGAGGTTACAGAGGCAACAATTTTTATTTTTGTGTGTGTGTTTTTTCTCTCACCACTTTTATGTAAGTAAAAGTACAAAAGCCTATATATACACTGTTCAAAAGTTTTTTTATTTCAATTTAAAATGACTTTCATTATAAATGTCTCTGTCACTTTTGACCTAATTAATGCAGAATATCTAAAAACCTAACATGTTCTTTCATTGTAACACCACTTAGTTTTAAAATTTATATTTGTCTAGCGAAATGTTCCTCTTTATTTTATTCTCCTCTTGTCAAAGCATTTCCACCACACCATCGTCTAATTACATGGTGGGGGAAGCGGCGACGGGACTGCTCATTGAGGCTTGAAAAATGACCTACAATTACCAAGAGCAGCATACTGCAAACAAGCTGGCATAGTGACTTTATTCTGCATGCTTCCCTGCACGGACAAACAAGAAATATCCCATCTGAGATCCCTGTTCCTTTAGATTATGTCCCGTTGTCAAATTCAAGAGTGTTATACTCATGTGTTAAGACAGTAAATGCTTTCTCGGAGGGTGATATTTTGGGAAAAATTAGATCAAGCCCAATGGATGTTTTATATAACACAATGCCATCTGGCTAAGTGGGAGAGTAAAATGGGCATCAGCTGTTTACAGCTACAAAGGTCTCAAAATCCACACACAGACACATGACGGAGCGCTGCAGACAACTACAGGGCCTGATTTTAATACTGTCCCTATGAGGGATGCATTAACAATTCAACAGATATTACGATTATGAAACCTTGCGAAGGAAAGAGCATCTTCCCATGGCTTTCTGTGTGTAATTGTATTTTTCACATTTTCTGCTGAAAGGAGATCAGAGGTTGGTATTATCTCCTGGGAGAGGAGCTGGGCAGGAGCAAACATCTGAAAGTGGCCTCACGTCGCATCAGACAGACTGCTGGTAAGATTAAATGCCATTTCTTTCTGTTTTTTTTTTTTTAATTATGATTTTTTTTGCAGCTGGATCATAGCCACTCTCTAATAGCCTTTAGCAGTAAAGATGAACAAATTCCACATGACAGCTTTTCCTCAGCAACAGCAGATCAGGCAATAACAGATATTCTTGACATTGTTACAACCGAACAAGCTCTTTGCAGTGGAAGTTAGTTTTGTATCCAAATCACTACAAGTCTACATGGAATTTTCATGTTTTACTTCTCACCAGATGCTATGTTAAATATTCTATTTTTTTTTTCAGGTTTAGTTTTTTTAAGTAATTTTAGTACTTCAATTTAAACTTTTATTTCAGTTAGTTGCCAAGGCAAGAATTTTTAAGTTTAAACAACAGCAGATCAGACGATAACAGAGGAACGTATTTTTAAAGACTTACGCTAAGCTAACAGCTGTAACGGCTAACGACTTTGGTGCTGTCTGTAGTCAAAGGAGTTTTTCAGCCATATCAGAGATGTGACTCCATCAGCTTGGGAATAAATGCTGCTCTGCACACTAATGTGACTGACAGTAGAAATATGAGGAGGACGTGCTTTTGGATATGACAGATATTCTTGACATTGCTACAACCAAGCAAGTGAAAATTACTTTTGTATCGCAGTCCCTGTGAGTCTAAATGGAATTTGCATGTGTTGCTTCTCACCAAACGGTATGTTAAATTAACAAGCATTGCCTGTTCTTCTTGAAGGGATATAGAGGGCTCGGTGTTGAAACGTACAGCATCCCTGTGGAGAGCCGTAACAAAGAGGCAGGGGCTGGCTGGGCTGACACACTGTGTGAACTGTGATGAGCCACGGGAATTAGAAGTGAATTAAAAGACTCATAGCATCATAGTGTGTTTAAGTCAGTTTAAATCCACTTTAGAGATCTTCTCTCCCTCCCACTGCCACTCCGTAGTGAACTTTGCAATGAAAAATTAATGTCAAATTTAATGCAAAGTCATTTTTTGTCCATTGCCTGTAAGAGATCATCTTAATTATTGCTCACAAAATGAGCGATTTTGCTCTTGGGGTGTGGACGGAATGACACGTGTGCCGCCAGAGAAATTCAGATGAGATTAAGTTTGATTAGAGAGAGAGAGGTATAGGAGGAGAGAGATCAAGACAGAGAGAGAGAGAGAAGGGGGGCTTGAGTCAAGGCACTGGGCTGACTTTAATAGAGAGAGCCAGCTGTATTGTGTCCCTCTTGAATGCTGTTTCCATGAAGAATGTTTAAAAAGACATTGCTTCCTGGGAGCGTAATCTCTATGGTTACAAAGTGGGGGAGCCTGTCGCTGGATGTCTGGGTGGGGGTGACGCTTTTAGGGGAGTAGATTTCTTTCTCTCTCTCTCTCTGTTCTGGGGCAGTCAGCTCTGTGTCAAAGGGATTCAGGTTGAGTTCATCTCTCATGGTGTAGACACACTCACTTTCAGCTGAAGCCTGCAGACAGCGTTGACCGGATTCTGCTGTCCTTTCTCTGAACGAGTTCTGGAGTAGAGAGATTTCTACCCAGGGCTAAGATGTACTCAAAGAGCAGTCTGTCAGGCTGGAACTCGTGGGACTCTCTTGTGTATTTTTCAGAAGCTGCTGCGTCCAACTATGAAGCTGGACCCGAGACCACAAGTCCAGAGAACATGCAGTCATTTACAGTAAGTGTAACTCATAAAATGAAATTAGAATTTTTTATTTAATTTCAAATGTTTCTTTTTGTAGGCTTGCATTTTTAACTAAAAAACTGATGTAGCATCTAAATTAATTCATTTTTAATTAAATACAAAATGTTTGAAATAAATAAACCCAATGTTACACCAAAAAAATAATAATAATAATTTTAGGGTTCAGTTCAGGTAGAAATAACTCCTGTACAGTGTAGAGTGTCATTTAGGATTTATGGATTCTTACATTTTATATTTTGTTGGAATTTTAAATGTTGTGTAGTTTGTATGAAAAAAAGGTTGAAAAATATTGTAGATCCTAAAAGGTAATGCTTCTTAAATATTCTTTAGTAGATAAAGAGAAGTGTGAAATTTTAGTATGGAATATGGAATATTCCAGTTTTCAGTTTTACAATTTTATTAGAGTTTTTTTTTTTTTTTTTAATTATTAGGATTCTTTAATGCCTCTATAACAAACATGAGTTTAGATCTACACAGGCCTTTGAAATGTGTTTTAAACTGTATTATTTTAATTATTTATATACTTTTATAGTATTTATGAATATTTTGAATTAGCTTTTATTTTTATATTTTCAGTTACATTTTAATTTTAGTTTAAGTTTTAGTAATGTTTTACGTGCATGTGTCATTTGTTTTTTAGCATTTCTATTTACTTTTTAATTTCAGCTTTATAAATTTTAGCACTTCTAAATTTATTTTAGCACTTCTAAAATATATATTTTTATTTAATTATTTAATTATTCTTTATTTACTTATTTTTTTATTTTAGTTAACAAAAATACTGGTTTTAAACATAATTCCTCTGCTATTGCTGGCTTGTTAGGAGTAAATAGCTTTGGCTATAGTGTTAGAAACTATTTTTGAAGATTTATGCTAAGCTAACAACTGTAAAAACTAGCGATGCTGCATGTAGTCAAAAGAGGTTTTTAGCCATCGTAGCCATCAGAAATGTGACTCCATCAGCTTGGGAATACAAGCTGCTCTGTGGTGCGTGCTAATGTGACGGACAGTAGAAATATGAGGAGGTGTGTGGATGTGCTTTTGGATATGTGCGACACACACATACTTGTGCATTAAACCCTCCCATCCACTTTAGCAAGCAACTTTTCCCAGGACTGTTCTCCGCCCGCTCTGTTCTCCTCAGACAAAGCTGGGAAACGGGAAAAGCCAACAAAGTGGCTGCAATAGGAAGCCCAATCCCGCACAGTGTTTATGATTTATCCCTGTTTGAATCCCGCTCCACTGACACTCTTGCTGGTTCCCTGCATTTTTATGTGGAGGCCGGTCAAATACTCAGCTAATCATTCTTCCATTTCCTTCCTCTCTTCCCGAAAATCCATTTTTCAGATTTCGTTGTTGACCTTCCAGGGATTTCTGATTTGCAATGACTTGTTTTAACTGGAACATCAGTAATAGGGTGATGCAAGAGATAAACAAATTATGGGTTTATGGTGGTTTGGTGAAATGATTGTATTGGTTTTGCACAGATCCTGCTTGAGTGTATATTGGAATAATGCATTTCGGAAATTTCAACACTGTTTTCGTGAATCTAGGTGTTGTGCAAGGGCTGGACGTCCTCCATGTCTGTCAGCCTATGCTTGTCCAGCTTCTCATTAAACAAACATCGTACGCACTTTAATGTTTCTGGCTCATAATGAATGTTTGTGTTTACACTAAATCAAGCCTATCTGAGTGAGCTCCATCTCATTGCGCAGAGAGAGTGAGTTAAGCCACTACTGTTGAGAGCTACTCAGGAAACATGTTGGCTTATCGAGTGCAGACATACTGCCTGGCCACTGGCTGGGGGGGTGGAAGGTGGTTTCCTGTCATTCTTCTGCTCAGAGCAGTTCCCATGAGTGGGCATGCATAGCCGCACTAGAGCGACAGCGAAGGGAAGCAGCATCACCTGTGTGACTTTACTTTTATTTAAGATACAGAAAAGAGCGCCGTAGATGTAGGTGGACGTATATGCGGTGAGCGATGCATACAATCCACGGTCTTTGCCGGCTCTGCATCGAACGAAACTTGCCACAGGTTTGTTCTTTTGTTTTTTTCCCCCTACTTTGGTTGTAGTGTTATTGAAACTGGTATCGAACAGTTATGGCATGTTCAGTCTCGGATAGTTGTGTTGCGTAGTTGCGTTTTTCTTTTTTTGTTGGGTTTTTTTTTTTTAGGTCAGAGTGTGGTGGTGTAGCCTAATGTTTAAAGATCCAGGCTGGTTGAAGGCTTGAACTTCGCAATGAGCTTTCACCACTGGGCAAGGCACTTAACCCCAGGTTGCTCTGGATTGGCACTGTCTTTGGATAAAAGCATCAGCTAAAGTAGTAGTAAGAGTTCAAACCTTTCCAGTATTTCTTATAGGTTGAACCTTGAGAATGATGAGGGTAAACAGATTTGGTTTGCTGTGCGTAATGGAAACGCTCAAGCACGAGATGCATCTTGAGCTCTCCCGGGACAGACAACTTAATCAATGAAAGTTAATCAATATATGGTAGAAATATTAGAAATAAAAGTGGGGTTGGGGTCAAGGAGGGAAGCTGGATGAGAAGTCACATGAGTGAGGTAAGTAGCTGCTTATATATCTTTGTGCTCTGATTGACAGGACTAGATGAATAGAGTGACCAGATTTTTAAGTCAAGGGGTGGAGGGTGTCTCTGTGATTTTGTTGGAGGTGCCCATTCCTGCTTGTCTGTAATAATGATAGGAATAACAATGTTACAAAAGCTTTATTTAACTGAAATGAGAAAAAAAATGTCTGATAGATAGTTGATGCATTACAATACTGTTAGCATGTTTTAACCATCTTCTTAGTCACCTTCATCCTGTTTTATTTAGTTTTCTTTTGAATGTACCAAATGCAAAGAACATAAAATAAATAACAAATGTATTTGTAAATTTTTTAACACAAAATGATCATACATCTATATTAAGTCATGGAACTAATATATAATATAATATAATATAATATAATATAATTAATATAATAAATAACAAATGTATCTGTAAATTTTGACATTTAGATGTAAATTTAAAGGCATTTAATAAATTTAGCATTGAAATCATAAATCTTAATACAATAAATCATTATAAAACCATAAAAAAATTAATTCACAATACCAAATAAATTTCAGAAAAAATTATCTGAAAGACTTAAGATGAAAATATCAGCAAATCAATTTTCCTTATTGAGAACCACAAGCAGTACCAAATAGTATAGCTAGAACATTGAGGGTACTTAGTCAGTGAGCTTAACAGCCAAAACCAGGACATATTTACTTTTTTGTGTGTGAATTGTTGGGAAACTGGGGCAGTACCTCTTGAAATCAGGTTATCTGCTCACCCTTTTGAACTTTTGCTTAAAACTTCATTTAATGATGGACAGAACATTTCTGCCCATCATCTTAATCTGGATTATGGCGTAATGTATGAATATTCTCATTACAAGAGCTAGTCTTTGTTCAGTAATGCCAGTACTTTGACTACACCGATCACACAGGTGAGTGTCAATGTTATTGTGTCATTGAACTTGAACAACAAACGGGAACGGTGGAAAAGGAAAACTGTTTTAGTGGAGTTTGATGTGGATAATTATTTCATCACAGCAATTAATGGGGCTTGTAACGAGGGCAACCACGTCGACCCAGAGGAGAAAAGAGGAACGGCAGTGAAAGTCCTAAAGCTGTCATCACTTTTTCTCTTTTTATTCTCTCTCCCTCCCTAAACAAGCCTCTTTGTTGTTGTGCGGTCAATGTCATGTTAAATGTGAGACACCCCCCTCCCCTTCAACATTTCCTATTTAGTTTGGCTCCAGGTTTTGTTGACATTTTGAACTTCTACTGTCCAAATATTCTGTCTCTGCTGTTTGTCAGTGCCATGGCAGTTTTCTCCCCCCGTCATTTCCTTTTCTTGCCAGGGAAAAAGAAAAGCCCCCTGATCACCCAGCAACCCTGACTAATTTCTCAGCTTGTAGTTTTTAATATCCCTGACTCTTTGGTGCTGTGGCATTTCAGTCTTCATGCTGCTGGGGTACAGTGGCGCTCCGGGGGGGATGTTTGTTTCAGACACACACACACTCAGACACACTCTCTGACCCGGCTACTGTGGGGCCTTAAACTGTACTCTTACTGTGGATGGTTTGTCTTCCTGAATGTTCTGTAAAGGTTGAGGTCACTTTCATTTCAGTCCGTTTAAAAGACGTATTACTAGGGGTATTTTCTTTTTTTTTCTTTTCTTTTCAGGAATGCTATATATTAATGACTTTAATTGAATTGGATTTAAAAGTGAACCCCAACTTTTGATTCATGGCTCCAGTATTTTTGTTGTGTTAATGTACACTGTTTAAAAGATTTGGGTTGGTAAGATTTTTCTTTGAAAGAAGTGTGTTATGCTCACAAAGGCTGCATTTATTTGATCAAAAAAATACAATAAAACATTCATATTCATAAATTTTGATATATTTTAAAATGTAATTTATTCCTGTGATAGCAAAGCTGTTCAGTGTTTAGTGCTCAAGAAAAATTATTATTATTATTATTATTACAATGTTGAAAACAGTTGTGCTGCTTAATATTTTTGTGGAAACCATGATACTTTTTTCAGGATTCTTTGATGAAAAAAGTTCAAAAGCACAGCATTTATTTGAAATAGAAATCTTTTGCAAATTATAAATATCTTTACTTATACTTTTGATCAGTCTAATTTGTCCTTACTGAATAAAAGTATTTATTTCTTTCAAAAAAAAGAAAAAGAAAAAAGAAAGAAAGAAAGTAAATGTATGTTGTTCTCTTTTGCAGGTGACCATTTTGAGAGGAAAAGATGGTTTTGGCTTCACCATCTGCTCTGACTCACCTGTACGGGTCCAGGCTGTTGATCCAGGTAATTTTAAACACTCAAGATATATCAATATCAATATAATTTTTCAGATTTTCCTCATAATTAGCCTCAAATTGTTATAAAATTGCACCCAGAGTAAAATTGTATTGGTCAAAAGTTGCTCGTTCATAGTGTAGGAGACTTTATGGGATTCTTAGTTGTTTCATTCGAGTATCAACTTTGTCTCAGATGTCCCTCTTTAATTTCCTTATGAGAAGTAATCATAGAACATAGCACTAATCAAGGCACTTAAATACCATGGTATTACCACACCCTCAGAAAAAGTGCATATTAGTGCCTTAAGGGTACATAATACTACTCCATGGAACGAATATGCACCTTTTAGGGCTAGATAAAGTACAAAGTTGTCCTTTTAAGGGTACTGCCCCATTGACAAGCTCCAGTACATCTAAATGTACAATTTTGTTTTGGACAGAAAATAGCACATTGCTAATTTAAAAAACAAACAAATAAAATAGAAACAAATTGGACATCTTTGTGGAATATAATGAGAAATGTTTGAGTTCATAATGAAATATCTGACTGATGAATTTAATACTTTGGTATTTTGGTAAATCTCAGAATAGTTTAAAACATTGTAGATCTGTGTGATTTTTTAAAATTTGCTCTGCATTTCATCTCATTGCTTTCTAGAAGGAAAAAAGACATTGAAGAGATGTCATTTGTCAATTTCTTTTTTCATGAGCATACTTTATTTAACTGTGATTAATGATCTCGAGTGTCTTTGTCTGTTTTGTTTAGGTGGTCCAGCTCACCAGGCAGGTTTACAGCAACTGGACACATTATTGCAGCTGAACGGCCAGCCGGTTGAACACTGGAAGTGTGTGGACCTTGCTCATGCCATCAGGTATGTAGGGATGTTTTTGGTGATCATTTTGTAGCCACATGTTTCACAACTCTTTTCTTAATCACTTCTGGTACTTTAATGGTAATAGTTTAATGAGGTATAATGGGCTTAGAGGAATTAGTAATAACATAGTGGAAGTTAAGTTTGAACGTTCTGTCATCATTTACTTACCCTCATGTCATTAAAAACCTCTATGACATTCTTCCTTCTGTGAAACACAAAAGAAAATATTTTGAAGAATCTTGGTAACTGAACAATTTCAGTTCCCATTGACTTCCATTGCACGGACAAAAAAAAAAAAAAAATACAACCATTCTTCAAAATATCTTCTTTTATGTTCCACAGAAAAACGAAAGTCAAACATGTTTGGAATGACATGAGGGTGAATAAATGATGACAGAATTTTCACTTTTGGGTGGACTATCTCTTTAATGGTTCTTTTGAAATCCATTTATGCCTCATTGTTAAAATGATCTTTCTTCCTGCAGGAATTGTCGAAATGAGATCACAGTGGTGGTGTGGAGGACAGTGCCTATCATGAAACCTTATTACGAGGGGCTTATCCACAGACCTTCCTACAAACCCTCCGGATTTGATTCTCTCTCTTCAACTGCAAAAACGCAAAACAAAACCCCACCTTTACTCTCCCGACCCACCAATCACAAACAGGGTCGTCGTAAAAAAGGAAGTGGCCCTGATAATGCAGGAAATGGAGTAGGAGAGTCATTGTGGTCTTGGACTGGCAAGCGTGAAGAAAATGACTACAAAACACGCACCCAGACCCTCAAAGGTACACGTGTGACATCATCAAATGGCGACAACTACATCATCCTCTCTCCTGTCAGCCCTGGAAACCAGGTTGGAATCTGAAAACAAGTGAATTCTTTTTCATTCTGACTGATGGCTGGGGTAATATGTCACTTCTGTGAATGTTTTATGTTGCAGATACTGCAGCCAGTGTATTCTGATTCCAATGGCACACTGGGAACTCTAGGTAAGACAGCCCATGAGAAGGTTTTTTGTTTTTTTTGTACTTGTTTAGGTAAAGATCTGATGATGGCTGGTCTCAGATCAGTTTGAAATGTAAAATTGCTGCATATGCTCTTTAAGAAAGAAGCATAAAAATTCATTATGAGCCCCTTAGTACTACAAATTACTGTGACGGTATGACAGATGGCAATACCATCAGGCAATATTGACATGGTAGTGAATGATTAACATTCATACATATTCATTATTTGGGGGCAGTAAGATTTTCTTTTCTTTTCTTTTCTTTTCTTTTCTTTTCTTTTCTTTTCTTGTTTTTCAAAAGAAATTAATACTTTTAAGTTGCATGCATTAAATTAATATAAATTGATATAAATTAAATAAAGACATTGACAGTAAAGACATAATAAAGACATAATAATAAAGACATTTATAATGTTAGAAAAAAATCTGGTACATTTTGAAAACATACATTTTGGTACTTTTTGTAAGTGTTTAATGATATTTCTTGTTAACTCATAGGAAGAATCTATCAGACTAGCAGAGGACTGCAGCAGAGCCCAGACTACCTGCAGGATGGTGGGCTGCATGCACAAGCCTCCTTATGCAGGTCAATGAGAAGTAAAACCACTGCAGTGCCTCCCTCATCCTACAGACAGAGCTTTGCCAACTACCAGAACTGCACCATTGTTCAGTCCCACCTGCCTCACTCAAACTATGGCACATATGTCAGTCTGGCCCCTAAGATTCTCATCTTCCCTGTTTTTGTTCAGGTACATTCAGTATCTTCCAGGTTTTTTAGGCAATCTTTATCTTTGGTTTATTTTATTTAATCTCTGTTATATTTAATTAAGTGGAGAGTTAAAAGGAACAATGGCTCATTAATTGAAATGGGTAATTGACAGATTTTTGGTAGACAAAGAGAATTTGTTCATAAACAATCAAAAGGTTTTTTGGTTAAAATCTGAATGTATAAGGTACTTTTGGATATGAATTTCTATATATTACATGTATTTTCTCAATTATTACGAGGTCATGAAAATGTTTAAAACAAAAATGTTGCTTAAAATAGTTTTAGTTGGAGTATAATATGTCAGCGTCAGCTACCTGCACTCATATATGGGCTGACTTAAAGGAATAATTCACCCAATAATGAAAATTCCATCATCATTTACTCACCCTCACATTGTTCCAAACCTGTATGAAGTTCTTTCCTCTGCTAAACACAGAATAAAATATTTTGAAGAATGTGGGTAACCAAACAGTTGACTGTAGCCATTGACTTCCATAGTATTTTTTCCATATTATGGAAGTCAATAGCTACTGTCAACTGTTTGGTTACCAACATTCTTCAAAATATCTTCTGTGTTTAGCACAAGAAAGAAAAACATACAGATTAAGAGCAATGTGAGGGTGAGTAAATAATAACAGAATTTTCATTTTTGGGTGAACTATCCCTTTAATGGCTGATGTGCTTCTATTATATTTAATCTCCGGCCCTGTCCCAAAACACACACTTGATATGCATTTGTGATCTTGTGGTCACCATGTACACGTCATTTAAGTCCACAAAACGATAGGGTATCAAATTTTTCATTTTAGGTTTTAGAAGGCGCCATCTATGTGCACTTTTGCCAAGCCCGCAAGCTCCACAGCAGACTTCTACCCAACAGTCAAAGGCCCTGTCCCAAATGGCACCCTAAACACTTGTGGTCTTTCTATGAGTCTGCGTTTTCGTAACGCTGCTTTGACTGTCGGGAAGAAGTCTGCTGAGGAGTTCGCTTCAACACGGGCTTGGCAAAAGTGCGGATCGAGGGCGCATATTGACCACAAAAGGGGCGCTCGCGAGCACCCTTCTGAAACCTAAAATGACAAATGGGACACCTTACGGTCTCATGGACTTAATGGACATGCGCATATGGCAGCCATTGTAAGTCCACAAGACTGAAAGTGCATATGAAGTGTGCCATTTGGGACAGGGCCAAAGTGGCATTCAGTCTCAAAAGTGTGGACTCACGGGGGCTTAGGGTTTCATTAGGGCCTGGGCTGTGCTGTGCTAACACACACCCTTGTGCAAATGACATGACTGACATGATGCGAATATTGAGGCTGTAATGAGTGTTTAATTGTATTGCAGCCACTGGACCTGTGCAGCCCTGAGAGAGTCCTGATGTTGTCAGAGGAAATGATCCTTCATGACAGTAAACACGTAGCTCTTAAGGTAACGCCACTAACTGTCACTCTCCCCAAAGGAAAATGTATTGCTCAGAGGTTGTTTTTTTATGAATCAGGGGACTTAAGAGAGTTTTCTGTTATATTTAATGATCTAACAAATTAATTTATAACTAATGAGACAATTATTAACATACACTATGAGTGCAGAGCCATAAAATAATACAAATGTCACAGCCCATTTCTTTTTTCTTCAGAATTTGATGAGAAATGTTTAAGTTCCTATTGAGATTCATGACCTTTGATTGTAGACTGTCAAATCTGAGCACAAATTATGAGATTGTTGAGATCTCTTTTGAGATAAGAATTAAGGTCTTTTTCTCAGTAGAAACATCTGAAGCAAGCACAAGTTTCCGTTTGCTCTCTATTTAATGGCATTGCTCTGTTGGAGAATGAGTTGAGATATTAAAAGGAATATGCTAGTTTTTCCAAAAATGAACATTCTGTCACTGTTTGTAATATAGTTTTCTATCTACCATTGAACATAAAAAGAGAAATTTAGCAGAATGTCCCTGCTGCTCTTTTCCATACATTAAAAGGGAATGAGGGGAAAATGTTGGGAAAAGTACCGTAAAATGTCTTCCATTATGCTATGTGATGGCTGTATGAGGGAGACATTTAATATTTTATAACTGGGGAATCTGTCAACATTCATCGCAGACCATTGCCATGTATAAAACGTGACATTTTTTGCATTTAGTTTAACATTTAATGACTTTCAGTTTCTTTAGCAAGACCTTGATCAGGTTCAAGAAATATAGCTTGAGATATACTGTCTAAAATGTTCTGTCTTGCGATTACGATTCTTGTAATGTCTTGTTTGTGAGCTCTGAAGGTGACCTAGAACTGGTGTCCCGTTTCAGGAGAATTGACTATTTTGCTTGGTCAGATTTGAGCTTGTTCTCATGATACCTCTCTAAAAGCCTGCTAGTTCAGAGACCCCAATGTTTTCTCAAGCTAGACGAAACACTACCTTTTAAATTAGATCCATTTCACTGAACGATCGTTTGGGAACTACAGGAATATTTGTCTCGTTGACAGTAATGCCAGACACAAAATATGTGCTCCACATAATGTGGAAGCAGATACCTTGATCCGAGATTTCTTTCTGCTGCAGCTTTAAAGGAAACCTGCAGTTTGTGAATAACATGACCTCGGCTTCCTCAGCATGAGCAATATTGTGCAAAGATAAATCTCAGAGTGCCACTATTGGCCTCTAAAACCGACTTTGTATCTATAGCAATTCCCTTTGAGTGTCTGTCACATCCTTTGTGCTCTCACGCAGGGCCCCCGTCTGCATGCCAGCTGACCTCAATTTTGCCTAGAGACCTGTTTGCGTAATGCAGTCAAGAGTTTCTAAAGATCAGAGTGTTTAAGAAGGATGAGCTGTACATCACTGAACACATTTCTCCAGTGTCCTAGAACGAGAGTGTGTGTATTTGACAGTGATTTAGATCAGCTGCTTTTATTAAGCTGGCCTAATTCCAATCCTGGGCAGTGGGTGCCATGAGAGGCAGAGCAGTGCAACCAGCCTGCTGCTTTCTGTGTGGGAATCAGAGCTTTTCCCTTTCCTAATAACCTTAACTTGACTTTACTTGATTTATTGTAACTTTAACGAGTGTTATAATTATATAATATTATTAAAACTATTGAGTACAGGAGTTCATTCTTGGTGTAATTCTACATCTGCTTTCTATTTTAAATCAGCACTATAAATAATTAAGACTGAGTCTTCTGTTCTCCATTATAAAGAATTATCTTTGTCTTCACGTGGCCAGATGCTGAGTGAGAGTGGCACAAGAAGGTCAGACAGGGATGTTTCAGTGTGGTGCAACTCATTGTTGTCTGTATCGCCCCCTATAGGCTACAGTATTCATCTACACAGACCTGATGCTGTTGACCAGGGAAGATGAACCGGGACGATGCAATGTACTACAGAGTCCACTCTACCTCCATCAGATACAGCTGCAGGACGGTATGCACTACAATTCTGACTTAACTCTGTGGAGAAGATAAATATTTTTTTTTTTTTTGGCCTGCTATGATAAGTGTTTTTGCAAGCACAGCATATTGTGTTATTCTTTTTATTGTGTATGGTTGAAAATAGTGTATACATATTATTAAGTGATAGAGTGCTCAAAAGTAAGGACTCAGTTGAGCCAGTGGTTTAGATTTTTACTTGATTTTTAATTTCTGAATATCAATGGCCCCACCACAAAAAAATCAACATATTAATGTGCATCATAAAATATATATATTTATATTTTTCTGTTCATTTTCTAAAACACTACAAATGATTTATTAGGCTTTTAATTATATAATTACTAAAATACCACTCTATAAAAACTATAAATCATTCAATAAATAAAAAAGTAGACACTTAGTTTTTTTTGGAAAAAATATGGGATATGGTGCAAATCATGACTGGTTTATTTGGTTTTTATCCATCACAAATTATTCTAGTGTTTTTGACATATATTTGGCACAAATATTTGTCATATTTAAATCAGCAGAATTCAGATCAACAATGTTTAATACATCACAGAAAGTCAAATGTTTTTGAAAATCAAAAGTTTGCACGGAGCATAAAACGTGTATGATCAACAAACATAATATGTAGTGACACTGCAGCACTGGCCTGTTTCAATTGTCAACTGCTCTGAAAATCTCACACTGGCACTGGGCCATTATTATTGTTGAGCCCTGCAATGTGTTACTGCGTTTTAGAGTGAAAGCAAAGGTAGTTCTAGTGCCTGGTTTACATCTGGTTAAGATAAACATTCTGAAGTTAACTAAATGTAATGGGTTCAAAAGTTGAACTAAAGGCAGGCTATCTATCTATCTATCTATCTATCTATATCTGTCTATCTGTCTGTCTGTCTGTCTGTCTGTATATCCATCTCTCTGACTGTCTGTCTCAATCATTCAGTCTATCTGTATATAATATCTCCGGGTTGATTGTTTAGAGTAGAGGGGATGTTAAGGAGGTCCACCCTGTGTTATTTGTGACTGTGTGTTAGTAGCAATAGTCAGGAAGGAGGCGTCAAGACTGTGGGAATGAGTATGTGTGTGTGATGAGAGCACAACTCTCCTCTCTCTATGTGTCTGCTGGGAACAATGGCCATGTCTCCGGTATGGCCCATTATAGGCAGGGTGGGCGGGACAGTGTATTCTTTACCTTCCTGAGAACAGAAATACTGCAGCATGTGGCACAGAGGGCATTTCTATCTTCAACCTTTATTTGACATCTCGGTTTCTGAAATAGACATGCGTATGCTGACCTTTGTCCTTTTGGACATGAAATTAAAGCCACTTTACTGTCAAGTCCATTATTGGAACAGACAGGAAAAAAATGTTTAGAGAGGGGCCAAATTAATATCACAATATTACAGTTTTTCTTAATTGATTTGACACATTTCTCCAAACTCTAATCACATTTAACAGTTAACACAGTGATCTGAACACTTTGTAATTGTCCTGAACAGATATATGTTTTCATTCATTTCACACAAATTGCAAATTATGCGAATCATTTTCTCAAAACACTATGCACAAATTTCTCAAATGTTTTTATAATAGTTAATACATCTAACCAAAACTTTAATAATTCAGGAAAAAAGCTTTTTTTAATGACTTTACACAATTCACAAACATTTATGTATTATTTGTCCAAACACAATAACAAAACAATTTGTCATATTATCAAATACACTTGGTATGTTTTCAGTTGGCCCCAAAATGATAACTGCTTGTTTAATAATACACACAACACAGGAAATTCAGTTTTCCTATCTGTTTACGCATTTATCACAGTTGCATAATGGAACAGTGAAAGTATACAAAGAGCAAGAAAAGAATAAGAATATGCAAGAGAAGGGGAAAATAACAAGGTGTAAGTGTAAAAGTGTTGGTGTGGGTAGAGGAAGGGGTGTAATGAGAAGGAAAGGAAGAATGGAACAGATGAACAGGAGGATGTAAAAAAGGGGGAGAGGAGAAGAAATGGGTGGAGGGCATTGGTGTAGTGGTGTTTTATTTATAAGAACTTCAAAATAAAATACATTGGCATAATTTTATGTTTGAATATAAATCTAAACAAATTTTTATAAATATATAGTTTTAAAGCAATTGAGATAATTGAACATTTTTGCACAGCAATTTGTATATTCTCAAATGTCACGGTGGCTCAACTGCAAATATGGCTGCTTTATATGAATTGATAAGGTAGTAACATTAAGCCTGAAGATGCAACATCCAGAGGAGATCAAAAGATCATTGTGGCAGAGTGAAAAGGTTTGTAGATCTCTCTCAAATACGAATAAAAACTGCTAATTTCAAGTATAGGTAGGTTGGTACACTTTCCATGTCAGGTGGTACAATGATACTATATATATATATATATATACACACACAAATATTTGGTTGTACCACCTGACAAAAAAAAAAAAAAAAAAAAGTCAAAAAAGAATTTAAACACTTTGTTCATGACTCAAAAATATGCATTTCATCAGTTTTGAAAAGATTTTTTAAAATACCTTTTTTGAAGCTTTATTTGTCAATAACCCATATAACAAAACTTGTTGGAAAAACATTACAATAAACATGTATTTTTGTTAGTGTATTTGTGCATCCACAGCTGAAAATGTTCTAAAATCAATAGACAATACGGCTGTAGTTTTGAGGTTAGCATTTTCTTTTAATAAATGCATTAATAGAAAAAACACAGCGTTTTATTTTGCAGTAAAGTTGAACTGTTTGGCAAAGGTAACAGTGTGTTTAGATCACTGTGTTAACTGTTTTGAGAGCAATTACATTACTTTGGAGAAATGTGTCAAATCGATTGAGAAAAACTGTAACATGTCAACATGTAAAATGTGTTTTCAAGGCATACAGATACATTAAGATATGCAAATTGTTTACTTTCAGTATGTTATATAAATAATTAAAATCTAAATGTATATAATAAAAATATAAATGTAATATAAATGTATATTGTTTATATAAATTTTAGTTTAAATAATTAAAACTTGAATAAAGTTTGGCTTCCCATAATAAGTTATTTTTTCTAAAACAGGACCAGAATAGGCCAATCACATTTTAGTTGACCTCACCCTTACCCAGGAAATATTTAGTGCTATAATATATCAGTGTAATTTTAGTATTAAAGTTTTTCTCAGTCGCTTTGGTACATTTCTCGATTCATCCTTAAAATTTGCAAAACAGTATGTTCATTATTCTAAACAATTCGTACAAACAGCACAACATTTTGGATTACCAAAAGCCTGTAACTTGCTCAGAATCCTTGGTTCATCTCTCAAATTAAGTATTTATGATTAAGTATTTATGTCAATCAACATATCAGTGCCATCAGAAAGACAAGTCCTTGTGTCATTTTTCTCGAACAAGATAGTCAAAATGCTTAGCCATGTTGTCAATATAACAGAATATTTCAGATGTAAACTATGGCTAAGGTTTTTATGACAGTGATTGAAACTGCACAAGACTGTACTTTTTCTGTATGGCATATCAATTTTAACAGTACAAATGGACATATTAGTGTATATGGGAGACTTACTGTATATGGGAGACTGCAAAAGACTGGACAGGATTCACAGTTTTGTAATTACTGTTGGTCTGTCAACAAATTACTGTAAAATGTCCTTGTGATAAATGAAAAAGACAAGACTATATATACATACACTGTATATATGTATTCATGTGTACGTGTGATATAGTGTGTATCTGTATAAAGTTCATTTAACCTACTATACTACTGTAAGTGTAATGCAAGTGTAATATGCTACTGTAAGTGTAAAAATGCTACTGTAATATTAAGATTATAGCATGCATACCATATTAGAGTACAGTGCACATTGCTGAAATACATACCTGTTATGTCTACGAAATGCTTGAATGATTGAGGAAAAGGTTTTTCTCCAAATGTTCGGCTGCACCTTTAGACCCGCATAAGCCATTGTAAGGTCATGATTGAGAACATAGTTCACAATAGTGGCCCTTAATTCACCAGAAACGTGCCTGCGCCCTTTGCCTTATCTACCTCTTCCTCTGTTTTGCCTCCCTACCCTTCTACCACACATCCTTACTCCTCTTCTTCTTCCCAGCTGTTGACCCTGTTTGTTTACATGTTGTTCTTCCATTATCAGAAATTGAAACTCTTGTGTTGTGCTCTGTCTATATATGCTTTCCAGTTGAAGATTCATGACATGCATTTTTAGCTGCTTTAGAGAACTGGTTGTGTCATTGGTTGATCTAATGCTTTACATTCCCCTGAATACATTAGTGAAATTCAGGATTCACCTGCAAAGTTAATCAATTCAGGACACATTTACAAAAGTCTAACAGAAATGTATAGATAATACACTTGACACATTATGATAACTAGGTCAACCATTTTGCATTTAATGACTTATGCAATGAACTAATGACTAGATGTTTTGAGGGGTAAGATTATTCAACAGAGAACCATATAATACATTTTGAGCAGCATGACATTAGCAATTGATTATGTAGGAATTAGCAGACAATTGTACATAATCAATTGCCTGAATGTACTAAAGCATTTGCAATTTGTTCAAAAGAATGAGAAACTGCTTTTATGATGTGCACAAGTGACTAGATGATGTGGAGGCTGAACAAATAGTTTTGAGAATTTCAGTTCTGATCTGAGAAATGTGCCAAAGCGACTGAGAAAAACTGTAAGATTACAGCATGCATACCGTAGTAGAGTACAGTGCACATTGCTGAAATACATACCTGTTATGTCTACGAAATGCTTGAATGATTGAGGAAAAGGTTTTTCTCCCAACGTTCAGCTGGACCTTTAGACACGCATAAGCCATTGTAAGGTCATGATTGAGAACATAGTTCACAATAGTGGCCCTTATTTCACCAGAAATGTGCCTGCGCCCTTTGCCTTATCTACCTCTTCCTCTGTTTTGCCTCCCTACCCTTCTACCACACATCCTTACTCCTCTTCTTCTTCCCAGCTGTTGACCCTATTTGTTTCCATGTTGTTCTTCCATTTTCAGAAATTGTAACTCTTGTGTTGTGTGCTCTGTCTATATATGATTTCCAGTTGAAGATTCATGACATGCATCTTTGAGCTGTTTTAGAGAACTGGTTGGGTCATTGGTTGATCTAATGCTTTACATTCCCCTGAATTAGTGATTCATAGTTATTTTTCACTATTCACATTAGTGAAATTCCGGATTCACCTGCAAAATTCATCAATTCAGGACACATTTACAAAAGTCTAATAGAAATGTATAGATAATATACTTGACACATTATGATAACTAGGTCAACCATTTTGCATTTAATGACTTACGCGATGAACTAATGCCTAGATGTTTAGATGTTAAATACATTTTGAGCAACAAGACATTAGCAATTGATAATGTAGGAAATAGCAGAAAATTGTACATAATCATTTGCATGAATGTACCAAAGCATTTGCAATTTGTTCAAAAGAATGAGAAACTGCTTTTATGATGTGCACAAGTGACTAGGTTCTTCTAACGTTGGGCTGTACCTTTTGACCTGCCTCGGCCATTGTAAGGTCATGTTTGAGAACATTGTCCACAATAGTGGTCCTTATTTCATCAGAAACATGTCTACAATCTTGGCTTCTTCTACCTCTTCCTCTGTTTTGCCTCTGTACCCTTCACCATGCATCTTTACTCCTGTTCTTCTTCTCAGCTGTTGAGCTGTTGGTTTCCTTGTTGCTCTTTCATTGTCAGAATGTACCAAAGCATTTGCAATTTGTTCAAAAGAATGAGAAATTGCCTTTATGATGTGCACAAGTGACTAGATCATGTGGAGGTTGAACAAGTAGTTTTGAAAATTTCAATTGTGATCTGAGAAATCCACCAAAGCGACCAGATGCTGTCCATGCTGCTGAGAGCAGAGATGAATATGTAAAAACACACAACAAAAATGACAGCGGTGAGAAAGCAGCAATTGAGAAAGCATCTGATCATAGCAATGTTTGCACAATCTCTGCAGTTCAACGGCATCATATAGACAGATAAGGGAATTTAAATTACACTGTTATGATAGTTTGATTATGTACTATCATTATGATTATGATTAAGTATATTTGAGACTATATTGATCTGACAATATGAGACTAAAGTTTGAATTACTCTCTTTTCTTTGAATGACACATTGACATTACAGTACAGAATGGCTCTTTCGGCTTTATCCTGAACATTGTATAAGCATTCATTTCATGTGTCATTGAACGGAAGTGAGGCTTTAGGGAGTGCGCGTAAAAGTCTACAGGCTTTCATAGAAAACCTAAGAAGGCAGGTCTTGTTTTTTACATTTTGTTACAAGCTGTTGACACATTGGCAATAAAAATCGATTAATATATGAAAATTCTTACATACAGCCCATGTAATATTATACTTTTATTGTATTTATTAATTTTTATTTTTCATATAAATATTTAACCTTTCTTTTTTTTCTTTTTTTTTAATATTTTTTTTTATTTTTATTTAGTTTTAGTTGTTTTAGTACTTCAACTTATTTGCCAAAGCAATTTCTCATTTTTGTCTTTTTTATTTGTATTTTATTTCAGTTTATTACAATTAATGAAAATGATTTTTATTCGTTTTTAATGATTTTTACATATATGGGTTTCTTGTAATTTTTTGGTTTGTTTTTAGTAAAATGTTTTTTAGTAAACTTGATTAGCACTCTGTGTATGTAATGCACATATGGGTAACATATATCTGGGTACATGTGGGTGTTCACATTCCCCCGGAGTCAGGAAATGTAAAAAAAAACAACAACACCCTGACAGCCTAGGGATGAAGAAATTCACACTTCTGTCTCCTTCTCTCCAGTTCCTGCAGACAAACTGCGGCTGTACATCTCCTACTGGATAGAGGTGAGATCCTGCATCTATCCACCGACCCACTCGTTCAGCACAGATCTCTGCTCACGGCACATTTTAAGACTTCATCATGCTTAACACTGAGCACTGCAATACAAATCATGCACAATGTTTCTCATCGAAGCGTTGACCCAACAGGATGGCCCTGTGGTAAACATTCACAGGAAGTAAATGTTGTGCGGCTGTTAAATTGAGAGCCTCATGCGCCTGGGGCTTACGTCACATATTAGAGCCTTTAAAGCTGCTCTTTCTCTCCAGAGTAAACGTGCCTGAAAGACGTAGCCAGCTCACTCGAGCAAACACATTCATCGACCCAGCCATCTGCCCATCTCCCTGACAACACCTCACACATGCACACACACTGACATGAATGTGCGAGTGAGTATGATTGCATCTCTCATATGCCGTACTCCAGCATAATAGCACATGACTCTGAGGTTTATTTGGAGGTAAAACGTGCTTTTAAGAGCATGCTTGTGTTATAAAAATGTTTAATTCTATTTCCTCAAATTAATAAGACTGTAAAATGTAATTATTTTCTTTCTCTCACATACACACACATTCTTTCATAATCACTCCCTCAATGTGGTTTACACACTCTCTTTGTGTGTCTCTGTAGAGGACCGAGTGTCTGTTCAGCCTGGAAGCCTTTTCATCCGAGCAGAAGAGGAGAGTCGTCCAGTGTCTTAGAGACAATATTGACAAGCAGCTCGCCCTGAGGGACAGAATAGGCCCTGACCAGGTACTAAATCAAACACAAGCACACTCGCTCGCAAAAACACCCACTTAGGTTTTGCATTTAACCACAGCATGTCTGCAATTCTCCAGCAGTTATGGAGTATAATCGCTCAGAAGGGGTTGGGCTTTATAAACAGTGCTAGCATCTGCAAAATGATTGCATTTTGAGAGCTTTTTTCTTATTTAACTTAAGATGATTTGTAGTGTTGTACTCTCTTTAAATTTAGCTTGAAACTATGTTTGCAACATATTACGGTTAAAAATTTAATATTCTGAGCAAAACCGTATATTCAGTGGGAAAACTGTAGGTTGGTACTTGACTTTATCTATCAGAATCGATTGGTTTGTGAAAGGTCTATATGGCTGGTGGGCAGAGGATGAGATATAAAAAGTCTTGATGACATCAGCTAAGAAGGAATTTCATTTAAAAGGTGTAGAAAATCACATTTTGAAAGCCCCATGACATTGCCGTCCTGTGTTGATATATTTCCCATTGAAATAGGAAGTTGTGTCAGATAAATATATACATTAATTAATTTTTTTTTGTTCTGTTATGCCCGACCCAACTTCCTGTTGTAATGTATTCATTTATTTATTTAGATAGATAAGTCACGGGCATAATCCATGATTTGCTATTTGCTAGTTGGTTGCAGGGGGATTATCATTCTAGAGGGTATCTGATTGGATAAAAATTGGTGTAGTGCAACATGATGTCATCAATGTTTTTCATCTGTTTTCCCTGTAAATGTGTAAAACAAAGTAATTTCTGTCTACATTTGGAAGTGCAGGAGCATACTGATGGCTTCAAAGCTAAAATACCAGGAATGAGAGCCACAAAAGTCCTATTTTGATTAATTTCAATTTTTTGTTGACTTCAACAGACTAAATGACAGATGCTCGCTACACTCCATACAGTGCACGTACGAGTTAAACATAATGTTTGTTCCTCTGTTTCCTATTCATGCTCTCTCTCACTTTCTCCACTTGGTGGGCAAGTGACATCAGGAGAGCAGCGACATCATCATCAGACTAGCACAAACAGACACGCGCATGTGACGGTGTAAAAGAGAGGGAGAAAGAAAGAGAGTGTAGAGAGAGAGAGAACAGGGCTGTTGTAATGCATGCTAGTATGATGGAGGACTACATTACTTGCTTGTAGGGGTGAAACATTGGATCTTTATGAAGGTGATGCCATTTACATTGTTTTTCTGCATGTTCTGTATGTGTTGTGAGTTAAGGTTTTTTTTATCCTTAGCACCTTCATTGTGATTTAATTGGCATTTAAGAAGGTATGTTAGAGATGGATGTATGATTTTTTTTTAAAAAATTTTAAATATGTAAGTTTACAAATGCATTGAAAGAACAAGAAGACAGAAAATGTGACTAGTTTGAAGTTGTTAGAGTAAAATCTTGTATGTTATTATCTAATAATCTTGGTTATTGCACAGAGTGTTTAAAATACACTTGAGTGAGCGCATACATACATATAGACTTATGGCATTGTAGCTGCTCATTACATAAGTAATTTTTACCTCCTAGTGTCAGATCTTCTGTGCTGTGTCTTTAAAGAGCTGAGTAGCAGAGCTTGTGAGTCAGTCGTGCTGCCAGCAAACTACTTTATGAGCTGATTAGATGTGTAGGGCGCATGAATACATTAACCTTTTCCTCTACAATAGGGAGACATAAAATACAATTTCCAAGGGGGGTGTTTTCTTCGCCTTCCCATACCCCCTGTGCATAAGAAAACAATATATATAAGAAATGAATGAATTATATTAAGCAGTATTGCAGAGTTGATGTATTCATTAATTCATTCATTTCTTCATTCATTGATAATGTAGTTAATTTAGATTATTGTTATTAAATATTTATCAATTCTGTTTCTACTTTTCTTAAGCTTTTAGCTCCCACATTCTGTTGACTTTACTGCTTTTGTGTTTGGTGTTCCAGAGACCCCAATGATGTTTTCATAAAAATAATAATAGTATTTTCAAAACAAATCTTAATTTCAAGTAATTAATTGATCAATTTAAATGATTAATTATTTCATCTAAGATAACCCTATCCAGATTCGGAGGATGATTTATAATTACATATTTTTTATACCATAGGCTATAATTCAGTTTGAATGATGCATAATTCTGTGTTTTCCTCATTTACTTAATATATATAAATGTATATATAATTATAATGTGTATATATGTATTATATAGTATATTTTAAATAATTGTAATAAATTATGCTTAATATACAGTTTATTATTTGCTATGTATCATGTTTTTCATTTACATAAAAATATAGTATTTTTATGTACATAAATTTAAGAATGTGCTCTAATGATTTTACCACTGGATATACAGGTGTCAAGAGCTCAGAGTACAAGTGAAGTGCATTATACAGTTGTGTTACACAATATTCTTTTTATGCATGTTTTTTTGTGCAAAATGGCATTTTCTTCAGTTTTTTTTTAGCCATCAAGTAGTAGGCAATTGTTATATCCAGAGCCATTTGTAAAATGTTTATTTCAATTGTGTGTTGACAGATGCTGGAACCAAAAGCAGCCGAACAGACTGATCTGGGTCTGCTGGGCTTTAGCCCTCACAGTGTGTCTGAGCCCTGTTCCCCATCATGCCCCTCTGCATCGCCCATCATGAGAAGAAACAACTGCAACTCTCCAACTCAGCAGGTCTCTTACCCAGACCTGCACATCAGCACTGGCGATGCCAACCAAACCGCTCCGACCCCTCGAGATGCCTGCAAACCTCCATACATGGAGACCTCTGAGATTTGGAAGAACAGACAGAAGGAGGTGAAAGGAGGTGGGCAAGAGTCAGAGCTGGAGAAAAGGGAGCAGGGCGAGGGCGAGAGCGCTTCTGAGACCATTAGTGTTGGTGCCAGACCCACATCTTCATCGTCATCTTCCTCCCCTCTAGTCATTCCCAAGCTGTGCCTGGATCGCTCCTTCAACGCAGATGCTTTGACCTCACCGTCGACTGACGATGATGAGGAGGAAGAGGAAGAAGACGACGAGGACAGCGATGAAGGATTTCTGAAGAGGAGGAGTATGGTGGAATCATCTCCTAGCAGTGGGCAGCAGAGTGGGGGCTTGTGTGTGCAGAGGTCCCTCCACAGAAGGACGCACAGCGAGGGCAGTTTGCTGCAGGAGCCCCGGTCTCCTCGCTTCATCTCTGATCAGGCCATAGACTGCATAGAGGCCAAGCGGGAACCTCCGGAGCGCTGGGCGGTCCCATCCCCACAGACCTTGAGGAAAGAGCTCACCAAGAACGGAGGATCTGTCCACCAGATCTGCCTGCTCTTCACTGGAAGGAGGGTGCGTACAAAGTCGTTCATATCAAATTGCAAATACTTTTGCATTCTGAGTATCACAATTTTTTTGATGTCACTAGATTAATTTAAAAATCATTTTTGGAATGTAGACTCTTTTTAAATAAGACACTCAGCAGATTATTGCTAAATTGAAAATAAAGGACTAAAAATTTTTATAGAAGTTTAAATTTACTGTAAAGAAAAAGTACTGTACTAGACATTTAAAATTTTATACAAAATATAAATTAAAAAAAAAAAAAAAAAAATTAAAGCTGCAGTCCGTAACTTTTTTTGGTTAAAAATTATCCAAAATCAATTTTTGAGCAAGTACATATTCAGCCAGTGTTCAAAACTATCTCCTTATCTTAGCTCGATTCACAACGGTAAGCTTGTAATAATGTTTTATAATAAGAGTGACCTGGTGGATTTCCGCGGGAAATTCAAGCATGTAGCAGTTCGTCTTTGTGTCATTACGTCACGTCTGTAAACAGAAAGGAAGGAGTCCAGGCTACTCGGCTTTATCATGTGAGGATGCTGCTTGTAGCGGGTCATTTATAGCCTGTTCTCACAGCAACTGAAATAATTAAACTTATAATTTTGAAGGCGGATTGTAATCCAGAAAGGTCCAAATGAAAATCATCAGTGACAACTGGAGATTTACCCATAGTCAAAAGCAAAAGACTTTGGACTGTGGAGTGGCTACAGAAATTGAAATCTACAGGTAACAATAATACACACTAAATACACAGTTACGCAATGCTGATGTTGGTAACATTAACAATTTGAGAACAAAGTATAACAGTAATAATAATTTGCACGGTTTGGCGTGATCCGAGCTAAGCGATTGTTAGATTTAATCATCATTGGCAGCACGATTTATTGTAGGCCTAATGCTTTTTTCCTCAGTTGGTCAGAACAAAAGTAGCAGAAATGTTACTTACTTGTTCAGATTATATTTTCCAGTGAAAATTCTTATATTGGTCATACTTTCAAGATGTAGAATCTGTGATTCTGAAGTACAGCATCCACACCGGTGTAGTGATTGACAGCAAACATTAGATTCATCTGCTGAGGAGTCGTGCCGATGCAAATGAAAGATGCTCGCTACGAACGCACGTAACAATAACAATTCCGCATATGACTGCAATCGCAGGTTTCAAACAGAGATGGCGACAAAGAGGAAAAATGCCGGACTGCAGCTTTAATCTAAAAATGCTATAAAATCAAAGCCAAATGTCTAACCAAGTTGTGTTCCAAATTTGAAGTTGATATCACAAAAATTTCACCAAAATAGCCACCAGGTGTCACCCACATTCCATTGAATTTAATAATCACAATAATAATCACAAATTAATAATAATAATTATATAACATTTCTGTCACAATTTCATTCTATCACAAAACAATAACCAAATATAGAACCTTGATACCTGTTCTGTCAAGAGTAAAAAAAAATGGTTCTCATTATAAACTAGTGCAGTAAATTGTGTAATATAAAACATGACATCGCCCACTAGGGGGAGTCCACTAAAAGGAATTTAAGTACTGTTTCCATGGCAATGCAATGTCTGATTTCAAAATGATTTTCACAGGATGAATACTGAGGGTGTAAGCTTTCGAATGATACCTAATTTGGTGATTAACAAAATATGTAATAGGAAAAAATGCAAGTTAAAACAAAGAGCTCCAAGCATCCCGTTAGCGGGACGGTGACAGTTAAGGGGTTAAAAGTAATAATGCACTACTTTACTTGAAAAAAGTAATCTGATTACGTAACTCGTGTTACTTATAATGTGTTACCCCAACACTGTCAATGATGATTCACACTCAAAAATAATTCATTAATACTTGAATGTAGTTTAAATAATTAAAAATATGTCTTTTGTAAATCTTCCACAGGTTTGTGGCAAACCAAACTGTAAATGTGACATGGGAAAAACTGGTGTCAAAAAGAAGAAATCCAAGAATTTGTAAGTCAAGCAACTTTCTTTCTTTTACTTCATTTGCAATTTTATTGAATGAATCTCATAAAATTGTAAAGAAATGTTGGAGACATAATTCACCACAAAATTAAATTTTGCAATTAAGAAAATAGCCTATTTGTAGCACCATTAATTTTTTTTTTGCATTATAACATTATTTTCATGACAGCTGAGCAGATTTAAACTTCCCTAGGCCAGTTGTCTGTAGGTTTTTTTTTTTTTTATGGGAAGAAAATTAGGATTATTTGTAGGACCATAAAGATTTTTTCATTGTGACATTATTACTATGATAATGAGGCTCATTCTCCATTAAATTCTCATTACTGTAATATAAAATTACTTGGTTGGTATAACCTAATAGAGTTGAGCTGATATTAAGTCATTAATAGCTCTAGACTGTTTATTATTTGCTATGTATCATATTTTTTATTTACATAAAAATACAGTATACAGTATTTTTTTATTTAAATGTGTCGCATTATCATTAAAAATGTCACAATGAAAAAAATCTCTTACAAATAGACTTAATCTTCTTTATGCAAAAATATAATTTCTTTTTTAGGTGAATGCAACTGTGAAATATTTAGGTGTTCTGGTTGTATGATGTTCACTGGAGGAAAGCATTATTAATGCCTTTACTATCCATGTTCCTCCTACAATAAAGCTTACAACTGTAACCGGAACACATTTCCTCCCAGAAGCACTTGAGCGAACAGTTAGCTAATAAATCACCTGATGTGATGCATTTTGTCTTGTCACACAGGGCCAAAGACATGAAAAACCGCCTGACTTTTCTGCGGAAGAAGACCAACGACAGACATGGAAGCAATCCAGCTAGCAAGCTTGAGAAAGTCCTTAAGTCAGACAAGTGAGTCCATGTGATAGTTTTATGTATCGAGACAGTCATTCAGAAACACTGAATGGGTGAATAGGCTGGGCTTTGATGGAAAAGTGTTGTGTGCAATCAAAACAGCAGTGACGTTTTGGAGTTATTGAATTAGATGGCCTATTTTGTGTGCTATAATTATCTGTGAATGGATCATTAGTGTGAGTCATGGCTTTGTTGACCGCTCTCTCTGCTCATCCACAGACCGACTCAAGAGGAAGCTCTCAAATGGGCAGAATCACTTGATGCGCTGCTTTCTCACAAATGTAAGATATGTCTCATTTGATATGACATCTGTGTTGATCTCTGCGCTTCAGCAGCTGTTACTAATGTTTTAAACCATGTAGTTTATCCACATTAACCTCTGTTCCTGGATCCAAATCCAGATTTACCCAGATTCTTGAATACTTATTCTGTTTTTTAATAAGCGTTAGAGTAATTTTCTCTTCCCTTCTTCAGATGGCCTGGTAGTTTTCCGCTCCTTCCTGCAAACAGAGTTCAGTGAAGAGAATCTGGACTTCTGGCTGGCATGTGAGGACTTCAAGAGGATCAAATCACTATCCAAAATGGCATCCAGAGCAAAGAAGATATTCACTGAGTACATCTCCATACAGTCCTGTAAAGAGGTGAGATGAAAAAGATGAAATTGTCTTTTTAAGAAACTTACTGAGCTTTTTAAATATTACTATTTAGGTTTAATTTGTTTTCATTTCAATTTTTGTTGAGTTCATTTTTAGTGTTTATTTCCAGCTTATAATTTTAGTGCTTCAATTTAAGCTTATTTCATCTAGGGCAACATTTCAAAATTTCTTTTAGTTTTTCGTCTAATATTTATATTTTATTTTATTTCAGCTTTATTTGAGTTAACAAAATATTTTTAAAAGTTTTAGTTTTAGTTAATGATAATAAGCTGGAATATCATTTCTTTTTTCTTTTCTTTTTTTTTTTTCTGGTTTGCTTGACCCAAAATGGCTCTCTGCATGTTTATGACTTGATTTGACAGGCAAAAGTTTGCTTATTAATAACATTTTAAAACAAAACTGTCTAATTTTAAAGAAACAGTAATAAAAGATGATGCCAAAATACTTAAGTTTTTTTGTTTCAGCCTTTTAAAGAGACTTTATCTTCATGATCCTCAAATCACCATGACATTTTGACATCTTGATTTGTAATTGATTCCATGGGGCAGATGTGCCAGAAAACCAATCCAAAATGAATATGAAAAGTATCCTAAACAGTGTCTTGTTTTATTTCCAAGGTTAATCTGGACTCGTACACCAGGGAGCACATCAAGGAAAACATGGAGAACATCTGTGGAGACTGCTTTGACCTGGCTCAGAGCAGAATCTTTGGATTAATGGAAAGAGACTCATATCCTCGATTCCTCCGCTCTGACATTTACATGGAATTAACCAATCAAAAGAGACCTGGCTCCGCCACAGATCCATCGTAAAGCTATGGCATCAAACTGTATGCTGAAACTTTTAGATCAGTATTGCTGGAGACTTGACATGGATTTAGTAGAACAGGACGTGTCTACAATCACACTATTCACTGATGCACAGCTTTATATTGAAACATCAGTCAGCTAAGCACCTTGGAGAGCTCAGCCCATTGGATCATTGCATGGACAAATTGTTTTTGGACACTTCTGTGCTGCACCCTGTTGGACGCTTGTGGCAATAAGATGGTGATAAATGTGTTATGAACATGCTGGAAGTGTTGACTTGAATCAATTTGCCAGCGCTCACAACGCCTTGGCACCTATTGACCCAGTGGCAGTGCATGGAGGGTGCAAATCATAATGGATATAGGAAAAAGAGAAATTTTGGTACCGTTTTGTTTAGCTTTACCAAGATACATTATTTCACTTTCCTTTCCTGCACAGACCTCTACATACTCCACCTTTACAAAGATCCCAGTTATATGTTTCTGAGTGAGATGATAAAAGTATCGGGGAAAGAACAAAAAGTATTAGTAAACATTAATGTCCCTTTTTTTTTTTATCTCAGTCGCCGTTGACAGCATGTTTATATTCTCTCAATACTACTGCTGAAAATCTTTGCAGACAGAATGCTAATTCTATACTTATTACTTTCAAGGGCTTTGGTAACATTTCCACGTTTGTTCTTTATGTAGTGGCCCCGTGGCTCTAACCCCTTTTCACAAGTGCAATATACAGTTAGTTATTCTTATTAACATTTTTTTAACAAAACCAGTATATTAAAATGGTCAAAAGTTTGTGTGTATATATGTATATATATATATATATATATATATATATATATAAAATACATCAAAGTTTCAGTAAGAAAATGTGATTGCTGTTGTAAACAACAAAGGCTGAGATATATGGAATAACAGTTATAGTGATGTTAAAAGTCTGAAGGTATTCTGTTTGTTGCTGTTGATGTTAGTCAGATGTTCACACGTCAAAGAAACCAGAATAACAAAAAAACAAAAAAAAAAGTCAGAATTTCTGTTTTATAGTGGCTTAACATACAGGAGCATTTTTTGTACATATGTGTTCTGTGCTGATTTACAAGATTATTTACCAGTTAGCTCATTGGGAGACTCATGTTTGGCAAATACAGTGTCAGTTTCCTCCTGCCTTCATTCTAACAATGTCCTTCCTTCTGTAATAATAAATATTTCTTGTATTTATTTGTGGGTTCATATTTCACTCACTGCTGCCTTTATATGTAACATATTCTCATCAAATAAATTTACTTTCAAGCATGAGGTCAAATGTACATTTGTATACAGTTTTTGGAAATTACAATTATTATTTTTATTATCATTGTGTTGTTGTTTTGAAATTCAGATTAATATATTGGCCTGATGAACACCTCCTAAAAATCTCCAGAGGGCAGCAAAGTTCCAGAATAATGCAATAGGCCAAAGCCTCCTCTATCTAGGGTTAACTTAATAAAATAAAGTGTGTGTGTGTGTTTGTATGTATGCATGTATGTATATATATATACATTTATACTTTTATTTTAGTAAGTTAACCCTAAATAATGGAGGCCTTTGTCCTATTGCATTAAATATATATAT
The DNA here is from genome assembly GCA_037950665.1 of Hypophthalmichthys nobilis. Classification (NCBI taxonomy): domain Eukaryota; kingdom Metazoa; phylum Chordata; class Actinopteri; order Cypriniformes; family Xenocyprididae; genus Hypophthalmichthys; species Hypophthalmichthys nobilis. The sequence continues at coordinate 31,757,626 of CM075468.1, read as the reverse complement.
AATTAACTTTAGTTAATCTTTAGTTAATTAACTAACATGAACTAACAATGAGGAAAATATTTGGTAACGCTTTATTTTAAGGTGACGTAGTTACACGTTACATATAGTAATAACAGGAAATTATGCATAATTACAAGTAACTAACCCTAACCTTTACTTTATAGTAAGTACATGTAGTTAATTATTTGTTAATTTATTTGTGTAATTACACTGTAACAATGTCACCTTAAAATAAAGTGTAACCAAATATTTTTACAGCATTTATTAACCTTTGTTAGTTAGTACAAATGTTCATGTTAGTTCACAGTGCATTAACTAATGTTAACAGATAATGTTAACTAATGGTGACAACTTTTGATCTTAATAATGTATTAGTAAATGCTGAGATTAACATTAACTAAGATTAATAGGTCTTACATTAGGTGGCCTTAATTACTATGTACTTACATCAAAAAATAAGTACAATGTACTTCTTGTGTTCATACTGTATTGCAAAACACTTGCTGCTATTGAGGTAGGATACGGGTAAGGTTAAGCACAGGTTTGGTAGTATGGGTAGGTTTAAGGGTTGGTTAATGTGTAAGGGATGGGTCAACAGTGTAATTATAAATGTAATTACAGAAATTAATTACATGCAGGTATTTTTAAAATATAAGTACAATGTAAAAACATGTATGTACATAAGTGCATTGTATCAAATGATTAATTTAAATGTAAGTACATAGTAGTTAAGGCCACCTAATATAAAGTGGGACCGATTAATAAATGCTGTAGAAGTATTTTATTGTTAGTTCATGTACTTAACTAATGGTAACAAATGAAACCTTATTGTAAAGTGTTATCATTAAATGTATATATATGTAATGTATTATATATAAATAATGTATAATAATTATATAATAATTGTGTTATATGTGTACACACACAGACTCACACAAGTATAACAGTACATACACTTTTTCATAAATGTGACATTCACGATATTGTGTATTTTTTTAATCTAAATAATAATTGTACAAAACAATTATGAAAATAACTAAATGACAATCTGTTTTATCTCATGCAGAGATGGAGGCATATATTTGGTGCAGGAGCACAGTGCTTCCTCTTACTTTCGTCTGGGTTTGACCCCCTCATGCAGGTGTGGAACACACTCCTTTAAACTTGAAGCTAATGTTATACGAAAACAAATTAAAGGAAATTATCCGTGTGTAAGAAAACAGCAACATAATTAGAGGAAAGTGAAAACCATGTTTTGCCTAATATATAATGAAAGCTTTTGATCTTGCACTGCCTCTGATCCAAATATTTCTATGATATGTGCAGCTGTGTCAGCACAAGAACAACTATTCGCTGTATGTATACTTTTATGACACAGTGCACCAGTGTTTACACCACAACATGTTTTTCCAAGTACTAAGAGTTATTCCCCAGAGTGGCTCCGTAGGAATGACACAGACACTGCAAAACATTCACTCAGTACAGGATCTACCCTTGTATTTTATAGATGTAAAAATATGCATATACAGTACTGTACATCCCAATTAGTAAGGCCATCCATAAGAGAGCCTCTCTTATATGTGCAATGAAGTCCCAAAAGCAGATGCTCAGTGAAAACAATTGATCTGCGCTGATGAGTCATAGCCTCATTAATGACCCTGTAGGTGAAGGAAAGGACTCACATTGGACGCACTGTCTCAGACACAGACAGAGGTCAAGTGAGTGACGGTGATGGCGCACACAATCCAGATGTATTTACTATGAGCAGGATGTTTGCACATGGAGGTTAAGTCTATTTAAAGAGGCTGAATACCTTGAAATATGTGTCAAAACATTTTCATGTCAATAAATAAATAAAATGTGTAGCTAAAGACATTTTCCAAAAAAAGTGCCATAATTGTCCATTTAAATGTCTTTTTTTCTTGAATTAATTTTATTTAAATTAAATTAAATATAAAACAAGATGAAAATGACAACTAAGGTGGTATGTTCAAATTTTCACATTTGACCACATGTTTTTAAACTGATATTGTGTGACTTTTAGATTAGTTTTTCCCTTAACTTTATATGAATAATTAAAAAGAAAACCTGTGAATTGTGAAAGAAATTACTTTACTCATTGTTACACTGTGCATGGTGGCATTAAATTGCTGATATTACATCTTTAAGATTTTCAAGAGGCTTTCATTCACACCCATAGATGGTGCTGCAATTATACTGTTCGGCTGTACTGTAAAGACGGTACTGTCTGACCAAACAGTCTACTTTTGGACAGATAGAGGGATGGTAGGGAAATGATGGGGATGTGTTTCTGCAGTTCTATGTCTGTGTACGGATGGATTTGAAGGGGTGGGAGAACACTTTCGGTATGGAGGGAATGTGAGGACAGGAATCACACTCCTCTAACTTCATCAGCCTACTTCACTGTGTCTTATTCACAAACATTAATAAAGCCTTGACTTTCTTAGAAAAGAGCCACAGTACACCTGTAATGACGCAAGAAGCAAATGCCTTCTAAAATTGTGGCAACAAACAGATTTTTTAGTATGAAAACTCTTGAGGATTTTTGGACGTGGAAATGTTTGTATTCACTGTAAATGAAGTAAAAAGAAATGAACAAACTTACACATTTAGGGGTTCAAGTATGAACTGTTTTGTTTTTGCTAGAATTATTTATTATTATTATTATTATTATGTATTTTTATGTACACAACAAACTGTAAAGGACAGAAACATGAAATTCAGACCAAATGTCTTTTATACGCACAGATTCATTGGCTCATGATCTAGACATCCCACATACCTTTCATTTCTTTCTGCTTGGAAAAGTTTCCTGCAATATTGGATTTTTTTAATAACATACTTTTACAGAATAGTCCTAGGTTTTTTCGCCAGATCTCCACCAAATTTGGCATCCATGAAGTCTGGAGCAATTTTCAAAAACATGCTGAACTTTGAATTCAATTTGGCTGTCAGACACTGGATGAATGGATAATTAAAAAGTAATTGTATTTGTTGCTTATGTGTAGAATATTACAACACATTTAATAGAGCTCAGTCAATTGGTAAAGTCATGATAATGATAAACATTAAAATGGCTCTAACTATGGAACTTCAATTGGCTTGAAATTTTGCATGCAATTGTTGATCAAGATCTCAAGGGGGTATATGAGGACAATCCAAAACAACAGGAGAGAGTCTGAAAAACATTCAAAGTTTCATCTCATTTGGACAGAAGGTGGCGCTATAACAGTGAACAAGAAAAGTTACATTACATGAAACAATTGTAATTAATGTTCATGAATTTGTTTAAAAATTAAATGTCAGTAAAAAGACATCAGTTTTAGAATATGAACAATAGGGTACTGAGCTTGAAGGCTGAAGGGGCTTTTTAATTTGATTGATAATTGCTTCTTGCAGTTTTAGTTTATTACTTGGCTCATTATAAAAACTATTACTTGTTTTTTCATTCAGAAATGCAACAGGCGACGTGTAGATCCTTCAGGAAGGGGTTCACATTAAGAAACGCATTAAACTTTCAGCATTCCTCACTATTCCCTAAGGTCCGTCATTATTTTAATTAACGTCTTCTAGTGCAGTATGTGTTCACCCTTGATTGATGGCTAAATTCAGATAAGTGCAGATGCGACGTGCTGTCAGGTACCAGCAGACAGAGCATCAGGAACACACGGACTGCACTTTTTATGGCTGCACTCTTTCTCTTTTTTTTCCTGCCGTAAAGGATGAACTCATCGCTAAAAATGGATCCCGGTTCCTTCCTCATCACAGGCCTCATCATCAGCAGATTGGAGAATGGGCGATGAGCCAGGAGTCTTCATCCCTTAAAGGCACCCAGACTTTTTCTTTTTTGTCGCTCTTTCTTTCTATCTCCATCCGTTGTTCTTTCATGCACAAAAATACATGCACAACATTTAATTACTGTTGAAAAAGTGATCTGTTTGGAATGGGTCTGCATGAAGCTTCAGCCGACTGAGTCGCATTTTGTTCAAGTACGGACCTCATATGAGTGTGAAATTAATGTACGTAAGAAGTAAAATCTCAGCTCTGCATCACTCACATTTTCTGGTCTGCAACGGCACAAATACAGATAAGCAGATGGATATGGATAAAGAAACATCCCAGCGCCGTTGTGCTAAATGTCATCAGCTGTTGTATAAGTAAATACAAAGCATATTTTACAGTAATGTACTGTAGAATGGACAGTAGTGACTGTAACAATGAACTCCAGGAGGACAGGGTTTATGCCATCATTTCATTACACCATCATCCAGAAAGAAGTCCATCAATAGATAATTTTGGGGTCATTTGGCCGCTGTCCAAATCAGTGGGTCAGTGCTCAATTTATGTTTGACAGTGATCTACTGCTGCTGACGACACTGAGAACATTCACAACCCACACAGAGAAACAGTGTGAAGTTTACAACGTGTTACCTGAAATGTTAGCCTGTTATTTAATTCACAGACGTATAGACTCTTAATATCATCGAAGATCATATGAGGCGCAACCTGGTCAATCCTAAAGTATCATTTAATCGTTTAAACATATGGGCAGCCCTTCAGGTTCTGTGTATAGCAGAACCATTCAGTTCTTATTGCTGTGTTTGCCTGCCTTCTTTCAGTGCCTCAAATGTTTCCTATTATGTCTTTCATTTTTCCCGCTGTAAATACTCCACTCTCAAAAGTCTCTGCCAATGTTTGAAATACTCCAAAGTTTTCATTTTGCATCATTCACCCCCAAAGTATGCTTAAGTCAGTCTCCTTCAAACAGTGCCATGAACTGATTAGAAAAATATGGACAATTATAGACAGCTTAACCTCTTTTCTAAAAAAACTGAAGCTGGTTTGTATTTCCTCAGTCTCTAACCTGAGTTCAGAGAAGAGCCAAGGAAAATAAACGTTAATGGTGTATTCCACAGTGTGGGTTGTATATTATTAAGGTTAAGGGCAGCATCCAAAAAAACATATATGGCAAAAATATAAAAACAGTCTCACCGACCATGCTGGCACATTCCTGGGGCCTCCAAAAGTCATTTCAGACTGACTCCACTGCAGATTTGCAGGCATAAGAAGGGCAGGAGCAGAAGTGAAATGAGTTTAACTGAAATATTTACTGGGCTTTTGATATAAGGAGAGAGAACAAGAACAACAACATAAACATAACAGAAACAAACATTCACTGCTAAGAATACAAAATAAGATGCCAGTGGTTATTGGTTGGTTTTGTACTGATTTCTTTTACCTATACTCAGTAACTTTTAATGATGTCATTAGTCATAATTTGAAAACATGTCTATGTTCTGTTTTCTTATGTGTGTTTTCTGGATCAAAGAAAGCAAAGCTGAGAAGTATTGAGGGCTTAAGGTAATATTTGTGCAGTTGACTCTTAATGAGTTGTTTCATTTTCATGCATATATTAATAACTGTAAGTCATACACTAACAGTACCATTCAAAGTTTGGGGTCTGTAAGATTTTTGTGTATTTTTAAAAGAAGTCTCTTATGCTTATATACCAAGTCTGCATTTATTTGATCAAAAATACAATAAAAACAGCAATATTGTGAAATATTATTAAAAATATTTTAATATATTTTAAAATGTAATTTATTCCTGTGATGGCAAAGCTGAATTTTCAGCGGCCATTACTCTAGATTCACAGTGTCACATGATCCTTCAGAAATCATTCTAATATGATGATTTGGTGCTCAGGAAACTTTTCTTATTATTATCAGTTGAAGACAGTGATACTTTTTTTCAGGATTCTTTGATGAATAAAAATGTAAAAACAACAGCAATTATTTAAAATGAAATATTCTGTGACATCATAAATGTCCAAACTTTTGAACAGTAGTGCATATCCCTATACTGTATGTCATCAACTACAGTATATACTGAGATATATCAGTTAGACCAGAGGTTGTTTGTGATATGTAGATTATATTTGGAAATATCTCCAATTATTTTAAGTGAATGGTACAGAATGAAGCCAAAAAGTTTTTGACAACATATCTGGATGATAGCACCATTGTATCACTATACGGGATTGTGCGGTAGGACTGGTCACCAGGATAATGATAGTTCGAACCCTACAAAGAGAAAGAAAAATAGGCTTATAAATGATACTTGAGGCTATGGTGAGAACTGAGAAGTTAATTAAGTAACCTGAAAACATATCTTATTCTGCTCATGTACAGTGAGTTTGAATGACACGTGTTCGCAAATACAGTTGTCAAACACTAACTATAGCAAAAGTTTACTCTAATTTTATTTTGATATTTGAAACTTTTTATGTGACCAATACATTCAGTAATCATCATGCTCAGAGGTTGAATTTATACTAGTCCGAATCGTACATACTTAAAATTGGTTAATAGTATTGTATGGCATGTTAGCTTCACAGAGCTGTTTCTTGGGTCACCTCTAGCTTTCTCATGAGAGGATAACCACGAGGTTTCCAATGAGAAGCAAAACAAGAATTTCCTGCTTTCCAGAACATTTTTCTCTCCCAAACAAAATTCCACAATAATTCTAAACAGCTGTGTATCGCACCTCTGATACTGACAGCATGTGTGTGTTCACAAAACTATGTTTTGTACTGGCCCTGACCCAATGCCCTACTTGAGAGAGTCACCTGATTCAAATATTACCCATGCAGCCAGTCTTTTGTTGTTTCTTCAGTGAGTAATCAAACTGGAGCAGTTCACTTCCCTGCTAAATCTTCACCCAGCTGACCTCAGATCTGCACATGTCATATTTCCTCTATTGTGTGATGTCACGGTGCAGATAAGAGTGACAGTCAGGCAGCATTCAAGAGCTTTTTTGGCAGCACATGCTGTCAGAGTGCTCTCAGGGGAATGGACTCAGCACAAGTACTGGGAAAGCAAACTTGCAAAACAAAGCTGCCAACTCCTATCCCCTCTTTCATCTGTGATCTAAGAGATGTAGACAGATTTGTGTAGGAAAACACAGATACATAGACACACAAAGCAGGCTCACTATAAACATTGAAGATACAATACTTCAAATAAATCAATATTGTGCTCTGCCAGCTAAAGCAGTTTCAAACGAAACCAAAGGAGAATCGGCCATTGCAAGTCTCCAAGCAATACACAGTACAGTTATTGAATCAATCAACTGAATGAATGATTCAATGACTCTCTCATAAAGACAGCCCTTGCTACTAACTGGCTTAATTATGCAACCCGCATAATGTACCAAATGCAAAAATGATCAAAAGAAAGTAAAATAGTAATATTTAGAATGTATTATAAATTAATCCATTTGAACTATTTGGAAATAATATTTTTTCTCTTGTCACATTCGAATCCTACATGAATCATGTAAACAGCAAAATAGCAAAATTTGACAAAAAAAAAAAAAGATTTTGCCCATTTAACAGTCAAATGTTTTAGCTTTGTTCTTACCTCACACACTTTCAAGCATTAAAAGAGAAGCATCAAGATGGCATTCATGCTCACACTATTTGGTTTGATTGGCCATCTTAAACATTTTGACATTGACATGAATGAGTGTGGTTTTGTCATCCTAACAACATACGGAGCGGTGCGTAATGAGAGTGGAGCAGAACAGCATATAGTTCACTTGATAACCTTAGAGTCAACTAACTGTGGTTCAGTGATCAGTTTTATGCATCGTAGGGATAATAATAATAATGATAATAATAAGAAATATAATAATAACGTATAACAACAATATAATATGCAACATGATCAGCAGTGCTAAACATTTTGCTGGGACAGTGGGAGCTTAATTTGCTCCTGTCCATGAACTAGACTAGCTGTAGGCAAATTATATATATATATATATATATATATATATATATATATATTACCAATAAAAACCAATAAATAACCAATTATAAGCAATAATAATAATAAAAAATATATATAAACTGACTATAAAATAAATGTTAATATAATTACAAAGATAATTCCATTACACAGAGTATGAACAATCATGCATTAATTTTAACTGAATTTAAAATTAATTTTCAGTTTTATTCAAATTTATTTATTCCATCCCACCACAAAAAGTCACAGTGTTCCTGTGTAATACACTAACATTTATAAAACAGCACATCTATTACCTACTGGCAGGGGTACCGACACTGGTCACATATTATTAGATTCTTTCTAGGATATATGTGTCACAGTCACCGTCTTGTCCCGTTTGTTTTGGTTGTCATGTGCTTCTTTGTTCCCGCCACTCATCAGTCACCATGGACACTAACCACCATCACAGCTGTTCGTCATTTTCATTGTGTATTTAAGTTCCTGCTCGTGTTCTGTTCAGTGTCCGGTATTGTTAATGTTACATGTGTTTGCTGTTGCCCGTTCTGCCAGTCTTTGTGATTAAACTCTGTTGTGTTACTTGAATCTTCTGCCTTCGTCTTCCTTGGAGCACACACCGTTACAATATGTAGACCTAAATAATTGTTACTGCGGATGTTATCTCTAGACTGTTTAGGTGTTTTCAGGCAAAATAATCGATAGGCCAATGTAGAAATCGTTAAGATGGGTGTGTCTGGTCACTGACTTTACTAAATACAATACAAAATAATACAAAATATTTCTTCATGTATGTAAATGCACATGTCTGGGATTATTAGCAGAAGTTGATTCGAATATACAACAAATATTACAATACAAGCATACAAGCACACACTGTATTAAAATTCAAAGCTTACCATGCATCATCATCTTGCTTCTTGTTATAAACGATTGAAAATAAATCTTCCTAGCTGTCTTAAAGTCCATACTGTACGCAGTCAGCGTTATTTTTTTTAATTTTTTTATATTCTTTAAATAAGTAAATATTTTCCTGATTAAACAATGTCTCTTCTTTTATTGACCAACACCAACTTCGGGCGGAGATCTCGAAAGTAGATATATTGTAAACTGGATTTGAAAGGGGCTCGAACTTCGGACGAGAAAATCTTTTAAATTCGATCACATTGTTTTCTATGATTGTACAGATTGTGCACACTGGCGACGCTGAGCCAGTCCAGTGTAATGTAATGGAATGTAATCGTTGTTAATGTACTACTGACTTGTTAATATAGTACTGATTTCACCCTGTGCTGCAAGATACATTTAATTTATAGTTTTACAGCTTGATTAAAGTGTAAACATATAGGAAAAATGTATAATAAACGTAGCCCATTTTAATCTTCAGGGCTAAAGGCATACCGGGGTAAAAGGCGCATTGATTATTTTCTTTTAAACTAATATATATAGCACACAAATTCAGCTCAGCACTTTTCTTAACAACTGATTTTGATGATGCACGTGGAATTTTGGCTGATCCTTGATGCAACTGTGTCGGTTGACTCTTGGTTGATTCTGTGCTAATTTGATCTACTATATAATGTTTTTTTAAAATGTTGTAGATTAATGTAGCAAATGAGAATCGAGAAAATTGACTATATTTTGAGACTATGTTAATCTTGTTAATGATTTTCAGTTCCCTTTCGAGGGAACTCGCGCTGTGTCCGATTGGATTGCTTTGGGAACGCCCCCAGTGTGATTGCGTCTGATGCACGTCTGTCAACTAGTCCAATGGCGAGAGTGAACGTCACAGGCGGGTGACGTCACGACCAGGAAAGGATAAATACACATCCGGCCAGACTGGCTTCAGCTTTTCTTCGGCTTCAGCAAAGTGATCTGTGTGAAACTGTCTGTCTTATTTATTGTTGTCTGTCCCGTTATAGTACAGCTCAATATCCTCACATTTATTATGGCGAACCAAGCATTTAAACCATTATTTTATATTATATAAATTTATGTGTTATGTGTTTGGAAGCGGAGCATGCTCTTTCAGTCTTCGAGGGGGCTGAATGCGAGCACTGTGAAAAGCTACCAGTCAGAACGCTCCACTCCCGCCTCTCACTTTTCGAGGGAAATGAGCAGGCCAGCGTTCCTCATGGCTCTGGACCTGCTGCTGCTGAGGCAGCATGGAGAAAGATGTCATGGGGTTCGCAAATGGATTTATCAGAGGGGCTTGGGACGGGCATGAATGCTCTTTCTCAGCCTTCACTTGGTAGATCCATCGCCCCTTCTCGGAAGGTGTCGGAAGCCCGCCCAGCAGCTTCTTCCACCCAGGGAGAGGGCTCGTCGCTTCAGCACTCCAGTTCTGAGGAGATGGATGTGCTGAGCGTCGATATGGGGGAAGAAGACTCGCCATCTCTTTCCCCAGCATATGAGGAGCTGGTGGAGGTGATCACTCGTGCTGTGTCTAAGTTGAATATTGAATGGCCAGCAGAGAAACAGGGCGCTCGTCCCAAAAGCAAACTAGACGAGTGTTTCCTAACATCTAATAAATCACCTCCACCAAGGGGCCTTCCTTTCTTTCCTGATCTGCATGACGAGTTAACTAGATCATGGAAAAAGCCATACTCGTCAAAACTGACGCTCGCGAGCTATCTGTCCCCGGTTTCAGCATCATCCCTGAAGGCCCCTATGCTTCCCACTAAGCCACTAAAAGTTACATCAGGGCTGGTGGGTAAAGCGTATACGGCAGCAGGTCAGGCTGGTGCTTGTTTGCATACGATGGCTATTTTACAAGTATACCAAGCCGACCTGCTGAAGGATTTGGATGGCGGAGAGGGGATTGGCTCGGATGCAGTTCGAGAACTGCATCGAGCCACAGACTTATTCTGAGAGCCACCAAGGAGACCGCCAGAGCAATTGGGCGGTCTATGGCAGCCTTGGTGGCGACAGAGAGACACCTGTGCCTAAACCTGTCAGATATAAAAGAAAAAGACAGGACCTTTCTCCTCGACGCCCCGCTTGAGCCAACTGGCCTGTTCGGCGATGCTGTCAACTCGGTTGTCGACAGGTTTCAGGAGTCCAAGAAACAAGCCCTGCCAGTACGCTTCAGGTCGCCGAAACGTATGGAAATCTCTCCCAAATATCTCACGATGGGTCCTGCAGATTATAGAAAAGGGTTACAAAATCCAGTTTTGGTGCCGCCCACCTCTATACAAAGGAGTGCTACAGACAATAGTGCATCCCGAGCAGGCTCTGGTATTGGAGCAAGAAGTAAAGATCTTGCTAGCGAAGGAAGCTATAGAACGGGTCCCGGTTACTGACAGAGAGTCAGGGTTTTATAGCCAGTACTTCTTGGTTCTGAAAAAGGATAGGGGGTTGTGCCCTATTTTAGATCTGCGTCATCTGAATCGTGCAGTACAAAAGCTAAAATTCAAGATGTTGACAATAAGTCAAATCGTGACTCAAATCAAATCCGAGGATTGGTTTGTCACAATAGATCTATAGGACATATACTTCCATGTCTCCATCCTTCCACAGCACAGGAAGTTCCTGAGGTTTGCTTTCGGGGGCGAAGCGTACCAATTTCGGGTTCTTCCGTTCGGCCTAGCTCTTTCACCCCGCGCATTCACGAAATGCGTAGATGCAGCGCTGGCCTCGCTCAGGCTTCAGGGCATACGCATTCTGAATTACATAGACGACTGGTTGATATTAGCACAGTCAGAGGAGATGGCGGTTCGGCATCGAGATGTCATCCTCGCTCATATTCAAAAACTGGGGTTGAGATTGAACGGCAAGAAGAGTGTGCTTTCTCCACTACAGAGGACCACCTTGTTAGGAGTTAGGAGCTCAATGTCGTTGAGTCATTCTCATGACGGACGCTTCTCTCATGGGCTGGGGAGCGGTAATGGAAGGCCATAAATTGCCTGGAGATGATGGCAGTCTTCAATGCATTGAAGTTTTTCCTCCCAGACCTGAGAGGCCATCATGTGCTTGTCTGGATAGACAACACGTCGGTGGTCTCTTATATAAATCGTCAGGGGGGGTCTGTGTTCGCGCCCAAACTGCAAACTGGTGCACCAGATCCTCCTGTGGTCTCTGGGGAAGATGCTCTCCTTGAGAGCAATCTATATTCCAGGGACCCAGAATATAGAAGCAGACATCCTGTCGAGACAGGGGCTGAGGCCAGGGGAATGGAGACTTCACCCCGAGGTGGTGGAGCTCATATGAGAGATTTATGGCCAAGCGGAAGTGGATCTGTTTGCGTCTCAGGATATGATGCACTGTCCACTGTGGTTCTCCCTCACACATCCAGCTCCACTGGGACTGGATGCCATGGTACAGACGTGTCCAAGGCTACGTCTGTACGGGTTTCCCCCAGTTGTTCTGCTCCCGGGAGTTCTGGAGAAAATTTGCCGGGAAGGGATAAGTCTACTGCTAGTAGCACCTTACTGGCCGAGTCAGATATGGTTTTCGGACCTTGTAGCTCTTCTAGATGGCTCACCTTGGAAGATTCTGATCAGGAGAGACCTCCTATCTCAGGCGGGGGGCATAATTCTTCATCCCAGCCCGGAAATGTGGAACCTGTGGGTTTGGCCACTGAGGGGGCCCAACTCATAGAATCTGGTCTCTCAACTGAGGTTGTAGAGACCATTCTTCACTCCAGAGCTCCTTTCACAAGGAAACTGTATGCCTTAAAGTGGAAACTCTTCACTTCTTGGTGTCATGAGCGACAGTTAGACTGCCCTATCGTTTTTTGTCCGGGTTGACCCCATCTACACTAAAAGTGTATGTTTCATTTATCTCTGCCTACCATGCCCCTGTGGATGGTACCACTGTGGGGAAAAACCCATTGATGACTCGTTTCCTTCGTGGCACCCAGAGGCTGAGGCCTGCAACACGCACTAGGGTCCCTGATTGGGATTTGGCGATTGTTTTAGAAGGTTTATCTGCAGCTCTGTTTGAGCCGCTTGAATCCGTCTCAGAAAAGTTTCTGACCCTGAAAACTGTTTTCCTTCTTGCCATTTCTTACCTTAAGAGAGTGGGAGACCTTCAGGCCCTTTCTGTATCCCCAAATTGCCTTGAATTTGCACCTGGGATGGTCAAAGCGTTCCTTTACCCTAAGCTGGGTTATATTCCTAAGGTTCTGACCAATGTTCCTTGGCCTATAGTGCTGCAGGCTTTCTGTCCTCCTCCGTTCTTGAACACAGACCAGGAGAAGTTGAATATTTTGTGTCCAGTGTGAGAACTGCCCTGTGGAGGAAATCAGATCAACTATTTGTGTGTTTTGGACCACACAACAGGGGTCGCCCTACGTCCAAACATACAGTGAGTAAGTGGATAGTCGAGGCTATTTCACTTGCCTATGAGGTCTCTGGTCAGCAGTGTTCTTTAGCTGTCAGAACTCACTCTACCAGGAGTATGGCGGGCTCCAAGGCCTTAATTTCGGGGGTTTCCCTCAAGGAAGTTTGCGATGCGGCCGGTTGGTCCTCGCCACTCATACCTGAGTGTTCCTTGCTGGAAGCACCCATACCCAAGTGTTCCTCACAGGGAGCACCTGTGCCTGAGTGTTCCTCTTAAAAGGCATCCGGATCCCTGCAAGGTGTATGTGTGACTGCTAAGACCCCACAGGGTGCACTACTTGCCGGGACCCCACAAGGAGCATTCGTGCATACTAAGATCCCACAGGGAGCACATGTGTCTGAGTGTTCATCTCAGGAAGCACCCATACCTGAGAGTTCCCTGCTGGAAGCACCCGTGCCCAAGTGTTCCTCACAGGGAGCACCCAGGCCTGAGTGTTCCTCCCAAAGACATCTGGATCTCTGCAAGATGTATATGTGCCTGCTAAGACCCCACAGGGTGCAGTACTTGCCAAGACCCCACAAGGAGTGTCCATGCCTACTGAGATCCCACAGGGAGCACATATGTCTGAGTGTTCCTCTCAGGGATCACCCATATCTGTGATCCCTGAGAGGACATGGGTGCTTCCAGCAGGGAATCTGGGTGTTCCTCTCAAAAGACACCTGGATCCCTGCAAGATGTATATGTGCTTGCTAAGACTCCACAGAAAGTATCCAAACCATTCAAGACTGCACAAGGAGCACCTGTGATTGAGTTTTCCCCACAGGGAGCACCCATGCCTGAGTGTTCCTCAGAGGGAGCACCTGTGCCTCCTAAGACACCATAGGGAGCACCTGTGCCTGAGAATTTCCCAGATGGAGGACCGTTGCCCAAGTGTTCCCCAGAGGAATCATCCATACCAAAGTGTTCCCCACAGGGAACCCCCATGCTCAAATGTTCCCCACAGAGAGAATCTGTGCCCACCAGGAGCACACAGGGAGCAGTGGTGCCTGAGAGTTTTTCAGAGAAAGGACCATTGCCCAGATGTTCCCCTGAGGAATCACCCATGCCTGCCTGCTCTTCACATGGAGCACCCATGCCCAAGTTGCTCACTCTGGGAATATCTGTACCTGTCTCTTCCACAAGGAACCTTCATGAAACGGCATTCACATCAGCCTCAGCAGTGCAGACAGCATAAGTCTCAAACCTCCTTGAGACAGAAAATGTCTTTGCCTGTCAAGCCCCCACAAAGATCACAGGGAGCACCTGTGCCTGAGAGATTCAGAGAAAGAACCAGTGCCCAAGTGTTCCCCAGAGGAATCATCCATACCAAAGTGTTCCCCACAGGGAGCCCCTATGCTCAAAAATTCCCCACAGAGATCATCTGTGCCCACCAGGAGCACACAGGGAGCAGTGGTGCTTGAGAGTTCCCCACAGGGAACACCTGTGCATGAGTTATCACCACCAGGAGCATTCATGCCCAAGTGTTCCCCTCAGGGAGAATCTTTCCTTCATAAATCATCCATGCCTGCCGGTTCCCCACATGGAGTAACCATGCCCAAGTTGTTCACTCTGGGAAATTGTCCACCTGTCTTATACACAAGAAACCTTAATGCCCAGAAATGGCAATCACAGTTTCACATCTGCCTCAGCAGTGCCAGCAGCATAAGTCTCAAGCCTCCCTGAGACAGAGAACATCCTTGCCTACCGAGCCCCCAAAAAGAGCACCGATGCCTGGGTGTTCCTCAGAGGGAGCACCCATGCCTAAGTGTTCCTCTCTGGGAACACTGGCTTCCACAGGGTTTCCACAGAGAGAACATGTGCCTAAAAGTTTTCCAGAGAAAGGACTGTTGCCCAAGGGTTCCCCAGAAGAATCATCCATAACCAAGTGTTCTCCCCACAGGGAGCACCTATTTCCGAATGTTCCCCACAGAAAGCATCTGTGCCCATCTGTGCACACAGATGCCTTAGTCTTCCTCTCTGGGAGCACCCATATCTGGGTGTTCCCTGCTGGAAGCACCCATGCCCAAAGCACCCATGCCCAAGTGTTCCTCTCTTGGAGCACCTGTGCCTGAGTGTTCCTCTCAAAAGACACCCGGATCCCTGCAAGATGTGTATGTGCTTGCTAAGACTCCACAGAAAGTATCCAAACCATTCAAGACCTCTTTTCCACAGGAATCATCTGTACCTGCCCCTCTGCCTGGGGGAGTGGCTGAGCCTGCCTTTTTCGCACAGCAAGTGTCTATGCCAACTGCATTCACACACGAAATGGCCATGCACTCTTCTTTAACACAAGAAGTGCCCATGGATGTCTCCTTCCCACAGAGAGTGGAGGTGCCCACTCCTTTTCCCAAGGGAAGAGCCTCTACCCCATTCCAGTCGCATGTGCCCATCTCTTTCCCTGGTGGAGTAGACAAGGTTTCCTCTGTTCCAGAGGTAGCACCGGTGCCTGCCTCTTTACCACATGGACAAAGCTCATTAGACAAGAGCCAGAGAGCTTCTAGCAGCCTTCAGTCTGCAGCCTTTCCAAGCTCTCAGCCCAGTCAGTAGAGGAAGTTCCCATGGAGCAAAAGAGCATTGGTTTGTCCTTCCTATCTCTTATTTTTATTTATTTTCACATTTATTCAAAATCTGAAGCATTGTCCTGAACTAAATGTCTTTACTTTCTGGAACCTTTTCTGGAAATCCTTTGTATTACATTTCAATATATACTTCAATTTCAGTCTAGGATCATAAACTTTTCAATTCACAGAGCCCTTTTGTTAAAACAGTTTAAGTAACAGTCTGCCTTTTTCCTACAGGGAGCACCAATGCCCACCTCTTTATCACAGGGAGCACCCATGCCTGCCTCCTTCAGAGAAAGACAAAGCCCATCAGACTGGAGCCAGAGAGCTTCTAGCAGCCTTCAGTCTGCAGCCTTTCCAAGCTCCCAGCCCAATCAGAAGAGAAAGCTGCAATGCAACGTTGGAGCATTGGTTGGTCTTACTCTTTGTATTATTGTTTTCTGGAACTACTATTGTAAATCTTTCTATTGTCAATACATACTTTAATCTGTGACAGGTTTGATACTCTTTTAAATTTTCAGACTTGGCATGATAGACACATTATGGGTTTAGATGATCTCTAATAAGCATTCATTAAACCTGCCCAGCTTACATGAGGATGTCTCTTCCTTAAGCAGGACAATGTATTTGTGTGTCCTTCACACAAAAAACAATGCACGGAAAAGGATGAGAAGGTACAGCAGAGGCTTCAAAGGAGAAGAAAAAAGAGGAACCAGAGGGTTTGCTGTAGTCAGCAACCAATACCTTGTCCAAGCTCCCAGCCTAATCTGATAAGGAAATATCCATGCAGCAGAAAAGAATTGGTTTGTCCCTCTTATGTTAATTTTTTTAAGTTTTTACATTTATTAAAAAAAGAATCACTGGAACTAAACTACTAGGTTTTCTAAACATCCTTTTTTTCCTGGAACCTTTTCTGATAATCCTTTGTATTACATTGCGATACATATTACAATTTTAGTCTAGGATTATAATTTTTTCAATTCATAGAGTCCTTATGCTAAAACGGTAGAAGTGACAGGCTGCCTTTTTCTACAGGGAGCACCAGTGCCTGCCTTTTACCACATGAACAAAACTCATCAGACCAGAGCCAGAGAGCCCCTACCCCATTCCAGTCGCATGTGCCCATCTCTTTCCCTGGTGGAGTGGACAAGGTTTCCTCTGTTCCAGAAGGAGCACCGGTGCCTGCCTCTTTACCACATGGACAAAGCTCATCAGATCAGAGCCAGAGAGCTTCTAGCAGCCTTCAGCCTACAGCCTTTCCAAACTCCCAGCCCAGACAGAAGAGGAAGTGCCCATGGAGCAAAAGAGCATCGGTTTGTCCTTCCTATCTCTTATTTTTATTTATTTTCACCTTTATTCAAAATTTTAAGCATTGTCCTGAACTAAATGTCTTTGTTTTCTGGAACCTTTTCTGAAAATCCTTTGTATTACATTTCAATATATACTTCAATCTTAGTCCAGGATCATAACTTTTCAATTCATAGAGCCCTTATGTCAAAACAGTAGAAGTAACATGCTGCTTTTTTCCTACAGGAAGCACCAATGGCCACCTCTTTATCACAGGAAGCACCCATGCCAGCCTCCTTCAGAGAAAGACAAAGCCCATCAGACTGGAGCCAGAGAGCTTTGAGGAGTCCTCAGCTTATAGCTGGTCCAAGCTCCCAGCCCAATCGGAAGAGGAAGTGGCAACGCAACGAAGAAGCATCGGTTTGTCTTATTGTTTGTATTACTTTTTTCTGGAACTGCTATTGTAAACTTTTCTTAATATGTCAAAACATACTTTAATCTGTGACAGATATGATATGACAGACACATTATGGGTTTAGATGATCTCTAATAAGCATTCATTAAACCTGCCCAGCTTACATGATGATCTCATGTCTCTTCCTTAAGCAGGACAATGTGTTTGCGTGTCCTCCACAAAAGGATGAGAAGGTACAGCAGAAGCTTCAAAGGAGAAGAAAAAAGAGGAACCAGAGGGTTCGCTGTAGGCAGCAACTAAGACCTTGTCCAAGCTCCCAGCCTAATCTGATAAGGAAATATCCACGCAGCAGAAAATAATTGGTTTGTCCCTCTTATGTTTAATTTTTTTTTATCTTTTCACATTTATTAAAAAAAGAAACACTGGAACTAAACTACTAGGTTTTCTAGATCCTTTGAAATAATTGTATTTCAATATATGCTTTACTCTCTGACCAGTATCATACCTTTTAAATTCTAGATCCCTCATGTTGAAATTGCAAAATTGCTACATGATCATGTCTGTTTTTTAACAGGACAATTTTGATGAACATAAGCTGCCCCATCAACTGCCAAATGCACACCAAAAGCAGAGAGCTCACTGAAACCTTTACCCAAGAGCCTATCCATGGTTCCAGCCCCGCTTGTGGAGGCAGCAGAACCCTCATGCCCCTCAATCACAACAATCACATCTAAGGAAAAGAGCTCAGAGGCTTCACCCAAGAGCTTATCCATGGTTCCAGCGCAGTTTGTGGAGGCAGCAGAACCCTCATGCCTCTCAGCCACAACCATCAGATCTAGGGCAAAGAGCTCAGAGGCTTCACTCAAGAGCCTATTCATGGTGCCAGCACAGTTTGTGGAGGCAGCAGAACCCTCATGCCTCTCAGTTACAACCATCAAATCTAGGGCAAAGAGCTCCGAGGCTTCACCCAAGAGCTTTTCCATAGTTCCAGCGCAGGTTGTGGAGACAGCATAACCTTCATGCCTCTCAGCCACGACCATCGCATCTAGGGCAAAGAGCTCAGAGACTTCACCCAAGAGCCTATCCATGGTTCCAGCGCAGTTTGTGGAGGCAGCAGAACCCTCATGAGTCTTTCAGTCACAACCATCACATCTAAAGCAGAGCTCAGAAGCTTCACCCAAGAGCTTATCCATAGTTCCAACACAGTTTGTGGAGGCAGCAGAACCCTCATGTCTCTCACCCACGACCATCACATCTAGGGCTAAGAGCTCTGAGGCCTTATCCAAGAAGCCTATCCATAGTCCCAGTCCAGTTTGTGGAAGCAGCAGAACCCTCATATCTCTTAGCCACAAGCTAAAAGCTCTGAGGCTTGGAGAAGACAAACATTGAAGGCCCCTCAGCCCCTCATCTAAAATATTTAGTAATTACATTACTCCATCTACCCTTGTAAAACTAATTCCATCTGAATAGGACTTAAGACCTTCAAACAATACCAAAGAGCTTAGAGAAGCCATCACCATATCATCCAAGGCCTTGTTGAAACTATTTTTGCACATATATTTATTTGTATATATCTGTACATATTGTTGTATATTTGTAAATATCTATGTATTTGTACATATTTTGTATTTATGAAATAAAAATGTAAAAAACTTTATTTATCAAGGAGAATATACATGAACATCATTGTTATATGCATGTGCTAGATCGAGCCAAAATCTGCTTTACTCTTCATAGCAGGTGAAAGAAGAAACATCAAGCGAGGGTAGTTTCAAGGTTGTTTTACTGTAGGGTAATCTGTGACTTACAGAACAAATATGATATTGTAGACATTATCAAAACGTTTTATGTAATTTTATGTACAGACACAGTTCCAAGTACTTCAACTTGCTCCTGGGGACCCACTGCCCTGCAGAGTTTAGTTCCAACCCTAATCAAACACCTGAAGTTGCTACTCAGGCTCTCCAGGATCGCTTGAAAACACAAACGCAGGTGTGCTGAAGTAGGTTGGAAATAAACTTTGCATGACAGTCGGTCCACTGGAGCAGGGTTGAATAACTCTGACATATATCTACAATATGAAAACTTTGAAAAGTAATGTATTTACTTTTTTTTGTAATAATTTCATGAGTTAAATAAAAATTCTTAAATTTACTAACTGGTATGTTCTCATTGAAAAGGAAATGTCAGACATCTGCCAAAACAGCCATAGAAATCGCCATGTTTCTTCTGCCTGTCAGATTGATTTGTTTTAATGTCCTATGTGTCATAAACCAACAACTTATCTTCGTCCATAGGTACTGATAAAAGGAATAGAATTTGTCTGTATTGACTTAAATTAGTCAAGAACCCTCACTGTTCATTAATAAGGGGTATAGAAAAATGAATTACACTCATTTTTATTGGATCAGAAAATATTTTGCTGTGAAAAATGCAAATGTTTATGTTTCAATCAAAGCTGTCCCAGACAGAGTGATAACTTTTACAGCAGATCATAACGTGATACAAAACAGTGTTGTAAAATATAATGACCAAAGTCCTTGAGCTTGTCTCAATAAATTAAAGCAAAGTCTTAATTTAAGGTTTGCCATTTCGCTCACTTTGTCATTGTTTCATGTTTGTGATTTTAAAGATGTATAAAGAAAGGAAAACGGATGTTGGAAAAAGTAATTGCTGTAAGTGATCCCTATAGATCAGCTCTGAAAAGTTTCATTAAAAAGTTTCATAGAAGTTAGGTTTTAATGATTCATTAATGAAAAGTGAAATTTAATAACTGAAATTTGAAATTCATGACTACCTGGGTGTAATAGTTTCTACTATTTGCCTTTTCTGAAGGGTCTCACAGGGCTAAACATGTCTATGGGGATTAAGGAGAGTAGCGAGTGATGAGGTGGTCATGATGCTGGAAAAATATGAGATGGTAGGGCTCATTTTTGCTTTAACATTAATGCTAAAATTATACGGGGAAAACTATTTAAGCAACTATGGGGATAATAGCCCTGTGTCTTCATCAAGTGCCAGAAGAATTCTGGAAAGTAACACAATCCGCTGCAGTCCTCACAGCATAGCTGCGTTGTATTTGGGCTATTTTTCAGCAGCAGTGAATTCTGCGGGTGTAAGCATAGGCCCATAAAAATATAGGCCCTGGGTACATTTTGTACCATAAACATTAGATTTCACTCATACACAAATAGGGCAGTGCTGGTGCTATAGATTTTTTTCTCTTGCTTTTCATTTTCACAGCCATTATTACCTCTAACCATTACACAATTTAGCAGCTTATTAATTTAAGAGACAAACTTAAAATGTTAATGTTTCCATACAGTATAAGGATCACAAGAATCTAACATGCTATTCCGGAAGCTCTCTCTCAGCATCTTACACTTACAGCAGTTTTTCTAAACATCTGAGCTCTGATACACTGTGCAGATTATTTACCATTCTACAGTTACCAAGATTATTTCTGAGTAATGTAAAGTTAAATAATACCACTGTTGCACAGCAGTCATAATGTGGATTACATGTGTAAGATCCTCATGAGGTTCCAGTTAGATAAACAACCTGATTCAAATAAAGAAACAGCTACTTATTCTCATATCCTGTGGGCTTGTTTACAGTTATATTTTCACACTAACCACCAGTCTTTAGCAGATGCAATTTCACCAGCTTCTCCAATTGATCCCAGAATAGAGCTAAAAAATAACAAGCTCTACTGCTCGGGATAATTGTTCACCACCATTGCCTGAGGTCAAGTGCATTTCCAAAACTGATCTGCGCTTCATTTTTTCCTCTTTTGTGGAAGCCGGGGGAAACTCCCTCAGTGAAAGAGGGACACCCGCTCTGATGTCCTCTCAGCTGCAGTCGGGCCTCTGGGTGACCTCGTGAGGCTGGGACTAAACTGGCTGCTCTTAAAAGCCACAAAGCCACAGTTGTCTCGCGAAGCCAATTTTACTGCCTACTCTGAGTGGCCTCCGATTGCAGGAGGCAAATGTGTTTAACCCACTTACAACGGCCACCTGAAAAAGGATGCGTTGCAGTTTGACTGTTAATTCCAGCACAGTGAAAAATGTGCCCTTTTAGGTCACAAGGACCAGATCTCTCTCTATCTAAAGCATTAGTTGATCTCAAGTTTGTCTTACTGAACAAACTCTGCCATCAGTTCTGTTTGGACCACAGTAGCTTGGCCGATGAATGGAAACATTATAGCATGACACACACTTTAAATACAGAACAAGATCTGTGGATGTCATGGTAAATACACATCCATGCTGGAATATCATTGTGTCACCATGCCAAGTAAACTGCTCTTTCTGAGCCTATAACTCCTGTAATAGCCACTGTTGCTGGCTATTTCATCACCTGTTGCTGTGGCTTAATTCACACATGATCTTCCAAATGAGCTTCCAAAATTACAGTCATAGTATCATTATTGGTTTAAAAACAGTACAACAAAGTTAACCAGATGGTATACTAAAGTATTTTCAGTACATTTTTGAAATATGTGCACTACTATTCAAAAGTTTTGGTTCTCTTATGCTCACCACGACTGCAATTATTTGATCAGTAAATTTAAATATATTTTAAACTGTTATCTAAAAATGTTATATTTTAATGAAAAATTGTTTTTAAAAAATGAAACATGCATAAATGAATCATTCACAGTAAGATCAATAACATTATTTTAGAAAATAGGGTGAATTTTCATTTCATTATTTTTTTGTGGAAAGCATACATTTTTAGGATTCTTGGATGGATAGAAAGGTCGAAAGAACAGCAATTTTTTTGTAATAATGTAAAAGTCCTTGCTGTCACATTTGATCAATTAAATATGCCCATGCTGAATGACAGCATTAATTTTTTCAACTGATATTACTCACAAACCTGTGTACAATGAAGAGTTTGTGATGATGTGTTTGTCTTTTATGGATGTAGAAAAATCCAGAAGCATGCAAAACTGAAGCTGCCACGTCAGTATTTACATATATGAAGAACCTAAAAGTAATAATGAATTTGTGTCATTAATTTAGCTAGATGCTAAAGCTAACATGCAAAATTGCAAACACAAACAATGTGCAACAAAGGTGTCAGATCTTTGTTTCATCAAGTGTCCCAAATATATTTAGATTTAGTGAACAATGTAAGAGCAAATTGAGACATACTTGATACTTCCTGAGTCAAACAGACAAGAATCTTTTATATATTTCAGCTTATGACAAAGGGCTGTCACACTTTTCAGTTACCTCAATCTAAGTTACTTCAAAAGACATTTTTCTCATTTTAAACACTTCAGCACATTTTCCCTGTGTTTAGCAAACAACTGGAAGGATGAAGGGGAGCTTATCATGTGACCTTGGTGTCAATCTAGGCTCATATTTCCCTCTTTCCAAGAGAAAAGTGCTGCTCATAAACTCTTCCTCTCAATCAGAATTTTACACTGGGCATTCCACAACATTCCCTAACAGTGTGTATGCCTCACCTAAACTGACCAATCAAGTTGTTTATTACAAACAAAGATTTTTTTTTCTACATTGTGTTCTCATTCATCTTTCTACAGTATGTCAAGTTTGTTTTTAAAATATTTTTATTTGAAATGACTAACATTAGTATGTGCACATACAAAATACTGTAAGCATTTTCATGCACTTTTGCATTTATCACACACCATTCTTACAATTATGCAACAGTGTTACAGTATGAATGTAACATGGTCCTATTATGTACTTCTAGTTTAAGCAGTGCTGGGGGTAACACAAGAGTGTCGCTAGGTCTCCTTTAGAGAGCCGTCTTGCTGAGGCCTCCACTCCCCAGAGCTCCACATGGTTAGTTACTAGGGGTTGTACGTTTGTAGGTACCGCCATAGATGGTGTTGCCAAGTGGTATGGCTCTCAGTGAACCTCCCTTTTTTTTTTTTTTTAAATGGTGTAGTTAGGCCTCCTCATTTTAGAGAGTTATCCCATTGAGGCTTCAATTGTCTAGAGCTCTTCTAGACAGTAGCATTAGGGCTTGTTATGAGTATCCTTGACTGCTGTCCTTAGGGTAGAGTGCTGTTAGGATCTCTCTCGTTCGCTGAGAGTCGTTTCTCTGAGGCTTCCGCTCCCTTGAGCTCCACTTGGATAGCAGTGTCAAGTGGCATGGCTCTCTGTGAAGCCCCCTTGATAGAGCTGTCCTTAGCATAGGAATCAGGCCTCCTTTCATTTCGAGAGTCATGCTACTGAGGCGTTCGCTCAGTGCTAGGACTCCTTATGAGCCTCCTTGGATGCTGTCTCTATAGTCCATAAGGCTTCCTCTAGTTTTTTGAGAATCGTTCTGCTGAGACCTCCGCTCTCCTGAGTTCTGTAATATTGAGTAACATGGCTCTCTTTGAGCCTCCTTGACAAAGCTGTCCTTAGTACAAGGATTTAATTACCTCATCTCATTTTAGAGTCACTCTGCTGAGGTTTATGCTCCCTAGAGCTCTGTCTGGATAGCGATATCTAGTGGCATGGTTCTCCAGGACCCTCCTTGGTGGGGCTGTCTAGTATAAGGTGTAGATAGGCCTCCTCTTTTTCCAGAGAGTCATCCTGCTGAGGACTCTGCTCATTAGAGCCCTTTTTGTAGCTGAGCTCTCTTTAGGCTGAGTGTGATTAATACTTCCCTTGCTTAAGAGGGTAGTTATATTGAGTACTCCACTCCCTAGAATTTTTTGTACTTTTCTATCAAATAGGAGGCCTCTGTGAGAGTGCTGAATCTAGAGATTCTGCTTAGGCAGAGAGGTTGTAGGCTTCTTCTGCTAGGATAGCGGAAGTCAACCTCCCTGGTGATTCTAGGGGTTGATATATCCCCTGAAGTGAAGTGTCAGGGTGTCTTTTGTGCCTGGCCATATTCCCTTAAAGGAATCTTTTCATTAGGTAAATGATTCCAAGCCTTTGAGCTCTTCCCTTGGGCCAAGCCCTACCGTTTTTCCCTGAGAGGACTTTCCTCGTTTTGGGTATGTAGCTTAGGCAGTGGCCATAGTGGATAGTGTCACTGACAGCTTGTTGGTGCGTACCTTTGGGGAATCTAACTCCATCAGTGAGGTCAGGAGAGTCAGCTTTTTGAGTGCTTAGTCACAGCCGAGAGGGCATGGATTCCCCTCAGCATGGGGGAGTGGGTATTTGTTCCCCATAGCGTCTTGTCAGACTAGTGTGAGTTCCCAATGGAAAGAGAATGTATCGGGATACAAATGTTTTTTGTATTTTGTACTTTTTTCGGTCTTACGGTTGCACTGGTAGTGACGTCATAGGCTGTCACCGGCCAATACAATTGTTTAGACACAGGTCACGCTGAGGCATTCCCTATAGCGTCTTGTCAGACGCAGTGTCTCATTCCCCTTCTCAAGGAACTAAGGTTACATTTGTAACCCGAGACATTTTCCCATTTATTGACTGACACCTCTCCTGTCCACAAGTTAAGAGAAATCAGGAGTAAGTGCAGAGCCGTTGTGTGTGCTGAAACATGATGGTTATTGTAGTTCTAGACTAAATGTGAGCATGCTTTTAATCATCTCACGTGCACAAAAACAGATTCAGTATTCCTCACAATGAATAAAAAGAGTGAAATGCAAACTCAGAATAGTATGCAAACTTATTACCTGCTATAATTAAATGTTAAATAACACAAATATACTTTATGTATTTAATCTCACTTTATAAACCAATGTCTTTGCTGCTGACCTTCGATGATCCCATTCCACAATACATCCTATTCTTCTACAATCTAGAATGGCAGCACAGCTAAAAGGTTTGTTTGAGCTGCACCATCTACTGTACAGGCATGAATTAGCATTTTCTTTCAGCATTTTCTTTGAGTCTTATTCATTTCACTTTTGGTGTGAAATGGCCTTGACATTTGCCAAAAATTTTTGTTGTTGTTAAAAAAAAAAACAAGCAGGCAAACCCAACCCAGATGAGAAAAGGTCATGCAAAAGTAATGTAACATAACTTTTAAAAATTAACTTTCCCCAACAGTTTAAGTATATATAGTTTTAAAACATTATAAATTTAATTGACACTGTAATGATTAAGGATGTTTAAGGTAATATTTTCAAGCTTAATGCTAAACATATTCTGATTTAAAAAAAGCAAAACCCAGTATCCCTGAATTTCTGTAACCCTGAAATTCCCTCCCAAACTTCCTATTACAATATTTAAAGATTATTTCAGAAATATACTTACAGGAGGAGCAATATCACTGACAAGAAGCTTATGAATGTAAGTACCTGCATCAGGTTTTTAAAGCAATTAAACACAAGCAGTACAATTATATTTCATTAACCAGTGTTTATTTTCTAAATAATACATATCAGGAAAAATAACATTGATGTACTTACTGTTAATAATGCTTGAGGAGTTCATGAAAATATACAGTACACTAGTCTGCTCTGTGACAAATAATATCACAATATTATATATAAAAACAAACAAACAAACAACAGTGGCAAACTGCTCACATCAGAGATACTCATGAAAAATGACAAATGGTACAAATCAATTGGCTATTAAAATAATATTGTGGTAAGTGCCCAAAACAGTGCATTAAGTTTGTATACTGAGCAGAGTGGGTTTATTGACTCTAACCAGTGCTTATGGAGACCATCAGTGTAAGAGGTCAAGCCTTTTAGGGTTGTATTTGAGATACACCAGGAAGGAACAACAGGTTTGTCATCATGTCTGGTCTTGATTTTTACGTCAGTGCAGTCGCAGAAGAATTTGCAAATTTGGAGACCAAACAATGACATGGAGCAGGGCATTGAAAAGAAACATTCTCAGGAAAAAAAATATATCAAATAACATGTAACATATTAGATTTAGAAATGTAGGTTTTGAAAAGAACAATAAAAACAACACACAAAATGAATATTCAAATGAAACGTATGGGGTAAGATATTTCTCTCACTGCAATCAACTTTATGATAAATACATATATATTTGCTATACTACTCTGATGAAAGTAGCACACCATGAAATTTTTACACCTCAGACGTTGGGAACACGGTTTTGATCATGCAACTGTAATCTTCAGGGTATGAGATTTGAGAAAAACATGCTTGCTGAACTGGAGTAATATTGGCGTCAAAAATGTGCAGTCATGTTACTGAGTGCTCTGTACAAAACCTACACAGAGAAAACCCGTATTTTCTCTGTGTGAAAATACAAAAGCTATAAAATGAAAAGTGAAATTACTGCAAAAGTTTGAGATGCTAATCTCAGGAGGCAAAGTGAACTTGGGGGATTTTGCTTTATAAGTAATAAAACGCAATATACGGTACACTGCAAATGGGCTATTCTTCAGCGAAACAACACTAGGGAAATCTGAAATATCACAAAATAAGATATTAATTTGCTGAGGTACAACTGTGTTTGCATGTATGGACATGAGGACATGCTTCTTTCTGCGAGACACACATAGGATTATAGAAGGAATCTATACATGAGGCTTTCTATATGTGGCCAAACATCAGCAGCTGAGCCACCACAAGCAGTCTTTCAGTTTCTCTCACCTATTCTACTATTTACACAAAACCACACTAGCCCCATGGCTCCAGACCGGTTCAATGTATCTACTCAGCAATTGGAAACGGAACCTTTCTGACTAATTTCTCCAGAATATACAAACATATGGAATCTAAAACATGGGTGGAAGTCAATATGGCAAAGGACCGCTTTGTACGATTTTCCAAAGGTGACATTTCTATAACATTTTCCTTGTGAATTAGAGACTTTTATTTATTACTCATACAAATTGAGTGACTGGGAAAACAGGTCACTTCTTACACCAGACCTTTGCTTTCTAACTGGAACAGAGGAACAGACAGAGAAATAAACAGTAAGGAGAAAAAAAAAAGACTTTTGATCACACAAAGTAACACTGCATACATAAAAAATAACTTAGATGAACTGTGTAAATATAAATAAAGACAACATTCTTAATAAATAATTCTATTATTTACAACATTGTATATTGCTAAGAGATTTAAATTACTAAAATATTGAATAAGTAAGCAGCAAACATTACAGGCATGAGGTACAGCAAAAAAGAAAAAAAAAAAAAGAAAAATAAAAGATCCTGTCATGTTTACAGTAGACTGTTTCACCAAACTTCATTTGATTTGATATTGTTTTTCATGGCTTAAGAAGAAAAAGGTAACATTGCGCTAGAAAACACTGAGCTTTCTTAACATTTCCAGGAAAAAAAAGGACAGAAAATGTGATCATTGTTTGTGTACAAAACCCCAGTATAGAACTGTATGTAAAGCTCAGTAATGGTCCATTTTCAGTGATGTCTGAAACCGGTCGTGATACTGGTTCATAAGATTGCACATATATTGGTATTTGTTCTAGGCACTCTTTCCAAGTGATAATTGAATAAAAGCAGCAGTATTTTAACATTTACAATACAATAATAGCATACAGTTTAATACTAGGAAAAAAGACGTTAGTAAAGACTTAATATGACATGATCTTTACATCAAAAGAAATAACAACAGAGCTGCTTGTGTACATGAAAAAATAAGTCATCAGTGACAGCTCTGTCATCTCACGTCTCTCATAGGTCAGATTTTTTCCTTTGGATATGCTTTGATGGTAGCTGTGTTTTTAACGTCTGTATTTTTAACTGGATTACACACACCTCTCTTTTATTCTCAATGTTTCAACCAAAGGTAGTGAAAAGAGAAGAAAATAACAACACAGTATAAAGTACTATTCAATGATGTCATACACTAAACGACTATTTAATTTAACAATTATGATAACCTGTCTGACCATAGCAGCTTTTTTATGGTAAACGTTTTTCTTTTCTTTCTTTTTTTTTTCTATTTCATCTACGAAACAACTGTACAAAGACAAATGCAGCAACTGTGGTCAAACGTATCAATTGACAGAGATACAGTTTAACAAAACCACCACGCATAAATATACACACAAGGCCCTTCCTACCCTAAACTCTTCACTTCTGCAAAACACAATATTTATCTTTAGACATTAATGCCATAGAAATAACCTCTCATGATGGGCTGACACAACCATGTTGGGATATCCTGGTTTGATAAGTAGCCTGCTAAACATTATCACAACAGTTGTTTTCATGCTAATGTAATGAGAAAGATGTCATTTAGATGTATTTTTTAAGAGCCCAGGGAGATTGAGATGTGAGGGTGGCTAAAAATGCTTCAAAGTCATTTGGATGTTTTTTTTTTTAGATGGCTATACTTTTAAAAAGTGGTTTGCATACCAATGTGTGGATATTAAAAGATCATGTGTTTTATGGAGTCATACTGACTGCCATAAACTATCACACCATGGACTATAATATCCAGTTTTACACTGGTTTACATACAAATATAAAACTTAATGCCTGTTATTACACTTCCTACAAAATAGCATACTTGCTACTGTGTTGAACTACAAGCCAGTTGTTACATACACTGCCATTATCCACTAATGATGTTGTTGTTATTTTTCACAAAAGTAATGAGCACCTCAAAAAGGGGGAGCACTGGCATATTCGCCAATGAGATATTTCTGTTACAAAAACAGAGGACTATTAATCTACTTCTACATGGTTTAACTGCTCTTTTCTTTACAAATATAATGCTACATCAGATTGAACTAGTACAAACACCGTGTGAATGCTAAATACTTATAATATTCCACAAAAAAGCCTAAATTACATTCTTTTTGTCAATAAATAACTCAATTTTGTATTAATTTGGCATTGCTTTTGAATGGTTCTTCATCAACAAGCAAACACTGACTGACTTTCCATTTTATTTGAATTATTAATTATGTCTGGTATGTGCTGTGCCAGCCTGTACATAATTTTATTACTCTTTTAGTCAATCATCTCAGTGGCCATTGTGTTTTTATTAGGGCTGTCAATCTGTTAAAATGATTAATCTCATAATTTTCTTCAAAGTTATAATGCATAGCATTAAAGCATTCAGTTCCAAAGAATGTCTATTTGAATTTGGCAATGTGGATGACATATCTACATAGTGACACTGGACAGAGCTAAATTTATGCAACTGTGCTCCTTTCTCATCTCAAAAAGAATTTCTATATTCAATCTAATCATTAATATTCATTATATTTAACAAACTGTAGCAAACACACAGACAGGAAATGCAAAACTGTGAAAACTGAACAGCACTTTATGGACTTAATCTTACCAGGATAAGGATGAATTTCACTTTGATCATTTTTACATTTCACCAAGAATGCAAATGACTTTTGTTAAACGCTCCATCAGGGATTGATTTATAAATCAATTACCCATAAAGAACATCTTCTGTCATTTATTGAGAAAACATGCTCTGCTGGGAACACACGATCCATTTCAATTAGCTCAGAATGTTCCGAAGTTTTTAGAAAATCTCAAAGAACAGACTGAAACTGTTATGTCCATTAGTGCATTAACTTTGACAGCCCTAACGTCTATTAAAAAAAAAAAAAAATTCTGCAGAGGGGAACCTGTTAGTAGATCTACATGCATACATCTGTTTGCGCATATATGAATGTGTTTTCCTGTAAAGTTGATCTAACTGCATTTTGACCAGAGGTCAAATCTATGGCAGACTGCACTTACATTAAACTACAAATTGTCCATAGACAGAATTGGCTTGCATGGCCACAGCAGCAAAACTAGCAGCAACAGCTGTGCTAACACAACTTCTTTCACAATCTCTCTCTCACTCTCTGCTGGGGATGTAACTCACTGGATCAACACCTCCTCTGATGATTTTTCGGCATCAGATTTGTGCATTTCTTGCTGATATACAGGATTTTGTGATTTAGGGCCACAGCAGCTGCACTCGTACATCTTCCTATACACTGTGAAACATTCCCATCATCCCTCGATGTTTCATACAGGCGCTGAGGTCGTCAGCCAGAATTTTTTTTTTTTTTTTTTTTTTTGGAAGAGCAGCTCAAACATTCAGGAGTGCAAGCCATCCATGTGACATAAATTTGGATTTGTTATTAAGGTCCATTTGTATATTTTCTCTTTGATATTTGAATTGATAAATATAAGAACACAGAGAACATTTGATATAAGAGAACACATCGAATGGCTAAACTGTCATCGAAACAGTCTTGGAGGTCAGACGTCAGGGGCATCATGAAAACATCAGAGGTCCTCTCGTTCATCGATTCACTTTAGTTAGGTGATCTTGATTTGACTCGATTGGAATCATCCCATTCTGACTACAGTCAAACATTAACAGCTGCATTTTTTCCTTTCCCCCCATTTTTTCCTCTGGCTCTACATGAAAACAACATTGCCATGGTTGCACTTTACAAATAATGATCAATGAAAGCAAACATAAAAAAACAAAACCGTCAGTCCAGGCTTGTTTGAGCCTTAGTTTGACAACATCTATGGTTGCTATTGCCATAAGTCATTCATAAAACTTCCACGTCATATCCTTTGCAAAACCTGTTGTTGATGTGTTTGGTTGGTTGTTTGTTTGAGTGTCATACCCTCTTAAGTTGTTGCTGTTTGATGAGGAAACGAGGGCATGTTGGAGTGCGGTGTGAGTGGAAAGGCCCTCTTATAAGCAGCATGTAGAGAAGAATGGTTTCCCAGCAGGCCCCCTGGGTGCCACAGGAGGTATGAAGCTCAGCCAATGGACCGGTGGCGGACTCCTTTGTTGTTCTCCTGGGCGTCGGGGTCTCGACATGCGCAGTCTTCTCGAATGTCACATGACATTGGAAATGGAATCACCTGGCACAGACAAAATATCAAGTGAGTTGAGTTCAAGTGCTTGAGATGAGCACATTTACCATAATATCACGGCCATTTCATTTCATTTATATATATATAATGTTATCTTAGTTTATGATGATTTAAATGCCCAGGTAAAAAGATATGCCTTTAACTTAAGTTTAAACTTATGTACGGAGGATAGGGATTTCAGAGATAAAGGTAGACAATTCCATAGCCTAGGTCCAGTTACCTCTCAACTTCAACCTTGATCTTGGATGGGATAGAGTATTATTGTTTGTGTACTGCAAGAATCTGACCGGCGTATTCAAATCTGACCATTTAGGGATTTAAAAACAAACAGCAAAATTTTTAATTCAAGTCTAAAATGCACTGGCAACCAATTAAGAGTCATTAAAATGGGAGTAATATGTTCTCATTAACGAACCCTAGTTAAAAATCTGGCTGCAGCATTTTGAACTATTTGAAGCCATGACATGGAGAACTGGGATATTCCGGCATACAAGGAATTACAATAATCCAAATGAGATAAAACAAAATTATATATAAAGCCCGGAACGGTCGGCCGTCAGGCAGTTTTTATGAGTCGGCCGACTAAGTTTTCTCAGTGCGCTTTCCCCTTTTGAAGGACAAATATAGACAAATATATCTGCTTAAATAGACAGTTATCTCCTTTATACGCAGGTGCAGAACGCGTGCTAGTTGACAGTCGGCTGAAGTTCTTTCGGTATGTTCAAGCACATATTTTTTCCCCGACGCAGCCGACGTGAGGCGACAACACCGTCGGCTTTCATTGCCGCTAGTTCTTTGACGTCGGGTTGGTGTGTCCTGGCCTTTACTCTTTCAAGATCTTTAAAGGATAGGAAGGACTTTACTTTCGACAGAAGTTTTAACTGAAAAAAGCTTGACTTAACTACTGTATTAATGTGTTGGTCAAACTTAAAGGGTTAGTTCACCCAAAAAATGAAAATTCTGTCATTAATTACTCACCCTCATGTCATTCCACACCCATAAGACCTTTGTTCATCTTCAGAACACAAATTAAATTAAAACTTTGGCAGTTTGATACACGCTCCGAACCACTGATTCAAAACAAAAGATTCATAAAGACTTCGAAGCTTCATTAAGCAGTATTTTGAAATTGCCCATCACTAGATATTGTTGAAAAAAGTTGTTATTTTGTTTTTTTGGCGCACAAAATGTATTCTCATTGCTTCAAAACATTAAGGTTGAACCACTGTAGTCACATGAACTGTTGTCTTTAGTAGCTTTCTGGGCATTGAAAGTGTTAATTGTCTTGCTGGCAATGGAGGCCTCACTGAGCCATCTGATTTGATCAAAAATATCTTAATTTGTGTTCCAAAGATGAACGAAGGTCTTAATGACAGAATTTTCATTTTTGGGTGTACTAACCCTTTAAGGGAGAAATCAGAATAACTCCCATATTTTTCACAACCGGCTTAATGTAGGAATTCAAATTTCCAGAGTTAAAATGTGTTTTTTCTTTACCCACAGAGGGCCCAAAACATTTGCTTCCCTTTTACAAGCATTTATGTGTAAAAAGTTTAAGGACATAGTGGATCGTATGTCGGCTAGATATGCAAGCAAGATTTCTAAAGTTTTCTTGTCATTTTGCTTCAAAGGCAGATAGATTTGAGTGACATCTGCATACAAATGGAAAGACACTCCATGCATCCTAAGAATAGAGCCTAATAGAACTATGTACAGAGTAAAAAGAATGGAGCCTTGAGGAACACAGTTACCTGTGGAGCTATGGATGAAACAGCGTCCAATGCCTACTGAAAAAGGTGTGTTACTAAGAAAACATTTAAACCAACTACTGGCACTTCCTCCGGTGCCCACACACTGTCAAAGGTGTGCTCCACAAGCCACACTAGTTTTATACATGATGGTGAGTAAATGATGACAGAATTTTCATTTTTGGGTGAACTATCTTATTAAGTCATTAAGAAACTGTATTTTCAACCAAAGCATCTTTTCAGCTCTTCTCTTGCTGCTATTCTTTTACAGTTAAAAGTTGCCACCATCATTAAAATCTCTGATGACAATATTTGTCAACAAATATTATAAAGATATAACCTGTAAATTGCAAATGAGTAAATGGAAACGGTAACAAAATTCCTTACATTTGACCTTGGTTGATACTGTGGTGAGATGTGTTACCTATCAAACATCAGTCATCATTATTCTTGCAGTTTTGCCAAATTAGATACGGCGAAAGCTGAGTGCATGCATGTGTTTAATGATTTAGCTGAACAAAGCACAATGTGCTCTCATTTTATAAAGAAAATTGTTATCGTTTTATTTAGTTCTAGCTGTTCTACATTTGGGGAAAAGAAGATGCGGAACACTGGAGCTGGAGCCAAAAAAAAAATTCAGTTTTTGGTCAGAATTAGCTAAATAGTTTGTAATTCCTGTTTGTCATTGAGAACACCCCATGGATCCACAAATATCCAAGAAATAGGACTCATTTTTGAGAACCTGATCCACACCTGCGCTTCTGTTTTACATGAACCAACAACAATGCGACAGTATGCTCATCTCAGCCTGTTTTTACCTTTGATGTCAAACAGAAAGTGGTACAGCCTTTTTATTCCCTGTTAGCTATACTGTATGTGTGCACTGTCAGATCAGTGTGAGCGCACCGAGATCGTCTGAGCGCAGAGTGAAAAAAGAGAAATTGCTAGAGCATATATGCGTACAGAGGAACAAGGGATCTCTTGTGTTCAGAGCACTGAGGGAAGGAATGCCCTCTTATTGCCCCTGTGAAATACACAGGCCTTTCCTTTTGGTGTCCCCATCCACTGTAGGGGATTTTCCCAACTGTAAATCTAGTCCATTCATAGTGCCCACAAACTCTGGCTGACAACATTCCCTCCATTGCCACACTCCTCATTACAACCAACCAAAACTTCTCCAGTTGTTAAGTGTGCGTGTGTATGTGTCTTCAAAATGTTTTCGTTGCCCTTAGCCATCTCTGAATTGTTTCCAGGGAAAACAAACAAAACACTGCAAAACAAAAATCTTTCGTGAAAATACTGTACATTTTTTCTTTATAGTAGGACTGGTCATTTCTTTATAGTAGGACTGGTCATTTTTTCTTCATAGTTTCAACACCAAAACGTAATCGAAAAAAAATCCGAGTTTTTTTAACACATTTTTTTTCTTGAAGTAAAATAAACATTAACAAATAAAATATTTAAATA
Organism: Hypophthalmichthys nobilis; assembly: GCA_037950665.1. NCBI lineage: Eukaryota > Metazoa > Chordata > Actinopteri > Cypriniformes > Xenocyprididae > Hypophthalmichthys > Hypophthalmichthys nobilis. The sequence continues at coordinate 31,723,248 of CM075468.1, read as the reverse complement.
TTAAATAATATTTTTTATCTAGTTGCCAAGGCACATTTATCATTTTCATTTAGTTTAACTTTATGTACTAAAATAACTAAAACTAAAATAATTAATAAAAATGATATAGATATATATATATATATATATTTTAAAATAAAACCAAAAACTAATAAAAAACACAATTACATTATTACAGTTTTAACTAAAATGAAAATGGAAAATATAAAAATAAATTAAATATATATATATATATACACACACACACACACACACACACACAAAATATGATAATTCCTATTCAGGGAACCCCTTCATAAAAAAAGAATGGCAGCTGTATATTTTCATTCATAAGGAGTCACTTATACTGTGTGTGAGATAAATATTCAGCATGTTATTGTAAAGAACAATTGTTTGCGAAAAAAAAAAAGTTTTACAGTATATTTTCATTGTACTAAAGCCAAAAGGAGTAATTAAAATAATATCTGAAAATTATTTATTCATATTTTCTTAAATGCATTTCATTTTACTTTAACATTGTTTTAAATTATTTTTCTTTTTACTCTATTTTTAACTTCTAAAATAGAAATAATAAACAAAAATAATATTAAATCCACAATAAGAATGTACAAACAATTTAAAATCAGTAAAGGATGAATTATATGTCAACGTTTAATACTCAAGTATTAAGTACAAGTACAAATTTGTCCAGCTACAGTTACTATGTTGTTTGCTTCCAAATAAATGACTTCTAAACTGACGTTAGGTGACGCCAATGCAAGCAAACTTACTTTTAATGTTCAGTTCATGCCCCTGAGACCATGACATCTGGATAGTATAAATATCAGCATTTCACAAGAGTCAGACAAACTCTGACATAAGCTTGAAAGAAGTGAGGTTGAGAAGTCTGCAGGAAGCTTTTGACAGTAAGCTGAGCTGTCAGTGCACTTTTACTTCAGCAAACCTTGCAACCGCTAAATGTTCTCACAACATCTGACCTTTTCTATATTGATGTCATTGGGACGGTAGTAGAGGTACTGTGATTCCTCCAGTAGCCACAGTAATAAAAGCAGATTTGAGCAATTGCCCACAATAATGTAAGGAAACTCATTCAAAAAGTATTTGTTTTGTTCGTTTGGTCGCACAAACATGCCAGGTTGTACAACCATGAAGTTCAGAGCTTCTCAATTGATTTTTTCTTCAAAATACTGTACAAATTTTACACTGAATATTAAGTGGCAACCCAAAACACTACCAAAATTGTTTGAGACACAAGAGGAAACAGAAAATGGCCTTAAAATCAAACACTGAAATATATTCCTATTCAACTGCACATTGTCTTTATAGTTTGAATGCTTGGTTTAAATGTCTTCTCTCTGAACAAACCATTTTTATCAAGTTAATGTAGGCTGCATTTGGGTTGCGACCCACCAGTTCAGACCCTACAATCATTCTTCTGAAATTCCATTTCCATTTTGTTTATCTGTGCTCTTTACACAATGTTAGGCAATTTAGTTTCATGTATAGGGTGCAATTTTGCAGTTAAGTTAAGGATTTATATTGGGGCATGCCTTAGATCTGTGTTCAACAGAAATCTGGAGAACTTTGGTAGAAAATTGTTTAGCGTCTCCACTAAACACATCAACTGGGGGCAAATTTAGTTCTCCCGTCATGACCTCACCTCTAAAATGGAAGACCTCATCATTACAAGGCACAGATTCAAATCCTGGTCATCATCAAGTCCAACAAACTAATAGGATGCTTTGTGTCAATGTTGCTTTTCTGTCTGCTTGTAGCACGTCAGTGGCCCCGGTTAGTTTTTCCTAATTGCTCTGTGGGGCTTGTGAGGGCAGTTATCCTCTATTGATGGTGCATTTAGGAGGAAAAGACCTTGGCTGACAAGAGTTCTGACAAATACAAACAATGTATACTGGGAGTTATTGGAACACTGGACTGAAAAACACAGTCCTTCCAAACAAACAATGAAAACAGCCCACAGAAGACCACTGAAAATGACAAAAGTACACAGCATTCCAGTGGAAGCATCTCAGTGAGGCTACCAAATTAAGATCTACAGTAAGATCTACAGTGTCTTCTTTCAGGCCATTGTGCAAGATGATATCTTTGTGGCAACCACACAAAATAAAACCAAAATATAGGTATCTGCCAAAGGAGGAACAAAAAAAAATATATCTAAAAAAAGTGTAACTTTAGCACACAATAAACAAGGTTTATTGCTTTGAATATATTTATTGGAAGTTTGAAATATTCGTCCCAAATACGCTACTGACCAGTCCTACTTTAGTTATTTTCTCAGACAAGCTTAACTTGGCTCTTTTCTAATGCACACTACCATTCAAAAACGCTGGGGTCAGTAAGATATTTTAATGTTTTTAGAGAATATGAGTCTTTGGGCAGTTTTGGAACATTTTCGCATCTAGTTCATTTGAGCACCTGAAGCAGTCTTGGGGCCAATATAACGTGTATACTGTATGTGAACACCCCACATGATCTCAGACACAAAAGTACCCACAAACGCACCTCCTGTGTAAAGCATGTTCGTGGTTCAATTGATTTGTGTGATGTCTCTTTTTAAACACACTTACATTATGAACACTAAACGGATAAAACCATTATTGTTTTCATTTTTAATCTTTTAATCTTAACTTCATGCTATAATTAAACTATGTGTCACCCTTATTGCCAATTGAACATGCAGAATACAAACACTTACTTTTTCTCAGAGGGAAATTAACGTTATTAACGTTTTTCCTTTTATGTAAAGATTAAGATCATTGTAGTGTTGATAGTAATTAGTTCACAGTACCATAGTGAATGTAATGTAGAAACGTTAGGAACAGTTCTGTTTACTTACAGTAATCACTTTCGAATGAGTCTTTTCTCTTTTCAGTTGACTGTGAGAAGTGTTTGTTTCAATTCTGATTTGCAATCGTTATATCATGTTAAAAAAAAACTTAAAAAAATTACAGATAAAAATGCTTTTCAAAGTCACAATTCATTTATGCTCATGTAAGAAAAATATCCAATCAATTTGTACTACTTCATAAATGCATTTTACTGAAAAATCACACTTTTCACAGAAATTTCCATGACAGATTTCAGCAGCCAAGATAGGTGAAGCTTAGTGCAGGGTCATCTGGGTGGATGTGATAGCCATAACATAATGAAAGCATTTACATTATTACCCCTAAAACTCTTTAAAATTACATGACAAAGATGAAAATTAAGCATTTATTGGCTCTTTAAATACAAAAATTACACCGGGCAGAAGCACTTACCCTCTGGAGGAGCAATTTAGTCAATTATTTGCTTTTGGCAGCTACCTTTCAGAATTCATACAAGAATATTGTAAAAGTTTCTTTTGTTCTCAACTTACAAAGAAACTGAAACTCCTTTTTTTTTTTTTACCGCCACTTATTAACACAATTCAGGATTGACAATGTATCGGTCAGCAGCTCAGCCTTCAAGAGGAGGATGAGTAGCTAGTTTTATTATTTGCTTGGGTAATCTTCTGGCGTGACAAAGCAAACGGCCCCCTGAGTTTACAAGTTTCTATATGATTTACAGCTGTATTTAAATGTTAAGAGTCCAGTTCCAACTGCCGTTTCTAGACCTTTCACAACAAGTTGTGTATTCTGCCGGGAAATGCGTCATCACACATGCCAACTTTTTTTGTTTTGGCACTGTGCGTGGGTACAGCGATCCAGTGTGCTTCCAGAGTTCGCTGTTGTAACTTTGGAGAAGTTACTTCATTCTTTGTCTGTCAAAAGAGAAGTTCACTTTCTCTGGCAGCCAGGAAAACTTGCTCAAGGAAAAAGCAAGGGAGGATCAAGTGAAAGAGGATGACAAGTCCATTGGAAAAAGAACAGTACACAAGCATGCAGAAAAAGCCTTTCTAAGGCTATTTACCACCCTCGAGATTAAACTCACGGATCTTTGTCTTTGTTGGAAAGTGAGGTGAATGTCCATATGGAAATGCTATATGCAACTGTTTGTTGCCATGGCTTTGGAAAAACACCCAAACATATATGTGCGTGCTTCACATGTCTAGAACACATTGTGGATAGGGTTCACAGAGTTTCCCTCACTTGTGTGGGTGTTTTCTTTCCAAGGAGATAATTATAACAACGCAAGACATATTTGCCCTGTCTGAATATGTAGTAACAATGCAGATTACACACTTTACAGCTTTTTACTTATTCATTTACTAGTTCTGGAAGCACAAACAGGAAATTCAACTAATTAAATGTCTAAATATATATATATATATATATATATAAAAAACATACCTTTTTGGTTTTAACAGTAGAATGACAGCAGTCTCCACCATCGTAGTTGCAGAATGCTCGGTTGTTGATGGCGTCGCAGTAATTATCACCCATGAACGGCTGGTGGAAAACAGATAAAAACCGCTCAATAACACAAATTAACTAAATATATAAACACAAATAACATCAGTGATGAACATAATGTTATATAAATAATCGCCAAATAATAATCTGTTCCCCCTTCCCATCAAGAAAGAAAGAAAGAAAGAAAAAGAAAGAAAGAGACAGTCATTCACACTTGCATACATCCACAACTGTGTAAAAATAGACACACAGACTTGAGTCTGTTGCAATTATGTTGCCCTGGAAAAATTGAGTTAGTATTCCCGGGCTTGTGGATGGTGGAGGCCGCTTTTAATGGGGAAACCGAAGCCCTATTAAACTTATATGTGTCTCCCTTGGGAGTTACTACACATTTCCATCTTGACAGGCACAAAAGGTTGCCCAACACACCTGTGACCTTTTCCAGTTTGAAATCATCTCTCTGGCCCAACCCAAAAGCTTTCAGAGGGCTGCTAATTAACACCCATTGAAACTGGGTCAGGATGAGTTGGGTTCAAAAGTCTGCAGCTCTGACCCGAATAAAAAATGGACTGGTCATCTCACTGTGACATTAGAGCAAGACTTGTTATAAATGAGAGTGAGGTGCAGATTAATCGCACATCTTCATACTGAGCTGGAGAACACTTTCAGAGTAGCAATGAGTGCAGTGTCTTTGGCAAGAAAAGTCACATGTGCTTTGAAGAAATTAAGTTCAAAGAGCAACATATATGTAGAAATGTAGGTTCATTCTTTTCAATGGCAAATTATTTTTCAATAGTTTTTTCAGCAAGAAGACACAGCACCTGTTTTTTTATTCTCACTCAGTGATTTGAGGAAGTTGGGAACATGATACCCTCTAAATGAGGTTTCCAGGTTCCTCAACAATGCAAAAAGAAAACAAATTGCCCTAAAAAACAAAGGTGGTAACAAATCCCACTTGTCTGCTTTTGTTGGCCCTGTTAAACTGTACTCAGATTAGACTAGACTGGCCCAAAGAGCAAAGGAGAGGAAGACACTAAGCACAGCATGTTTATTTATGTATTAGACTTCAAAGAGCGTGAGAAGATGGCAGAAACAACTGTTCAAGGTCAGGCTCCAGAGAACAGACCTCCATGACTGTATAGAGCTTAAAGCTGTGGCTGCGAGATTACCTTGAAACAACTATCATGGGCATAATATTGTTATCATGTTGTTCAGCTATGGCGAACAGACAATTAATTGAATAATTAAAATAAATTAGTTAAAAACAAACAAATAAAATAAAAAATAGACACATACAAAATAAATGATAAAAATGAATTAAAATGGAAAATAAACAATAATTTTCATAATATCTTAATAAAATGAAATAAGAATAATAATAAAAAAAAGTCTTACCTCGCATCCCTTTATGCAATAGAGGGCCTGTGGGTTAGGGTACCACTTGAGTCCCATGGTGCATACAATATTCTGTATGAGAGAAAATGACAGAATAACAAAGTTAACAAAGTTTAACAGTTTCAGATCCATTAGTTACATTAGAATGAATTAACTAAACAAAATGCAGCCACTGTGGAGATTATATTTTAGAGAATGTGAGTGATGCTTGCCTGCACAAAACTATTGCCGAGGTGTTCTGAGTGGTTAAAAGTCAGACTTCCAAGTCTCTGTAATATTCTGATCACTACATTTTAATGTATTTCTACTGGATTTTTTCCGACTGTTTTATTATCCAGCAAGCCAAAAACTTAAGTTTGATTACAAGAACAGTAACAGCACAGCTTCTTTTAAAAAGCCTCATGATTTGATATCTATAACATGGTGCAGGATGAGTTACGTGCTAAGGTTCAGCACACAGGGTCAGGGGTTTGTTCAAATCCTTAGCAAGAATCGCTAATAAGCCTTCAGTCTGGCAGGAATTTCAGTTTGAATGTGGAGAACCTTTGCTCTGTTTGTTGACAGATTTCTTTGCCTAACACACAGAACACAAACAAATAAAATCCTCTATGAGCCCACTGTTCCGGTGGTGATGCTTAAATCAGCTCGGAATCAATGAAAGAGCTCGGCTTGAAGGATTACAGTCTTAAGAGTTTGGCTAAGTAGGGGACTCATTAAACTCCAGGAGTGCTACCCAGCTCCCACCCCTGCTGAGGAGAGCGAAAGGGAGGTGGCAGACTTCGGCAGCTCAGCCTCCGGGGTTAGCACAGGTAGAGAGGATGTTTGGAGAGGTGAAATGACGCAGTCTGGGGGAACTCCAGATGCAATGAGGAATGGAAAGGGTGAGCATAAACAGAACATTTCCAAGAAAGCAGGTTGGCCAACTGTGGCCATCCACACACACATACACACGCTTAGTATTCAGTGTCACATCAAGGACCCAAGCGGCTTGTTTACTCAAGGCCTAATTTAAACCATCTGCTCCTGAACTTGTGCTTGTTTTTATAGTTTCTCCAAAGGCCCAGCTATATGAGTGCTACCTGCCTTTTATTAAATAGAGTTTTATACTATATGCATCAGAGACTGCTTTTCATTTTTTAAGGACTTTTATATTTTCTGTTGTATATGGTCAAGACACAACATTTCCTGATGGTTCTCTCAAGCTTGTACGCACCCCAATATACAGCACTTAAAGTGAAATCGAGGAGTGAATTTGGTGCAACGTCATTTCAAACAAAAGCGGGCCAAAACTAAGTTCGTTTGGAGTTCGAAACAGCTTGCCAAAGTGAACATTCCAGTAAAGTTTGCTTCGGCTAGTAAACACCTTCTAAGTACCATTGGTCCATGGTGATAACACAATAGGTAGGCGTGTTCTAGGGCTCTGCCTTCTTTGACATGGAAAATTTCTGGTTAATTTCTTCTGTTTAGTCCATCAAGATCAGACGTGAATAAAAAAAAACAAAAAAAAAACATTAACACGCTGGAAAGTTGACGTTTAATACTACAAGCTACTTGCTTTAAAGCAATCTAATGCATAAAATGCTACAAAAATAAAAGTGTCAGCTTCACTGAAGTGGCAAATTACAGAGCTTGTGCAAACATATCCACATCCCCATGATCAGGTGCTTTCTTAACTGTTGTTTTTTCATCACTGTAATTTCTGTTGTGTGATTATTTTGTTATTGAAAGGAAAGCAGCACATATTAACATAAGGGGGGTCCTAATGCTATTTCATACATTCTGACTTATTTACACTGTTAAAGAGTTGGATTCTCATGCTAAACATGGCCAAAGTTTCAAAAAAGGAGTTAGCACTTCTCCCGGAAGAGCGCAAGTGCACACATCGACCAGAGCGAAAGAGCAAGAGCACGCCCATCAACGCGCTTCATTCGGCTTTACGAAGCCCTGCACAGGACTTGTTCGAGAAAGATCTGTCACTTTGTTTTTAGACCAAGAAATCAACAATGTCACCAAAGAAGTGTGTTTTTGGTTGTGAGGGAAAGATAACCTTGCTTCCCAAAGAACCCAGCGTTAGGTTGAGCTGAGAGATTTGTGCTCACACATTACATTGATGCACTCTCGACATTTGTCATTAAAATAACCATAGAAACCACCTTAAATTAACTATCAAAATAAGGATAAAGTCGTGGCTGCTCGAGCCCTCAGGATCGGCGCTAATGGTTTTATAAACAAGGCACAGTTCTATGCTGGATTTATAGATCGTTTGAAACTGAAAGATGGAGCGGTCACAGCGACAATGATCCCGGTCATGAGTCGGAACCACGGGTGGTAAGTAAAACTGCATCAAATGTCTGTTTTGTTGGCAATAGGCGCATATAATGTAATGTAAACAACACGAACGTAGTGAATTCATAAATTCATTATTCATCATTCACTATACGCTATATTCATTATAATGATTCAAAAGTTATCCATGGATAATGTGATGGTGTATTGTGTGTGTTTAAATACATTTGTTTAGCTGACCATTGATAGCTTGCAGACGATCGCTGCACAAAAGCTGCACGTGCTCGTCACTCTTTAGCTCCGCTCACACGGCACGCCTCCAGGAGCTCGGCTGTTTTCGGAAAGACTCGGTACAGCTTATCTATCTTTTATAAATAAGATAAAACTAAAGACTCTTCAGAGATATCAAGGATGCTATACTACTCTATAGGTACTCAAGATTAACATGAGATTCGCAGAAACTGTGTGTGTTATGTACCCTTTAACATATTCATCTAAATGCATATTATATTATATAAATACATATGTATTCATACAGCTGCTGAGGTATATCAGACTTTTGAAGAACGAAAAAGAACTTCACCATGAGTATATCGGGGCCTATAGGAGGACGAAATACAGCAGTCTCATAAAATAATATTAAAATTGATGGAAATAAACTGCTCAGGTTCTCCATTAAATTCCATGAACAAACTCAAAAGACATGGTCAGGTCAATCCCCATGATTTATCCTCAAGAAAACCTATAATGTCAAGGATCAGGCCTGGAGAAAGCTATAGCAGCACTCTCAGTTGTGAACGGTACATTTGTTTGTGCTTCCTAAAACTCCACTACAGCTTAAACAATCAAGTAAAGAACCACATGGCACAGACCACATTGAAAAAGAATGAAAAGCATGACCACACCAAAGAACGTCCACAATAGTACAGAGGAGGAAATGCAAATGTGGAATGAATAATCCAGACAACCTCATAACCACTGGCGGGCATGACGTCACCCAAAAATGTCATTCAGTAGTCCATATATAAATGAATGACATAGTAAATACGGAAATGGATATTCCTTGAGACCTGTCTGGCCTCTGTGACCCTAGCCGCAGCTATTGATATACTGTCGTATGAAATCACTAGTTTCCACAAAGATATAGAAGAATAAGCCACACTTTTGACTCTTTCCATGAGTTTCAACGAGTCACAAGCTGTTTTTGCGGTCGCCGTCTGTCAGTAGGATACAAAGCAAAGACCTTACTGTTGAGATAAAATCACTTCTTTCTCGTCTTACAGACTCTGAGGACTGTGAGGAGCAAGTGTTGGTGAGGGGAAAGACCCTTTCAAATGTTACAACCCACAGCCATCTGGAATATAACAATGGTTTAAACAGTCACTATGTAGTCATGATAAAGGTTAAGCATTTTTTGGTTATCACTGACCACAGGTTGAGGTGTGGAGAATAACATTTGGTTTGCCTGTTCATTATACTCATTTTTTCTAAAGTACTCCAGGTCTAGACTGTGATGCTCTCAGGAAATAAGTAAAGGAAATATGCATTATTGCTGTCTAAAGCTTTTGTTTGTGTCTACTACATATTTTGTGACAAAAGCTTCCTGAGAGGAAGTGCCCAAGTATTGGCAATGTCCAAACACATTAATGCAGTTGCATGGTCATGCTGTTATTGTACAGGGATATTTGTTTGTGGGTCTGACAATTATTTACTCTGGAGCAGAACCTCCAGCGTTCAAAGCAACTTATTCCAGTGTTTCACATTCATTAACTAGACTATAAATGAAAGCTCAACTGCAGCATCTACCAAAATATAAGCTCAAGTGTTTATCTCTTGCAAGTGTACAAATTAGACAAAAGTATTGTAATTTCCTTACTGTAGCGTAAAATAATATACTTAGGAAATATTATTTTTCATTTATTTTACAGTGCATTTGTTTTACACTTTACGGCTATTACCATCATAGGAATAGCAATATAAAATTATTATTATTATTATATTCTAATTGTTTGGCTTCCCAAAACACCAGAATGAATGTAATGTAGACTGAGACACTATATCAACTGAAATGAGGCTTGAGTCTCCTTTAAAGTACAAGTCAATTCACCAACTTTTTTATTTGTTCAATTTGCACACCGAACATGGGTTGGAGCTCTTAAAGGTGCGGTAAGTAGATTTTAAAAAACGCTGTTGGACATTGTTGATATTTGAAATCAACCCAAACAAATCCACCTCTCTCTTCATTGCTCCACCTCCAAAACTCACTCTCCAATCCTAACCACCCTGCTCCGAGTCGGTCTCAAACCCTGGCCCGATCGCTGCTGGCAGGCGAGGCGAGTGCACTAACAATGATGCTAAACACGCATTCTCTAGCGGTTAGTGCGCAGTGGTTTACCTGTACAGCTCTCACTATCTGGCCATTGTTACACTTGCAATGCGAAAGTGGATGTCTGTTTATCACAGCTGACGCGCAACAAAATGCTTCATGAAAAATAAAGTGCAGTTGATGAAAGAACGGCAAGGAAGCACAAAAAAATTAACGTGCAGTACACAAGAGTCTAAATACAACTAATCGTTGTTAGTCGCCAACAGCACAGCAGCTCATGACACTCAAACCCAATGCTACTCACATGTGAAGCGGAATCAAAGCAGCCTCCGCGTCTGTTTTCAGGCCTTCCCGCTTAGCTCTCTCCAGTGCTGGAAAGCTTTTCTAATATGAACGCGGGTCCTAAAGATCTTGCCCAGTCATAACCCTTCATTCTAGTGATCTTCTTTTGAGCTCTTTTGTATTGTGTCTCAGCATCTCTCTTTCTGCAGTTTTTTTTCCTTTTTTCCAAATCTCCCTCTTGCTCGTTCTGTCTTATCGACCATTATAGCCACGCCCCCTAATGCTGATTGGTTAAACGTTTGTTGTTGGTGTCGGCCCAACTAACTTCCAAACAGTGTTTTTTAAAATCTACTTACTCCACCTTTAATTGTGAACTCTCAAATTGCACCATATTGATGAATTTAACTTTAAAATGTACACAATTTTCTTCCGGTGTAGCATGCACCCAGACCTCCCTAGAGGGACTGACGTCCACCACAGTCTCACAAAATTCTGTGGGAAACACTGCATTCTCTGAACATAATCGGAACAGAGGAATTCAGTGCATGTGTGCCCTATTCATGAGGCTCCAGTGGGTGTGACAGATTTTTGCAAGAATTAATCTTTTAGTTTAATTAATCTTTAGTTTTTAACTATATATTTAGAATCAAACAAACAATATAATTATTGTTCACTGTAATAAAAAAAAAAATTATTAAAGATTACAAAATTAAAAAGTTATTGCGCAACCACCCAGTAGGTGGCAATATGCACTAAGAATGTAAATCTCCATCAAACAAAAGAAGAAGAAGAAAGAAGAAATATGGCACATTTCTTTTTAGCATCTGTTTCCATTGTGACTCCTGGATTTGGCACTCTGTTGAGAACGTCTTTGTGTGTTCACCATGAACATGCTCTGAGTTGGCTGAACTTACTCCCAGCCATGTTTTTGAAACCGATAACCGATAAAGTAAGAAAGATTTGGGTTAATCAACTGAGAGTCAAGGGTTTATATTACAGGATTTATAATATAAGTTAGTCCTGCTTTCTGGAATACCCCCATACATTCTAAAGCACAGGGGAAAGGGCAAATGTCACCACTGTGAATGAGCATGTGTGTGTGGTCCAGTCTATTTCAGTTAGGTAAACATAATGATGCATTGGATTTTAAAGCAGCATGGAGTAATTTATCATGCCCATTTTTGTTGTTAATGATCAATCTGAGCATTAATCTCAAAGCTTTAAGTAACAACTGCCGACTGCACTTGTGTGTTTACATCTTAAGGTGTTTATTTTGACTACTTTTAATGTTAGTTACAACCCTGCCCTGAACTATCACACAGTAGATTATTTCTGAGAAGTTACGTCATAATCGTGTTAAACCGCACTGCGTGGTGTTAAATAAAGTTACTGAATTACAGACATGTTTGAAGGTTCAGCTTGTATTATGACCAGGTCTCCAACATTTACCAAACATATTCAGTGTAACATTCATCAAAAATATGGCAAAGTTTGGAATCTGAGATAAAACTAAAGAGACAAAACATTCATAATAGTTAAGTAAAATGAGCCCACCCAAATCTTACATGGTCTGTGCTCTCACCTTAACTTTGGGTGGGTTCCACCAGTGGTCTTTCATCACAGCTGCAACGCTCATGTTGCTGGGCAAGAGGACCACACTGCTGCTAACATCTCTGCAGGCCACCTCACACTCCTTTCCTGTTGGGCATCACAAACAGGTGTTATTCATCAAAACAAACCTTCAAATTCTTCAAATTTCTTCAAATGATGGTCCCATTTTATTCAGGAACGCTACCTTTTTAGTTTGGTAAAAACAAATATTGTGAAATATTACAATATAAAACAACTAACTTGCATTTTAATATATTTTAAGATGTAATTATTTCTATGATGGCAACGCTGAATTTTCAGCAGTCATTACTCCAGTCTTCAGTGTCACATCGTCCTTCAGAAATCATTCTAATTTCTAAATCATTCTAATCATTCTGATTTGGTGCTTTTTTTTTTTAGTTATGCTGAAAACAGTTGTGCTGCTTAATATTTTTGTGGAAACTGTGATGCATTTTACATACAGAGAAGCATAGAAATATTTTGTAATATTTTAAATGATCAATGCATCCTTGCTGTATAAAAGTTTTAATTTCTTTAAAAAAAAAAATATCACAATGACCCCAAACTTTTGAACAGTGCTTTAGCTAGCTACAACCATGTGGACAGTTTAAATAACTTGCTCAAATTCTCTACAAACCCAAGACAGTAGTTGACCTGAATGATAAAATTGACTATATGGGAATGCAGTTTATGTTAATGGTTACAATACTGCCCCAAAAAGGCAAACCACATTAACTACATATTTAGTCAAAGTTGAGTTTTACCAAAATCAGCTCTTCTAGACTATGTGACAGATGGGTTTAACTATACCATTTTCTGATTCAGAGAGTACAGAGTGTGAAAATTCATATGAAATCAATCAAACTCCAATTAAAAACATGTTGTTGTAGTTACAGTGGCACTTGTGGCAATTTTGAGAATGCAGTGCATATGTGTATGCAATCTATCTTTTGGGCCTCAGAAGTGAAAAGTAGAAAGGCAGAGACCTATGCTGTGTCCATCCTTGCAGCTGAGATGGATATTTGGGCTGAGATTCTGTGGGAGGGGACACTGGCCTGTCAGGTTGGGGCAGAGATGGAAGGAGCCGGTCCAGTTCCCATCCTTTCTGCATCGGATTATATTGGTGGAAGGACCCTGAAGCAAAGACCAACATTTCCATTAATCATCATAAAGGAAACTCACTAACCATCATAACAAACATGTGGTTTAATGAAAGGGTGGAGGCCAAGGATAGGCATGACCTTACGGTTCTTTGTCCAAGTATTAGAAGCTGTGATACCCACGAATGAAACAAAGCACATGTAAGATCTAACAGTCTACCAGTCATGCTGCTGATGAACAGCCAAAGGGACGACACAGAAATATTGCAATGCTTAAAAGTGATTGATAGAGTGTGCATGATGAATGGAAAGTGCCGCAGACAGTAATGGGAGGTGATGGACTGAGACGTCGATGGAAGAAAAGAGAAAACAAGGAGAAGAGAGAGAGAACACGACAGACCTGCTTGCAGCGGCTGTGCTGTCTCACCGTGTGGTTAGCCCTGTTGCAGTCGATCCAGCAGTCGCTGTTGAACTGAAAGCCATTTGTGCACTTGTAGGTACCGTGGAAAATGGGAGGAGGTGGATCACATGTGACTGCCACACACTCACCCGACTGCCAGGTTCCATCCTCTGTACACTGCCGCTTAAACGCACGCCTGTGGTACATCACAGGCACTGACCTGCGACACATTCATTAACACAAAGATGAATAGATTCAGCAGAATTCTGCGCCATATTTTTTGAAAGGATAAAAGCTGGAACACACTGTACGACTTCTGCCTCGAATTTTGCCCCAATTTGCAGTCTGGAGTAGTCAACGCTAGTTGCTGAAAGTCATAGCCAGTCTGTAGATTTTGGGCACATGTTTCTGCAAGCGTTTGTTGTATTCAGAAGACTTGAAAGTCTGGTAGTGTGTGACAGTTATTTTAGGATCACTGAGGTACTATTAGAGTTTTTATTAATGTTTTGAATTTGTTTTTATTTTCATGTTAGTTTTAGTATTATGGGTAACACTTTAGAATACTGTTTCTTACTTACTGCATAACTAATAAGAAATTACTGAAGAACAAATAGGTAATTCTTCATTAACACTTAAGTCACTACTGTTAACTACTAAGGAAGATGTGTTAACTAATCAGCATGTAATAGAATTTTATGATTATGTTAAAAAGTTAGTTCACCCAAAAATGAAAATAATGTCATTTATTACTCACCCTCATGCCGTTCCACACCAGTAAGACCTTCGTTAATCTTTGGAAAATGTACTAAAAACATATTTAAATCAGTTCATGTGAGTACAGTGGTTTAATATTAATATTATAAAGCGACAATAATATTTTTTGTGCATCAAAAAAAAAAAAAAGCGACTTATATAGTGATGGCCGATTTCAAAACACTGCTTCAGGAAGCTTCGGAGCGTTATGAATCTTTTGTGTCAAATCAGTGGTTCGGAGCGCCAAAGTCACGCGATCCGAATCATGATTCTACACAAAAGATTCCGCTCACCTGATAAATAAACTACAGCTCGTACAAAATGCAGCAGCTAGAGTTCTTACTAGAACTAGGAAGTATGACCATATTAGCCCAGTTCTGTCAACACTGCATTGGCTTCCTGTTAAACATCGTATAGATTTTAAAATCTTGCTAATTACTTACAAAGCACTAAATGGTTTAGCTCCCCAGTACCTGAGCGAGCTCTTAAAGCATTATAGTCCTTCACGTCTATTGCGATCTCAGGATTCAGGCCAGCTGATAATACCTAGAATATCAAAATCAACCGCAGGTGGTAGATCCTTCTCCTATCTGGCACCTAAACTCTGGAACAATCTTCCAAGCATTGTTCGGGAGGCAGACACACTCTGTCAGTTTAAATCTAGACTAAAAACGCATCTCTTTAACCTGGCATACACATAACACATTATCAATTTATATTTTCAAATCCGTTAAAGGATTATTAGGCTGCATAAATTAGGTCAGCCGGAACCGGGAACACTTCCTATAACACCAGATGTACTCGTTACATCAGAAGAAGAATGGCATCTACGCTAATATTAGTCTTTCTGTTTATCCCGAGGTTTACCGTAGTCAACCAGATCCGGGCCGTATCCAGGTGAGACCGAGGACCGGCGCCTTGACGCGACCACAACGTAGCCCTGAAGTATCAGCAGAGATTGAGTCAACTAGATCATCCATTGTGAAGGCCTCATCGACACAACAGCCAGTGGCACAGCTCCTCAACAAACCGTCCATACCGGTGTGATGAATACGATCCTCAACTGGACTGAACTGGAATAAATACTTTGAATGTTGCGATCCTATCAGACATAAGATAGCAACCTGAATCGTAACAAAGCACTGTTCGCCAGAGGAGAACTGGCCCCCCGACTAAGCCTGGTTTCTCCCAAGGTTTTTTTCTCCATTTTAACACAGAAGTCTATTTGCCACCTGTTTGCCATCTGATGTCACCTGTTGGAGTTTGGGTTCCTTGCCGCTGTCGCCTTTGGCTTGCTTAGTTGGGGACACTTGACATTTGATATTCAACAGTGCTTTGATCTGCCGACATTGACACTATTCTTTAAGAGCTGCTGTGCAGCTAAAATTATATACCAGTTATCAATGTAAAGCTGCTTTGACACAATCTGCATTGTAAAAAGCGCTATATAAATAAAGGTGACATGACATGACATGACATTCATAACGCTCCGAAGCTTACTGAAGCAGTGCTTTGGGTAACACTTTACAATACTGATGCACTAATATGCATTAATTCATGCTTAACTAATGCACAGATAATCATGTTTTAATGTATGACTCATGAAGAACTAAACCATTAATTAATGATTACTGCATCAGCAACTAATAAAGAGTCTATATGATTAATAGATTAAGTAATATATGAATTGCTTTTAATTAAATGTTTCATGATGTATTAATTCCTTAATAACATATTTTATTAACTAATAGTGTAAGTTAATGTGTTAATTACCACAATGGGTTGAAGCCATACGCTTCAACTTCCAGTTGTCTGCTTTAATTAATCATTAACTAATGATTTGCAAATGTATCATTATGTTATGACTTTACTTGTTGAGGCACATGAATATTAACTAATTGTTAAGTAATATGTCATTATGGTTTTGACATCTACACTAAGCCATGGATTTCAATTTCCAGCTATCTATAACCATGACTCCACTGTACCAGATGAACTGCTGCAACCAGAACCTTGCTGTTCATGGCACAGGAATATGTCAGGTTAAGCTTGAGGTCAAGGATTCAAAGGCAGAACACTGAGAACATGCGGGTGGGGACTGCTATTTCGTAACACTGTGTCTAGACCGGACAAAGAGAACAGAACCCATTATAATCAGTGATAGTGATACTACACTGGATGCGGCATGACGCAACACAACACATCAAAACGTCACTTCTGTTGTGAAGGACAAATGGACTTGCAATGGTCTGTCATGTCCAATGTAAACAGCTTTTGCGGCGTGACTCGATAATGGTCGCGTCCAGTTTAAACACAGTGCAACGTCAATCTGTAGTTCAGATTCTGGTGTGCTGATATGTGTGTGCAGCCCAACTTACCCATCCTTCAAACACATTCTCTGTCATTACACTCAATGCATGTGCAACTGTCAAAACCCATTAATAACATATTACTTAACAATTAGTTAATAGTCATGTGCCTCAACAAGTAAAGTCATAACATAATGATACATTTTCAAATCATTAGTTAATGATTAATTAAAGCAGACAACTGAAAGTTGAAGTATATGGCTTCAACCCATTGTGGTAGTTAACACATTAGTTTACACTTTTAGTTAATAAAATATGTTATTAAGGAATTAATACATTATAACACATTTAATTAATAACAATGCATATGTTACTTAATCTACTAATCATATAGAATCTTTATTAGTTGCTGATGCAGTAATCATTAATTAATGGTTTAGTTCTTCATGAATCCTATATTAAAACATGATTATCTGTGCATTAGTTAAGCATGAATTAATGCATATTAGCGCACCAGTATTGTAAAGTGTTACTGTGTTTTGAAATCGGCCATCACTATATAAGTCGTTATTTTGTTTTTTTGGCACACCAAAAATATTCTTGTCGCTTTATAATATTAATATTGAATCACTGTACTTGAACTGATTTAAATATGTTTTTAGTACATTAATGGATCTTGAGAGAGGAAATGTCATTGCTGGCTATGCAGGCCTTGCTGAGCCATCGGATTTCAACAAAAATATCTTAATTTGTGTTCCGAAGATGAACGAAGGTCTTACGGGTGTGGAACAGCATGAGTGTGAGTAATAAATAACATTATTTTTATTTTTGGGTGAACTAACCCTTTAAGTAACAGTTGGCTAATCAATAACTAATGAATTCTGTCATACCTCCTGAAGAACTACTATTAATTATCTACTAATTAAGGTTCAAGAAAAATAACTATGAAGTAATTACTAATGAACAAACACAATTACATTGAGTTGTGACCCTCTCTTATTTACTAATGTTATCAGTAGTAGTATTATGAAAATGCAATTTTAATAAAATACAATACATTTTATAGAGGTTTTTGCCTGTGTGGTAAATAATTGTTTTGTGAGTGTGTTTAAGAAATCAACTTCGGAAAGGAACCCAACCCCCACTCCAAATGCCTTGCCATAGCCAACTTACCTCAGAGTAGGTTTTATATTTCATTTACAGTACTGTAAGTGTATCTGTTTTCCTCAGCATATCACATTACTTTTGAGTAAATTCCATTATGTAAGGCCATGACTGAGGGAAAGTTAAAATACAGGGAACCCATTAGTAATTAATAAAGAATTATCAAATAATTCTGCAGGAACTACTTAGAACTTGAAACAATATTCTAAACTGAACATAAAGGGAACCCATTAGCAATTCATAAAAAATGATTAGATAATTCTGCAGTAATTACTTAGAACCTAGAACAGTATTCTAAAGTGAAAACACAGGGAACCCATTAGTAATTAATAAAGAATTATTAGATAATTCTGCAGGAATTAGCCTACTTAGAACTTGAAACAGTGTTCTAAAGTGAAGATTTAAGGAACCCATTAGTAATTAATAAATACGTACCACATGATTCTGACCCAACACTGAAAGAATAACCCAAAAATGACTCAACAGCCTCATTCCAACATTTGGGTAAATAAATAAATAAATAAAACATTTTATATCTGTGGTAAGTTGGATAGTTATGGCAAGGCAGTGGGGGTGGGGCTCCTTTCCGAAGCTGATTTCTTACAGAACATGCACACAAAGTAGTTTTTTACCATACAGAAAAAAATTCTGAACAATTTGTAGTAATGAGTCTTTTTGGGAGTACAGCATATTACGCAGCATATAAATGCATATTTAATTTCCATAATAATAATAAGTGGTGGACTGTAACAAAGTACAAAGTAGTTGTAATTTTACTCAAGTAATTTTGAAAATGAATCATTTTCTGTTCATTAGTAGTTACTTCATAGTTATTTTTCTTGAACATTAATTAGTAGATAATTAATAGTAGTTCTTCAGGAGGTATGACAGAATTCATTAGTTATTGATTAGCTAACTGTTACTTAACATAATCATAAAATTCTATTACATACTGATTAGTTAACACATCTTCCTTAGTAGTTAACAGTAGTGACTTCAGTGTTAATGAAGAATTACCTATTAGTTCTTCAGTAATTCCTTATTAGTTATGCAGTAAGTAAGAAACAGTATTCTAAAGTGTTACCGTATTATGTTTTTGACATTTTTATTAGTTTTTGTTTCTTTTAAAGGTGCGGTAAGTAGATTTTCAAAAAACGCTGTTGGACATTGTTGATATTTGAAATTAACCCAAACAAACCCACCCCTCTCTTCATTGCTCTCTCCACTCTGCTCCGAGTCTCAAACCCCGGTCCGTTCGCTGCTAGCAGGCGAGGTGAGTGCACTAGTGCAGCTCTCTCCAGCACTGGAAAGCTTTTCTAATATTAATGCGGGTCTTAAAGCACTTGCCCAGTCATAAATGTTCATTCCAGTGATATTCTTTTGAGCTTTTTGTATTGTGTCTCATCTCTCTCTCTGCAGTTTTTTTTTCAAATCTCCCTCTTGCTCGTTCTGTCTCCTTGACCGTCATACGCCCCCTAATGATGATTGGTTACACATTTGCTGTTGGTGTCGGCCCGACTAACTTCCAAACAGTGTTTTTGAAAAAATACTTACTCCACCTTTAAATATGCCCAGTTTTTCGCTGTGACTATTTACTAAGTTGGAAATTGTGTGATGCTTAGTGTTTTAAAATCTGTTCAGATTTTAAAAGTCGTGTAGCATATTCCAGCCTTAAAACAGCTTTTAATAATTGACTGTTGTCCGTTCATTGACCGTCGGATGAATACTGCACATAAAACTGGCAAGCATTTAGACAAGCAAATGACACAAATGACAAGCTTTAATCTGATTGGCTTTTCCACTGGTGGAATCTTCCAAACATCTTGTCGCCATTAATAGTTGCAGGCCATAAATATCCAAAGTAAAATACATAATGACTGTCTATTGCAGGGGTTCCCAGGGAACCTTTTCATTCCAGGACCCGCCTAGAGTATAATCTATCTTAAGACCCACTAAAATATTTACAGTTAGAAAACATTTGACATTACTGTAAGCTCAATCTTAATCAAAAGTTTGATAAGACAGAAAATAATCAAAAAAAAAAAAAAATATGGTACAACTGTAAAATTTCAATACTAATATTTACATTTTAATTTCTTCATTTACAAATGTTAAAGAGTATATGAAATATGTCCATAAAAACTTGAAACACACTCAGGTTCGGATATGAACTGTAATCCACTCTGCGAGTGTTGTTAAACTCTGCGGTGTTCAGCGCAGAAAACACCCTCATGCTCGTTCTATGTGTGTATATGTGAAATGCTTTTAAGAGACAGTTTCCTTATGTGTTGGTAGGTAGCCAAATGCACACGAAGGAACGAAAAAAACACACTCTTTATATGTCTCTGAAAGACAACAGCGCTGAGTTGAACAGATGACAGAGATGAATGAACAGACCTGAAACGGCCTTTCGTGACATTTGAATTCTCCGGTGTAATGCAATCTCATGCAGAATACAGCACAGAGATTGGAGTGAATGAGTTTCTTCTCATTAATAATTTGGACTGAGCTGCTTAATAATGAACCGAGTCACTCTGAGACCCTCACCATTATTATAAGTCACAACCATCTAAGCTTTAAAACATGCAGAGCATATATATGTAAATAAATCGCAGCCTTTGCAATTCGATAATTGCACTAAACAATATTATTCTAATTCTACTCTGATATTATTTCTATTTAATGTTGGTATATCACACAGCCCTAAACTAAACTGCATGTGTCATTCACTGAAATGCAAATTTAGTTGCAGCCAAGTGACTTTGCGTGACCCACAGTTTGAAAACCCCTGGTATATTGCACTCTTCTCTGAATGAAATATTCGGTACTTATTACTTTTGAACGGACAGAAATTCTCATCACAAAGTCACATTTCAGCTCATTTTTTGAGTTAAATGGCATGTCAAACCCAAACTAACTGTGGTTGGTTTCTTTACATGTTGATAACACAAACTCTTCCTGTCTAAATGGATTGTTTTTGGCCAGAATAATCTGAATTTGACATTTAAAGTGGACCAGATTTATGACTATAGTCTAATGTCTGGCTACACCTGGCTATGTGAGTAAGTGACCAACAGGGTAAATGACTACAAATTTATCTAAGCTTTCAAACAATTGAAACAGCCCTGAGTATTCAACTACAACATGAAGTTGGTAACACTTTACAATAAGGTTCTATTTTTTAACATTAGTTAACTACATTAGTTAACATCAACTAACAATGAAAAATACTTTTAAAGCATTTAACAATCTTAGTTAATGTTAATTTTAACATTTACTAATACATGATTAAAATTAAAAGTTGTATCTGTTAATATTATTTAATGGACCTGAGCTAACATGAACTAACAATGAATAGTTAACTAATGTTAACAACGATTAATAAATACAGTGACAAATGTATTGCTAAATGTTAATGTGAGTTTATGCATTAACTTGTGTAATCAAATGGGACCTTATTGAAGTTATTTAATCAAAGTCATAATTATTCATCCAAGTTAGTTTAGTGGTCTCTCACCTTTTGGGCTTGCCTATGTGGGGCACATGGTAGCCTGGCTTGCACTTGTACTTGCAGAAAGACCCAACTTTGAGGCCTGTGGCATTGCAGCGTTTGGTCTGCAGGACAGCGTTGGGTACAGGTGGAGGGACCGGACAACGCAGCTCACACAGAGCTTCAGGGAAAGACCACATGCCATCCTCCATACACGTAAGCACGTTATTACTGCCTGCGGAGACAAAAGGACAAAGGTACAGGACAAGCTGACTTCTACAGATCCAAAGTGAACTTACTTCAATATGATGTCATATCCAACACTGTTATTGTTCAGTGTGTATTGTTTTGTTGTTGTTGGGGGGGGGGGGGGGGTCAAAACCACTATTGGCATTTTACACAGCTGACCTCTCAATCCCTTAGGGCCTTTTGATTTAGGAACTGTCAAGGTCTACCCACCCACAAGCTGAGCCGGCTCCCGGCACTGAAAAGTGCACTTCTTGCCGTAGGTGGTACCCTCAGAGAACTCAAAGACAGCCGGGTGCACATGGTACTTGTCAGGCCGCCCGCAGTCCACAGGTTCACAGGTCACCTGCTTGTTCCATTTCCCATCCGCACAGGTGAGGGTCACCATGGATTCAGACTGTTGAGAGGAAAAAACATAAAGACAAGAGTTTAGACATGGGAAAAGAACATTTAGTTTTCTCTCGTTTAATTCACTGTAACCACAACAATCCGTCAGACCAGACCATATCAAATAATACACATCTGTTTCAATAACACTTCACAAACTATATAGAGACAAAAAGTACAGCTAAATTAAATATATTTATGTATCCCTTGGTAAAAGGAAGCAGTGGGAAGCTAACAGTCTGAGTTGGTGATAATAAATAGCCCAGGTACAGCATATAAAGCTGTCAGAACTGAAGGCAGAGTAAGTCAGAGGTCATTTCTGCTGTTTTACTAAGTCATGTCAGACCTGTGTGATGTCTGCAAAGACATCTGTACTAGTAGCAGAGCCACAAACCACACACATCCAAAACCCAAAAAAGAACAAAACAATTAAACTTATGGAGCAGCGTTCTGTTTCAAAAACTTCTGTCGAATCACTGTAATGACATAAAGTGACTTTATTAATTGATTCATTGGTGATTTCAAACTGATTTTCTGTCGGAAAATATTGAACGCGTCCAATTGCGCCAAGCCCAGTTCCGTGAAAATGAGACTGACGAAACAGATCCTCGTTTTCACATTAGAGTAAAATTACAAATCGTCACGAATTCATGATTGTTCATACACTTACGGTAAATTACAATAACCTTTGTCCCGAACGCTAACATTTATAACATGCCGGCTGGTGTTTCTAAGGTAATGTTAGTATAAGTAGTAGTATTTCCCGCTCCTGTTCCTACATCCATCCACTAGCAATTTTACTTGATTTATTACAAACAGGATTTATTCTACCATGGGAAATGAACCAGGCCATTCTGCACAAATACGAGTACGACTTTCCTCTAACCAAAACAGAGACCGCATATTTCAAAAGGTGCATGAGAACATGCTAAAAAAATTAGCAAGTGTGAGTCCTTAGTCTCTTTTTCTCTGTATAGTGGCAATGCCACTGTGTCTCCTCTTACTCCATCCAAATGCAGTCCAACAATGAAGACTAGTCTGCCTATAGTTTATTTGGACTATTTAATTATTTTTGTCTCTTGAGTAACTTGAGGGGACATTTACTGACCTATTATTGATTCAATACATAAATCACTGATTTTATTAGCACAAAACCATTACTGTGCCTGCAAACAATGAACGAATCAAACTTTACTGTGTACAAAGCAGGAATAACAGTTGTGAATTTGTCACCAGGAGCAAAACATTTTTCTATTAGCTCCTCAATGAATCTTCAAACGTGTGAACCACGCAGAAAGGTTTATGCTTTTACTGCACGACAGCAAATTTACTGCACAACAGCAAACTTTTCTCAGCCAAAAATATTATTGTCATCCAACATGTGGGTTTATAGGACTGCTGTACTTTTTGTGTGTGGTATTAAGCATTAACAAAAAAAGTGATGTTTAACATAAACCATACCCAGCGGATTGGACACAGGCTGTAGGTGGGCATAGAGTCCAGACTGTTTCAATGAAGCACTAAAAGAAATTGGAGTAAAACATGCACTTCTCCACAGAGTTCTCCTTTTGTTTATGACAAGTGATGAAAGCTGGTTGGTTAAAAAAAAAAAAAAAGATGTCAGCTATGTTTATTGAAACAATTTCTGTGAAGCCAAACAGTTTTTGCTGGCAAGGCACAGATTATTGTGGCTAATGTTCTTTAACTTGCATCTACAAAACAAAACATCAAGATGTATGAACAGTTTTTGTTGCTGCTTTACTGTGACCCAGGCCATTTTTCTTCTCTCGTCTCCTTTCTCTTTATTTGAAATTGCAGATTTAAATGGGCTGGAATGTGGTGAGCTTATCTAATGTTCTGTACCCTCTCAGGAAATGTACCAGCACCTAAAACTGAGCAAAGCAGCGGGAAGCATTTGAAATGCAATCCAGACACAGTTACAAAACACTTTTTGCCCCCTTCTTTCCCTCTTCCTTTTCTTGCGCTGAAGCTCTTATTGAAAACAGCTCACCATGGAAGTGTGAGTCTTGAATATTTGAGGTGAATATATGAAAAACAAAACAAAACAACAAGGGGAAAACAAAACTAAAGTAAGCACAACAATGAAACTAAGCAAATCAAAACAAAACAAAGAATAACAAACAAAAACTAAATTAAACTAAGCAAAACAAAAAGAAAACAGAGCAAAAAAACAAAACAAAAGACAAAACCAAAGCTAAATTAAAATAAACTAAGTGAAGCAAAAGCTAAAATTAAATTAAGCAAAATAAATTAAAGCACAAACAAAACTAAATGAAGCAGAAGAAAAAGCTAAAACTAAATGAAGCAAAAGCTAAAAGTAAAAAGCAAAGTAAAAAAAGAACAAAAACAAAACAAAATAAAGCATAAGCAAAAGATAAAGGTAAAAAAAGCAAAACAAACTAAACAAAATTAGGCAAAAGCCAAGCAAAATAAAAAAACAACAAAAAACTAAACAACTAAACTGAGTACAACACAAAAGACAAAAAGGACAAAACTAATTGAGTTGAAGCAAAAGCTAAAATCAAACAAAACAAAATAAAGAATAACAGAACAACTGTTTATAAAAAAAAGTCTCAATTTCACTTCATGTGAGGGCAGCAGTGTAATAAGCAGTTTTCTTTTTTTTTACCTCATATCACTGGCTTAATAAAATCCCAAACACAAAAGCAGTCACAATCTACTCAACATCTCCCCCTAGGGTCAGAGAGGCTGCCATCTTTGTCATAACAATGCCAAAGAGCGTGTTAGTGCACATACCTGCCTTCTTTATAAAACTTGTGAGAGGCTACAGAAGTACATAAAAGTGTCATCTAATTTTCCCTGCCCAGGCATCTCTGGCTCTCTCAAAGTCGTTTCAAAGCTCAATGGCAGTTTAGACACAAGGTTTATTGGCCGACACTGGCTGCATTACAGGAGCAGTAAAAGAAATGACCACAGTCACAGGGACTATGTAGGACGAAAAGGAAAACATAAACTGTTGTGGTTGAACTAAAGAAACACACACATGCAGGGGGCTGTTTAAATGCCCACCTGTACGGCACATAATCCGTGTCACATGCACAAACGAAAACACACACAAACACATGCTGCTTCTGCTTGGAAGTTATATCACAACGGGCCGTTCTGGTGAACATAGGGGAAGGGGACTGCCGTCACATTGGGGGGTGGTAAGCTGCAGAGGGGGGTGTCTGCGTGCGGAGTTTCCTTCTTTTAAAACTTTACAGCTGCTGATTCCTCCTCCACTGAGTATTTAACTACCACTGACTACTGTGCCTAATTCAACACAGATGCCTCTGTTGGCTTTTCTTCTACACCCCAGCCCCATCCTGTGTTTCTTTCTCCGCGTGTGCACACTCATGAATGCATAGTATACACGTAAGCACACATGCTCGACACACACGTACGCACAAACATGCAGAAGTGCTTAAAAAAAAAACAACAAAAAAAAAAAAAAAAAAAAAACAGGGGCTAAAGCAAACCTCAAACTCTCTGTCTTTGCTCTGTTGAAATGTTGTTTGCCTAACAGTGATTTCAGGACATGCTCTGCTTTCAATAACACCTTGGCAAAAACAAGGGGCCGGCGGCCAGGAAGCTGTGGACACAAAGACATGACACTGTAGTGTTGGTTGTTGCTGTAGTTATCTGCTCCCAAAACTGTCCTCCGTTCTTGATGGGTTGCGAGATCATAACCCTTGATGCTTGGCTTGGCTCACAACCTTATAAACACACATCTATCTCTGTCTGTATCCACTCCTAATGCTGTTTTTTTTTTTTCAATAGGACCATATTGGCACCCGCTCAATGATGTTACGGTAACAGGTTAATGATGAAATGGCTAATTTGTCTCTGACTAAAGCCTTTAGGAACACACATTATGAGCTCCCTGGAGATGACTGATAAGCTGTAATGACTGTGCTGGGATCAGCACTTTCGCTCTGTAAAGGTACGAGGGCTCCCTTGCACTGTCGTCATCATCTCTTCAGCTCACACGCGAGCGGAGACATGGAAATCCAGCCAATTTCTTTTTAACCTTAATATGGTCACATTTTGTAGGGTAAACCCTGAAACTGTCATGACACCATCTTCTAAATGCCCATTTACTATAATGTGTATGTTTAGACATAATTTTATAATAATAAAACAATGCAATATGTCCAGATATTTTTATTTATTTATTTATTTGTTTGCACGGTAACACTTTATTTTAGGGTCTTTTAACTAGTTGCTTATTAGCAAGCATATTACTAGAATATTGGCTATTTATTAGTATTTATAAGCACATATTAATGCCTTATTCTGCATGACCTTATTCTACATTCTTAATCCTACCCAATACCTAAACTTAACAACTAACTTACTTACTATTAATAAGCAGTAAATTACAAGTTTATTGAGGGAAAAGTCGTAGTTAATAGTTTATATGCGTTCCCTATACTAAAGTGTTACCTTTTGCACTGAAAATAAATCAGGATAAACAAAGCAGGATCAACTGTTGCTCGTCTATGAAATCAACACTCCAGGAACACTGCTCAGCTAATCGCAATCGGGGACCAGAACTAACATATATTGTATTATAAATAGAGAATATACCATCTCACTACCATCTATACTATAAAACTAATAGTTTTACTAATATCTATTAATAGTTTTTATTCAACAACATTCTGATCATTATTTCGAAGGTTGTGCCAAATGATTTTACATCATAACAATAACAGAATGACAAAATACATGATATAAAAACTATATCTAAATTGTAAAAGATCATACTCTTTAAAAAGAAACAGAAATATAACAACATAATATAGAATAAAGAATATATATTTGACTGAAATACACTGAATCGAGAATTGCTATTGAAATTAAGCTGAAATAAAATATAAAAATTAAATGAAAAATGTCTCAGGTTACGACCATAACCCTGGTTCCCTGAGAAGGGAAACGAGACGAGGCATCTGGAGTTGACACTATGGGGAAGGCCCTCGGCGTGACCGGGGTCTGAACATGTGTACCAAACAAGCCAATCTATTGGCCAGTGGCAGTCTATGACGTCATGAGCAGAGCTCCCGTGAGTATAAGGCGGTGCCTGCAAAATATGTCATCAACTCTTTTGTCTGAAGGAGACAAGCAGGCAACTTGATGCATGGTAATGAGACACCGTGTCTCTTTCCCCTTCTCAGAAAACCATGGTTACAGTCATAACCTGAGACGTTCCCTTTCAAAGTGGAACTTCAGCGTAGCATCTGGAGTTGACATTATGGTGAACAATGTGGGGAGGAACAGACAGAACTGGATTAATTACAATTCTGTTTATCCTGCTCTACCTGGAAGGATATTGTCAGAGCAGCACAACAACATCAAGAATTATTCCAAGATGCTTTTAACCCTTAGTAATAGTTTTTAACTATTATTAATGCCACTCAACCAAGGGGGAGCCAATCCTTACTCCAATTTAGGGAAGGAATGCATAGCATTGTTTCCTCACTATTCTTAATACCCAGGCTCTATACCCCAAGGAGGCCACAGGGGAGCCATGCCCTGCTTAAAGATAACTGGGGGACAATAGCTCATACCCTGCCTACAGTAAAGGCAATCTACCTAAAGAGCACCCCCCCCAAAGGGAGTGATATCCATTCTTAAAGTTCTAATTAATGGAGAGGGAGATAAACAAAACAGAGGGAGCCATGTGAGTTATCCTTCCTAGTTCCATTCTTCCTGCTCTACCCTAAGGGGTAAGAAAGGGAGCTTGCTAACTAGCCTACAGGCTACAACCATACCGCTGCTGCCCTACAAGGGGGAGCCTAAGAGAAACAAAAGTAATGCATTAAATAGTATGCCTACAACTCTATCACCCTAGGCCCACAAAACCCTCGGGGAACCACAGGGGAGCTTATATTCTTCTTTAAGAACCCAACATGACTGGGAAGAATAGCTCAATACTGACATCAGTAAAGACACTCTATCTAGGTCCAACACCACTGGTGCCCTGATAACAGGGAGGGACCAAGACCAGGGAGGGGGGGTAATACTTACGTTCATTTGGCAACTAAATGTGAGTAGTGTGCTTTCCAAGAGCGATACCCTTGCTTCCAGACCCAAAAATGAATGGGGAGGGGAGATAAATGAGATTTAGGGAGTATTAGGTGCCATAGTCTCATTCATCTTGCTCTTCCTCCAAAGGGAGGCCCATATGCTACATTGATTGTGGAAGGGAAATTAAAGCAGGGCATGTAAAAAGTGTGCCCAAGC
Source organism: Hypophthalmichthys nobilis (assembly GCA_037950665.1). Taxonomy (NCBI): domain Eukaryota; kingdom Metazoa; phylum Chordata; class Actinopteri; order Cypriniformes; family Xenocyprididae; genus Hypophthalmichthys; species Hypophthalmichthys nobilis. The sequence continues at coordinate 31,694,877 of CM075468.1, read as the reverse complement.
TAAAATCTCCTTCTGCAGAACACCACTGGCCTGGCCCGCTGTCGCATACACTTTCCCTAAGAGGTGGTTTGGCATGGCTTTGAGGGCAAGGCGGGAGCCTTAAATGAAGACGCCTCACTCTGTGAGAGATAACCCACTAGTGGTTCCTCCACAGGAGGCATCTTCTCATACCTGTGCTCACCCAGTCCCTCCACATTTGAATAACTCAAATGCTGGAAAGGAAAGACAAGAGCCTAGTATGTTTTTCCAAGACTTCTCTACCACAGTATGAAGGTCTGGTAGAAACGGTAGCACTTGTCCAAACGGCCACGAGCAACTTCCCATTTCTAATGCGACGAGGGCAAACTTAACACTTAGCACTGACTCCAGATGCTGCATCGAAGTTCCACTTCAAAAGGGAACTTAAAAAACGTAATTGAAAATTAGAAATGTTGTTTTGGCAACTAATTGAAATGAAATAAGTTGAAATACTAAAATTACTAAAACTGAAATAAAAATAAATTAAAGCTAAATATAAATAAATTAATTAATAGAAAACTTTAAGGGTGGGATTATGGGTGCATTTTAAACAGATAAGTGATGGAGACATGAGTGCAATGTTATTTCAGAACTCACTTTTTTCTTTAAATTTTACAGAGTAGTGCTGTAAATGTACCACTACTACAGTTCCTGTAACAGCCGTGGCCATATTTATGAAAACTCTCCCCTCTTACCTTACATAACCGGACTAGACATCTCCCCAATGGCCCCTGAAACCCCCAGTCCTGAACCCCAATATGCACTGCTGTTAAATAAGCCGAGCCCTCCCAAAAGCAGAGAAAAACTGCCTGCTGCCTTTCCTTCCAAATGCGTAATAACTCACAGGCCAAGCTTCTCAGTCGACTGCGGCTGCTGGCAGAAACCCACCCAACATACAGTAGAGCCCAAGTGCTTACAAAGAACACACAGCACTTTCTTGTCTTTTCTTTTTTTTTATGCTAACATTTTCCCCTTTCTTTCTTCCCCTTGTTCTCCTTCTGTCAATATAACAAGAGAACAAGCGTTGGAAAACAGAACTGAGTTGTTTTTGAAAGGCCAGAGCTGCAAATGGCCCAAAACCTTCTTTGTGAATGGGTGGGGTGAAGGACGGCTGGGGGCTTGTGGAGTTAGTACAGTGCGAAACACTTGGCCAGGTGGAGTTGGGTAAAGGATTGCCATTACCACCACTGGCCTTTTGTGTGGAGGACTGAGGTCAACGGGTTGCAGTAATCACTGCTCGTTGCTTAGCAAGGGTGTACTGGGCCGGCAGATCTGCAGTGCCACTGATCCGTGGCTGTGCCTTAAACAAAGTCCTCAGGGAGTGTGGTGGCGGTTGAGCATGGTGCTCCACTGTTTTGATGTCAAATAGACTCGAACAAATTGCATCCTGACTGACTACACTCTGACACTTTCTTCACACATTCAAACAGCGGTGAACCAGAAAATTCAAGCGCAATTAACAGATGTGCACGCACACACACGCAAGACACAAGCAGACCAAGTATGCCAAGTATGAACAGGTATGTAGACACAAGGCAGAGCCTTATGAGACTTGTGAATGGACACCAATGATTTGCTAGATATTTTTATGACATCAGAAGACAAAAATAGTTAACTAGCAAACCGTTCTACTGCATCTTGTCTGGCAAATTATACCTTTTTGTGATTTATCTCAATCATGTACTCACCCTAAATAAACGGCTGAATTCAGTGGATGAATTCAAACTGAATTGGTTAAACTGACTGTCCATCACACAATGAATCACACTTTCGGACTGAAAACAACGAAAATAATCAATAAATGTGCTGAGAATTCTGTGTTTATCAAGGATTTGTTGACTGGTATTATGGTACACTATAGCGTTCAAATGTTTATGGTCACTAAGAGTTTTTTATTTTATTTTATAGAAATTTTCAAAAGCAAGACAAACTTATTCATTAAACAATTGTTTAAGCCATTAAACAATCTTCCCATCCCTAAACTCCTATAAACTATTTATAATTATAAAAAAAAAAAAAAAAAAAAACAACAACATGCAAATGTCACAATTATTTGTAAATGTAATATTACAAAGAACCATACAGAAGAGTCAAGTTTGTTAGGAAATTTTCAAAAGCAAGACAAACCCACTGATATGTAAATACAAAATGATGCAGCCATATGCTGAAGGAAAAAAGGAATGTGTTTGTGTTAGCCAGACAGTGATTTCTGGTAGGAAACTTCATTTCCATCACTCACTCACTCATGACTGTTGAGGTTTCTGTTGAGTCAAACTGATTTTCTAGCCTATTACAATACCAAGAACAACAACAACAACAACAACAAAACTTCCAGTCAGAGGGGAGGGCGAGAGTGAGAGTAATGTTTATGAAAAATCTACAGCTTTTCTTTTATTTGAGCCACATGGATCATTCCAGCAGTTCCAGGCAGAGAAAAAGACATAAAAACAACATCAAGCCAATAACACAGAGCCCACCGGCCTGAGCGCCAGCTATTGTGACCATTCACTTACCGTCTCACAGTTTGGTTAGCAAACCCTATGTGAGCCATAAATCTTTAATGCTACTTTCTCTGTATGTGGTCAGGGCATGAGTCAATGATTATTGTTTAATGTAATATAAACCACTGTGTGTGTGCGAGTGTGGCTGTGTATGTTTATGTTGTGTGCTTCTCTATGAAACCTGGTCAAAATACTTGGCAGAAACCGTAAGACATTTTATTGCAGGAAAAACAGAGAGTGAGCACACACTTACACACACACAGAGTAACATCCACAAATATACAAAACTGTAATACCTGAGTTTTGATGATTTCATCATCACGGTGTATTTTCAGCGTATATCCTCGGTTGCAGGTGATGGTGCAGCGAGCTCCATTGAAGTATCCTGGACTATTACACTTCATCTCTGCATTACTGATCATCGGCTTCTGACATTCAATGGCATCACACGAGTAATGAACGCAACTGAGGAAATACAGAAATTACCATGTATTATGATGACATAAAGTTAAATGACCTTATCAATTCTACTGGGTAAAATTTCTTTTTACACCTATTATATATTTTACTTTAACCCTCTATTGCTTTGGTGCGGTCACATTTACCGTTGTTCTACAAATTTTCGTGAGGGAAATCCTGCCATTTCAAAAGGAATCTACGTGATTGTTCAAGCTGCTTGGTTTGAATATGACTTCTGTGTAAGCTGTGCTTTATACATCGCTATAATGTTGACAGCAGAAAATTGACCTTTTTGCCACACAAGACTTCACCAATCTGACCGCATCTTTATGAAAGCAAAACTGTGCAACAATGGAAATGAATTCATCAAATTAATCAAAGACAGCTTTACTACATGACAGAAAATTGGACCCTAGCTTAAACTTTTGTTAAATCTAAATAAAAAACAAACAGACTATATCTACAACATTTACTCTATATTACTGCATCCTTATCACTTCCACTATTGCACAAATTTGTTATTTAAAGAGAAAACATTTCGCAATCTCTCATACCAAACAAATAATTTATATCACTATTAATGTGTTTAAATAAAGTTTGCTCACTAACAAATGTGAGTTATATTTTAATGGGTGGAAAACAAAAAACTTTGCTGATGACTGTCAGGATGTAGCATGACCAAGAAAAAGCTTTTTTCCTTTTTTTGTTCAAAGTCATGCCTTTATTATTAATCATTATTGATCTTTTATGCATCATGTGCTTGCAAAGTGAAGAAAATGTATTTATTACCTAACATTGTGCAATAGAAGATTAAAAAAAAATGTGTCATCAACATATCTTCAGAAACTGACTTATTATAATATCTGATCTTAGACCACATCTAAGCGCTAGCTACCCTTAAGGAACAAAAATATATGGGAATATACTGCAAAACATAATGCAATGTATTACATAATACATTTCCATATATGGGTAATTAATGCTTACATTTTTTTTCAATATACTGCAATATATGTATTGACCATGTATGGCTATATATTGATATATATAAAATATTTAGAAATGAAGACAAAAATAGCATTACATGTAATTTTCATAAAGTTTTATCCTTTATTGTGTACATATATTGCACACACATATATACACACATTCACAGAATAGCACAGTTACAGCAGATTTCTAGTTCCCAGCATGCTTGGCTTCTGACTATTAAAGGAGAGTAAATGTTAAAATTAAATGTTATTTCATGTGTTTTTGCCCAATATTAATATAGGGGGAGATCTGTTAGTGTTTGATGTTCTATTCTTTTGGAATTTAAAAGGGTTTCTGGTCTGTGTGAGTTTTTGGGGTTGCCACTGTGCTGAAGAGCCTGTGGTCAGGTTGACGATTGGCCGAAAACCATAAAGGCGATATATTACTTAATTTAAAAAGTAATGGCTGTGCACTCTTCAGCACAGTGATAGTCTCTTTGCTAAATACTTTAGTACATGCAGGTGTGCTTGACTTGTGCTATTTTTAACTAGCTTGAAAATATGAAACATTTAAATAATTATAAAATATAAGAAATATATTACATTATATATTTCTCTGTATATGTGCGTTTATACTGCATGAGTAAATATATCTGCAATATATTTATTCATATGCTGTACCATATTTGATCACATATACATCTCTATATTATGAAGTGTATTACTGAATATAAAATTACATGCATTATGATATATTAGTAAATATATTGTCACATATTTTTCAATATATGAAAAGCGGCAATTATTTATGTATTATTCAATATATTGTAAAATATTAACACAATATATTTTTCTGTATGTTTTCAAATATACCATTAATTCATTTAATATATTGATCATTCATACATAGGGAAATATATTTTCTTTTCGTAAGGGTAGATATGCTGAGGACTGGCAAAACATTTACTCTCTACACTGACATGACAGGGAGCAATGGTAGATTATCTACTCACCTTTGACCCATGGGGTTATATATTTCATTGCTCTGGCAGCCACTGATAGTGATGGGGTCAAAATATTGAAAGGAGCGCAGTCCAACACCTGAGATGGCCACCAGAGGAGAGCCGAAGCTCACTATAATGGCTTTTGTCCGGTAAAAGGCCACGCTCAGGTCGTGACTCACAGGAATCACCAGTGGATTGTTCCGGCAGCTCAGCCTCCAGTCCCCTACAACCATCCAGCCATCGCACAATATACAGAACAAAATTCACCCTCCACTTTTGTTTTCTAGAAACACATATCTTGGAGTAAAAACAGTGTTAACATTTTATTGAGATAGGGGTGAGACTGACCAAGAGGGTGGGTTTGCTCCTTAGTGTCCACCAGCTGAACAGTAATGTTGTGTTGTCTCTGGTCAATGTCAGCTGTTCCATCAGCGGCCAGATGGATAATGACCGCAGCAGCCACCATAGGGTGGGCGTAATAGGCCTTTTGAGAGATGAAAAAAAAAAAGCTCACTGTCATTTCTATCATTTTATTGGTTATTATGATTTTATCAAGTAGCATTTGCTCCTGCATCAACATCTTTTTTTGATTAAACAGTCATGAACCTGGACATTCTTAACTCGAGTCTTAAGGCCTGTTCACACCAAAGACAATAGCAATAGTGATAACAATAAAGATGTAGTTCTAAAAATTGTTCTAAACATAAAAGAATAGCAGAGTTTTCTCTCATATCAGGCGAGGAATATCAGGCGAAGCGAGGCGAGGCGCGTCTCAAACGAGCCTAATGTCAGCTTCTGATTGTCAACAAGTCGATCACAGGCATGCAGGAAGTATGGTGGGGGGATGCAGTATCTCATTCCCTTTTCAGGGAACCATGGTTACAGTTCTAACCTGAGAAGTTCCCTTTCAAGGGAACTCGTGCTACATCTGAAGTTACGACGCTATGGGAATGTTAATACTTACTCCACCGTACTGACAAGTGCCTGTCTAGTGTGAATCCTGGCGAGCACAACCTAGGACATGAGCAACGGTGTGGAGTTCAAGTCTAGGTGGTAGAACCTCACAAATGTGTCCAGAGAGAACCAGCCCGCCGCATCACAAACTTCTTGTAGGGATAGCCCTGACACCAAGGCTTTTGAAGCTGCCATACTTAGTTGAATGAGCTCTGACAGCTATAGGTGAGGCCTGTCTCATATGCAAGAGAAATAACCTCAAATATCCACTGACTATGACTATCCTCATCCTTTGCTTGGATGCCAGGGACCCTTGTCTAGGTGACCCGAAGCACACAAACAATTGATGAGACTTTCACCACAGGGCAGCTCTGTGGACATAAGCATCCAATGCCCTGCCTGGACATAGCAAGCCATACTCAGGCCGGCCAGAATGGGGCTACAAATATTAGATGGACCCCATCTAAAGCCCTTGCGTGTAACCTGGATCATGCGAAATGGATTAACCCCTCATGGAAAACCCCTTAGGTCTTGGAGAAATAGAAAGCACGCTTTTCTTGGCGTTCAGCCTTAACTCCCACATATGGATGAGGATGACATCTCGAAGCCGAACCACCATTTGCTCCAATTGAGCCAGAATCAACCAATCATCGATATAGTTCAGTACACGAATGTCCTGGAGTAGCAACAGAGCCAGAACAGCATCCACGCCTTTCGTGAAGGTGCGGGGTGTAAGGCTAGGCCAAAAGGAAGAACCTGATAATGTTAAGCCTAACCCCCGAAAGTGAACCTAAGGAACTTGCTGTGTTGAGGAAGGATGGATATATGGAAGTATAAGTCCTTGAGATCTATCATGACAAACCAGTCCCCGGGTCTGATTTGAGTCACAATTAGTTTCAACATTAACATCTTGAACTTGAATATTTTTAATATGCGATTCAGCTAGCGCAGATCTAGAATTGGACGCAACCCCTCATCCTTTTACGGAATGATAAAATTCCCGCCTGTAGAACCCAGACTCTCTCTCGGGTGGAGGAACACGTTCTATGGCATCCTTCGCCAAAAGAGCTATGACTTCTTGTTCCATTACCAGAGCCTGCTCGGGACCTACCATTGTGGGCAGGATCCCATTGAACTGAGGCAGATAAGAACCGAACTGAATTCTGTAGCCTTCTTCTATAGTTTGCAGGACCCACTAAGACACATTTGGCAGAAGTTTCCATGCTGCCAGATGGTCTACTAAGGTAACCAGCCTCTCAAGACTGGTCTCTGGTGTATTTCGAGTAGTCAGCTCTGCGTCTTAAAGCGGATGTCCGCCAGGGAACAACTGAACTGGCTTCTCTGAAGTCCTCCTTGGAGAGGGCGAGTCTCCCAGTGCTGCAACATCTTCGGGCAGACACTGAGACCTGAACTCGCTGGAAACCGCTGCACCCCAAAGCACCAGAGGTGGCGGGATTGGCAGAATGGCCACCTGAGAGCACAGAGGAAAAGCGGGCATCTTATGACGAGGTTTAAGCCACTTCTCCCCGCAGGGGCCTGCCCTCAGAGGCCTGATACCACTGGCATCAGGAGTCCTTAGCCGAAGCCTTCTTGGAAATACGAGGAGTTGGTAGGCGGCTGGGACCTCTCCTGGGAAGCCCCTGAGACCTGAGCTTGGCGAGGAGATACCTCTGGAATGCCACGGCTTGATCTGCCTTCTGAAACATCTTGACGTCAGTGGTGACTGCGTCGCCAAAGAGGCCAGGAGGGGAAAGTGGGGCATTCAGAAGAAACTATTTATCCTTCTCTTTGATCCCAGAAAGATTTAACCAAAGATGGCTCTCTGCGGCCAACAGGGCTGCCATACTGATTGGCTTCACCACTCTGTCTCCACTCCACCAATAAGCTGGTGTGTGGTGGGCATTCTGCCACAATATGGCTGCCGTTGCATCATCCAGGTGGATGCTGCTCATTGGTGGTGGTTGAGGAGATTACCTCTTTCCATATGTAAAGCACTTTGAATACTCAGAAAGACACTGTATGAATGTAACATATTATTATTATAGATCGACCGGAGCATTCTCAGAGGTAACCACTCATAATGAGCACAATCAACCCCTTGAGAGCTGTCTGTGCATGCTCTGCTACCAAACAAACAACACATAAATTGTGTGTATCCCCACCCATGATGTGGTGAGGGCAGGGAGAAAAACACGAATTAAAACGCTGTTTGCTCGCCATTTCACTTATTTTCTAATATATATGCTTCCTATGGGACAAACAACAACAATTAGACAATTATGAACTCAGAGCACTTGCTAAAGGCACAGAAGCTGACATTATTTGGTCTGGGTGCGCTTTATAACTTCCTGGTCATGACGTCACATGCTATATGAGGACGTCCCGCAATGCCATTGGACTGATTACACACGTGCTTCAAGAAGGAAAGTCACATCATTATACTGATTTATGTACTTGATGTGATATGACATCAATCTGTTCAACTGAAAGCAAAAAGAGAGATCACCATAATTAGCCATCTCTTACCTTTAGCCAATATTGCGAAGTCCAGCTGTGCTGCTGAGACTCCTCACAAGGAAACCAAGCATACTGAGACACGCCATGTGACAGGTCAAAAACCTTTGACTGACAGCTCTGAGTAAACAAACACAAGATATATTTATTGTTTTTATCTTCCTTATTGAATTTGGCCATTAAAATTGTTGAATTTTTGAAATTTTGCCAAATAACTGAGGACAAGTGATGTACATCCTGATTGTATGTTTCCAAATGGAATCCTGTAAAAATGTATGACAGTTTCCACAAAAATATTCAGCAGCACATTGGTTTTCAACATTGATAGTAATAAGAAATATTAGTTCAGCAGCATGCCACGACAGGAATAAATTAGATTTTAAAATATATTAAAATAGAAGACAGTTATTTTAAATTATATATATATATATATATATATATATATATATAAAATAGTGCTTATATATATTAGCACTATATAAAAGCACTAAAACAGAGTAATGATGAGGCTGGAAGTTCTGGAAGTTCACAATTAGCCCCACAAGTGGCCAGGTTAAAGTGCCACTCCAGATCAGACTGAAAGCCAGTGAAATCCGGGTAAACAGGGTGAAATGACCTACTACTCTCTTCTGAGAACTGTGAGCACACCGCAATAGGATCAGAACTGGCCCAAACTCTAGTGACTGTTGAGTTTCAGAATTACTCAAATTAAGAAGTTTGACTCCCTGTGTGAGAATGAAGTTCACCAATCATACAAGCTTACAGGGAGGGTCAAGTTGGATTGAAATGGAAGTTCTGTACACTGCCGGTAACAGTTTTCTGACATTAAGCGCAAATTAGGACATTATGGGCCAGATTTTCTAACAGCTTGCGCCAGCGCAAACCCTCTTTTGGCATTAAAAAACTACTGTCGGGATTTACTAAAGACATGCAGTGCAAAATTAGCGCTGAAAAGGTGTTGTTTTTGCGGCTGACCTTACTGCATATGCATTTGTAGGAGTTTCCCTTTCAGACGCAAAATTTATGGGAGGAGAGTATTTAAATGAATCACGCAACGTGATTTACTAATCTTTGCGCTCGTCAATTTACTGGTATTTGCGCCATTATTTAACGCCCAAAAAAAACATGTCTTAACCCATTTTGCGACATGGCAGCATGGCACAGAGAGCGCGTGGCAGAAGGGAGAAAATATTTTCCACTCATATTAATTTCTTTGGAATGCCAGAGGAAGACTATATCCGAACATATCTTTTGCCAAGCCATGTTAGCCTATATATACACACATATATATATATATATATATGTATACATATATACATACATACATATATATACACTTCCAGTCGAAAGTTTGGAATCGGTAAGATTTTTAATGTTTTTAAAAGAAGTTTCGTCTGCTCACCAAGGCTGCATTTATTTAATTAAAAATACAGCAAAAACAGTAATATTGTGAAATATTATTACAATTTAAAATAACCGTTTTCTGTTTTAATATATTTTATAAAGTAATTTATTCCTGTGATGGCAAAGCTGAATTTTCAGCATTACTCCAGTCTTCAGTGTCACATGATCCTTCAGAAATCATTCTAATATGCTGATCTGCTGCTCAAGAAACATTTATTGTGTACAATTGTACAAAATATTTGTGTACAATATTTTTTTTTCAGGATTCTTTAATGAATAGAAAATTCAAAAGAACAGCATTTATTTGAAATATAATCTTTTGTAACATTATAAATGTCTTTACTATCACTTTTGATCAATTTAATGCATCCTTGCTGAATAAGGTATTCATTTCTTTAATTTCTTTACAAAAAAATAAAAATAAAAATTCTTACTGACCCCAAACTTTTGAACGGTAGTGTATAATGTTACAAAAGCTTTGTATTTCAGATAAATGCTGTTGTTTTGAACTTTCTACTCTTCAAGGAATCCAGAAAAAAAAATTAAAAAAAATACACAACTGTTTTCAACATTGATAATAATCATAAATGTTTCTTGAGGAGCAAATCAGCATATTAGAATGATTTCTGAAGGATCATGTGACACTGAAGACTGGAGTAATGATGCTGAAAATTCAGCTTTGCCATCACAGGAATAAATTACTTTATAAAATATATTTAAACAGAAAACAGTTATTTTAAATTGTAATAATATTTCACAATATTACTGTTTTTACTGTATTTTTAATTAAATAAATGCAGGCTTGGTGAGCAGACGAAACTTCTTTTAAAAACATTAAAAATCTTACCGATTCCAAACTTTTGACTGGTAGTGTATATATATATAGGCCAACACGGCTTGGCAAAGGATATTAGACCTATATGTCTGTGTTCTTTAACTTGCACGTCAGCAATAGATCGCGTGCAAAACTTGCCACTCCCATCGGCACATTTGTGGAATTGCACTCTCATGCTAATTTGCCCCGTTTAGTAAATCTGGCCCTAAATCAACAAAAAAAAGCTCAAAATGACAAATCGTTTGAATTTTTTTTTTTTTTCAGGACAGGAAGGGTCATGTTGGATCAAAATGAAAGTTCTGTACACTACCAGTAACAGTTTTCTGACATTAAGGGCAGCTTAGGACATTATATCAACCAAAAAAAAAGCTCAAAACAACAATTCTTTTCTTTTCTTTTTTTCAGGACAGAGAAAAAAAAAAAAGAAAAGAAAAGAAAAAAGAAACAAATAAACACTGTACTCTTCTATGCAACATTTTGTTTATTGACTTGTTTTATTTTTATTTTTTTCTTCATTTCTATCAAGTCCATATTTAGATGAAAATCAGTTTTCATGTAAAAGCCTGATTTTTTTTTTTTATTTGCCTTTCTAGTGGCATTTTAACTGAACAGCTAACTCCTAGTCTAATTCTTCTAAAATCTTTGCCCTTGTTTCACGGTGAATTGCGTAGAGTGTATTTCATTTCACTGTAGAAAAATGTGACAGAGAACCTCACTGAACCCCTTGAACCCAACTGTAGGGTGACAGTGTTGCAACGCTAGGTGACACTGGTGAGCTGCACGCTTCCTCACAGAGTGAATAGCACTAATTATGTGTTCGATGTTTGTGTATGTGCAACAGCAGCGGGAGCAGATCAGGGTAGCAGTGGTATCGCTTATGCTGTCTCCTACAGCTGCACAATTTGACGTCCCCAGGATTTGGGGTAGTATATGCAGAGGGTATTTTCTGCTTGGTCAGCAGTAAAGCTGTGCTGGTAACTGTCTGGCCTTTACACTGACCTCATTTCCCCTCCAAACATCTCTCTGTTTAACATCAACTTGAGAGCTTCAAGGAACTTCAAACCTTCAAGGAACTTCAAACCTCACATCAAGTTGAAAATCTGCTTTTCCTAGAAAATTTGTTTTCTATTTTTTTTTTAGAAAAATAGACAGTTCATTTTAACTTCTACAGATACATATATGACTCAATCAGTACAAAAGAAAACGGATTATAGAAAAGAAATGAGATTTTGATTTTCTGTAATTAATTCATCTGATTTGCTTAATTAAATTATTATTTTTTCTTGTTTTAAAGCATATATTTCTCAATATTTTGATTACATATACTGTAGATATATTTGAAGAATTTTGTGATTTAAGTAAATACATTTTTTTGTTTTTCTGAAAACAAGTGAAGATACATAATACACGTGAAGATAAAACAGTATTAATGCAGGTCATTCTTTGTTGGTGTCACCATTTAATTTTTTAAACAATTTAAAACATTTCACCAGTTGTTCTTACATTTCATATAGACATAATCTTTCTAGACAGAAATAAATTTGTCTTTCGAAGTGGAATCATCTTACAGTTCACAGATCTAGAGGTGATGTAATATTACATGAATTAGATTGAGAGACCGGCAATTCACTTCATTCACTACTCTAAGACAGCTCTGCGGGGAGAGAGCTGACTGGAGCAGGGGGATTCATAACATCTTTTTCATCTCTAAATGCCTTATAAAATTTGAATGAAACTGTTACAAAATTAGCTGCAAAACTAGAGAATTCTGATGTAATGCTTAAAAGAGACGTAGAAAGGGAGAAATAGGGTGCAAAAAAGAGAATGAGAGGATGTTCGTTTCTGCACTCCTCGCTTCGCTCTTCCATAGTCTCCTGAGATTCCTCTCTCTTTTTCTCTCCCTTTATCTCTCTCTCAGCACGCCACAGTAACCTCAGTGACACCATTCCCTGCTCCACCACCTCCCCTCCATTGATTCAAGTACACTACTGTACGCAGTCCGTACTGAAACTTCGTTGGCTGCTGTGCCACACAATAAGTGAAGAAGCAATTAGTCGTTCTGATACGCCACTAACATTGATCACCAACTGATTCACTTAAGCTGCAAGTCTGTTCCCGACTTGAACGGATTTACATTTATATAAAAAAACTTGCGAGAAGAGAAAGTACAAACTCCACACAAAGGTTTATTGGCAAGACTAACTATTTAAAGTCATTGTAACCTATGTGCCACCGTTTCCCATTATGAGCCACAATACACATTTTCAAGCAACAATGAGGTTCAAGCTCAACTGTGAAAAATGGGCATTTCTCAGTGCCATAAATCCTTAGGTTGCGCACAGCGTGATAGGAATAGTTTTGTGACATGATTAATTCAGGAGCTTGCACGATTTCGGGTGCAGGAGACTCGCGCTCCACAAACATCACGAGAGGGGGAAGAGGAGGAGGAGAAGTGGCCAATAAAACTGTAAAATTACAAATGTATCATGTTGAAATATCCAGGGAGTAAAACAACACAGTTTTTTAGACGTCCCTCAGAAAGAGCCAATTCTTTACTACTTCCATGTGTGAAGGGTTAGAGCAATGTCTCAAATCTCTCCTTAACAGAATGTGCTTCTCAGCCATTTATTGTGAAAAACTGCACATTTCAATCTGACTTCATCGTCATTATAAACAATATTTTAGATCTGAGTTTTTTCTGTTTTAAATTAAAAGAGCCACTTGCGGTCATAAATAATAACTGCTCATTTCAATAAGCCACCATTTCTCCTTGAAAGACCCCATAAAATGGCTTGGCAAGTGGTTTCCTTTCCTGTGTCAATGTGTTTTCCTATTAAAACAGGAAGTTTGAATGGGACTTAAAAAAAAAAAAAAAGCCATTAGCCTTTAGATAATGCATAATGATTTGCTTCCTGCTAATCGATTACAGGTGATATTAGTTAGAGGGACATTCTCATACTAGAGAACATTTGTGTAGTGGAGTATGATGCGGGGTTATTATTGCTAATTAAAACTAATCCATTAAAAACATTTTTTTTTAGTTAAATGAAATACAACTGGAATAAAATAAAAAACTAAATAATATTAGATTTAAAAAATAATAGAAATGTTACCTCTGCAACTAACTGAAAAAAGTTTAGGTTTAATCAGTAATATACTAACTAGATAATAATAATTAGAAATAACTAAATTAATAATTGCTAAAATTAAACTCAAATTAAAAAGAAAACAAAAATAAAAGTCAATTCAAATTATTAAGAAAAACTACAATAGTATATGGGTCATTTGACGTGACGGGTCATTTTTTTGTCCAAAGGCCTTAATAATAATAAAAAACAAAGATATGACATCCAATGTATGTAAGGTAGTACAACTAGATCACTTTTATTGAATCCAAAAGGTTTTAATTATATTTTGCTACATATAAAGGTATTTTAAAGATTTTGAAGTGTCAAAAGGTCATTCGATTTAACCGTCCAAAGGCCAATGCAGCCAATTCATTAGTGATTAAAATATCTTAAAATGTAATAAATGTATATATTTTTTATTCTGCCATGATTGTATAACATCATATATCAACACAGTGCAAAATGGTATTCAAATTATGTGTAGATGCCATTGCTTTGTTATGAGAAAGAATGTCCGGAAAAATGAATTTCATTGATGTCATTCAGAGTAACCAATATAAAGGGACCAAGTTATGCGTTCAATATCATGTGACAGGATGTGACATCATTCAGACACCTGCAAAGAACCACATGGTTGTGAAGCAAAGTTTCCAACTCTCTCTGAACTATTTGAAAAAATCATGTTTTCACTTGCTCATACGCATGTCCTGAAACATGAGGTCATTCGGTACAACTGCTATAAAACATGGAAAATGTTGTAATGTTTAAAAAACCTGTTCTAAATATAACATTTTTGATTGTCCTTTTATTAGCTAGCTAGCAATCTAACTAGCTAGCTAGCTAAATATCAGCCTATTAGCATTGTATGAAAATATTGTCATTCAGTATAACCAAAAGTGTCATTCGGTAAAACTGAAATTTTGGTTAAACCGAATGACTTTTTTGGTGACAAATTTTGTCAATCTTGTAAAAAAAGACAAAAACAGTGTTAACTGATTATAAAAACCACATAATCTCATTGTTAACACTTCATAAACTTCAAAATGAATTATATCTCCATTATGTTTTTATACACTTTTAAAAATCTTACTCATCAATAACCCATATACAAAATATACATACTATATATATATATAAACACTGACATGATATCATCAACATTTTATGGGATCTTCAACACATCCTACAGGGAGTGTACAGTATGTGCACATGTGAAGGTATGCTTGTAAAAGTTCATCCCCCAGTTTCGCAGACAAGGCTTAAGCCTTGTCCCAGACAAGCAACTTGCACTGACATATCTTAAAATATGTCAGTGCCATTGTTTTGTCTCAAGATGCACACCAGTAATGTTTTTTCTTGCTTTCTATGGCATGTTTATAAAAGTTACTTAAATGTCCTAATTGAATTAAGGCCTAATCCTGGTTTAATCTAAACCCTGTCTGTGAAACCAGGCCGATGTCTCTTGAAGCACACGCAGTGAGTGTGTGGTCTCACCTTTGTCACTGCGGGATATCCAACAGCCACCTCTGCTGGACAGTGCATCTTCTCCTCATTGGACACCTCCACCGCAGTGGCCCATTGATCCAGGAAGCCGCTCGGGTATAGAGACCACAGTCCCTTACACTCGCCTCCCGCTCAAAGTCCTCACACACACCATCACCGTCGTAGAAGTAACACAAGCTGGGCTCATCTTCAGAGGAGAGAGACAGAGATGAACCAGTATGAGAGTAATACTGAACCACTGCATAAAAATCCCATTTCAAATGCTGTGATCAGCAGACTGTTAGGGCTGGTAGCAGTTAATTCCATCCTCAACTTTAACCCAGTGGTTCTCAGACATTTTCAGGTGGCGGACGACTTGTGAAACAAAAATTTCAGACCACCTAAAACACTCTACTCATGTGCCTCAAAACAATCATCTGCAGTTTTAAGTAATAATTTAAAAAAAATCCTTAATTTATACTAATTAGATTTTTTTTTTTTTTTTTTTGAAACACTGAAATTTGGTATGATTTATTCATTGTTATCTGCCGTGGATTAAGGGATGATTGTATTTCGTGTCCTGAAATAATATGCAAATAAATATTTAAAAAACGTTTTTGTTAAAAAAAAAAAATACTTGTTTGGGTAATAACTAGGTGGTATTTTAACAGTTTAAATTATAACAACAAATCTTAGGACTGTGGAGTTTTAAAATGATCTCACTTACTGTAGCCTACATGTTGAAGAAGAACTTTGAACATTTGAAAGGAAACGCTAAATAAATTTGAATATCATTGAAATAAATCATTTTGATAATTACTGTTATTGTAATAAGTGTTATTGTAATAATAACAGTAACTTTACAGTGGCATCAATATAACAGGAGTAAAATATTTTTCGGCAATACTAATATTTTGATAGTCCCTTTTGAACATTCTGTTGAATATAAGTAACTTTGCAACTACATGTCTACTGACTCTTATTAGAGTATTAGTAAACTCTCTGCTTAAAGGTGGGGTATCCATTTTTTCAACTACACTGTTTGGAAGTTAGTCAGGCCAATACCAACAACAAACGTCTAACCAATCAGCATTAGGGAGCGTATGACGGTCGTGGAGAACGAGCAAGAGGGGGATTTGAAAAAAACAAAGAAAAAAAAACGCAGAAAGAGAAATGATGAGACACAATGGGCAAGTGCTTTAGGACCTGTGTTAATTTTAAAAAAGCTTTCCAGCGCTGGAGAGAGCCAAGCGGGAAGGCCTGAAAACAGATGCGGAGGCTGCTTTGAACCCGCTTTTCATGTGAGTAAAACTGGGTTTGAATGTCATGATTGTCTGGAGCTGCTGTGCTGTTGGCGATTAACAACAAACTATTTTTTGTATTTAGACTCTTGTGTACTGTACGTTAATTTTTTGTGCTTCCTTGTCGTTCGTTCATCAACTGCGCTTTATTTTTTGTGAAGCATTTTGTTTCGCGTCAGCTGTGTTAAACAGACATCCACTCTCGTATTGCATGTGTAACAGTGGCTAGATAGTGAGAGTTGTGCAGGTGAAGCACTCCGCACTGACATCTGTTAGAGAATGCGGTGTTTAGCGTCATTGGTAGTGACTGATAGAAGACTGGCCGAGGTTCGAGACAGACTCGGAGCGGGGTGGTTAAAATTGGAGTGCGTTTTGGAGGTGGAGCAATGAAGAGAGGGGTGGGTTTGTTTGGGTTGATTTCAAATATCAACAATGTCCAACAGCGTAGTTGAAAAAATGGATACCCCATCTTTAATATCTGCCAACTCTTTATTGTGATGGTCCTCCAACAGACATTCTACTGACTACTTTGTAACTACATGTTAACTTATTCTAACCCGAACCCTACCAGTCTACTAATACTCTATTAATCCTCTAATGAGAGTTAGTTGACATGTAGGTGCAACGTTACTTACAGTCAACAGAATGTGTTAAAGGGACCATCAAAATAAAGTGAAACCCATTTTTCCTTTGAGGATTATAAAACAGCTGACTTTTAATTGAGTTAAGTACAGGACATTCTCTTTAGTTTGTCATAAAGATTGTTTAGAGCACTCATTGTTTTACTTGGCATTACTTCACAGTGTTAATACACGCTCTATTTTTTACTGGCTTTCAAACAAGGACAGTCATAAATCATCATTCATGATGACAGATTGATTATCTTTTATGACTGTACTTCATGTATCAGCAGCCCAGACACATTTCCATCAAAATGATCACCTCAATTAAAATCCCACTACCATCATCAGGTGAAGGACTTTAAGCTTCTTTTTAATAAGACGTCTACTCTTTCAAAATATTGTTTTGTATTGTTTGTTCTTTGTTTTGTGCCCTGATATGTCCCATTCCTGCTTTTACTCAGACCCTGAGGTGTCAGCAAAATTTAAACGAGTATAGCTGACACTAAGGGAATGCTTTTATGCTTTTGACTGCATCGTTCTGTCACCTGTTCAGTCCAGCCATCCTGGTAATCAACAGCTACGAAGTGTCAATCAATGCTAACAGCAGTCAGGAAACATGTTTGCAAGATGTTCACTTATCAAATCAAACACTCTTTCCCCAGCAGGCTCCAAACAACATTAACAAGGACAGACTATGTAAAGTTATAGGCATCCTCAGGCGCACAGCAGCCGCAGTACATCATTCAAAGGAAGCTACTATGTGTAAAGGGCAGCAGGATCCATGCTGCACCTTGTCACATCACTTCCTGTACTAAAAAGGCACAGGAAGTGTTTTATTAATACTGTGTTACTGCGTACGGTTCGCGTGACATGTTAAAAACACGCTGGAAAATATCTAGAAGCGCAAAGTTGACGTAACCATAGATCTTTGCCCTTCTGCTTGATCAGAGGTTTGTCTTGGTGTTCGTTCAACACAAATGCGAGTTGCACAAAAACATTAAGCTGAGATAAGTCATTTTATTTCTGTCAAGCGTTCTGCTATTTTGGACAAAGCAACCAACCAAAAATTGAGATGTTGTTGAAAGTGACATAGAGAGCTCCAACTTTCCACACAAGGCTGTAAAAAAAAAAACTGATCTAAAAAGCAAGTAGAATGTGCTGAAAATCAGTGGCCATTATTTAAAGTGACAGTTTAGCCAAAACCAAAAAAATCTTCATTGACTTACCCTCATGTAGCTCCACACATATATAGCTACTTTTTTTCTAGTGGAAAGCAAAAGGTGATTTTTTTTTTTTTTTTTTTAATGCACTGGTTGACCTTCTACTACCACCACCAAGATTCTGAAGTGTGCATACGATGGACACTTTACTATCCCATGAGGCCACAGGATAGGATTTTGTGAATGGCAGTGAAGTGACTTGTAGATCACATGACAGTGACAACATGTCGAATTTAGTATGTTTGAATTACATTCATACTACACATATTTATTCTATATAGAACATACTTTTTAGTGGTTGCTAAGTAATTACTTATTCAAAATAATTCAGACGCAGCCAGAATATATGGGGTCATTGAATCATTCACGCACCTGATTTGTTCAAAAACTTGCATGTTTTTGGTTTTGTTAATTTTTGAAAAGCGAGTTTCATACTCGACAATATCATAGACAATTAACATATCAGAGACTGAAGATTTCAAGCTTCAAAGTGTCATAAAAATGATCCATGTGACTCATGCACTTTATTTTATTTTCTAAAGCCATGTGATAGTTTGAAGAAACAGAGTGAAACAAACTGAAAAGCTATAATTCATGGAATATTTTCTAACCCTGTGAGCTGTTTACTGTTGCATCTGGAGTGAGATGACTTTGAGAACTGGATCAGTCTGATTTATAAACAAATCATTTAGACAATGTTTGTGAACGGAATAATTGAAAGATTACAACAAGAACAAGATTTATCCATGAAAGTGATGTCTCTGTGACATTTATGCTGATTTATTTTCCCATTTTTTGATGTAAATTACAAAATTAAAATTTATGTGTGAACTGTCCCTTTAAGGCAGCAAAGGATGCGAACTCATTGAACCTACTCCAAAAAAAGCGGAACTGCCAATTAAGCACTGTCGGGCACTAGTGCAACCTCAGACTTCTAGAGGTGTCCTAGAGGTCAGACAAGTCTTCAGCTAGATGAATGTTGGCTACATTCAACAGCGAACTTCAAAAACCCTTCTTATCTGTTGTTCCTTTTCTGTCTCCTTTCTTCTCTCTGTCTTTTTTTTTACTCCACTCCAGCTTTCCGTCCACACGTTTAGAAGAAAAGGGGATTGTTGCATTACTGCTAACAGGAAGAAGTGCCACAAAGGTCTGCTAGTGCTCGTTAGGCAGATCTTAGAGCTCTACAGCAAAGAGTAAAGTCTTTTGTGAGGGGACTTAAATGCCTGTAAGAGGGACCAATTATGCGGCCAATTGTTTTGACAGAACTGATTAGCTCACAACTCAAAGCACTCTATTAACATTACAACCAGCTAACAAGTTTTGCGCTATAAAGAGATAGTACAACAGAACTTTCTCGTTCTTTCACACGTTGTCAGTGTAGGACACTGTGTGACACCGATGACAGGCTGAAGCCATGAGATTGATGGCTGGGCACCCGGGTAGAACTGACATCAATAGAGTGCTGAGAAGTAATGAGCAATACAGCTAAATGCTGCTGAAGCAAAACATCAATCAAACTGATGCTACACTTATATACTTTATTATGCTTCTACTTTATTGTAAAAGTAATTCTAAACCCATATGCTGTTTTTTTTTTTTTTTGCCGTACACAAAAGCAGGTATTTTGAAGCATCGTTATGCAGCTCTTTTCCATAAAATGACAGTTATAGAACTGTTTTACCATGTCTTTCAAGTTCCCAAAAGAATAAAAAAAAACATAAAGCACCAAAAGGCGACTGCACTATATTCCAAGTGTTCTGAAGCCATACAATAGCTTTGTGTGAGATACAGACTGAAACTTGAACGTCTATGAACGTTACTACAGAAAAGAGCTGTGCCAAGATTTTTCACAAAATTTCTCTTTGTTTTCCCCAGAAAAAAACACACATATAGGGTTGGAATGACATAAAGACAAAGTTTATGAACTATTCCTTTAACATTTCTACCTACAGATGATGGTCACGTACCAACACAGTTGAACAACGGCTCTTTCTTGCACTGGTTTGAGCAGCCATCTCCGTTAGCGAAGTTCATGTCATCACATTGCTCTCCAAGATATCTGAAAGGCAAACACATTTAAGTCATTAAAAGAGTTACATCACACAAAAAACTTTACTGCTGGTTGCAAAAAAACACTGGGATATACTGGGAATTTTCATTTCAAATACATTTGTTTCAGTTACTGCATAAATTTGAGGGAAAAAAAGTGTGTAAGCACTGCATTCAAAATGACATGAATGCAGTGAGAGTAAAGAGAGTAAACTGACTTTTGGATGAGTCCATCTCCACAGTAGGGTGAGCCCAGCTGGTGAGAGAGAGGTGGAGATGGTTCACTTTCTGCTCTTCTAGACACTGTCAGCACGTGGTAGGTGTATGTTTCATCAGGCTTCAAGTCCCTGGAAAACATAAACAATGGCTATTAATATGTTTTTAAACTTGCATGCAAGGTGCAAATTATGGGGTGGTTTAGGCAAGCCCAAACCTCCCAAATTAATGCTTGCATTCCTAAAAATGTAGTTGAATAAAAGGTTTTCAGACAGTTTAATATAACTTTCAAAAAAGTCCAGTACAAATTTTAGTGCCGCTCATCAATGACAGCTGTCACAGTTGCTAGATGACAAGAACAATCCTCCATAGGCTAGACCGCCCCATTTAAAAAAGGTCGGTCCAAACTTTGCATGGCCTTTGAAATCTGCGTCCTTTGAAGGATGCATCCTTTGAATTAGGACACAGCTTATAAGTACTTCAACAAAACATGACAAGTACTGTCATTTTTAATCACTTTATTATATGTTTGCACTTTATTATAGAATGTGCACACTTTTTCTATAATATCTCCATATCAAAAATATATCACAAAAAACAGTAGTATATAGAAATTACTTTATCAAACCTTTAATAGAAATCTGCTTACCTCTACATATGTTTGTTAAGATATTAACAGTGTTTAAATATTTACAGCTGAGAGATAGAAAATTGCCATGGTATGAGTGTTTATGGGACAGTTCTAATTTTTGCCATTATATAAGGCGATAAGCACTCAGTCCATTTAATTTAAGGGATTTCGTGCAAAACAAACTGTCTCCTTTTATCCTCAAGCACCAACAATTAGATGCTAAGAAAGGATGGCTATTGTAATGTGACTCTATGTAGAGTACAAAGCGTGCTGTACTTGGTACTCGTCATGACTGTAATACAACCCTCCAGGTACATGAAGCTCAAGACTCAGCTGAAACAGCGCAAGGTAAAGCTCTAGTCATCATCTGTGCCGGGATCTACACTAATCCACATGAAAACATCTTTTTCTCTACATTTTGGTCTTCTGTCCACACCAAGATGACATTTTTGTCCTGCAAAAAAGGAGCTTTCTGAAGACACTCTCTCAAGTAGATAAATTATAAAATGCTGTTTTTGCATTGTAGTATGGATTGTGAAAACGAAGGTATTTGAAAACGATGATGCGGGTTTAGTCATGTGACGCATACTGTAATGTTAAATATCTATGTTTATGTGCCTGCTATGTGCTAATCACTTTTAGTGTTGCTAAATATAAATGTTACTACAATCTTCATGTTACATGTCTCCATTTACTGTCCTGCTGCAAAACATGAGGGCAATTGCGTTTTAGACCATACATGGAATGGCGATTGAGTGTGACCGGGACGCACCAGTAAGTCCTGGAATATTTTGCTAATTAAATGAGAACTTTATTACGTCTGGTCTCTTGAAATCATCTCAATGAGCTTTCATTACATTTTACACGTGGAGTAAGATGATTTTAGCATTTTTCAGTGTTTCACTGTGAAACTTTTGGAAAATGCTAGTGTGGACAGAGAGCGTTTTGCAACTAAAATGCCATTTTCAAATGTATACAGAATAATGCAGGCCTAGCCTAAGCTCAACATAAAGCAGCGTAGGATCCGGCATATGGACCACCCAAAAAACCCAAGACCCCCCATCCCATAAAATGCATTTCCTCTCTTAATCTATTTATCTTCACCTCACAATGAAATGGCAAGAATAGAGCAACGGAGAATGGCGGTAGAGGGAGCGCAGGATCAATTGAGGAGGCAGAGGGGGTGGTATGGCACTTTTCTCTCGGACAATACGCCCATCTGTCTGCATTACCAGTCCTTAAATCTTCCTACTATCGACCCAGCCGCTTATGGGGCTTGGGTTAACGAAAACATTTTAATCGCCACTCAGATCAACCCTTAAACCTCTGTCTGCACATATGCTTCTCAGATCCTTTACACCGCTTTAACTTTCCGCCTGCAGGAACACAAACTTGGAGGGACTATGCAGTGTGTGGAGCCTCACAGCTGGTTCAGGTACATTCGACTCAATCAACTCCACCATGAGGCTCTAAAACCCCACAAGCTCCTCCAGCTGCAGACTTCCCAAACAGTCAAATATGGGTCAGAGAGCCTCAGTGGTGTGAGAACTGCCGAGTGCCAGAGGACACTTTGCTAGAACTGCATGCAGAGTCTGAGCCAACCCCCAAAGGCAGAAGCTGGAAGATCTTGGCCCGCAATGTGGTCTTGTGGCTGTGTTTTTCTAAGACATGTTTGTTGTGGAGAGGCAGAGCAAAGCTAAAAGAGTACTGCTGCTTATCCTTAACAGCCACAGTGACTCCTGAGGTAGACCGTTGGCTCGGCTTCCACAACGAGGAAAGGATATTTTGCCTGTTGAATCGAGTAAGTATCAATTTAGCCATCAATATCTTGCGGCTACATTACGAATTTGCGGCGAGGCTGTTTGTTTGTGAAAACATAATCATTTATTTGAGCAACTGGAGCTTTTGCGCATTACTAAAAACTATGGGTGTAACGGTACATGTATTCGGCCTGAACCGTCACGATACGGACGTCACGGTTCAGTTCACGCAGTATGACGACGAATACAGACAATCCACACTCCAATCCAGAAGGGGGCGTGCACAGTAATGCTTTTTAGTCCAACCTGTTTTTTAACCAGCATTAACCACCAATAATCGCAATAAGCTCTGTGTTTTGTTACTTTCGATAAGAAACAAAGTGCCATCTTTCAAATTCTGTCTATTTTATCACGAAATTCAAACAATAAATACCGTTTTGACTCTTTTGATGTGGCGTGACAGATCGCTTTATAGGCGCCTCACTTCAAACGGGAGCGCGGAGCGCAAGTGAACGCGTTTATCCCTTCCTGTTCACTACTACAGAATGAACATGAATGAACATGAAGGTATGTTGAAAGATACAGAACAACTTAGTGTTTCAACCGTGGAAAGATGTCAGTAAAACAGTTTGTAAACAATATGTCACGTAGTATTACATTTACCTCAGAAAAGCCATTCAGTGTCCACAGTTTGTTAGTTTGCTAGAGAAATAAACTGTTTAGCTAAATATATGCAATATATATTAATCATATTTAACTTAACCTGTTAGTTAATGTAAGGCCTAAATAAATCCGTCATGAAAACAAGTTATGACAGCCACTGTGTAACTGATTATATTTCAACAACGAATTGGAGAAACAGAAGTTAATGCAAAAACTGCCTTATGTGTAATTTACATGCTTACAATACATACTTTTTTTTATTATTATTTGAGTGTTGATGATTATGTCTAAAAATAAAAAGCAACTGAATTTAATAATTTGGGTACTGTTGTTAATTGTAACCTTTATTATTGTAATGTGCAAGTAAGGGCTCCCTAATAGTTTACAGCATTAGCAGAGATAGATTTTTTTTCTTCTTAAGAAAATTTTAATTATAATTGAATACATTTAAAGACAGAGACACAGTTGGTTCAGTAAAACATTGTTTAATAAAAATTTGCTTTGTTTTCTCACCCTGCTGTACCGAACCCGTACCGAACCGTGACTTCAAAACCGAGGTACGTACCGAACCGTCACGTTTGTGTACCGTTACACCCCTACTAAAAACATTCAGGAGATCATTCTTAAAAAATAAACTTGCATATATTAAACGTTTTATATCAAAGACACAGTACATGAAATGCTGGAAATGAAGACAATGTTCAAATTAAATTTTAAAGTCACATAAGAGTAACAATTCAGATGTTGCAATCTATCACAGCACCTTCCTGTCGTTGTGTTTAAGGACGATAACAACATTTTTCAAGGCTCTGTGCTGGAATTTGTGCTAGCTCATGACATCATCGCTATTCCCATGTGGGATACCCCACAGTAGTGTGGGAAAACACTGTAGCTATGAGCCCTTCACTCTTAAGTCAACAGGGTGGGAGTGTGCAACACTGACAATGTTCAGGAAGCACACTGGCAGTTAAACAAGACAGTAACCAGACACTAAAGCAGCTCAAACCTCTGGTTATAAATATGACTAGTTTCACTTCCTGAAATCATAATAAGTTAGTTTCTAACCTCGTAGGTTTCCATCTGTCCAGAGTTTTCATTCCCATATTACCATATGGGTTAATGACATATAAAGGGCCATTCACACAGAACACATTTTTGCGTTAAAAAGACAAGTCACAAGCAGTGAAAAAAAGAAATGCAAGGTCTCGAGACACATAAGTTGATCTTATTTTTAAAACAAGTGTTTGAGCTCTTACAGATGTACTCTCTGTATTCATGTAAGTTTCATTATGGTTTTGAAACTTGTTTATACTATTTTCATTAAAGGTTTAATTTTAATGACTTAAATGTTCTGTGGTGTAATCATCAAGTAAAAATTAAGCTAACACTTTATTTCAATGCTCCACTTTAAATTCTACTAACTATAAGTAACTTTGCAACTACATGTCAACTAACTCTCATTAGATTATTAGTAGACTGTCTGCTTAATATTTGCTAACACTTTATTTTGATGCTCCAGCATATTGACTATGAGTAACTTTGTCAACTTATTATACTAACCTAAACCCTAACATCTAACCCTACATAACAGTCTACTAATGCTCTAATGAGAGTAACTAATACTCTAATGAGAGTTAGTTGACATGTAGTTGCAAAGTTATTTATAGTTAGTAGAATGTCTAAAGTGGACCATCGAAATAAAGTGTAACCAAAATTAATAACACTGCATGAGAGTACACAGATCTTAAACATTAATTCAAAAAAGGTTTTTACAAATGATTAATTCGTAAATATAAACTATATACATAACATCTTACAAACTGTCTGATATTTTAAGAGACCTTGACACATTATGATGTAATTTCCTGCTTTTCTTTATGAATATTTCTGTAGTTTGTTGGTTGTATCACATGACATTGATTTGGTTGACAAACATTTTTCAAGTATTAATAAGTAAAGCAGTTCAAATGTTTTTTCTAAAAAATGATTTAAAAAATATGCCAAATTACTTTTCTTGTTTTCCTTTATTATAAATTTAGAGCAGTTGTATCACCCTGACATTCTGACTTCATGCCTCGCAAAAAATAATATTAATTTTAATTCAGAAATTAAAAATATGCATATCATGGGAGAGGTGTACAGTATTAAAGTTATTTAAAGTCAAAATTAAAGTATGACTTTAAAGTCATTTTTTTCGGTATGCTAATCTGATGTGTGAATTATGAAAATGTCTTGCACAGACTTAGAAAAGAAATGTCATCTAGCATTTATCAAATATGGAATGAAAACTGATATGTTTTTTTTTTTTTTTTGTACAATGTGGTCTGCACTTCAATGCAGCTGGACTTTGAAACAAGCTACGCAGAAGAGTGAGATATATAAGTCCGTCTTTTCTGGTGCTTGTAATTGAGCTCTATAGAGGAGCACACTCATCCTCCTCAGTGAAACCAGTCTTTCTGAAGGTACTCCTCTCTTTCAGCCCAGATGCTGGAAAAATCATATTATAGTATTCGCTGTATACCTTCAAAAGAAATCAAAGAGATGCAACTCATAATGCTAAGCCCTCTGTGCAGCTGCTCGCTGCTGGAAGTGTTTAGGAGGAGAATGATGATCTAAAAACTTAATTACTTCAAAATGAGTGGAAATAATTTGTCATTTAAAATCAAAATCAGAGTTCACATGGCTAAATAAAACAACAACACAACCTCAATCGTATAATTTACCAAACCACAGCTGTTTGGTCATACCGCAACTCAACCCAAGAGATCCATCAAGTGGTGCTTACTATACGCTGTATCAATGAAAGAGAAACAAGCTGCTGGAATCCATGACAGCTCTGGGGAAAAGCTGTACAAAATGTGGAATTCTTGCAATATTGACCTTCAAGTAGGTAAGATGCAATCTCTTAAGATTATGAGAACAACAAGACACTGCACAAAAACAGATGTCTAACACAGAATGTCTTGCTTGTGAATAGATACTTATTTAGCTATTCTGAAGTCATGACTCTGCTTTAGTTCCTTGCTATTTTCAAAAGAAACTAAGTAACTTCATGTATGTCTGCAACAGCTTTAAGTTATGCACAAGATAAAGTTACATTTGCATATCATGTACATGCTTAGAGAATGCAGCATACATTTTAAGTCGTGTGTACTTTTACACTTTCAACACTTTGTCTTGTTGCTCTGTGACAATCATATTGATAAATTTGAAAATGAAAACACAGGCATGTGAAGCAGTCTGGAGGTTCTCAGAGGCCATGCTGTTTAATCACTCTCCATGCTATAGCAGCAGTGATCTATAGCGGCTGTTCTTTGGCTGAGATCAGATATTACAGCACATTCCCCCGCCACACTGAAGAGCTCTCATTAGGAAGCCTGCCTCTTTTAGCCAGACACCAATTTGATTGGGGCTGCTTTCACTGGTCACAATGAGTGATTGCCTGCCTCTATTGGAGCCGAACTAGGCTTGCACCTGGAGGATGAAATGGCCATGTAATTTTGTGCCACTCTGGAGCTGACAAAACATTTTATGGCCCTTGTTTTCCTGGACGATATGAAACGATCTCTAGTTAATTGTCACACAGCGATGAAGGATCAGGACTGTGTGGACTCAGCAAAGGCCACCCACACTGAAAGGAAGAAGAAGGGCGAAAAACAGATAGTGGACAATAACAACAATGGGACTGACAAGAATCATGCCTGTAGTAATGCTTTTCATTTCAGGTAGCAAACTATTTACTGATCATAAATATGATTATACACTACCGTTCAAACGTTTGGGGGCATTTCCGTTTTTAATAAAAAATAAGTACTTATTGTTGAGCCCTCAATTACATGTTCATACTGAATGCAACTACTGCAGTGAATTCCTTTAGACTAGCTTGTGCAATAAAATATCAGTACTCAAAAAAAAAAAAAAAGAAAAGAAAAAGAAAAAAAGTTACTGTAAAATTCCCATAGGGTAGCCTAACTCGAGGAATCACTAGTGAATAATGAATTTCTTGGATTGCACTTTTAGTTGAAGTGGAGGTCTTTCTGAAATATCCTGTATTACTCCTCAGAACAGCTTTGTCAACAGTACTTTCGATTTTTGTTAATGAATTTCAAACGAGGGGAGATTTTTGCTGATCCCAGAGCGGTACGCAGAGCGGACAGAGTGGATGGTGATTTTCTCACCATCTGGTGAATACAGCTGTGCAGCATTAAGATATAAAACAAACCTTTTCAATTAAAAAACACATTATCTGAGTAGAAACTGTTGGCTGATGAATCGGGATACCTCGCTAATACAACTTGGACTGTGCTACTACGAACTAAACACAGCTTTAATGTATGTTTGGATATCTCAGTATAAACACTACTTTTTTATTCGGCAACGATTTGTTAAGGCTCTTTTCAATTCTAAATATTATATATATAATAATATCTAGATATTTATTTGTTAAGATGAAAAGACCTCCACGTCTTTTCGTAATGTACTGCTGCTGCAGCTGTCGCTGTATTCACTGTAGTTTTACTTGTCAGCCAACTTTTCAGAAACAAGAAAAGACACCCAAAACAGCCCAGAATAAGGACAGTGAAGTTCAGCGGGTTCACACTGGGTCTTGTTTATATGCACTGAGTTGATTTTTTGTAATAGCTAATGTACATTATTGGCAGCTTGCCGAATGAGGTGTGGTCTTGTTCTGCCAGAGAGCCCAGCATTCAGAAACAGAGGAAAAAAAAGGCCAACACAATTGAAGTACAAAAGGAAACAGACACAATGCCTGGCTACTAAATGACTAAAGTCTTCATTAAATGTATTGTTAATAAGAGGTATGTTTACCAGAAAGAAATAATGGATTTTTACAGCTTTTAAGAAGCCCTTTGAAAGTGGATCCATGTTTCATGTTTATTACATTAGTTATTTAAAAAAAAAAATTATCCCAAATTCATTGCGGAGTTTCACAACAAAGATCCATCCATCCGTCCATCCGTCCATCCATCCATCCATCCATCCATCCATCCATCCATCTAATCTACCTACCTACCTATCTATCTATCTATCTATCTGAGGTGGAGTCTATCTGTCAGCTTGTCAAACTGTCGGACTTGTTTCTGCTGTCATCAAAGAGGCAGAGGCTCTTCAAACGCTCTCCAACTGTTTTGTGGCCACTCCAAATTTATGAGTATCCCATGAAGTTAAACTGCCTGGGAGCACTTCGGCATGTATCTCTCAGATGACAACAAGCTGGCTGTGAAATTCTTTGAGCTGACCTGAACCCCCAGCCCAAGGAGTAAAGGCAAATGTCAGAAGACCTCACACAAAGTACCTAAGACATCCATACAACTGTAAAGCACATCAACACATGGCAAAAGCAAAGAAACCATGTGCTAGTCTTCCTAGAAATGTCTTGAATAGTGTAGTGCCATATAAACGTGCATTCAGTCATCTTTTGTTTATGTTCACAGTCATGTTGACACTCAAAAGGAAACATTTTCAGTGCCCCTTTAAGAGTTCATGTATCTAAGTTTGCCATTACAATTATAATATTTTATCCTTGGGGTAACGATACATTGATATGGATCAATACATCAATCAAATGACTAAAGATATGTATCGATGTAATGCATAAAAAATAGATATATTTTTAAGAT
This sequence comes from Hypophthalmichthys nobilis, assembly GCA_037950665.1. Lineage (NCBI taxonomy): Eukaryota > Metazoa > Chordata > Actinopteri > Cypriniformes > Xenocyprididae > Hypophthalmichthys > Hypophthalmichthys nobilis. The sequence continues at coordinate 31,665,505 of CM075468.1, read as the reverse complement.
ACACCATTATTTGAACTTCTACATATTTACTTTGAAGCGCGCATTCTCTTTTAAACTCTACAAGCGGCAGATAATCACAATGCAGCAACATAGCAGTATACTGTCATAAACGGCAGCCAAAAAAAACAAAGACAATGTATTCTGTTCTGTACTCATGGGAAGCACAGAAGACTGAAAGAATTTTTTGAATGTTGTCATTTCTTTTTCTCATTGCATTACCCAATGATAAGCTGTCATTAAACAATTGATGATCTAATGTGCAAATTGATCTTTTTTATAATTTATTTTTCAATGGTGTATTTTTAGTGATGCATGTTATGCACATGGGATATAGGATTTACAATTTTTAGTTAAATTATTTGTTCATATTATATTTTAGTTGCATTAAGTTAATAAAAATGTAACTGCTTGTGTAAAATAGGCACATAATATCGTGATATCGATATATCCATCACAGGCCCCTGAATCTAGTCAAATTATAATCGCATCACAGCATGTTTTGAGGTATCAGCAAATGCTATATTGCTCGTTAAAGGGTTAGTTTATTTCTGTCATTAAGTACTCACTCTCATGTCGTCCCAAACCCATAAAACCTTTGTTTATCTTCGGAACACACATTAAGATATTTTTGATGAAATCTGGGGGTTTCTGAACCAGCAGCAACGTCATTGCAACTTTTGAGGTCCAGAAAGGTATTAAAGACATTAAAATAGTCGTTAAAATAGTCCATGTGACTAGAGTGGTTCAATTTTAATGTTATGAAGCGAAGAGAATACTTTTTGTGAGCAAAAACAAAACATAAATAACGACTTTATTTACAGTTTTTCTCAATCGTTTTGGCTCAATTCTCAAATGAGACTTTTATTTTTCAAAACAATAAGTTCAGGTCTCTGAACAATTAGTTTCTTGTTAACATCAAATTTGGATTTTTTTTTAAGCAATTTGCATGTGTTTTGGCACGTGTGCAAAAGTACAATTGTCTGCAATTTGCTTGTTACAAATGGCTTGTTGATCAAAACTGATGAACTGATTCTCAGTGAAACTGTCAAACACTTCACAACTTCTAAACATTCTTTCATCGTGTGAGCCTCCACATGCAAAATGATCAATTCAGTTATCAAAATCTGTCAGACATGCATGTATATTCCATAAATATCCATGACATGGAATGTTTGTAATGTCTGCTGAATTGGCAAATGGCCTGCCATTGTAATGAATAGGTATAACAATCTTACCAATCAACCAATCAAGTTTGGAAGCATACAGTATAGGTTATATGGGGATTGCCCAGCACAATCACTACCATTTTTGAAGATGGAGAAACATCTAAGTCCCTAAACAGCAACAGCAGTTTATTTTTCAAGAAACGTGTTACATATATACTGACAAAACACAGTTGCTTGTCGTGAAAGAGCAAGTAAGAATCTGTGGTGTTGGAGAAGACATACTGTAATAGAAAATGTAAAAATGAACAAGCAACTGTGAATTTTCAGTTTACATGTAATGCATTTCTACAAAAATAAATGTGCTGTATAAACAAATATGTTCAGTCCCACTTTATATTAGGTGTCTTTAACTACTTTAACTACTTTTGATACAATGCACTTACTGTGTACATACATGTTTTATATTGTACTTATCTAAAAATAAATAAATAAATAAAGAATACAGCTGTAATTACACAGTTGAGCCTTCCCTTACCCATTAAACCTACCCATACACCAAACTTGTCACTAACCTTACCTGTATCCACCTCAATAGCAGCACAAGTGTTTTGCAATACAATATGAACACAATAAGTACAATGTAATTATTTTTTGATGCGAGTACATAATAGATAAGAACACCTAAAATAAAATCTTCTTTTTGTGTACTACAGTATTGACCTATACATTTTTTATCTACTGCTGAAATCTATATTTTAAAGCTCAGTGTGATGCACAAGAGCATTCAGCTAGACAAAACTGACATTCTTGTATAGTGTAGAAAACAGTGTCAACTAAAAAGTAGAAAACACATGCAATTTGTAACAAATATTTCCATAGTGAAAAAACATCTAAACATTTTGACCAGTACGGCTCACACGATGGCAAAAACACTTGTTATTTTGGTGGCGCTGGCCAAATTACTGACATAATAATTAGGTTTTGAAGCATGAATTAAATGGTTTGGGTGAGTAACTACATTTTGCAGACATGCAATAGAGTTTTGATGTATCAGCGAACAGTTGTGACAATTGCACTTACAGTTTAGAGAATGCTAAGTCGAAAAATGTGCCAAAGTGATTGAGAAAAACTGTAACAATTTGAACTGTCATACGCAGTGCAGGCTTCCGTGTTTACGTCTGAACGCCGGCTCAGTATTTTGGGTGAACTAACCCTTTAAGAGAATGAATGTCAGATCTAGGGTTTTAATAATTTTAGAACTAAAACTATTAAAACTTTTTTTGTTACCTGAAATAAAATTGAAATAAAATAAAATATAAATATTAGATGTAAAAGCTTATTTCAGTTAGTTAGCAACATTTCTCATTTTTGTTCAGTTCAAGTTGAAGCACTAAAATTATTAACTGAAAATAGCACACAAAAAAAGCTAAAACTGAAATGAAAACACATTAAACCTAAATAGTAATTTATATATTTAAAAAAACTACAGCGCAAACTACTACGCAAAATTACAAAGCATTTAACTAAAATTTAAAATGAAAACTGAAAGAATAAAAATAAAATATATATAAAAAACTATAATAGTACAATTAATACTAAAATAACACTTGTCACATAATGAAACATCAGATTTACACCCCTAAGCCTTACCTGTCCACGTATTTCAGAGTGGGTTCCTGAAGGATCAGCCCATGTGGTGAGTGTGTGAACGGTGGCTGGCGAATCAGTCTATAGCGTAGAGGATGACATGACCGGCACAAAGGATTGTCTGGCTTTGAGCTGAGCAATGTGGCATCGATTTCCAAGTGCTGCTCCATGGTAAAGAACTGCACCCCGTACACCTCCTCCTTCACATCTAGCTTCAGCGTTAATGGTGTGTCACAGAACGCATACTGTGGACCCAGCGAGATGTTGTTCCCACTAAGGGTCAGCAAAAGGATGTCGTGGATTGCAGGCAGTCCAGTCTCCTCTGGAGAGAAGAAGGTGACCCAAACAGTGAGGGAGTCAGGTACTAGCGGATAGGCAAACTCGAGTTGGAGCATACAGCCCTGGGGTGGGCAAGACGCTGAGCCAACGCTACTCGAGTCTAGGCCAGCGTTGGGGCTCCAAGTGCTAACACTCGCTTCACAGGCCTGCTCTACATCTGGTGGACCTAAGGAGGAAAGCAAAGGATGAAAACCAAAAACATATTTCAAACTTGGAAGCACAAGAAAATGTCATGTTATTTGCCCTTTAACACTGTAAAGTTATGAAAACGAGAGGAGTATTTTGATGTTGTCAGGATGCTACACTCCCAAAAATAAATTCATGAAATTTACTGTAAAAAATGGCAGCTGTGGTTGCCAAAATTTTACCGTAAAAAATATGGTAGCAACATTTTAGGTTTCACAAAACTGAACCTACATTTGCGGTAAAAACCCTGTATATCATTAACTGATATAAAATTACACCCTACTACACTGTTTTGTACATGTACAATATACTAATAACCAACTCAATAATACAGGTGGTAAAAGAGACAGATGATGAGTTAGAGTTTATCATAATTACTGTATCATTTCCACAAGCTGAGGTATATACTAATATACAGAAGGTGCACACAATGTCATACACACAAATACAAAACTCCATCAAGGTAACACACACTTTTTATCGTTTATTTTTCTATATTATTTAAAAAGTGTATTTTGTGCTGTGGTGGTCCCAATTGGGATGCAGGATTTACCATTTTCAAAGTTCAATTTAGTGTTCATGTTACATATTGGTTGCATCTGTGGATTAATAAAAAATGTAACTGGTTGTATGAAATAGGCATATAATATTGTAATTCACTATTATACAGAAGGTGCACACAGTCATGCAAACACTTCATCATGGTAAAACACATGGCTCTAGAATAATATAATAAACATTAAACACACACCATAAAATGTGACATAAATCCAGAATATACATAACTGATAACAAAAACTAATAAGAAACATAATTATTTAAACAAAATACAATCAAATGTAAAGTCTCATGCAGGGGATATCAGTTAACGGATTTCACTCTAAATTATAAGATGACTGTTCGTTTTTACTTCCAAAACCTGAACATTATTTTACTGTAAATCTACTTAAAATGTCCCATTAGATGTATTAAAAGTTTTTACCATATAAGGGAACTTTCTATTAACCAATTAACAGATTTTTACAGTAGCATTTTTACAATATTTTACTGTTACAATTTTTTTTTTTTTTTTTTTACTTTTTACTCTGAAGCGTGCTTTTTACTATGTGGTTGAAAACCTAATAATGACCTATAGTAATACTGATGTTTGCCTTAGCAAGCACCGCTAATTATTTACTGAATGATATCAATTGCAGTGAATTCTGCTATTACATACGATTCTTGGATTCTTGGATTAATGAATGACATTTCAAAAACAAACAAACAGTTTCTAAGATGGCCAAATGATGTTCTTCAGTGAGATGGCAGGAGGTCATGGGGAGAATTCTGGCCTTGGGCCCAGTTTTTCCTTTTTAAAAACTGTCAAAAGGTCATTGTGAGGCAGCTGAAGGGGAAGGGGACCGGAGAGGGGGTGAGCTTGACAATGAGGCCCCACTGAAGTTCTGAAGGAAACAAGACCTACATCAGTGGCTAACAGCTACAAGCTTGCTGATATACTGTACTAAGTAAAGATAATAATTATTTTATATTATAATGATGAGTTTCTGTGGAACATTATATATTTAATTCCAGCAACCTTTGTTGGCTTACAGAAATAAGTCACAGTGGACAGCTTAAATACTCCAAAATGATCTCAATAATCAAGCAGATAAGAATGGTCCTTCATCATACATGGGTTATGTCTGAAAACCTAGGCAGCTGACTTGTTGCCTCACTGCTTCATCAGGCAATGACTTTAAAGGCATCATTTGCAAATGAAGTTAGCTCATGAGACTGATTTCGGACTTCTGAGGCAGCGTAATGGTTTAATGATCTTTGGTGATAACTAAGAGAATATTTAATTACTACAATAGTAATTTCTCGCAAGAAATGACATTAAAAGTGGAAAACGTTGATCAAAAGTATACATTTACACACAAAAAGATCACCAACCTCAACTTTCAGATGCCATCTTTATTTTTTAACTGTCACAGAATGGAACGCACAGGATTGTGGGATATCAAAGGCAGCCAAGGATACATCTATGCTGCCTTCAAAAACAAACAGATGAAGGTATCTCAGCAGACAGGAAGTGAAGCTAACCCTGTTGAAAAAACCAGCATATGCTGTTTTGAAGCATGGCAGCTGATTTGAGCTGATTTTTGCTGGTCCTTAATTAGTCATGGGCTGGTTTAAGATGGTCCTGAGCTGGAGCTAGTTGCTTAGGAACAGCTTAGGACCAGCACTTGACCAGCTTAAATCAGCTCATGACTAGCTAAGGACCAACTAAGGACCAGCTTAAACCAGCTCATGACCAACTAAGGACCAGCAGGGGACAATGGATTCGGACGTGCCTTGATGTCTTCATACCTTGGAATGCATCTTCAGAAGGCAGCATTTTTAAGTTTTCAGATGCAGCCATGGATTTTTAAAACACCACTAAAAAGATGCAAACAATAACTTTTAATAATTTTCATAAACTTTCATGCAGTGTGTAATATCTGAACAGCAGATATAAACTCAAAAAGTATTTGGTTGCATTGGATATGAAAACAACAAACCAAGTGGCATCTGCAAATAAATCATGCTAGCCTTTCCTGAACCTTTTTGACCAAATGGTGTTGCAGTGATTTTAGTGGAGGTATGAAGTTAGTTTTTCTCAAGTTCACACGTTTCCTATAGAGTAACCACAGGTTTAGTTCAGCACACATAAAAAATGATTCACTAATGTTAACGTAACCACATCCAGAAAGTTTCCAAATGAATGTTTCCAAAGTAATCCTAATTTTAAGCAGCACATCAATTGTTTTGTTTTAAATAATTAGCTAAACCTAATTAACTAAAATATGGATGAAACATGCTAATATTCTCTTATGTTCTCAAATTTCCCTTTGGGGAATTCTTGAAGATGCCCAGTGACTCTCATATTATAGCTTTGTATTTTATATCTGTGCTGCTTTATTTAGTTAGTTAGTTAGTTCTACCAAATGTCTTTTTTTTTGTGCGAAAAAAAAAAAAAATGTGGCTGCCATCTTTCACATTGATATTTTTATTATTTTATTTAATTTCATGACATTTATACATTTTTAAGTGTAGCTTAAGCATCCCTTTTTGGGGCCACTGTTGCTTTTTTAATGTTGGTTTTTGATCTGACTCGTTTGCATGACGAATGGAAAAAAAGTGAGGTAAAAGCTTCTTTAGCGTTTATTTTGGTTGACCTCAGTCAAGCATCATTTGTAGTCTGACTACAAGTTAAATGACAAATGGAAAAAGAGTTGGGCAAAAGTTGCGTTAATGTTTATTTGGTTGACCTCAGCCAAGCATCTAGGTAACTAACCTCCTTCGCACGTGTGACTCTGATATCACCGTTGTTCTAGGGTGGGTATTTGCTGCTCAGTTAGATGGCCAAAACAAACTGGGATGTTCTGAAACTAGATGCATTTTCATAGTATCAAATGCACAAATTTTTGCAAAATGTCTCCCACATAGGTCCCCCATGTACCTCAGCTGCTGATCAAGGGAATATTAGAAGAAATATTAGATGAAATGGGAGAAAGGACAAAGCCAGAAATAGTGCAAGCCATCAAGCAGAATTGGACTTTCCAAAACAAACCAATAAGTTATATCACAAGCCTTGCATTAACTCACATCAAACAAACCAAACATTTTCAGTTCCAAAAAAAAAAAAAAAAAAAAAACACTTGAAGATTATTGATAGCCACACTGGAAACACTTGCTGATCAATGGGGACACAGCAGACAAACAAAGTATTGAGGTAAGAGTGGGACGGAGACACAAGTAATTCCTAGAATTCCTGGTTTTGTGTCTCACATTCATTCTTGTCTTCTTCATGTTTTCAGTCAACTGTGGGATCCTTCTCATGAGCACGAGAAACCACAGAGTAATTTGCGTAGCAAATCGAGTTGACTTTGCACAGCACTCTCGCATCAATCTATTTATTGTGCCAGTGTTGTTCTTTTCTTGAATTCCAGCAACACGATAAGGGCAACCCTACGATAATGCCTGTTTCCAGAAAGTCAACTAAGGACACTTGAACGGGGGGAAAATTGCTTTTTTCACCTAGATGATTGAGGACAGGGGGCATGCATTAGATGAGGTGTGCACTGCAGGCAGGTGATTTTTTGAGAGCGTAAAGGACAGAGGTTCAAGCCAGCTGCAGGTCGTCAAAGTCAGGTTTTGTATCCGATTGTAAACAGTGGAAAGATGGCCCGGGCAATGGAGTACATCAGGGAATCCATCCAAGTGCAAAGCATAGTTAAAGAGTTGTGGCCATGGCAAGCCTGGGCATGCCTTCTCAGCTGACTGCGTGTAGCCACTGCTGGGCCAACTTGGCTTTGAGGGATACAAGCATGCACTTACGGCTGTACCCGCCACAAGTCTGACTCACCCATTTTTAAAAGCAACCCAAATGAAGTGATTAAGTAATTAAACAGAAAAACAGCCGGCCTCTGGAATGTAGGTCTCTGAAGTTGTTTTCAACATTTCAATGTCAAGTCCAATTCACTTTTTCAAGAGCTTTTGCGGTTCCAGCTAAAATAGTGGGCATATGTCATGGCCGTTAGGGCCTAGAGCTTTTTCTGAGTGCTTAGGTAAGTTATACAGATATTTCATACTTATAATAAAATACAAAAATAACAACCAAAAAAAAAAAAAAAAATTCGTCAGACTTTCTATTAGAATAGCTTGATCATGGCAGTTTGGCTTCGTTCTGTGATACCGGATCAAAGGTTGAACTACGAGGGCAAGATCATTGATACAGCGCAGGAAAACATGACTCATTCCCCATGGTAAAAAACATTCATTTATGTGCACAAAGCTCTATGGACCAATTCTTCCATATGTCCACATTTTTCTAGCCTTAAAATAAACACATGAGAAAATCGAAATTTATGACAACCCCTATGACTAATTTTTTCCACACATTTTAGTTCTTCTCCTCATAGATTACTTTGCTGTTCCATCCAATATTGGCCTCACTTGGCAACCTGCATTGGGTGCAATGCTTTAATCATTTATCCCACTCAATAAAACTGCACATTAATGGTTTTGAACAGCACTCACCAATTGAACACAATTTCCAAGTGTCAACAGAAACAGGTTTCTTTTCACTTTGCCAAAGCAGTCAGTTTAAATCTAAACAGGAATCCTCCTAAAATGATTCAAGTAGGCCACTAACAAAACCATTAAATGGCCTGTAAGTTTCATCGTATGCTATGTGATTTATTATGGCTTAATGTCATTGTGAATTCAACCGTTAAAATCTTACTATCCTACTGTTATGTTCCAGAGCATCTTGTGAATAGCAAAAAAAAAAAAAGTTAAAAAGCTGACAGAGTTAAATCAATAAAGCATGGGTTCTTAGCATGGGTTCTTAGCACACACACACAAAAAAAAAAAACTATATTCCTACCTTTGATCTTCCTGGACTGGTCTGACTTTAAAATGCATATCAGTCAAACAAAGAAGGCATCTGTTGTAGGGCTTTTGGACAATATTTTAGTCTAAGGATTCATTAGAGTTTTTGAGTCTTACCTTCGGCTTCACGAGGGCTCCAGTGGCCGGAGGGGGCGCAGGGTCTGGGAGAGGATGAGTTCGAGGCATACTGCAGGAGCACCCCAACTTCAGTACATCTGTCACAAATTGATCCCACTTCTCTAGGAAATCAACAGACAGCCAAAGTAGCAACTTAGACACAGAAACACCACAAACTTTTTTATAACCTCTTGATGCCTTTAAAAATCGATGAAAATCTATGGGAGAGAAATTGGTACATAACTCGAACCTCTCCATCATACCCACATACCTTTGGGTGGCACGTGCAGTACTGCACTACATAAACTTTAATTGTTATTGACATGTTTGACCTTTACTTGTTTAGCATCTCACCATTCATTTTTATTGGGGTACTTACATAATATAAGAATTTCTGGAATTAACTAATAAAACCTAATGACAATTATGAAAATGAACTACTGAAACAAGTCTTGAGTGCACTCAAAACATCTCAAAGTAGAGTACATTTTTTTTTTTATCAGATTTCTCTCCTCTACAGTGATTGTCATTTGTTCAATATTAGGCATATTTCATGAATATTGTACAGTGCTGAAACTCTTCCCCTTTTTCAATAACTGTATACTGAAGGAGGTGCCTTACCTTTATAAAATGCTGATTTTCAAGGTCAAACTAAATGTTATATATTTTTATTTCTTTTCATTTTCTTTGAGATTTATATGAGAAAGTTTTTGTTGGGACATTTTTATATACAGTTTAAAACTCAAATTTTTGTTTGATTTTGTAATTTTATAGAAATAAACATTAAACTTCAAAACATCAAAATTTAAAAAAGTATTTTTAAAAGTACACCAGACTGGGTAACAAATTTAAACTAAATTAAGATGTAAATCAGTAGGAGCTAGCTTGTTTTGTAATGTTGTAAAAACATATTTTCCTAAATATTTTTGTAGGATTATTTTTTCATAATATATTTTATTTTTTCTTCTCAATAACTTCTCACTATGTTACTACACCAAAAAACATTTTACATCTTGGGTTTCACAATTTAATAAAGGTTCTTGGTTATTAAAATGAAAGATCTATCTAGGAATAGCTTTTGGTTCCTAGTTCTTTTCACCTGTCTAAGTAATGGCCAGTGAGGGCAGGGAACCACTCCAGGGTAAGGGAGTCTTGGTCCTGCGCTGTTACTCGAGGAGGTAGAGGAACAGGAGCTGGTTTACTGCCAGGTCTCCAAGACTGGTAGATCAGATCTAGGTAACAGTGCATACGAGCCACCTGGTTCAGCGTGAAGGAATCTGTGCAGTCATCATCTTCATGGGAACAAAAAAAAAAAAAAAATCACAGACACATCTTCAACTAAACAGACATTGAGAGTTGATATATGTCTTACCAGCATAGCTCATGTAATTGTTGAAGGGGGTGTTTGTGAAATGACGTCTGCCGCAGGTATCATTGCCTGGCTCAGGATCTCTGCAGTACTTGTACTTGGGTGTGGGATTGGTATCTGCACACAGATCTCCTGTCTCAAGAGAGGGCTCAGTCTCCAAGCAGGCGTCGTTACAGGACTCCACCTCCGAGATTCCCCTGAAGACATGGTACAGTCCGAGGCTGTGGCCAATCTCATGGATCATGGTGTGAGTGTGGCCAAATGTACCATAAAATGAAGGGTTTAATACAATCCCACCTCAAAAAAGACAGAGCAAGAACAGGTATCATAAGCATCATCTTTTTTTGGTACCTGCTCATTTTGGAATGTTTAGTGTCTTTTTTTTCTGTTGACAATGAACATTGACAGGAAATGACAATTCAGACTCAATGTCATAATGTGCGCTACCACTGTGCCATAGCTTTGGTAACTTTTGGTAACTTTTTGGTGATCTTTTTTGCTCTTTAAAATGCCCCCTACTATGCTTTTTCGAATATTATCTTTCATGCATTGTGTAATATAGTTGTTTGTGAATTTAAAAGGTCTGCAAAGTGTATGAAAAATGAAGATCAAAGTGCACAACAAATTAATTTATTGTCTCCTAAAAGAAAGAATCAATTCTGAACTGCTGAAATGAGTCGTCAGCAATTCCAGTCTCACTTAATGTACCTACTGTACATAACAATGTAACACATTTGCATAAAACCAGCCAATGGTCTTCACTGCCCATGAACAACATCTATTTTAACCTGCCCTCAAACACTGTAGTTATAGCTGAGGCCTGAAGTTTGTGTTATTGACATATCAAGAAGATGCTGTTTTCAGCGCTGCGAATCCACTTTGCATGCTTTTCGTAAGGATGAGGACTTTTGCTGGAATTGATACAGAAAACTACGGAAAAAGTATGCCATTGTTACTGTTCATATCATTGCGTATCAAGCACTGAGGAAGCCTCTGGAGCTGAAATTCAGATATGGTAAGAGGAGTTGAGTTTCTGACACGCATTGTAAGCCTCTAAACCAGGGTTGGAGAACGTCAGTCTTGGAAAGCCACAGTCCTGCAGAGTTTTGCTCTAACCCTAATCAAACACACCTGAACCAGCTAATCATGGTCTGAAGGGTTACTAGAAAGATACAGACAGGTGAGTTTTTAACAGGGTTGGAGCTAAACTTTGCAGGACCGACGTTCGCCACCCCTGCTCTAGACCAATCACAACAGACTGGGCCATCTGACTAATCAGAGGAGAGTAGGCTCGCAGAAAGGAGGGGTTTAGAGAGACTGAATCTTTGAACAGACCATTTTTAGTCTTCTTAAAAAATTATGTACAATATATATTATGAGAAAATTAAAATGTTTTTGACCTTGGATGCATGTTTGTAAACTCCAAAACAAAATTAGGAACCTTTAAAATAGCACAATAAGGGCACTTTAAAAAGTCTAAAAACTGCAAAATATATGATGCTAATCTAAGTGCTGTTTATCTATTTTTTAATGGTGCATTTATTTACCCAAATGTGTTAAAGCTTCTTTATCCCAAGGCCAAGTGCCCACACCAGCCACGTCTTCATCAGATGAGTTAGCAAAGAATATGTTCAAGTGTGTGGATCCATCCAAATTCAAAACCTCTTTCAGCTCCTTCACGTTCATGTAAGCCCTGCAGAACAAAAAAACAAAAAAACAAAAACAAATAAACACCACTTATTCAAAACAGAAAAAATCTCAAAATCTTCATCCTATACTGTAGGGGTGTATAATATCACGATTTTAGATTGTGAATGATTAGGCATTCCACTGTACCACCTGTGGTACAAATACCATTCAAAAAGAGACCTTAGGAATGCTAAGGAGTTAAAATGTCTTCACCATCTGCTTTTTAAGAAAGATCGTAGTATCGCGCTACAGTGCTACATTCTATCAGTTGTAGTTCCGATGCTGCTGTCCAGCCAAATTCTGACTCCTGCCTGATTATTACTGCTGTTCTGACATCCACTTTTCAGAGCACAAATACTCAAAGCACATGCACACTAAAAGCCTGTCAAACAGAGTGTGAGTACTGAACTAAGTTCTCTTTTGCATCTTATTGCACTTAAACTGGTGAATACACACAAAGTTTACATAAACACAGTCATTTATATCATACGTGAATGTAAACACTTCAGATGTGTATTAGTATATTAGATCTGTGCATTTGGTATTAATGTGACAGCAATCTGATAAACCTGCTGCCGTCTGTGTAATTAATGTTAATCTAACTACAAAAGACAGAGAAAAATCACTTACTGCTCTTGACGGAATAACTTCAGTAGCTTTAATAAGAATCCATGTATATTTAATTCATACAGTGAAGTCTATGTAGTGTTTTATTTTTACCTTTTGTTTATTTAGTTTCTTATGATACTGTTAAACACACCTACTGTAGCTCAAAATGTCACTGCACTGTTTATTTCATTTGTATCTTATATTGTATTTGTCCTATTATTTGTAATTTGCATTTTTTGGTTTTATTGTTAAAAAAGGATAAAATAATGCGATTTTGGTCATATTGCCCAGCCCTACTTTGGGCTAAATGGTCTGTCATTCTTTTTATTTGGTTACCTTGCAAGGCTACATTTTTAAAATAGAGAAATTAGTCTGGCTGTTCTGCTCAGTGACTTGCAAAATAGTCTTAAAACTAAAATGAAAAAGAATTGGGATTGTGGATTGTGGATCTTGATCCTGTCTGAAACTACAAAAAGCCCCCTAAAAAACAAAAATATTGTTTTTCCAATTAATTTAATCATGTTGAAGTCAGTTATTAAAATAGCAATATTGATCTTTTATGCCTATTTACAGTGGTTTCGTAAAATCCATGCAATCAGCAATGTCGCGTGAGGGTGAAAGATGCTGTTTTCTCATTGACCAATAGAAAGCTGTTTGGTTTAAAAGTGACTTTTGTGTGAGTTGTACATAACTTTTGACAATATAAAATGGACGTTTTTCCCTGTAATATTTCACAGAAATATTTTAAATGAAGTAAAATAACTGAATCGTAATTTAACTGAATCAAATTGTGAGCTTGTGAAACAAATAGGGAGATCTATATCTACATGAATCACTGAATTTACAAATGATATTTTTTTTTATTTGGTTTTCTAAATGTCCAATTAAAGGGTAAATATAATGACCACATTTTGAGGAATTTTTTATTAATGAAATACAACAGTCTCAGGATAGATGGCCTGTACAGAAAATACACGAAGAGCATGTGTGTAAATGTTTGTCAAGAGAAGCAGTGATCTGTAATTTAATGGCCCTAGTGAGGCTGTCACACAGAGTTTGTATTTGGAAGGAAACCTGAGCTCCGCTCTGCAGCCAGCGCTGAGGTCAGAGGTCATTGGCCCTGTCTAGTTAGGAATGCATTGTGTCATTTGGATAGTTCCAAACACGGCCCCCTTAAAATGCTTATTATTTCACCTCAAACACACTGGGTATGTTATTCCCATGCAAGCCTTTCCCCTGCAGTGATAACTGTCATGCAAGTCAAACAAAGACAAGCCTCAATAGAGTGATGAATGCTGGCTTGCTAGAGACATACATTTCCATAAGTACAGCAACATGTAACCATACATTAATTCATATTTGCGTAGACGTATAGTATTTCATATTACCTCTCCGCTAACCTCCTCTGTCTTTACGGGAGGCCCCGTTTAATTCTCTCAAAACATTTCCCTTTTGAAAAATGCTGGAACAAAAATGAATACAAGTGAGCTCCTACCACCAACACTTTTAAATGTAGTAAACACTCACCTCCACTATTCAATGAGAGGGGAAAAAAAACAACAACAAAAAAAAAACAGCCAGGTCTCATTCCTCATCTTAAGAGCAACATCTGTTAGCCAGTTCACCGTGAGGACCAATCAAACACAGTATCTGCTGTCATACTGCTAAACCCAGGGTTAGCTGAGACATTATGAAAATGTATGTATTACTTTGTAGTGCTTTTTGATGTATTAACCTTCTAAGGAAGACGTAGGCTTAGGAGACAGGATGACCATTTCCTGGTATTTATTTTCTCGTAAGCCTTATACCATGGCACTATGTCTTGTAAAGTCATCACTCACTGTCATAAAAGAGAAACACTAGAAGCCTCATGACAGTTCAAAAGAAGACTAAGTCTAGTAAACACACGTTTGCGTTTAAATACTGGACCACTTTTCCAATCAAACACAAAATCTATAAAGCATGTTGGTTATTGCACATCCCATTTTTAAAATAACAACACCAATCAGGCACAATATGCTCAGTCCAAATATCTAATAATTTTTGTGGGAATAAAATACAGTCAACATCTGGTCAATGACATAACATTTTACATCTTAAGCTTAAACTAAGTGATATTGCATTATCTAATTAAATAAACTGATATTTTACACAGTCATCAGTCTCTTTGATTTCCTGTTTTTATCCCCCCAAATATTATATATAACAAAACATGTTCATCATAGAAAAGGTGTTTTCAAGTCATTATATGTATATAATGCATTTTTCAATAATGTATTTTAATCATGCATTTTTAAATACCTTTTAGAAATTAGATCTGGAAAAAAAAGATTGTCATTTCATTGACCCATATAATAACCTTTCTGTGTGAATGAAAGCAAAGGACAGAGGCATGATAATGTTGCACAAATATGAACAAACAAGGCTGAGGTTGTGATGTTCTCTAGGCAGAACATTGATGATTAGTTGTGGTGGTGACGTTACAAGCCAACACAGCTGCCAATGAGATGCAGCAAAGCGTGGAAACATCTTGTGTGGTGCAGTTTTCAAATAACCTGCCACATTCCACACACACACACACACACACACACACACACATATATATATATATATATATACACATATATATATACATACATACATATATATATATATATATTTAGAAAACAATTAAAAATAGAATAGATATTCTTTCAACATTACTGTGATAATCATTTCAACTGGTCATGGGTAAAAAATGAGCACTTTGACACTTGTATAAGCACTTTGACAAGTATCTCACTGGTTTATCTTGATCTAGAGTCTAGTTTATCTAGACTAGTGAGACTGCACCTAACCAGCACCAAAGTATACATATTGCAATAATTAGAATGATGTCATCCAAGGGGATTAAAAAAAGAAAAAGAAAAGAAACTGTTAGGTATGACATTTCAAAAGAAGGAGAATATATATATATATATATATATATATAAGTCTCTGTATATGTTTATGTTTATATATATATATATATATATACACACACACATACATATAAACATATATATACACACATATACATATATATGTACACTACTAGTCAAAAGTTTGGAAAAGTTTTTTAATGTTTTTGAACGAAGTCTCTTATGCTCATTAAGGCTGCATTTATTTCATAATAAATACAGAAAAAACAATAATATTGTGAAATATTATTACAATTTAAAATTATGGTTTTCTATTTTAATATACTTTAAAATATAATTTATTTCTGTGATGCAAAGCTGAATTTTCAGCATCATTACTCCAGTCTTCAGTGTCACATGATAATTCAGCAATCATTCCAATATACTGATTTGATACTCCGTTATTATCAATGTTGAAAACAGTTGTGTTGCTTAATATTTTTTTGGAACCTGTGATACTTTTTTCAGGATTCATTGATGAATAAAAGGTTAAAAAGAACAGCATTTATTCAAAATATAAATCTTTTCTAACAATATAAATCTTTACTATCACTTTTTATCAATTTAACACATCCGTGCTGAATAAAAGTATTAATTTCTTTCAAAAAAAAAAGAAAGAAAAAAAATTACTGACCCCAAACTTTTAAACGGTAGTGTATATTTTTTAACTTTTTATTCATCAAAGAATCCTGAAAAAGTATCACAGGTTATAAAATAATATTAAGCAGCACAACTGTTTCCAACATTGATAGTAAATCAGCATATTACAATGATTTCTGAAGGATCATGTGACACTGAAGACTGGAGTAATAATGCTGACAATTCAGCTTTGCATCACAGAAATAAATTATATTTTAAAGTATATTAAAATATAAAACCATAATTTTAAATTGTAATAATATTTCACAATATTATTGTTTTTTCTGTATTTATTATGAAATAAATGCAGCCTTAATGAGCATAAGAGACTTTAAAAAAACATTAAAAATGGTAATGTTTCCAAACTTTTGACTGGTAGTGTATGTATGTATGTATATGTTATACCTACGTATTGCAATACTGCAATAGAATGACGTCGTCCTTTTGAAAAAAAAAAGAAAAAGAAAAGAAATCAAAAGGCGGCAGAGGTTCGCTTGTGAAACTGTGGAAGCCAGCTCAGGAGAACAGATGATATAAGGTTTCCCTCCTAATAATTTCAGGAATTTCATTATTTCCTATGAAAATATTTGGCTGGCTTTTTGGCTGTACAGAAGGGGGAAAGGGGGTCAGGGAGTTTCATGGCGAGATGAATAAGTCAGCTATAGAGTAAGTGCAAAAAGAACTTGTTTTTTAAAATGCAGGCCTCAGCTTTAATAAAAGTTCCACTACTGTAGGTCAAAGCCACCTAATCTGAGTTCAATTAAGTTTAATCCACTGGCTCACTTACAAAAACACAACACGAATCAGATGTGGACGTAGGCCTACTACAAAAACAGCAGGCCAAAGTATGCATATGTCCAGCCAAAGTATGCAGGCATCAGTGGTCATGTATTGCACAATGCTGCTCAGGATCATTTGAGGGTTTTTTGCTGAGTAGGGAAGTGGGTGACACTGGCAGTACAACGTTTGAAGCCACATAATGAATCACTAGGCTGACATTCGTGGTGATCACCTTCATGAATGCCAGACTAGTCTGCAAAATAGTCTGGTGCCAATCTCACAGGGCAGAACGTCTTAAAAGAGGTCAGTCCATTCACATGTACATATCGACATGTACAGTACAGGCTTGTGTCATGGGAAGGCTGTCCATTAAACAAGCAAAAAAGGGGAAAAAGAGCGCAGACGTCACTGCTGATCAGTTCCGCCTGGCTGCACTCAGAGTGCTCCAAGTGGTGTGTTGACGCATTTATATTTAATGCCTATTAAATGCGTGATTATGGCTTCATCCATTTACACCCATGTATTATTCATCTGAATCAGTAAAGACGGCCTTACATCCAGATGTACTGAGTGTGGTTTTGCGTAGAGCTGCTCGGGGCGGGTTGGCATGGCAGTGTTCACCAGTTGGCTGAGAGGGCTATAATTTTCTCAGCCTTTCAGGGATCTTTTCATCAGCTCCAAGTACATAAGAGGAGTGATCAATCATCTATACAATTAGCATCATGCACAACCAGGCGTGAAGTTCACAGGCTCGTGGGATAATTTGTAGCTGACCTCTACAGGAATAATATAATTCACAGACAGTTACCATAAAAGGGACTAGAAGAGAGGCGGACTCGTTTATGCAAGGTCTACGAAAAACGGGGGCTGTTTTATACATGAAAAAAGAGAACTGAAGTAGGTAAAACATAGGAATAGAAAAGAATACAGTAAACAATACTTTCACTGTAGGCTCTCAAAAAAATTGAGCGCAATGTACAGCTTTAGTATGGATATTCCTATGTATGTCTGAGACTGTTTTCCACAGGAAACACCTGCCCAAAGTCTTTAAAAACATTCATTTCTGAACTGTATATTCCTAAATCCTCCATTACTTGTGCCATATTATGACTAATATGGCACAAAACAAAGATTTTAATTTTTTTTTTTTTTTACAATTTATTAAATAAAAAAAGATTTACTTATAATATTAGTAATTTTATTACATAAAAAACATTGCATCAGCTTTAAAAATAATAATAATAAAAAAAAAATATATTTTTTTTTTTGCTGAGCCTTTAATAAACATTCAGTTCTTATCCGTGATTCAGTTCCAACGGTTCGCTTTAATGAATCACTATAAATCATCTCAATATTTCAATGTTTTTCCGTTCTCTCGCAAAACTTTTGAGTTCCCCTGAAAAACTGTGCTCGCTCACAAAACTTTTGTGAGGAAAATAATATTAGGTGGGAGGAAAAGCAAAAGATTTGTGAGCGAATGCAAAAGCATTAAAATATATATTTTATCATCTCATCTCATATTTTTGTCCCCCCACCAGGTCCCCTTAGTAAAATACAGTGTGAAAAATATATATTGACTATAGGCTAAAAAATATTGAGAACTGTATCCCCAGGCCTATTCATGCTGACTCAACATGAATTGTGTGCCATCACATTTGATGCGAACAGCCAGACACACAAACACCAACGCTGCAACAAAGCATCAGCATTATTTGGTTCTTATGAATCTCTCACATTATTTTAGGAGGCAAATATTTTTGAAATACAATTGAAACTCTTTCCTTGAAATTGAATAAGGTTGTGTGTGTGTGTCCAGTGATGCTAATGTGGTGGAGTGGAAGTCCCCAATGAAAAGGCCTCCACACACAAATGAATCAGCTGGCTTTACAGTGGCACGTTAAAGGACTATTTAATTGCTGCAGTTTAGAAAGAGGAAATCCTTCTGTCCCCAGGGCTTAACTCTTTATCCAAACCTACTTCTGAACACCAGGGGTTGGACCTTGTGGCTGTGTGCCTATGAGTGTGTGCCATTGCATGCGATGAATAGGAAGACAGATCTCAATCTCTCTTTTTTTAGGCTGCCACTTCTGTAGACTGGTGGTTTCTCAAGCCTCCAGAGGGAAAAAAAAAGGTGCTAATAGTGTCCAAATCCTTGATAAGTTAACCAGCTATTAGCTGGCTTAGTTTACAAGCCAAGTGGCTTAGATTATGTCACAGAGTAAAGTCTAAAAGGGATACTTGTATTATTTGAGCTGGATCCCCTTTTCAAGGACAAAGCAGGGGGCAAAGAGAGCGCACAGCGGTGCAATATACAGTACCTTTGACTACTCTGAGACAAACAAGTATGCATTTGAGATGTGCTGTTAGCAATGCATTTTCTTTTCTCTCTTGAAGTTGTGACCTTCGAGTCATCGATGATCAGTGAAAGCCCTGCCCTGAAGCTAAATACTGTGATCACTCCCAGCACTTAATCCAGTTCCATACACACAGATTTATTCAATTGAATTTACTCCCAAAAAATTCAGGTAGAGATTTTTATAAAATCTACATAAACGGGCTTTTCACACTGCACTTAACCCCGGGTTATCATCGTTCTAAACACCACTTTTAACCCACTTTTTACATTCACGCACTTTGGGCAGTCATGGAAACACTGCACAATGTATATAAACAGTCGTTTCTGCGTATGATAGGAAAAATGTCAAACGGTGATGGAAAACGCAACAATTGGAGTGAAGAAGAGATCGTTTCATTCCTACCTTTATAGTTTGAAAAGTTCACTAAGAAAAACTTGATATTACAGTCAGCAATGTGTAATATGAGGACGCGTAATGCTAGAGCCTGTATGTAAACAGGTCACATGCTGCGTTTGTCCAGTCAGTAACACTGACACCACTGGTGCCATGTATTCCCCAGGTAAGCAACGCACACACACCTGGCCATCCATGTGATGTAAAAGAAAATGTGATTCATCAGACCAGGCCACCTTCTTCTATTGCTCTGTGGTCCAGTTCTAATACTCATGTGCCCACTGTTGCCGCTTTCAGCAGTGGACAGGGGTCAACATGGGCACCCTGACTGGTCTGCAGCTATGCAGCCCCATACACAACAAACTGCGATGCACTGTGTATTGTGACACCTTTCTATCAGAACCAGCATTAACTTCTTGAGCAATCTGAGCTACAGTAGCTCGTCTGTTGGATCGGACCACACGGGCCAGCCTTCGCTCCCCACGTGGATCAATGAGCCTTAGCCGCCCATGACCCTGTCACCAGTTCACCACTGTTCCTTCCTTGGACCACTTTTGATAGATACTGACCACTGCAGACCAGGAACACCCCACAAGAGCTGCAGTTTTGGAGATGCTCTGACCCAGTCGTCTAGCCATCACAATTTGGCCCTTGTCAAACTCGCTAAAATCCTTACGCTTGTCCAATTTTCCTGCTTTTTACACATCAACTTTGAGGATAAAATGTTCACATGCTGCCTAATATATCCCAGCCACTAACAGGTGCCGTGATGAAGAGATAATCAGTGTTATACACTTCACCAGTCAGTGGTCATAATGTTATGCCTGATTGGTGTATATGCATGAGCTTAAAGTGAATATAAATAACCTGATGTCTTTGTCATTGGTGTTTTGTCATTGTGTTTACAGCCACAAAAAGTTGTGGTAGTTTATCTTACGCTACTGTTAAAAGGTTTGGGATTTGAGGTTTTTTTTTTATTATTATTATTTTTTTTTTTTTTACTAAAATTAGTAGTTTTATTCTGCTAGCATTAAATTGATCAAAAATGACGGTAAAGCACCAAATCAGCATGGAGTAATTGCTGAAATTAAGCCTTGCCATCACAGTAATAAATTACATTTTAAAATAAATTAAACTAGAAAGCAGTTTAAATTTTATTGTAGTTGTAATAATATATCACAATATGACTTTTTACTGTATTTTTGATCAAACACATGCAGCCTTAGTGAACATAAGAGACCTTGGTGATCATATCGGTATCAGATTTTTTGCTTTAAGATAAAGGCAACTAAGTTATTATTAGCTAAAACCCAACTCAATATATCACATACATTACCGAAAGAATACAGATATGAAAAACAGGATTAATAAAACCCTGACCTTTTTAAAACATATTAACAAAACATTTAGTTGAAAATGGCAGATTTTAAAGTTGACATCTGCATGATTTGTAGGCAAAAACACATTCACCACAGCATTTGATTTCATTGTTCTGTTCTTGCACAACTCTTTGTTCATGCATTCTTGTACAATCAAAAAGGAATGTCAAATCACTTCGTTATGCAGCCTTCGGCAAAGCTCTCCAGACATACCATAATCAAATAAAAACAAGCAACAAACAAGTTGGAGTGCTCTCCGTTTGACCACACGATCTAGTCTCATCTCACGCACGAATACACACAAACATCAATAGGACAAACTGCAATTACAGCAACTAAAAAACAAATACAGTGAACTCAGGATCTGTAACCACAGATGGACAGGAAGCAATATGATTATGGAATTTGTGAGCAGTGCCACAATGCAATTAGTTTATGAACCTGGAACCAATATTTTAATTTATAGAACCTCTGAAAGGTAAGTGATGCCTTTTATATTTAATTCGTTTTGATTTATAGATATTAAATATGCAATCATTCAACCCTATTCAGTTACTGTTTCCAGAGAATAAAACTTTCATCTCTGATCTCTGGCACAGACCCCTGGTTGTCCTTAAATGCCTTTGTTTATTCTGATTAAATACACTAAACTGCACTAAATGATAATCAGCGGTTTGTTTTCAAGAATCTGCTGCAGACATAAAGTTGGTTTCAAAAGTTTGAGTGCACCTGTGAAAATGCTTCTTTTATTACATTTTAATACTTTATGACATGGCATATTTTATGACAAATTATATTATCAGCATGATTTGAGTGAAAAGTTGTATTGAAAAATTAGCATGAATTTCAGAATGTAATTCTGTATTCTTTAGCATGATTTGAGTCGCATGATCACAAATTTACTTATTTGATTGGTGAGTAAAGAAGTGCTGAATCTGAAATATTTATATTTATTATAACATTTATTTATAATGTTTCTTTGTTTAATTTTTTTTTTTAAAAATGTAAAACTTTTTTCTTCAATTTTGAATCCCAGATTGTCAGTGTAGACTTTTAAACCCCACTATATGTCACAAAACGGTTACAGGAACTGTTGCTGAGAAAGAAGAAGAGTGGAAAAGAGATCTTTGGTTTGTCCCACCATCCAGAGAACAAATACAGTGCTTTACCCCAACAGTATCCAGTGCCCCCACAACCTCAACATATTTCTGGAAGGTTCTTTTTCCTGAGCAGGACTCCCAGAAGAGTCTCTAATGCTGTAAGTAATAGTGTTGGAGATTCTGCTTTAAGCTGTGATTGGCTCCCCTGCTTGTCCAGGGGGACATAGTTTCCATTCCCACTTACTCTCTATCAAAATCACTTTTATAAGCTTACAAAAAAGGAGAACTATGTCTAGAATCTCCTCAGTCTTCACATCTGGTCACCACGAGAGTAGTTCATTTCACCCACAGAGTAAATCGTGATTGGTTGCGGAGCTCTGAATCGGTGCCAAAACGGACTCCGGGGATACATGAAACACAAAAGCACAGGCCTGAAACTCACTAGTACAGACACACCAAACAGTGCGCACCAAACCATAGGGCAGAGACTCATCCTTCATGGTGTTTTATTGTCCCTCAAACTGCATCCATCCCTGTATACTTTGATTCATGCTCCAGAACTCTGACTCCGGTTAAACAGTTAAGATGTTTTTAGGACGTCACGTCATAATGCATTAATGGAACAGAATTAAAATAGCTGAAAGCTTCACACATAGGAATGAAAATTATAGTACCCTAGAGTTCCCTTCAAAAATTTTTAAACAGCTATGAACTTCTAACCTTGAGCTTCAAAAGAAGAAAAAACTGTTGTACAAGGGTCAATGACAAATAAGAGTATCCAAGATAAAGGAGGGACAGATCCAGTTCATGTTGGATTCATATGGTTCTGAAAAACTTTTATAACATTTATAACATGACTCTAAAAATGTTATGTGGTGTAACCATCAAGTAAAATATACTAACATATTTTCCTTACACCCTGAATACATTTGACACATCATAATATTTTCAAAAAGGTTTTTAAAATGAATTTTCACGGTAAAAGGAGTCACACCACATTACATTTTACAACACAAAATGTCATTTCAATTGATTTCTTTGGTAACACTTTATTTTACAGTGCCATAGTTACACGTTACTACATGTACTTACTATAGTAATAACAGTAAATTATGCATAATTACAAGTAGTTGCCTAACCCTAACTGTAACTCTTTAGTAAGTACATGTAGTTAAATAATAGTACTCAGTACTTATTTGAGTAATTACAATGTAACTACGGTACTGTAAAATAAAGTGCAACCATTTCTTTTAATGAGAAATACAATTTTATTTGTTTAATTATTATTATTATTTTTTTTTACAATAATAAAATCAGGACATTATCACTCTGAAATATTTTACTTTATGTCTAAAAAAAAACTTTCAAAATTCAGAAATTAAAAACATGCTCATCATAGAAGAGGTACCTAATCATTGTATGTATGATTTGAATTCTAAAGTATTTTTGAACAAATTAATAGATGTTGATGAAAAATGAGCATCATGTCGTTGACCCACAAAGCACTTTATCCATATAAATCCTACTGTGTCAATTTGAAACAAATTTGTAAAGCCTCTAAATTATCAACAGGATCAAAACTTTGCTGAAAAACTTGTACACCATCTACTACATGCCTTCTGTTGACTGATTGAGAGTTTATACTTTTAAACAAGTAAAAGGACTTTTAAAATAATTCTAAAAATATCAGGTCGTGGTACACATAAAAACTACAGAGCTCTGACCATAAAACTAAGCAGTTAAATATCATCTTACTAAGACATATTATTGGGAGTGACAACTGACATTTATATGCATTTTATGTTAGTAGTCTGCAATACTGTTATAAAGATCTCATTGATTTATATTACAACATTACGTTTTACTTTTTAGATATAAATATCAGCAACTGCACCAAATTACTTAATTTGCTTAGTTTGGACCTCTGAATTATACCTTTATATTCTCCAATATCAGTGGTATTCAAATGGCTAAGGTGGTTTAGATCGTACTTATCAGGCCGTTACTTTTTGTTTATTTAAACAGAGAAAAATCTAAAGTAAATTTTGGAGTGCCACAAGGATATGTGTTAGGCCCTCTACTATTTTCAATATATGCCGATGATACTCAGTTATATATTTCATCACGACCAGATGAAATCTCTAAAATTATCCAAGATGACAGAGTGTGTTAAAGATATAAAATATTGGATGACCAGTAATTTTCTTCTATTAAATTCAGATAAGACTGAGGTATTGCTTATTGGACCAAAAATCTATACACAGGATCTCTTAGAATACATTTTGCACTTAGAAGGATGTACTGTTACTTCATCCTCTACAGTTTAAACCTAGGTGTTATATTAGACAGCAACTTACTTGTCCTTCGAAAATCAATTACTAAAACAGCCTTCTTCCACCTCAGAAACGTCGCTAAGCTACGGAACATGTTATCTGTTTCTGATGCAGAAAAGTTAGTTCATGCATTCATGACCTCTACACTAGATTACTGTAATGCATTACTAGCTGGTTGTCCT
The DNA here is from genome assembly GCA_037950665.1 of Hypophthalmichthys nobilis. Lineage (NCBI taxonomy): Eukaryota > Metazoa > Chordata > Actinopteri > Cypriniformes > Xenocyprididae > Hypophthalmichthys > Hypophthalmichthys nobilis. Next base: position 31,640,866 of record CM075468.1, on the reverse strand, counting down.
GCATCCTCAATAAACAAGCTACAATTAGTCCAAAATGCAGCTACTAGAGTTCTTACTAGGTCAAGAAAATATGATCATATAATACCAATTTTATCGCCTCTACACTGGTTATCTATGAAGTTCCATATCAATTATAAAGTATTGCTACTGACCTATAAGGCCCTAAATGGTTTAGCTCCTGTGTATTTAACCGATCTTCTATCGCCGTACAATCTATCATGCTCTATAGATCACAAAACTCTGGGCTTCTAGTAGTACCTAGGATATCGAAGTCCACTAAAGGAGGGAGAGCATTTTCACATTTGGCTCCTAAACTCAGGAATAGCCATCCTGATTATGTTCGGGGCTCAGACTCACTCTCCCAGATTAAATCTAGATTAAATATACATCTTTTGCCAAGCATTCACATAATGCATCTCATAACCTTGTACTCCAGTTATATTAGATCAAATGCACATGATTATCTCTGGTTAATGTTATGAACAGCAGCTACGCTAATTATTTTCCATTTGCTTTTCTGTTTTATCTCGGGATGCCCATCCCAAGGTAACTAGAGTACATCAGCTCCAGTTTGGATCCAGCCTCTTATAAAGACTTCAGATGCTTCAACACCTGTGAAGAGATGACCCCAACCCCCTGCGAGGACTTCAGGTGATGCGAACTCTGGATCAACATGCACCATTCCAAATTTTGCTATATATCCTAATCATTGTTAACATTTATTTATTACTTCAATGGGCTCATTGTTTCTGCCTTAAATTAATACATTGTTTAAATTAATACATTGTTAGCTATCTGCGTGATTTATATTTGTACATTTCTGAAATGACATAATTTGGACACCTGATAATAGATTACTCTAAATTGTAATGTTGACATGCATTCTCTGTAAAGCTGCTTTGAAATGATATGTATTGTGAAAAGCGCTATACAAATAAATGTGAACTGAATTGAAATGTGAATTAAACCGAAATGTGAATTAAACCAGGTCTGTGACAAGTTAAGGCGTGGTGCCTTTATACATTTTGTAAAAGAATGGTTCAGAGAGCATGAAGAATCATTTTCACACATGAATTGGCACCTCTGAGTCCAGACCTTAATTTCATTGAAAGTCTTTGGGATGTGCTGGAGTAGACTTTACAGAGAGCTTGTGTCTTGCATTGTCAATACAAGATCTTGACCAAAAATTGATGCACCTCTTAATGGAAATAACATCACAACATTTATTTTTTTCATCGAGAGGTGCAACATTTTTTGGTCAAGATCTTGTATTGACAATGCAAGAGGTGAGCACTCTGTAAAGTCTCCTCCAACACATGCCAAAAACATACACTGAGGTTAAGGTCAGTGCCAATTCATGTGTGAAAATGAGCCATAAAAGCCTGATTTACTAAATATGATACTAAAAAAAAAAAAAAAAAAAAATGCAAACCTATACAAAATTTTTTTTTTTGATTTAGTCTTTAGTCTTTAGTCTTTTCCATTAAAAAAAAGAAATGAAAAGAAGAAAAAAATATCTTTCTGACTGTTATTTCATACATCATGCTTAACAGGGTTAAGCCATACTTAATATAGTCGAATATTTGCATAATTAATAAATTGAACTAATTAATCTGTGTGCAGTATTCTGTGGATGTCACTGAATAGGTTTGAAATAGCAGTTGTCTGAGAATTACCTGAGGGGTGACGCAGGATTAAAGCAGGTCTTCGTGACATCAGTGATGTTGGGGTTGCAGCAGTCCCCATGGTCGTAATAGAAATTGTCCCAGTTACACTCTGGGTCACAAACCCCATTCCCCTGCTTGTATTCAGGGCAGCGTGCGCTCTGCCTCTTACAGTATCCGGCATCGAAGCCCGTAAGGGTGTGGTTACATTCTGGATCGCACTCTTCATCGCCCACTTTGCTGACATCACAGTTGGCCAGTATTAGGCGGTTACGTAAGGACGAGTTGTAGACGTTGTGAATGGTTCGCTCCCAGGAAATGTTGTAGACACGGAAAGCATTGTTCAAGTGCTGGTGCTGAAGGTTGATCTGGTGTTCGGTAATCGTCGGCCACCGTCCATCATCATCGTAAACATTTATCACTCGATAGCGCACCGTCTTGGGCTTGCGAAAGCTCCAGAGCTGGTAGTAGTTTGTAATCACCTCCACATTGTCACACACGGTCTGTCCGCAAGGTGGAGGTTTCAGTGCAGTGTCACTGAGGTCACCCGCCAGGCTTCGGTCTGAGTGCTCCAACCGGGGGAAGCTGCCATCTTTCACCGTAAGCCACCGTCTTGACATGTTCTCAAAGTTCTCATGGATGACTAGCTGAGAGAGGTCACCAAACTGACCTAAACTGTGGCCCACATATCTAATGATCTCACGCTGTGTCAGAGCCCGATGCCACAAGCTCAACTGTTCCATCGTACCCCTGAAGTTGTGGTTCAGCGCGTTGCCACCGATCATTAGCACCTTGCACTTCTTGGTAAGTGGACTGAAAATCTCACCAGATTGGTCTCTGCTTACAGCAACCTGCGCCCCGTTAACGTACAGCTTCATAAAGAGACCATTGTAGGTGATGGCGACGTGTGACCATTGATTGGGAGTATAGGGTGCATTGGAGGTGATGGTGGTGAGCTTGTGGGCTCGGTCCGTCTTGAGGGAGAAGAAGAAGCGAGGGTCACGGTTGGCTTGGTCACTGACTGCTTTGATGCCGAGCAACCATCCTCTATCACTGGATGCGTAGAAACATTTATCATAGAGACCTGCAGGAAAATGAAAAATATTAGATTCATGAACAGGCAGATTAAGTACAGTGGGGTCCAAAATAAAATGCTTTTTTTTTTTAATCAAACGCAATTTTTTTCCCATAAATTATATTATCAGCAAAATTATTTGAGTGAAAATGGGAAAATTAACAGTGATTTCAGAGTCTCAGTAATTCTGTCTCTTTTGCTTCTATAGCAGAAGTACTCGAGCTGCATGAACTCCACAAGTTTGTGTAAAACCTGATGATGATGTTCTCCAGCATGATTAAAGATAGATCTAAAAAAAAAACATCTTGAGCTTCAATAGTCACGTCACATGATCAATGCCACTAATTTGATTAGTGAGCGACCTAAAAATAGTGCGTAATTTTACATATTTCGTAATAATTTTCAGCATTTTGTTACTATATTTTAAGACTTTATTTCCAAATGTATTTCAAAGTTTACACTATTGTTCAAAATTTCGGGTCAGTAAGATTTTTAAAATGTTTTTTTAAAACATTCCTCTTATGCTCACCAAGGCTGCATTTGGTCAAAAATGCAGTGCAAATATAGTAATATTGTGAAATATTTTTACAATTTAAAATAACTCTTTTCTAGCTTAATATATTTTAAAATGTAATTTATTCCTGTAATGGCAAAGCTAAAATTTTGAGCATCGTTACTCTAGTCAGATGATCATTCAGAAATCATTCTAATACGCCAGTTTGTGCTCAAGCAACATTTCTTATTATCAATGTCGAAAACAACTTAATATTTTTGTGGAAAATGTGATTTTTTTTTTTTTTCAGGATTCTCTGATGAATAGAAAGTTCAAAAGAACAGCATTTATTTGAAATATACATTTCTGTAACAAATTAAAAGTATTTACTGTCACTTTTGACCAACTGAATGCATGCTTGCTGAATAAATAATAAATTCAATTTCTTTCCAATTTGTTAAAATATTTTTTTTTTTCTTTTTTCTTTTTCAATTTCCCTAAATACTAAAACTTTCTCTTCAGATTTAAACTTGATGTTCTTTTAGACTGTATCTTTTATCAGTACTGATATTTACTGCTCAGTAAACACAATTAGCAGATATAGATTTATCCTGAAATGTAATGAAAGGTGCACAGTAGTAATTTAGCAAACTGACTGATGCAACAGCACAGACGTAAGTTACCGCAGCCTGATACGGAGAGTGACGAAAAACTATGTTTGTCCAGAAAAGTGGGGAACACAGAGTGGTTCCCATGATCAAATCGTTGCAACAGTACAGTCCAAGGACTACAGGCCTACAAGGAAGCATCTGCTAGCAATCAGGCCCAGACAGTGTGGTCTTGTATCAACAGAGCAAAGGTTACTTGAATTTTCAGTCTATTTTCTTGAAATGTGCCTCAGCAGTAGGGATGTTTGAAATCAAAAATGGTCCTTTTTCGGCACAGTCCGTATTATGATTGGGGCTCTAAAACCCTTTCTTCCTGTTTCATTTGGAAACCATGTGTAGAGCTCCAGAAGGAAACGTATTCTTACATTTAATGGGTACGCGTCCTTCATAATCATCCAGAATGTGTAAAAGAGGATTTTATTTGAATCATTGTACTTCAACACTGCAGAAATCAGATACAGGGCATATTCTAAAATTTTAATTCTAACATTTAACCAACAAGCCCTGCAAATCCACACAGTGCTGCTTAATCCAGTAAGTTACTGAGCAATGAAACCTTAAGTCAAAGACAGTGAAGGATCTAGTGACCCTCACTCTTCTGCATGAGGAAATCTCACAGCGGAGAGAAGTGTGTTTGGTAGAGGTAATTGGTGAAACTCAGTTAGGGCGAATCAGCAGTAAAGCGTTACCAGGGTAGCGGAGGAAAATATTACTATGCCACATTACTACTTCAGTACACACAATATGTAACATAACTCCAAATTTACACATGCCTCTGCAACAGGGAAATGCATTTGGACGGAACTGCTTAAATCTCCTTCAGTGAAGCTGAATGCATGAGGATCATTTGACTGCTAGGATTGACCACTTTAAAGAGATCATTCATTCGGTAGCGCCTTAGTAAAGAGCAGACAGCAGCATGTAGTTCCCTCTCACTTCTGGGCTGCCAGCAGAACCACTGCCAGCATCTATAAAAATAAATTGTGCCATAAAACTGAGGAAATTACAATCTGTGAAATCCTGGAATGAGACCACTAAGTGGGAAATAACAAACAGGTACAATTCTTGCCAGCACCGAACTTTAGACATGTAATGGGCTCAGTGTAGGGAGAGGGATGGGGGTTCAATGAATGGATGGATGGATGCACTAGAGAATGGTAATTTTATATTGATCACCATAGAGATTTCATTAAAAACAACAGAGCATAAGAAAAACCATACACAGCTTTAAATAGTTCAAAGATAATGCAATAAATACTAATGCATGATAAACAGAGTGAAGAAAAAGTCTCGTACACAAATATAATACTGTTTGCTTTGCAAATTAACTTTATGAAATCAATCCAGTCATTGAACTAAGTACATTCTGAAGTTGAAAAATGTAATTTCGGAAATGAATGCAGTTGGCTCCTTGTGCCGAATATGGCGTACCTTGTAATCCTTTCCAATATTTTATGAACGCATCCATTTTGAGTTCATTCAATCTCAGTATCCAGCACCATGGACAGAGCACTACAAAGTGAGCATTACGAAATGAAAGACACAAGCGCAGCAGCTGTTTAGAAAAATGTATATACACCAGTACTGTCTGTAGACCTTTATTAAAACATCTAAGGCTATAATGAATTGTAGACTTGTTACTTTTACACTTAGTTGTTAGACTAGTTTTCTGTTAGCTATGGGGTCAGTAAAATCCTTTTAAAGTAAAATAACAATCTAGATTGTGTTTTTTTTATATTTTCACTAATGCATTATAATTAAGACAAACTGTTATTTATCAGTACACATGGATGATTATATATATATATATATATATATATATATATATATATATATATATATGTTTTTTTTTAACATTTATTTTATATTAATTTTTTTAAATCACATCTTAATAAACCTCCTACAAAGTATCTAATACCATTACAGAAACATAAAGTACCTGTTAACAACTACATTAAACAAACATAAATCATTCTATTTGGTAACATAATAGCTGAATATTTAAATTTTTATGGCCATCATTACATCATTACAAAGCGGTGCTATTGACAGTTTTATGAGGTGATTATTAATTTATTGTAATGTGCCATAAAATATCTCATCCCATTGACAAAAGTGACAAGCAAAAGTCAAATGTACACATTTCTATTTGAAATCAGACTGCGTAAAAATTCGGATGAACAGTTGCCGCCGCCTAACGTCAGCAGACATGCTGTAAAAGTTCTAGTAAAAAAGTCATCTGTCTGAGAACAGGCTTAGTGCCTCTCTGTGCACTTGCGTCTGAGGATCTGATTGACTGCACTGCCGAGTCCATTCCATGATGTTTTGTGGCAAGGACTGTAATATCTTTACAAGAAGAAGCAATAACAAAACCCACTTGAAGGAAGGATGGACAAGGCACTAATTTTATAGCTTCCTCCATCTGGACTGACACTTAAATCATTCTCTTCTCTAATTCCACTACCTGAAGACTCCTGATTACAAAACAGCACAAATTTGTGAGTTAAAACCTGACAGTCAATATACAAGGGCCACAACTTAGTTACATGGACCGCAAACATTTAATGCTTTGTTTAAAGCAAAATTTGCTAAACAACTGTATTTGATGCGCAGTAGGAGAAGCTATATAAACTCAGCGCCCCCTCGTTGCTTCTTAATGTTACTGTGACTAAGGAGATCATTGTGAGGACAGAGGAGTGGACTAATTTTAGATGACTCACTGACAAGATGTATTCAATCAATTCATTAACATGCAGCTCTCTGGAGATATAAAGCTTATTTAAAGACAATGTACCCAACTGTATATAATGAAATTAATTTTCAATGTCCTGAGTCTATGATTTGCAATTTAAATCATGCATCTTGAAATCTACCACTGAATTGCATGTGCATGTCTCATTAATTGAGAATTATTTATATATATAAAAAAAAAATCTTGTAATGTTTTAACTTTAATTTTTACTTTTTAAATGTAATTTATGTAAGCATAATCATGTGATGTTTGTGAAAATACAAACTAAGCACTGTGGTTCTTTTGTAGATCTCTAATTACATTTTAGAGAAACTATAAGAAAGCAGGCAGTCTGGTAATTAAAGCTAACAAATCTGTCCCTTTACTTACATTTTCAACAACTACACGTGGTTTTGCATTTTATTTAGCCTTTAAGTGACCCCCAAGCATTTTAGAGAGATAATAAAAATTATTTGATTTGTATATCATTACAGTACATTTTCGTTTATGTTCCCACAAAACTGCGTGCTATAGGGGTTCATGGGGTGCACGCAGGATTCATAAACCGACTCCACGGGTATTACGCTCTCTGTTGGCTGGAGAAGGGATGGGGAAAAAAAGAAATCACATAAATTTGTTTAAAGAAAAAAAAAAAAAATACAACCGAGCAACTAACACGCCCACCTATGCTACTCCATCCCCATAAGAATAATGCGTAATGTGCGTAAGTAGATATTTTTCAAGAAAAATAAACGTACGGATTTTGTTATTCGATTATAAACTATAAGCGCTTCGTTAGTGGGAAATACATACTTGAAAAACACATTTTAAAATAAAACACAATTAAGAATAAGCATACATTATGACTAAAGAAAAATAAGCACCCGCTGTAGTGTCAGTTTGGGATATAGGGTGTATGTGAAGCATTTAGTGCAGAGCAGTGCACGTAAGGAGCACAGTAGCCTATGCATCAAAGGGATGACGTATTTGTTTAAGCGATTTCTGACACAGACACTTAATCATACAGCATCATAGAGAAAAATCTACAGACTACGCCGCTATCACAATTTTCTCGCAGACACTTTAAAGTGCAGTTTTAAAGATGCAAAAAATTATAATAATAACAATAAATAAACAAATAAAATTCACAAAACGCCATTCGTATAAGACTTAAACATCAAACCAATAAATATACCATATTAGGGTATTGAAATTGCTTTACTCCACATTAGCTACAACAAACCGTCCAAAGATCATTAACTAGATACGCAATTTAAGTCGGTAACGTTAAAACTACAAGATGCCACCAAAAGTTGGGTGGCGATAACCTGCCGATCGCATGCAAAACCCAAGAGAGTTTTTGCTTGTAAACAACAGCAAAGGCTCATATGCCGTCTTTGGAGAGATCAGTTATTGTTAACTGTTCTCAGTACATGCTTGCATTAGCCCATAAATAGTCAAAGTGATATAAAGAAGTGCTAGTGGCAAGTGTTTATGCAACTATTCGAAAGCTGGAGGTGATTTATGAAGCACAGGCATGCTGCAGTTACACTATGAAATGATTTCTGCAGTGAATATAATGCAAGTCATAATTAAGCAAATCAAACCTCCGATAACAGCTGGAGAGCGCTGCCCACCCTCAGGTTTTATCCACATTTCCAGGGTGAAATTACCCCTTGGCACATCTGCATTGGGTTTCAGACGCAGTTGGTCTCCTCGACCGGTAAAGTAAACAGCCCTCCGCCGACCTGGGCTGTTTTCCCCCGCCTGTGACAGGCGAGGGGAGCGCCGATCTATCCCGGGAAGTGAGCGTTTGCCCCGAGGCAGGCGTGTGGCACAAGCTCCTGGGAAGGTACTTCTGGCTTCCCTGATGCGTACCAAGTCTCTTTTAGACCTTACAATTCGCCGTGGAGTCCCACACTCAGATCCCAAGCACACGATAAAAAGCAAAAGGCATAGGAGCCAAGTGCAAATGGGCAAAAGTTTCATTTTCAAGTGGAGAGAAGAGATTGTCAATGGATAGGGGATTTGATGATTTCAAAATACTAAATAGCGCTCGTCTTTGGAGATCTTTCCCGGTCTTTTGCTTTTACAAAAGCCTGTCAAGACGCGTATTCAACACCAACCAAGACGGCAATGCTGTCTTATTTTTTCCTTTATAATGTTAAGCCACGACCCCCTTTCCTTGCCCCTTTCAAAGACACTTCAACACAGATTGAGGGGGGAAAGGAATATGTTAATTCATCCAAGTGCTCCACCTTCTCAATTGAATGGATCCCATTAAACTGCAGGGATGACTGAGTAATCAATCAGTGTGGAGAGGTCAAAATCATTTCCCTTTCACTTTTTCTTCGTCCGCATTTCAAATAAACTTGGTAAAACGCGTTTCTCAAACATAGGCACATGCACAACTCTATACGCGTACATGTATGAGTATTTGAACGGGGTCACTGGCAAGACCGGCGTGAATTTCTTCAGAGGGATTCGCGTACATTAAGTAGAAGTAACACATAACATTCGAATATCTAAAACGGTCCAAATCGACTCGTAAGAGTGGAAATAAAAAGATATGATTTGTCAAATATATTACTATGCTACATGTTTCAGGCTACTCGTCGTTACGTCACATTGTTTTTATTTGGCCGAAGGCATAGTGCGAATAGCCGGGTTCATTCTGACAGGAGTCGCAGGTAACCTGCTCGCTGTTTTGTTTCTCAGTGCTTATCTGAACCGGGACAGTGTCTTTATTTTGCGCACCGCTGCGTTGAGAACCCTCTAGCGGCTACATGATGAACTCTCAAGAAAACCACAAGGAGAAAAGAAAAAAAAAAACAACAACAAAAAAACAAAATATGGTCAGGCACGTTAAATATTTTTATTGTTCTTTCCTTTGTCCACAACGACCTATTAACGTGTGCAGCGCTGGGTGGGGAAGCAGAATGACAGAAAGTCAAAAGCGGGCTGCTGACCGGGAGAACGAGAAGGTACAGCAGACAAGATGATCAAAATTTCAAGAAAAAGATGGTTTTTGTGTGCATCATAAATATGTGCTAATAATGACTTTACCGATGAAAAGCTGACACTAAGTGAAAAACGACATCCATCAAAAAAAAAAAAAAATAAATAAATAAATAAATAATAATAATAATAAAGGTAAATCTTAATTTGATTTTCTTTTTCTTTCTCCATGATGTCTTTTCGACCAGTCCCCATTTAATATTTTCAATTTACTTTCCCTATATATCCGGTATATGATCTACAATTTTATAAATAAATAAATAAACTTAAAAATTACATCATCCTTTTATGATGAACACTGAATGACATCATGAATGTAAATGTCTTTTTTTTTTCTTTTATTTATTTATTCTATTTTCTCTTTCTATAATAACCACCATATTGTGACTTTAAAACATAAAAGGTAATAATGGATAAATGAATAAAACGGTCTTTTAACTCTTACTTTTAAAAAAATCAAAGCATTAACACTTGAAAACATTTTTTTTTTTTGTCTGACTGAATAAATGAAATGTTTTAAAATCTCTTTTTTAAGGATTTTGTGAAATGACCATCATGAGTACAAAGATGAAATTAGGGAGCATATAGCACTGATGTATAATAGGAAGCACATACAGTAGGGAAAAGAGTGACCGATCTAAATTCATATATGGCACCTATAACACAGTATTGAAGCATTTCCAGCCAGAGTTCTGGTGCACCCTCTTATTGCTTTTCCTTATTGAATGTCAGCAGCAGAGGGAGCCTGGAAAATGACTGAATGCACTTCCTACATCGTCTGCTGCCCACATCTCAGTGTTCTGGTTCTCACAGCTGCAGAGGGACTCCTTGCAAACATGTGACGTCAATACTGCTGAATATCAATGGGCACTGGTGCTAAAGGACCAGCGGGAAACCTGGGGTGAGCCACTATAGAGCCCCTCATTCGGCAGGTTCTTACCTCAAAGTTACTTTCAACCATTCTTATTCAGCAGGATGTCCAAATCACTTTAAGCTCTTTGCTCAGGAAGGTTTTACAATGATACTCCAAAGTACCTTACCTCTTATCACTTGAAATGGATGCAGCCTACTAATAAAACTCATTAAAGGATCAGGAGGCACAGCACTGAACTACAAACATATACAGTTAAGCATAATAATTCCTGCCTAACTTGTTACGTATCCAAACTAATTTAATAGTTCATTTCAATGGTTTCATAATTCTTTCATTTATTTTCTCTCCTATAACTGATCCCATACAAAGTGACTAACTTCTTTTACTAGGCAGAAAGAAGCTGCATTTACAACAACAACAACAAATAAAGAGCAGCAGGAACAAAATATCCAAAGTGAAAAGAGTGTTTAGAGTGTATATATTTGCTGATGATACATGGACATAAAAATATAATATATAGAAGTATACACTTAATGCCCTGTCGCTTGGGATGAAAGCATCTGCTTTTATGTAAATGTACTTATTAGCATATTCTCAGTAGAGTTCTCTATCTGACTTCAGCAAAATGTTTTTTTTTTTTTTTTTTTTTTTTTTTCAGAAGTATTTTTTGTGATACTAGTGCCATATCTATTTTATCTCTAGGTTGTTGGTAAAAAAAAAAAAAAGGTTAGCATGATTCACAGGTGCTAGGATTTTATCATAGCTAAACAACTGTAAAACTAGTTGAATATACAAAATATGTAAAGAAAAATATTCTTTTAAAATAATGATGATTGATTATATCAGTTGATCTGACCAGTATATTTAAAATAAAATATTTAAGGCATTTGAAAAAATTGTGATGTAGATCCCGGTTATACTTTTGCTTTAAATGCATAATATTCCATATTACATATTAAAGCAGAGATAAGCAATGATATTATTATTTTGTTTCCTCGTATGTGAGATGCAGTGGGTTAATATTATTGTTAATTGCCCATAATGGTGGCAACTCTGACTTCCTGTATTAAAAATCTATATTATTATTATTATTATTATTATGTCTTTTGCAATGTATTTAGTGCTACTATTACTGTTGAGAAATATATATGTTTATGTGTTAACAAAAGATGAGATATAGGTTTGTGGTGGTCTTGCTACAGGATTTGTGCAGTCAATTATTATTTTATCATTTATCTGCTCTGGTTTTGTCATTAGACTGTAGAAGACTGACTCACGGCTTTACATTCAGCATTTTTAGTAGGGTGCTCACTGCATTAAAGAAATTAAATTTTACAAATCATTCAAAGATAACATTAAGAGAGCTCTGCGCTGGTCTTGTATTGCGTAGACAGCTGAAGACGTCATCAATGACGTACATATCCCAGTTTTTACTCTCTGCTTACTCCCTCATCTGCAATCAGGAAATGCAAGTCAGTTAATTTGAATTGATCCTGGCTTGTCTCCTACCTGGAGACCTACTACAACTAAAAGACTAAGAGCAATTAACCAAACAATTAATCTTTATGCTGATGCTGAGGCATAAGGATTTCGTAATGTATTTGAAGCTCACTCAACTCTGGAATTTGTACTTAGTACTTCTTTTTGGCTTTGCCTTCACAGCAAACACATATGAATAATAATCTTCATGGAATTTTCCAGCACCTGCACAAAGGGCTGGGTCGGATAGAAGCTTAAATATTGTATTGTGTAATAACGACTAAGCATAAAATTTCTCATGCCAGGAACTGTCATTTTTGTACTCATGGACTATTAAGAGGTGTAATATTTATTGGCAGTAAAAGAACAGCTTGCCCACATAAATGCAAAATGCAAGTGAGCACCCATTACAATTGTGAAATGAATCCTTTTTTATGATATATCAGTTTATCGACGAATTTGAGAGTACAAAGTGAAAATGCAGAATCTCATTCAACAAGCATATTTTCTAATATCACAGCAAAATTAATGCAGAATTGGTGTGTTAATTCATGAATATGAAAACAGATTGTCATTGATTAAAAAAACATTTGCAGCTTCACCTTTGATTGTGGCAGTCTCTTTTATGCAAGTCAAACAGGTATATGTTTGTGTATGTGAGAACAAGCACGTGTGTGAACAAGCAAGTGTGAACAAGTGTTTGTGTGTAGTAGGGGAAATTCCATCTGGTGTTTATTGTACCCATCTTTCAAAAGATAACCATCATAAAAATAGAGAGGGATGCATGTTCTGACATCTATTGTATCTGATCCAATAAAGGTATAGGCATTTCTCATTCATTCCAGAGATCAAAGTGTTTCACCAACGGAAAAGATCAATTTGTAGTTAGGGAGACTCTGGAAAAACCCTGTACTCAGTCCAGTGCAACATTTTGCAATGAGTGATGGAACAATGTATTAATTTAATCTCAGCTACATGAAGTTGTTGTCACTGGGATGGTGTTGGCAAATTAACCAAAATAAATGGTATGTTCATTTGTTGGCAAATTTTGTTCATATTAATAAAAAGCAAAATCCTTATGTGTAACCAGGCCCATGTGATTTATCTATTTAATATTTTGCATTTTCTGCAGTGTTAGAAAATGTGGAATTCTGCAGAAAGGATTTGAACATGTTGAAATGTCTTAAACAGCTGAAAGCTACTACACCACCAGTAGCCATAAGCATAACCAAAATTTGACAAAAAAACAAAAAAACAAAAAACAAAGTGATGCCTGTAGCATTTACACTACCCTTTGAGGTCCGTCTTTTGATTTTATATAATTTTAAGTAATTTACTCCTGTGAAGGCAGAGCTGAATTTTAATCAGCCATGATGCTTCAGAGATCATTCTAAATTCTAATACTGTATGCTTATTTGGTGCTCAAGTAAAAAAAAAAAAAAAAAATCCAGGATTTTTGGATGATAGAAAGATCAAAATCATGGCATTTATTTGTGAAATATATATATGAAATTTATATATCAGTTGCTTATGATTCATCAGACAAAAAGATGTCACATATATTCATCCTTATTTGTGGAGCACAAGTAAAACCCTCTTTGCGTCCCCTCAGAATGTTATTCTAATAAATTATTTGTTTCTCATATTAATAGCCCATCATACAGTTACTTAATTTCATTCACTTCAAGTGTCCCAGCAGAGAAGGACAAAGTCAGCCACCTGTAACTCAAGCATCTGATGTAGATGAATATTTAACAGAGCTCAGTTAAAGTTAAAGTGAAAGTGGGCAGCCACAACCTTACAGTGATGCTGTTGAAAATCAAGCTAGCATGAAATCAGCAGTGATGATGAGATCAGTGTATAGACTTTTTTTTTTTCTTACAGTCAGAATGTGATTATGAAATGTATGAATCAAGAGAGACTGATTTCAGCTTAACTTACAATGGGACATACATATTAAGCTTAGCATGGCCAGCATACATTTTATCACATTCTGACTGTAAGAAACACACACACACACACACACACACACACACACACACAAAAAAAAAAAAAAAAAAAAAAGAGAATTTTCCCTCAGGACAGTGACTTTGCTTGGGTCTCTAATTACTGCTGTAATTGATCTGTTTCTAAGCAACAAAAGCTTTTAATAAATCAAATAATTTCAACTTCGGAATCAATATCTTACCACTGAGCCATTGAGACAAACATCTGCTCCACCCGTTTCCTTTTGCAAAGTTGGTGAGTTTGATTTGTATTTACTCTCTGTGTAGGGAAGGAGAGGAAAGCAAGAAAACAGTCAGGGACATCATCTTGTTTCCAGAACATTTAATCTGGTTATATTGATTGAGCAGAAGTAACATTTTTATATAGGAGAGACTGGGGGAAGTCATCAAATTGGGACGTGTTAATTATATTAATTAACATAAGGGTTAATTAATTTAACCCTTATGTTATGTTGGGGATGTTTTCATCCACTATGGGGTGTTGTTGAGTCTTAATTTGGCCACAACTTTCTCTGTGTTTCATTAAATGGAATGATTTTTGGTGACAAATCTTATTTTGATACATATTTTGGGAAAATGTTTTGAAAATTTTCGAAAACTCAACAATACACTGTGGGCAAATTCACTAACCTTTCATTATGTTCGGGATGAAAACATCCACTAAATTAAACTGCTGTAAAAATGTATCAGATAAATATTTTTTTTTTTTTCAAAATTTTTTGCATAAATCTATTAATCAACCTCAGTCCTGATCAAAACTACTAAATGTTTAAAAAAAAATCCAGGATTTTTACTCTTTAATTGCCAAGTTCATAAATGATGTCACTGATTTGGGGGGGGAAAAAAAACACACAAAATGACTTATTTTCAATATAAAAAGTGATTATGGACTGGATATTTTTTTACCTTTTATCACAGTCTTGGGCATGTCAAAGATTAGTAACAACATTGGCTTTGATGCATTGTTAGTTTTTGTGCAGCATCAGATTTTAATTTTTTCTCCCTCATTTACTGTGCGTGGCTGTTTTTGCCCCATTGACTTCCATTATAACGACATTTTTTGATTGCAAAGCCATGACACCATATAATCATGCATTCTGATTGTTGGTGGTTTTCCCTGTTGGGAAGAGGTAAAATTTTTAATTTTTATTGTTGATCACCAGGTGGCACCATTAACCCTTTAGATAGGCCTGTGCAAAAAAAAGCTTTCTGGCTTTCTAGTTTCTGGCTTTTATATAGAGTTATATGGAGTATAACAGCATATTATAGTGTGTGTGTGTGTGTGTGTGTGAGAGAGAGAGTGTGAGAGAGACCTTATGCAAACTTACCGTGATGTATCTGAGAAAATCAAAATATGCACCTCAGCTCTTAGAACTACATGGAGTAAACAAAAACAAAGTAAGTGTATTTATGCACCTGCTGCCTTTTGATGGTGAGAAGTACAGACTAAACAAAAACAAGGTAAGTGGATTTAAACACTTGCATGCCATCCTGCTGGTCATTTGATGGTGAGAAGAGCAGCAAGTAACATGAGAAAGGGCTTGACTTGTATCGAAGTTTTAGAAATTATTATGTAGCCTGACCCCTCCAGAGAGCTGCAGGATGTATTGTCTTCTCCCTCTGACACCACAGACTCAGGAGAGTCAGATCCTAATTTTGTTGTGGCACCCTCATCATCCTCTCCAGCTTCCACTGAAGGCGAGGAGGATTCAGAGGATCCTGGATTTGGGTGGATTGGGAGAAACGGCGAAGTGTGGTTTTCCACCAACGTGGAGACAACTGCCTTTCTTCAGCCTGCCAGAGGCGTGACTCCAGGGCCACCGCGTTATGCCATCACAAGGGTCCAGAACGTGGATTCTGTGTTCAATCTGTTTTTTTACAGAGGAGATGATTGACCTCATTGTCAGCATGACCAACCTCCATGGGCGCCGCACAATGAGAAACTGGAGTTGTTGCATTTTGGTTCATAATAAATTATGTTCATAAATCTGATGCAGAGTAGATTTTTTACAGAAAAAAATGGAAAAGTGGGATTTTAAGGTTTTAAACTGGCTTTACCATCAAGAAAAGACAAGCATTTCACACATAGGCCGTCCGTACTTCTCACCATCAAAAGGCAGCAGGTGCATAAATACACTTACTTTGTTTTTGTTTCTCCATGTAGTTCTGAGAGCTGAGGTGCATATTTTGATTTTCTCAGACGCATCAAGGTAAGTGCGCAAAGGTCTCTCTCTCACTCTCTCTCTCTGACACACGCACACACACACACACACTATAATATGCGGTTATACTCCATATAACTCCATATAAAAGCCAGAAACTAAGCTTTTGTTTTTGCACAGGCTTATCTAAAGGGTTAATGGTGCCACCTGGTGATCAACTGTAAAAATTACAAATTTTACCTCTTCCCAACAGGGAAAACCACCAACAATCAGAATGCATGATTATATGGTGTCATGGCTTTGCAATCAAAAAATGTCATTATAATGGAAGTCAATGGGGCAAAAACAGCCACGAACAGTAAATGAGGGAGAAAAAATTAAAATCTGATGCTGCACAAAAACTAACAATGCATCACAGCCAATGTTGTTACTAATCTTTCACATGTCCAAGACTGTGATAAAAAAAATATCCAAAGTTTGACCTTGACCATTTACAATTTCTATTGACCAAAGCAATGGTTTTATATATATTTTTAAATTATTTGTATTTTCTGTTACCATTTACATTATTTTTTTTTTTTCATTAAAAGTTTTTATTCAAAATTTTTTACAGTTTAATTTTTGCTAAAAAGTTTAGCATAGTTTAGCACAGTGTGACAGTTAGCCCGGCTACTGCCACGTTGTGTTCCATGAACTGCATCTAATTTTGAGCAATAGTGGTAGAGATACTGAACAGCTTTTGTGTAGTCAAGACTTGTGTGTAAAATAATCAAGAATTTGATAAACCCACAATAAGAAATATTAAAAGTGTGACAAATATCCCCAGAATATCCAACAAAACCCATATTATTATTTTTATTATTATTATTTCAGATTTATGTTTAAGATAATTTCTTAAAAGGAAAAACTTACGCTTTCAAGTTCCTTATTATATATACACATCAGGGTTTGATCATATGACAAAAGAAATTTTGAAAAATAATACTTAATGTTGCTGCCAATTAACAAGTTAAGCTAAGGTATACTGACAGATCTAAAATCCTCTAAGTGACAGAAAAAGCTCACCTCTGTACTGTGTCAAAGTTTGGACACCCTGTGTGGCCCTTCTAAAAACACTATCAACACTGATTCCTGGAACGAGATAATGCACACTCCGATATAGCAGCAACACAAACCCTCAAAATTCACCAGGGATGCTTTATGGTAAAGTCATGGGCACACAGCATGTGAATGTGTTATATTCTGCTTTATGTCACAATGAGGCCAGTCAATCAGCCCTGAGGGAGGAAGGTTGATAAAGCAGGCCAGTAAGATTGTGACCAGTTCCTGGAAATCCCTCCTCTTAGGGCCTGTTTCCTCTCCCTGCTGCCTCTAATGCACTACTCCCATTATACTCACAGAGTACTATAGTAGGTGCGTTGCCCTCTAATATCAGTTAGTTTCAGAGATCATCATAACTTCTGATAAGACACTCAAAGACACTTTGGATTACATCATTACTCTTGCAATGTTACGATGCATGGTATTGAAGCACACAAAGACGAGAAATAATACTAAGAGATGTAGACTTTAATAACAATGCTCTGGAAACATGAATAAACGCAGGAGTAAATCACACAAGCTAACGAGAACCAACATAGACTAAGGGAGAACTGAGGGCTTGAATACACAGAGCAAACAATGAGACTAAAGAGTTAATTAACAGGACACAGGTGGATAATATAATAACAAATCAGACAATACAGGAAGGCCTGTGTCTCAATGTGCATACTACCCATCCTAAATATTATGTGACATTAGTAATATTCAATACTATTTAGGGCAGATAGGGTGGATAGTATGCACATTGGGATGCAGGGTGTGTCACAGGGCAGAACCAAAAACACAATGAAGGAGGGAACACAGATGATACATGTAACATGCAAAGTGTGATAAAAGTCTTTTCTGCATTTCATCATGCAACATTAAGGTTTATTATTATTATACATTTGGATTTTTATTTTTTAATTAAATATCTAAATTTCATTTTCAATTCTTTTAATTTTTTTTCTTTTTTATTAATTTTAAATCTTCCATTTATGTCTAAAATACTAGAAAAATTTGTGAAAATCCTGAGTGAAAATGCTGTGTGGCTAGTGACTTTGGAAAACCACTAGCCACAGTGGCTGGTGACTTTGGAAAACCACTAGCCACAGTGGCTGGTGAGCAAAAAAAGTTAATGTCAAGCCTTGATTATGATCATTATGATCACAGCTTGTAATAATTGCTTTAACGAGCTTGTTTCTGCTTAAATAAATACATGTTAGCTAACTGCATGATTGGTATAATCCTATAGCTGTACATTTCTGACATATGGTTATTACTTTGACACAGTCACTTCTGATAACAGATTACTCTAAATTGTAATGTACTGTAGAAAAATACATTTTCTGTAAAGCTACTTTGAAATGATATGTATTGTGAAAAGCGCTATAGAGCGTATGCATTGATGTCACTTTCCTACTGGAACACACTCCCTCAGCTGGACTGAGTGGCAAAAGAGCCTGCTGCATGACTGGATTTAATAGGGGAAACTGCAAAAACGCAAATAAAACAAACGATTATACTAAAGGTTGGGCTTGAAAGTGTTCCTTTACAACTTGTCAAAAAACTGAATTCATGGTTATTGACAGGAATCATGTTTCCTGACATTTATGTGTGCCTGATTTTGACGCCGGGGAAATAGCCTACATAAAGCAAATCTGCCTGTGAATGCTTTATATAAATGTAATATAGGTAGGTCTAAATCCGAGTGATCACTTATATCATCGTATATATATCGTTATATCGTCCAGCCCTAAAACTTGTATAGTTCTTGTCAACTTATTTAAAAACATTATTTTGCCCCAAAATCCAACATTTTGACACAAAATGATAACTGTAAATTCAAGTTTCTCTGTCTGGAATTCAGTTGTTTGTGTGAATTGCAGCAATCCATCTGTAGCTTTCGGCAGTCTGCAAAAGTTTACCTCAGATTTCTTGTCAAATCTATTTGTACAGTCAATCGCAATGCTCTTTCCCATTTTGGATGTGTTTTGTGGCATTCACGCTGAAAACCAATGCTGCCACTCAGCATAGTTCAGGTTTTTTCAGTGTTTTCTAGTTTCAGTAGGATTTATTTTATTTTAGATTCAATATTTTATGGCTGGCAAAGTGGCAATTGTAATGTGTTAATGTGTGGTATCATTTGGCATCATGTCACTTTCCTGTTTAATTAATTGAATTGAATTTAGGGTTAAGTTAATTTTGTAGTCATGAAAATCTTTTTGTTTTAACAGTAAATAACGGTAATTACACTGGCGAAAGCGCCTCTGATTGACATCTGGTCTATGAAATGTTGCATGTTTTATTATTATTATTATTATTTGTCTGTTTTTTGGTGGGGGCGCAAATTTCAAATAACTCCAGCACATGCACCGGCTGACCTAGATTGTGTTTGCACACAACTAGTGGCTTCTTCAGGTGTTTGGAGTGAAAAGCCCCCTCATGTGGACAAATGAATATTTCAGTTCTTTACATAAGACAATCCCTCCGAGGGCATTAGATGTCCCCACTTCAGAGACCTGTGTCCTTTGCTCTGGAAGACGTAAGGGTACTCATGAGTCAGGACGTGTTCCTCTGTGTGACAGTTATACTGCTTGGGTACAACGTGGTGGGAACATTCAGAGCCCAACTCCCTCAGGTCACCCTGCAGTGCGGGTGACAGGTTATCCTTCCGTAAAGAAAGCATCCCTGTGATGTATAGTGCCAGCTCTGGCACAGAGTATAGTGCAGATTTTGACTGAAAAAAAGTCAAGCCAACACTTGAAGAAAAAGTGAGCTAAGTATCTTGTAGAAAAAGAGATAGAAAGGGAATGTTTAATATATATCATTTAGACAAAGAAAACAATTTATATATATATATATATATATATATATATATATAAACACAGATATATACATACATATATACATACAGTATCTCACAAAAGTGAGTACACCCCTCACATTTCAGCAACCATTTTAGTATATCTTCTCAAGGGACAATACTATAGAAATGAAACTTGGATATATTTTAGAGTAGTCAATGTGCTGCTTGTATAGCAGTATAGATTTACTGTCCTCTGAAAATAACTTAACATACAGACATTATTGTCAAAATAGCTGGTGTACTCACAAAAGTGAGTACACCCTAACTGATAACAGTTGTATGTTGTTTAACCATGCAAAGCCACATGTCCTATTCATAATGTTTATGTCTTTGTCTGCTTGACAGGACCATACAAATGTGTGGATCTTGTATTAGAGCAGTTAAAATTTGGTGCTTTGAGTACAATTCTCTCATACTGATCACTTGATGTTCAACATGGCACCTCATGGCAAAGAACTCTCTGAGGATTTGAGAATTAGAATTGTTGCTCTCCACAAAGATGGCCTAGGCTATAAGAAGAACAGTAACAGAGGTTTTCCAAGACGGGCTACACTCGAAAGAGGCCAAAGAAGTTGAATCAAAGAAATTGAGTCCATGTGCTGTGCGTCAGGTGCAGAAGCTGGCTTCAAAAAACAGATGCATGAGTGCTACCAGCATTGCTGTAGAGGTTGCAGAAGCTGAAGGTCAGCTTGTCAGTGCTCAGACCATAGACCGCACACTGCAGTCGGTTTGCATGGCCGTCGTCCCAGAAGGAAGCCTCTTCTGAAGCTGGCTCACAAGAAAGCCCGTAAACAGTTTGCTGAAGACAACCTGTCCAAGAGCATGAATTACTGGGAGCATGAATTACTGGAACCATGTCCTGTGGTCTGATGAGACTAAGATAAACTTGTTTGGCTCAGATGGTGTCCAGCATGTGTGGCGACACCCTGGTGAGGAGTACCAAGAAAATTGTGTCTTGCCTACAGTCAAGCATGGTGGTGGTAGCATCATGGTCTGGGGCTGCATGATTGCTGCTGGTACTGGAGAGCTCTGCTTCATTGAGGGAAACATGGATTCCAACATGTACTGTGACATTCTGAAGCAGAACATGATGCCCTCCCTTCAGAAACTATTCTGAACGGTATGATAATGACCCCAAACACACCGCCAAGATTACAACTGCCTTGCTGAGGAAGCTGAATGTGAAGGTGATGGAGTGGCCAAGTATGTCTCCAGACCTGAACCCTATTGAGCACCTGTGGGACATCCTCAAGCGGAAGGTGGAGAAGCGCCATGTGTCTAACATCCAGCAGCTCCGTGACGTCATTATGGAGAAGTGGAAGAGGATCCCAGCAACAACCTGTGCAGCTCTGGTGAATTCCATGCCCAGGAGGATTAAGGCAGTGCTAAATAACAATGCTGCTCACACAAAATATTGACACTTTGGACACAATTTTGACATGTACTCATTTTTGTTGCCAGTTATTTAGACAATAATGGCTGTATGTTAAGTTATTTTCAGAGGACAGTAAATCTGTACTGCTATACAAGCTGCACATTGTCTACTCTAAAGTATATCCAATTTTCATTTCTATAGTATTGTCCCTTGAGAACATATAATAAAATGGTTGCTGAAATGTGAGGGGTGTACTCACTTTTGTGAGATACTGTTTATAATGTATATATGTATATGTATGTATGCATGTATGTATGTATGTGTGTGTGTGTGTGTGTGTGTGTATACACACACACACACACACACACACTACCAGTCAAAAGTTTGGAAACAGTAAGATTTTTTAGCATTATTTGAAATATAATCTTTTGTAACATTATAAATGTTTTTACTGTCACATAAAAGTATTAATTTCTTTAATTTCTTTTCAAAAGAAAAAATAAAAATTCTTACTGACCCCAAACTTTTGAATGGTAGTGTATAATGTTACAAAAGCTTTGTATTTCAGATAAATGGTGTTCTTTTGAACTTTCTATTCATCAAGGAATCCTGAAAAAAAAGCACACAACTGTTTTCAACATTGATAATAATCATAAATGTTTCTTGAGCAGCAAATCAGCAAATATTAGAATGATTTCTGAAGAAAACAGAAAACAGTTATTTTAAATTGTAATAATATTTCACAATATTACCGTTTTTACTGTATTTTTAATTAAATAAATGCAGCCTTGGTGAGCAGACGAAACTTCTTTTAAAAACATTAAAAATCTTACCGTGTCCAAACTTTTGACTGGTAGTGTATGTTAACGGACTTTACAATACAGGTAAGTATAACTCACTACACCAGGTAAGTATGGGTAAGTATAACAAATTACAATGTTTTATTATCACAGAAAGTCGATCAATAAATAGTCAAGATGTCAATAAAAATGTCAATAAATAGATTAAATAAAATAATAAATAGATAAATAAATAAATAGTTCAATAAATAAACCAATAAATAAATAATGATTAAAGAATAATACAACAGACTTCAAACAGTCTAGTATCACATGTATTAGTAACACCCCAGTAAAGTAAACAGTTCACATGAAATTGTCTCCAAGTGGATTATTGCACAATTAACTATCTGTAAAATAATCTCAGTATCTGCAGATGACTGAACCAGATGTAAAGAAAACACACCAATCTATAACTAGGGATTGTGACACTGTCACATAAAATACATGTTTTACCGTTCTATTTATTACAATTATTTTATGTATAATAGAGTTTTAATTGGTTTACATGTTTTTTTATAGTCCATTTTTCCTCTTATTGGTTTTAATGTGTGTATGTCTTTAAATGAGTCTGGGTCTGCCTGTCATGTGACTGATCACATGACAGGAATCAGGAAGTAAGCCAGCATAAAGGAGGCAGCATGGCAAACAATCAATCTCTCATTACAAACGTGATCACCTACTAGCTGGACTGTGGAGTATCATTTTATGGACTTACCTTTCCAGCAAACCACCTCACTTTTCATTGGATTAACCCTTCTGTGGACTTTGTATATACACCGGTGGACACTTTCACATTGGGACTTGCATCACGCTAGGATTCTTATGGACTGTTTTAGGGTATGGTGCAAACGGACTCCTCGATCGTTACAGGATGCACCGATACCATTTTTTTAAGGACCGAGTACGAGTACCTTCAAAGGGCATAATTACCAATATATATTGTTGTTATATAAAAGAAATGTACAAACAAATTACAAACAATACAACAAATACTATAAAGATACAAATTAAATAAACTTGTTTTTCAGATACAGTAGGTTTATTTACCACGTATACATTTATTTAACATCGTGTTGTTTTATTAACATTAATGACAAATTAATGGTCCCTTTAAGACCGAATCCATGGGTACTGACACACATCCTGTTTTCACCCAAATGTTTATGTCCACTTACGCCATAACCGACTGTAATTACGTGAGATACTCCACACGATGGACATTTTGACAACATGTGCGCATTTGACCATTCAGGCGCGAGGGGAACTGATCGCGCGCTGTCCGAGAGAACTGGGATCGCACGCGAAAGAGAGCGCTTCTGGTCTGTGTCATTCAGTGCGATTCTTTAATCATTCCACTAATCGATCACGAATTGTGATTGAAAGCATGCAGTTCGCAACATGTGTGTTGTCATCATTAATTTTGAAGTATTTCCACACCTCTGAGGCTGACATTGTTTCTGCTGCTGCCGCCGGTGTCTCTGTGCACGGAAAATTGTCAGTTACGTCACGTGAGGTATCGGTCTTTGGTATCGGGGGTATTTTTACGAGTACGAGTACGAGTACAAGTACATGAGCTTAGTATCGGCCCGATACTGATACTGGCATCCCTATCTATAACCTTATATAGGCACGGAAATGACCTCAGACTATGTACGGCTTGCTGAAAACGTAACTAGACAGAAACCATAACAACAATAAACATTCAGACAACAAACACAAATAAACTACATATTTGTGGGCCCACACACACACATGCATTCACCAACCCTAACATTGGAGGCCTGTGTCATTGCATGAGTGCGTTGTGGCCCATAAAAGGACAAACTGGCCCCTTCACTCCAATGAGCAAAATAAACAGTACAGAGTACCTCGATCCAGGTGTGGGTACAGTAATCAAGCATGCAAGCAGTCCGCTCGGTTTCTCATTCGCTCCGCCGCCAGCCACAAAGTCTTTCATATCCATCGGTGCCAGAGGAACTCTGAATCACGCGGGGACTCAGAGCGCTATCTGGTGTTGCGACGATTCTCTTTCGTTGCCAAAGGAGCTCATAATGCCAAGCTGATCAGAGCTCTATTGTTTGTATGTCCTTCCACAATGTCCTGTCCCAACGATACACTGTTACCCCTCATAACCATCTTCTCATCCGAACGTAAACATTGTTATTAGAGTGATACGTAGTCCGTTAAACTCACTTAAAATACCCAAATAAGATAGCAAACTATATTAAAAACACTGACAGAGTGAATTCTTGCCTGAAACAAACACTTTACAAACAAAACAAGCTTAAAACTATAACTATAAAACTATATCTCACTCCTTTCAATAATTCAACGGTTCTCCCATGAATCATAACCCACCAATCAGAATACACCTGCCAGTAAAAGGGGTGGGACCATAACTATTACATGCCAATCCAAATGAATGACTTTGCTTAACCAAATTTGCATACAAAGATCATAAATACCAGTTAATACTCTTAAAAATAAACACAGTAACAAACTCAACCTTGAATGTGTACATTTAAAAGGCACATTGATTAAACCCAGGGTTACACTCTCCCCCTGCTTAAATTCTCATGTCCCCATAAGCAGAGATTATATCTGAACAATGGCTTTTTTAAGGTGGCAGCAGGACTGGAACTGGCACAGCTGAAACACTTAGCCATCGGGTGACACCATAAAGTCTGATACTGCTGCTTCTTCCACTCTGGCGAATCTTTAATGTGAACCACCATCCCTCGATGCACAATGGTCAATTGTGGATCCTTGGACTTGCCAAAGTCACTGTAGCTTAATTTGACTGGAGGCTTTATTCTCTTATGTCGACTGTATACTCTTTCTGTCTCTTCAGAAACATGGCTGGATTGACTGTGTCCTACGTCAGACTCATGGATCTCTGCCAGTTCAGGTACAGGTTGGGAAACATTGTCTTGTCTATCCACTTGTTTCTCTACTGTTCTTCTCCTTCTCTGTCGAGATGATCTGGTAAGCATCTGTCTGTTCAGGTTCTGCACTCTATTTGTGTTGTAGGACCAATTGCTACTAACATCACAGTCTGAGGAGGTATTAGCTACTTCACTCTTTTCTGAAGCTGATTCCCTTGACTGCCTTGTCTTTCTATTCACAGTTTGGGCACGGGTCGCAGGTGGTCTTTCAACTTCCTCTCCAGGCCTCAGTCTGAACTCCTCCGTTACAATGATATCCTTCCTATGAGGCTTTTCAGACTTTACATACAGCATGCCACTCACCTCTGGAAGGGGCAGTAAAATTTCTTGGGCCCTTCCTTTTGACTTTCCATTCAGGTAGGTTAGTGGTGTTCTCCTTACAGGGCTGCTGAGGTACACAGAATGCTTGTGGACATATCTGGATTCTGAGAGTGTGTGCTACATCGGAAGATCCAGTGTCTTGACGGTGGAAGAAACTAGCATTTGTGCCAATGATCACAGGAACCTGTTGCAGACCTTGTGGTCTGAGGCAGACCAGCGCCAGTATTGATTGAGTCTCCTCAACACCTGTGAGGGGATCAGGGAAAGACACATCCACTATGATGTACCCTTTGTACGGATAGTTGGATGAGCTGACTCCACAAAGGGACAGACCAGTGAGGGGATGCAGGTGCACGTTAGGTAGGTATCTTTTATACCATGCATCAAACACAATTTTGACCTGGGATCCACTGTCCAGTACAGCTTTGCAGGGAAATCCATTAACTTTTACTGGGACGGATGACACAGGACCCACTAATCCCTTGGGTAGACGGCCTGACCCAGTGATTCTAGTCTGATTTGTTTTTGCAAAACAGGCTTGGTTCTCATCATCACTACTTTGATTAACATCCTCTTTCTCACTTCTGACTCGTCGTATGGTACGCACCAGTTTCTGAATGACTTGGGCAGAGTTTTCTGGAACCTGGCACCTTGTTGCAATATGGCCATCCTCTCCACAATGGTAACAAAAGAAATCATCTTTGTTCTTACTAGGTCTCCTTTTAATAGCAAAAGGAGCAGACATGGTTTGGGGCTGAACATGTTGAACTGGCTGACTCTGTGTCACACTCAAGACAGCTAGCTGTTGCTGTATATCTTGTACTTGTTTTTTAAGCATGTGAAATTCTGAATGCTGACATGTCTCAACATGTCTCATGTCTCTTCTCTTATCTGTCTTTGTCTTGGACTCGTGCATCACTGAAGAAACAGACACAGAGGTCCGGTCTTCATTCAACCATTCACGCAGTTCTTGAATGTCTGCTTTCAACTCCTTCACAGCGGATAAAGTGAGTATTTCTTTCTCTTGCAACTGTACTGTCTTTATTGTGATGCTAATTCTCTTCCTGGCAGCTTCACTCTCTTCGGCTTCATGAATTTCATTCAGAAGAGCCAAGAATGTGGGTGGTTGCTCTTTCCTCTCCCTCAACCTCAACTGTAAAAGCATCATGTCCGAATCAACAGCACCTCTTATCAGCTGATCTACTCTGGCTCTGTCCATCATCTGTGGAGACAGTCCACCTCTCTGCACTACTTGGGTGAGTGACTTCTCCACTCTGCGCAGGAATTCTGACAGGGTTTCACCACGATTTTGTCGCAGGAGGCGAAAAGCAAAGTACAAATCTTCTCCAGACTCAGAGGTTCCAAAGGTACTTTCCAAGGCTTCAATGTACTGAAGAGCACTGGCATCAGGACCAGAAAATCGAATTGCTTTTATGATTTCTAGAGCAGGATCCTTTAAACTTTCCACTATTATTCTCCTTTTCGGAGCACTCACATTCTGTAATCAGAAGGCGAGCTTGTTCAATCCAATTCTCCATAGTTTCTTCTCCAGATGGAGTGGGAACAGTGGCTGAAAAAGTGCGCAATCATCTGTAAGCACTGTTGTCATTGGGTGGGATGGTTATCTTGCCTAAAAGTTCACCCACTGCTCAGATGATGGATTCTAGGGTACTGGTCATCGGGCTGCAAGGGGAGAACAACTCTATCTCTTGCTTTGGCTACCGTTTATAGACCTCCAAGGCCTAATGTTGATTTCCTAAAAGAGTTTGCAGACTTTCTCTCAGACCTATTGGTCAACGTTGATAAAGCGCTGATTGTTGGGGATTTACATTCATGTAGACAATACAAATGATGCGTTAGGGGCTGCGTTTATAGATTTACTAAACTCCTTTGGGGTCAAACAAAACGTCACTGGACCCACTCACCATTTTAATCATTTACTAGATTTAATTATATCACATGGAATCAATCCTACTGATATAGAAATTCGACCGCAAAGTGATGATGTCACTGATCACTACCTTGTAAAATGCGTACTGCATACTGCTGATATTTGTCAAATTGCGCCGCGATATCGACTAGGTAGAACAATTCTCCCGACAACTATAGATAAATTCACAAATAACCTGCCTGATCTGTCTCAGCTGCTTATTGTACCTAAACACACAAATGAACTTGAGGAAATGACTAGCAGTATGGGCACCATTTTCTCTAGTACATTAGATATTGTTGCACCCATGAGATTAAAAAAGGTTAGAGAGAAAAATACTGCACCATGGTACAACAGTATTACTCACTCTATTAAGAGAGAAACTCGTAATCTAGAGCGCAAATGGAGACAAACTTTAGAGGTCTTTGAAATTGCGTTGAAAGACAGCTCGTCCCATTATAGAAAGACTCTAAAAGCAGCCAGGGCCGAGCATCTCCGCAAACTCATAGAAAATAACCAAAACAATCCAAGGTTCTTGTTTAGTACAGTGACTAGATTAACAAATAAACAGACATCACCAGAACAAAACATTTCATTACAGTTTAGTAGTGATGACTTTAAGACATTAAGGTGGTTTAGGTCGTACCTATCAGACCGTCACAATTTTGTCTATTTAAACGGGGAAAAATCTAAGATAACGATAGTAAATTATGGAGTGCCGCAAGGGTCTGTGTTAGGCCCTCTGTTATTTTCAATATATATGCTGCCACTTGGTGATATTATAAGAAAACATGGAATTAGTTTCCTTTGCTATGCCGATGATACTCAGTTATATATTTCATCACGACCAGATGAAATCTCCAAATTATCCAATCTGACAGTGTGTGTTAAAGAAGTAAAACATTGGATGACTAGTAATTTTCTTCTATTAAATTTAGATAAGACTGAAGTATTACTTATTGGACCAAAAACCTGTACACAGAATCTCTCAGACTACAATTTGCATTTAGAAGGATGTACTGTTACTCCATCCTCGACAGTTAAAGACCTGGGTGTTATATTAGACAGCAACTTGTCCTTTGAAAATCATATTTCATATGTTACTAAAACAGCCTTCTTCCACCTCAAAAACATTGCTAAGCTACGGAATATGTTATACTAAAGGAGGGAGAGCGTTTTCACATTTGGCTCCTAAACTCTGGAATAGCCTTCCTGATAATGTTCGGGGCTCAGACTCGCTCACCCAGTTTAAATCTAGATTAAAGACGCATGAACAGCATCTATGCTAATTATTCTCCATTTGCTTTTCTGTTTTATCTCAGGACGCCCGTCCCGAGGTGACTAGAGAGTACATCAGCTTCAGTTTGGATCCCAGCCTCTTAAGAAGACCTCAGATGACCAACACCTTTGAAGAGACGGCGCCAACTCCTGCAAGGACTTCAGATGACGCAAACTCTGGATCAACATGCACGTTCTCAAATTTCTATATATCCTAATTATTGTTAATATGTAATTCATTATTTCCAGGAGCTCATTGCTTCTACCTTCAATTAAACTGCTAACAGTGATTGTAAATTAAATTGCCTAAATTATTACATTGTTAGCCAACTGTATGATTATTATGTACATTTCTGAAACCACATACATTGGATAGTCACCTCTGATACCAGATTCTCTAAATTGTAATGTTGACATGCATTCTCTGTAAAGCTGCTTTGAAAAGATATGTATCGTGAAAAGCGCTATACAAATAAATGTGAATTGAATTGAATTGAATTGAATTCCGCACCGTCGGCTGAAGTTGGTCCTCGTCAGCTTTTTTTTTTTTCGCCGATTCGATATGTTGAATCGGCGTCGGAGCTCGTCGGTCCATCTGATCATTCTGATTGGCTGTTCAGCTACTGCCACCTGCTGGTTCGGAAAGGCATTTCATCTTACGCAGGATAAGAATGGACGTGCTACTTGGCCATAGGCTGTCGAGCGTCGGTTTGGTGTGTCAGGCCAATTTTGGACCCAGACGCTGCCGATGTGAGCCAACCCCCGCAGACTGCTTTCATCGGCGTTGGCTTGGTGTGTTCCTGCCTTAATAAAACATTTGAAGTTTGGGGCAGATCAGACATTGTATGCCCGAGTTACAACAACTTCCTGTTTCATGGCGAAACATTGAAATTTGTCAGGCTGCCACGAACACACCCTTCAGCGAAAACTCAAGATGTTTGCATTTTAACATTGCAAAGGTCTTTAGATTAGACTGACCAAATATGATGTTTGTCTGATAAAATCTCTAGGAGGAGTTTGTCAAAGTACAACGTCTGGAAATGGCAAAAACTGCAAAAATTTTACAGAGAAAATTCAAAATATTACACTTCCTGTTGGGTTTTCAGATTTTGCTCTCAGGGACTTTTTTGTAGGTATTGTGCTGTTAGATGTGTCTACTGAATTTTCATACTTGTACGTGAAACGTAGTGCGAAGGGCACTTAATTTTTGTAGGTGGCGCTATCGAGCCATTTTGCCACACCTAATTCTGAAACCCATATCAGACAGAAATTTTCACCACTTCTGACATGTGTGCAAAGTTTCATGAGTTTGAGCATGTTTAGACCCTCAAAAATGCGATTCATTTCGGAGAAGAAGAAGAAGAATTGACCAAGCAATTACAATAGGGTCCTAACACCATCAGTGCTCGTGCCCTAATAATTCAACCCCCTTAACCTGCAAAACATTTTGCTGCTGAGAACAAAATTTTATCAAAACAACTCATCAAAGGCATCAGTAAACTATTATACAAAGTTTATTAATACACATTTGAGTAATTCCGAGAATGTAAAGTTAATGGAAAAAAAAAAAAAAAAAAAATCAAACTGGCTCTAAACATACGTGTACAAAATTATTCATCCCCCAAAAGTCAAACTTCGGATGCAGTGGTGTAAAGCATGCCGCGGCTGGACTCTAGAGCAGTGGAGACGTGTTCTCTGGAGTGACGAATCACGCTTCTCTGTCTGGCAATCCAATGGACGAGTCTGGGTTTGGCAGTTGCCAGAAGAATGGTACTTGCCTGACTGCATTGGGGGGGGATTATGCTGTGGGGTTGTTTTTCAGGGGTTGGGCTTGGCCCCTTAGTTCCAGTGAAAGGAACTCTTAATGCTTCAGCATACCAAGACATTTTGGACAATTTCATACTCCTAACTTTGTGGGAACAGTTTGGGGATGGCTCCTTCCTGTTCCAAAATGACTGCACACCAGTGAACAAAGCAAGGTCCATAAAGACATGGATGAGTGAGTTTGGTGTGGAGGAACTTGAATGGCCTGCACAGAGTCCTGACCTCAACCCGATAGAACACCTTTGGGATGAATTAGAGCGGAGACTGCGAGCCAGGCCTTCTCGCAAACATCACTGCCTGACCTCACAAATGTGATTCTAGAAGAATGGTCAAAAATTCCCATAAACACACTCCTAAACCTTGTGGAAAGCCTTCCCAGATGAGTTGAGGCTGTTATAGCTGGAAACGGTGGGCCAACTCCATTTTAAACCCTATGGATTAAGAATGGGATGTCATTAAAGTTCATGTGCATGTAAAGGCAGGCGTCCCAAAACTTTGGCAATATAGTGTATAAGCAGTAAGGAGGTAACTTCATGTTGTATGGTCACACTACTCACCGTTGGACTGCAGCGGCAATGGGCGGAGAATGCAGGGCAGGTAGTTCCAGATCACATGCTGTTAATCGCTGGGCCACACGGATAGAGCATTGGGTGATATTTTCCAGACCAAAGCTGTTATCATAAATAGCGAGATGTAAACGTAATGATGGTGATAAACCCTGGTGGTAGGCTGTAATGAGCGCAGGTTCATTCCAACCGCTTGCAGCAGTGAGGGTTCGAAATTTTACTGCATATTCAGACACAGATGATTTTCCCTGTTTAAGATGAAACAACTGGTCGTGCACAGAGAGTGAAGTAGTAGTTTGATCAAATACCTCTTTGAAGTGTGTAAGAAAGGCATCCAAAGTCTGAGTGACAGGTCCTACTTGTTCCTAAATGGTTTTGGCCCATTGGAGTGCACGGCCAGAAAGCAGTGAAATGATAAATTATATTTTTGCTCTGTCCATAGTAAAACACTGCGGTTGCATCTTGAATAATAACATGCATTGGAGTAGGAAGCCACTGCAGTTCTCCGCCGTGCCAGAGAAGGGCGCTGGTAAGGCCATGGGACTGACAGGCAGATCGTGCAAAGGAGCAGTAACTGGAGGAAGAAGCAATTGACGAAGTTGGTGAACTAGTTCAGCAAACGGGTCGGATTACAAGGCTGGAGGAGTCCCGGGATCCATATCTCAGCAATGGTCTTGTCTTCTGTCACAAGACGTTGAAGCACAGACAACGGATGATCGGGAATGGAGGAAACCACACGGGTGAGTATAAAGTAACAGCAGACACTTGAAGCACTTATCTCGAATGAAACAGTCTTATTGTAATGCAGAATGGACCGGGACAGACAACGACAATGATGTAGAGGAAGATGAAGACAGCTCACCGAAGAAGATGACAAGCGGGAATCGGGTAAGTCTTGCACTGCGATGTGAGAAGGTATGCAGGGAAGGAGACCAGAGGCGGTACGCAAACTATTACACGATAGGCTGAGAGGTGCCGCACGTGATTAAGTTAGCCGTTACGCTTTCTTCAATGGTAAGAGATACAGACCCTCTCATCTCCCTATAATATATTATCTATGGTAGTAGGGTCTGACGCTGATGGAAAGGCTGGACTTCTGACAGATACATTTTTTTAATCAGCATTTATTAAACAGATCTTTTAAAAAAAAAAAAAAATGCAATATTAAAATTATTTAATGTCACTTTTGATCAATATAATGTGTAACGACTGAGACAAATCAGACACAATTATTTGTTATATTAAACAAATAATGGTTTAAAACTTACTCTGGGGTCTGTCCCCATCCCCCAAAAAGACCAGCCTTAGTTTTACTGCCCTGAAGTATGTGTGTGTCGCACGTGGAGAAGCAGAGACAAAGAGACACAGAAAACCTGCATCTTTCCTGCATTTTCCCCACAGAACACAGACTTTCCTGCATTAATTTATAGACAGACTGTTCTATAAATGAACATGCACATCCCCAGGAAATGGTATCCATTATTACTGTTTGTTGTATTGTACTCACATGTTGTGTAGTGTATTCACATGTTTTATGATACATTTAAGGTAACCTCAATTATGCCATGTTTAGTGTCTATGAGTTCGTATCGAGAAGATTTAAATGCTTGTGTATACGATATGTTGATACCTGTGTAACACATCAGTATTACAAGAATCTTTAATAGTTCCTCTTCAACAACTCAGCCATTTGAATCACGCTCTGTCATAAAAAGCCCCCATAGAGGAATTTTGCCGCTCGGAGATCCTACCCATTTCATTGGTCAGGTCAACCCTTAAGGGGGTCGCACACCGGACGCGAAGCTCAGCGCCATGCAGCGCCGCACCACGTCTTTAAAATTCGAACGCATTGTTTTCAATGAGTGTACGCACACCGGCAGCGACATTCGGCGCCTGTCCGCGGCGCACAGCTACGACTCAGGAAGTTGTTCAAAATCCTGCCATGCCACAGAGAGCCATGTACATTGTTTTACATTAAATTTATATTATATTTATCTCAAATCGTCGTTAATGTACATACTGACTTCACCCTGTGCTGCAAGATACATCAGTTTTACATTCTTAGTTTAACAGCTTGAATAAAGTCTAAAAATGTATAATAAACGTAGCCTTTTCTTTCATTTTGCTCTGTTGTGTCATTTTTCCATGTACACTAACCTCAGTGCGAAATATTAAAGCATAAGCATATGTAACGTTTCCCCGTCGACTTAAAACTCACCTATCGTGCAGCTCTTCTATCAGGAGTCAATTCAAAATTGAGCTCGCGCCTATATAATGTGCGCGGCCGGTGTGCGATACCTGTGAGTTGTCCGAGACGCGACGCGGCGCTGAGCTTCGCGTCCGGTGTGCGACCCCCTTTGGGGTGTGACTTCTCCCAGAGCTTAAAGCCAGCATGTAATGCTCCTCCCTCTCTCTCTTACTTTTCCGACAACACAGCGACTGCAGGGGCTGCCTGTGGGCCTTCAGGCCTGGGCCTGCCCTGCCCTGCCCCAACCATGTGCTAGGACAGGGAGAACTTTTTCCCACTAAGAGTCAAATTAACAGCTCAAGTTGTTTCATATGTCTTCGACCAATGCAGAAGGTATCGGCTACAACTCCGGTCCGAATCATCAAGGATCCTTCCTCAGCTGGCAGATCCGATGCTCCTCAGCCTAAAGGCATTTTGCAAGTATCGTACATTTGAACACTAAACAGCGATTTAGTATTAATTTGTAAACCACCTGTGTCAGCTAAGGTGTTTTATTACTGAGAAAACGTCTCGGGTTACGTTTGTAACCCTGGTTCCCTGAATAGGGAACGAGACGCTGCGTTGAATCGCATTGGGATCACTTCTGCGTGATTACGTCTTGAAGCACTCGTGAAATCGAACCAATAGTGTGACGGGACGTCAGAGCGGGTGACGTCACGGACCAGGAAACTATAAAGCACCCCTGAGAACAAAGAACGCCAGCTTCTGATATGGATGAAGCAGACGCTCACAGGCGTGCAGGGAGTATGGCAGAGCAACGCGGCGCCTCGTTCCTATTCAGGGAACCAGGGTTACAAGCGTAACCCGAGACGTTCCCTTTCATGGGAACATCGACGCTGCGTTGAATCGCATTGGGAACCCTATCCCCACTAGGCCATAAGACCAAGAGCCTGTCCGTTATCTTTGGGACGAGAGGACCGCAGACCCCGGAGTGGAGCCCAAATCGAGGTTATAAAACCTAATAAAAGTGTGCTGAGATGACCACCCAGCCGCATCACATATCTCATTCATGGGAACTCCCGAGAACAAAGCTTTGAAGCAGCCATACCCCTAGTGGAGTGTGCCCGGACAGCCAAAGGTGAAGGCTGCCCGGATGACTCATAGGCAAGGGAGATGGCCTCGACCACCCACTTGCTCATTCTCTGCTTAGACGCTGGGCCCCTTTCTTAGGGGACCCAGTAACAAACAAACAACTGATCGGTCTTTCGCCACAGGGCAGCTCTGTGAACGTAGGTGTCTAAAGCCCTTACCGGGCACAGCAGATTTAGTTTCTCCTGGTCCGGGTTTGTGAAAGGTGGAGGACAAAAGGCCTGAAGAACAATAGGCCCCGGGACATTGGTGGGGACCTTGGGTATATAGCCAGGTCTATGATGCAGGAAAGCCTTGACCATTCCAGGCGCAAATTCCAAACATGAAGGAGCAACAGAGAGTGCTTGTAGATCTCCAATTCTTTTGAGAGATGATATAGCCAACAGAAATACAGTTTTCAAGGTGAGGAACTTTTCAGATACTTCCTCTAAAGGTTCAAAGGGAGCCGCAGCCAACCCTTCCAAAACAATGGCCAAGTCCCAGGACGGAGTCCTCGCACGCACAGCAGGCCTCAGCCTCTGGGTACCACGAAGAAAACGTATAACTAGGGGGTTCTTTCCAACAGAAACATCCCCCAAAGGAGCATGATAAGCGGAGATAGCAGCAATATAAACCTTCAATGTAGAAGGAGATAGACCATCCAAGAACTTTTCTTGGAGAAATTGCAGTACATGACTGATGGAAGAGTGGAACGGGTCCACCTGAAGACGACTACACCAAGTAGCAAACAGCTTCCACTTATATGCGTAAAGTTTTCTCGTGGACGGAGCTCTGGAGTGGAGTATGGTCTCCACAACCTCAGCTGAGAGACCGGATTCTATGAGCTCGGCCCCCTCAGAGGCCAAGCCCACAGTTTCCACAACTCCGGGCGGGGATGAATTATCGTGCCGCCCGCTTGAGACAGGAGGTCCTGCCTGACTGGAATCTCCATGGGAGAGCCTTCTAATAGGGATACTAGATCCGAGAACCACACTCGGGTCGGCCAGAACGGGGCTATTAGTATGAGACGGACCCCGTCCCGCCAACCCTCTCCAGAACTCCTGGGAGCAGAGCAATCGGAAATGCGTACAGACGTAGCCTCGGCCACGTCTGCACCATGGCATCCAACCCCAGCGGGGCTGGATGGGTCAGAGAATACCACAACGGGCAATGAGAGGTCTCTTTCGAGGCAAAAAGATCGACTTGTGCGCGACCGAAATTTTTCCAAACGAGCTCCACCACCTCGGGGTGGAGTCTCCACTCCCCGGGCCTCGGCCCCTGTCTCGACAGGATGTCTGCCCCCAAATTTTGATGCCCTGGGATATAAGCTGCTCTGAGAGAGAGGAGCTTCCCTTGGGACCACAGGAGGATCTGATGGGCTAATTTGCACAGCTGGCGAGACCTCAGACCCCCCTGATGGTTGATATAAGAGACCACCGACATGTTGTCTGTGCGAACCAACACATGGTGGCCCCTCAGGTCTGGGAGGAAGTATTTGAGTGCTCGAAATACCGCCATCATTTCCAGCCGATTTATGTGCCAGGAACGATGATGGTCCTCCCAGAGACCCTGAGCCGAGCGACCACTCATGATCGCTCCCCAGCCTGTGAGGGATGCATCCGTCGTTAACATTATGCGACGACAGAGAGCTCCCAGCACAGGTCCCTGGGACAGGAACCAAGGTTTCTTCCACATGACTAAGGCACGAAGGCATCGCCGCGTGACCTTGATCGTGCGGAAAGGATTTCCCCTCGGAGAAAACCCCTTGGTCCTGAGCCACCACTGTAAGGGTCTCATGTGCAGCAGGCCAAAAGGTATCACGTTGGAAGCAGCTGCCATCAGACCCAACAGTCTCTGAAACTGTTTTACAGTGAGTGACTGGCCTAATTTCACCCCTTTCACAGCTGAGAGAATGGAATTCACCCGAGCAGGAGACAGACGTGCCTGCATCAAGGTGGAATCCCAGACTACCCCTAAATAGTTGGTGGTCTGTGCTGGAAGAAGTACGCTCTTCTTGGCGTTGAGTCTCAGCCCTAACCTTCTCATTTGTGACAGAACTACATCTCGATGTTGAACTGCTTGATGCTCTGATTGAGCTAAAATCAACCAATCGTCGATATAATTTAGCACGCGGATGCCCTGGAGTCTCAGGGGAGCCAGAGCTGCATCCACGCGCCGTGAAGGTGCGGGGTGAAAGAGACAGGCCGAACGGAAGAACCTTGTATTGGTAAGCTTCGCCCCCGAAAGCAAACCTGAGGAACTTCCAGTGCGAAGGATGGATTGACACATGAAAGTAGGCGTCTTTCAGATCTATCGTCACGAACCAGTCCTCGGACCTGATCTGTGTCGTGATCTGTTTGAGTGTAAGCATCCTGAACTTGAGCTTTTGTACTGAATGATTTAACAGGCGTAAATCTAAAATAGGACGCAACCCTCCATCCTTCTTCGGAACGATGAAGTAACGGCTGTAAAACCCTGACTGCTTGCTGGGAGGAGGAACCCTTTCTATAGCTCCTTTTTGCAAGACTGTCGCAACTTCTTGTTCCATAACCAGAGACTGCTCGGGGCCCACCACTGTAGGAAGGACCCCCCTGAACTGGGGCAGGCGAAACCCGAACTGTATTTTGTAACCCTTTTCTATCGTGAGCAGCACCCATCGAGAAATGTTGGGAAGACGTTTCCATTCTTCTAGAAATTCTACTAAGGGAACCAGTCTCTCGAGACTGGCCTCTGGTGTTGTTTGAGCATCTGATTCGGCGCCCTGAAGCGGCGCACCGGCAGGAACAGCCGAATCAAATGCCGGCCGGCCCTCCTCGGAGGGTCGGGGGACCGCTGCGCCCTGAAGCACACGAGGTGGCAGTGTTGGCAGAACGGCCCCTGAGGGCACGAAGAGGGGTTAACTTTATAAATTTTAATGCAGGACCCTCTCCGGAGGGCTGCCCTCAGAAGTCCTGCACAGCTGGCGTCAGGACTTCTTGAAGCCTTCCTCGTGATAATGACAGTCCGCAGATCTGTCTTACCCTTGGAAGGCTGACTGCGCCGCCCGCACCGGTCCCCAAGATCTTTGCGGGGAGCACGGGTGGCGGCAGCTTAGTTTTTGCTGCGACCTATGCGCAGATGAGGAGCTGGTAGAAGGCCAAGGCTGCTCCCGCTCAGCAGCCTCGGCGGGAAGAGGGTGGCGAGGAGAAACTTCTGAAAGGCCGCAGACTGTTTTGGCCTCCTGGAACCTCTCGGCGACCGAGGTGACCGAGTCGCCGAAGAGGCCCAGGGAGACAATGGAGAATCTAGCAAGATGCTTTTATCTCTCTCTCGGATGTCAGAAAGATTTAACCATAAATGCCTCTCCGTGGCCACCAGGGCTGCCATAGAACGGCCGATTGATTTTGCCGTCTCCTTGGTGGCCCGGAGAGCTAGATCGGTAGCTTTACGAAGCTCCTGAATTGTCTCGAAAGTCGCCTCACCGCTCTCATCGATCTCCCCCAGCAGGTCAGCCTGATAAGCTTGCAGGATTGACATCGTATGAAGACAGGCTGCAGCCTGACCTGCTGAGGCGTATGCTTTGCCCACCAGCGCTGATGTTGTACGTAATGGCTTGGTGGGCAGCGTCGGGGATTTAAGGGACGACGCAGACTCGGGCGAGAGATAGCCCGCAAGCGTCTCTTCGACCCGAGGCATCGTCCCATAGCCATGTTGTTTCAGCCCCACGATGTTTGAATATAATGACGTCTGGGGGCTGTAAACTCTGTATTGAGCCGGCTTCTGCCACGATCTCGACACCTCGGTGTGGAGATCGGGGAAGAACGGCAATCCCCGACGCTGAGGCTGTGACCGGGCGGGCAGAAAGCGCTCATCTAACTTGCTTTTCTGCCGAGCTTCGGGTTTTTCGGCTGGCCAGTCGATATTTAATTTAGCCACAGCCCGAGTCACAACCTCCAACAGCTCCTCATATGCTGGAGATGAGGATGGCGAGACCTCTTCTCCAGCCTTGACGCTCATCACATCCAACTCCTCAGAGCTGGATAGATGAAGCGCCGGTGCCTCTCTTCTGGGGGAAGAAACCGCAGCGCATGCTTCCACAACCAGAGGAGAGACACTGGATCTGGCAGGTGAGGGCTAAGATAAGGCTGGGCCCGTCTCTAACCCCTCTACCAGATCCATTTGTGAACCCCAGGAATGAAGCCGTCGCTGTGCCTCAGCAACAGCGGGACCCGATCCCTGGGGAACACTCGCCGCGGCGCCTTCTTTCTCTTTGTCGAAGAACGCCCGGCGCGAACGGAGTACACGGAGCGTCAGTTTCTCACAATGCACACAGACAGCTCCCTCGAGAGCTGCCTGGGCATGCTCCACTCCCAAGCAAGCAACGCACATCTCGTGTGTATCCCCGCCCGTGATGAAGCGAGGGCAGGGAGGAACACACTTGACAAACTGCTGCTTGCTTGTAGCCATAATATGTGTCTTTATAATATATGAATATATATATATATATATGCTTGGTGACAAAAATACTCTTGTCCTCAGACGAAGAGATATTTTAAAGGCTGTATATAGCGGACAGACAACACCAAATAAGACACACGAAAACACAGAGCGCTGCTGAAGACACAGAAGCTGGCGTTCTTTGTTCTCAGGGGTGCTTTATAGTTTCCTGGTCCGTGACGTCACCCGCTCTGACGTCCCGTCACACTATTGGTTCGATTTCACGAGTGCTTCAAGACGTAATCACGCAGAAGTGATCCCAATGCGATTCAACGCAGCGTCGATGTTCCCATGAAAGGGAACTGATGGTTTTTTCCCATAGCTCCATTTCTGGTCCCACTTCCGGTTCAACTCTATCATTGTTCATTTTTACCTACATATGTGTATGACCTGTGTGTATGTTATGTGTTTGTTAGTTTAGTTATGTGTTTGTGAGTTAGTTAATAAAGCTTGTGCACAATACATGTTTGGTTCTGACTCCGTCTGCTAATAAATTGCCTCTTAAATGATTTAGATCTTGACTACATGCTCTGAGTAATACTGTACAATAAGAATGTTGCTTTCCATAACCTGGAAATGGACATTTCTTAGAATTAATAAACAATTAACACTGAGTGTTCACTGGACGAACAGGTTAATTGTTTGTAATATTAATTTTAATGTAGCTACATCAAGTTAATCCAATTAACTGATTCACATATTCATAATTAATCATAATTAATAATCATAATGAGTTATGAATAATTATTAATATTCCCCCTTTGAGTTAATTCGCAACAATGCATCTCATTGATCCCAAACATATTTTTTTACTTATTTTCTTATAAATTACATTTATATATAAATTGTAAAAAGAAAAAAAGAAAACAGTTGAGAGCTACTGACACAGAAGATGTTAACATTGCACATAAAGTTCCTAGTGCAAATAAAAAAAATGCATTCCTGTAGTTTACATAATTCATACATAATTGTTAGTTCCAGATTTGTCCTGGTTTTGATCTACGGTGTAGGGGAGCACAGGTGCGCACATATGCTTGATGCACAGGTTTATGTATCTTCTACGCAAGTAGTACCCTGGGAAACTTTTCTTCACAAACCATGAAACTACAAAAAATGGTCTTCCTTGTTTTCATATGGCTATGAACTTTTACTCTTAGCCTCCTGCTCGTTTTGACTGATCTCTTTAAAGTATTGCTATACATTAGCCTGTCAAAGAGGCTGACGTCTGGCCATCATGAGCAGCAGTCAATCAATACCTCTCATTCATCAATCATGCAGTGTTTTCATCTCTCTCCTGGACTGACGGAACATCAGAGAATGATAAAACAATGTGGACGAAGAAGATGATGAAAAGGACCTCCTTGAGGCAAGAGGTACATACTTGTAAGAACTGGGTCAAGGACAAGGAAATGCTTCCCAGTGGTCTGATGGCAACACATGCAATTGTATATTAGTGCACAGGCTGATGAAACCAGTTTTCATGGCTCAGTTTATAGGATTTAATAATGGACAAGCAGGGTTGGGGAGTAACAGAATACATGTAACGGCGTTATGTAGTCAAAAAACGTAGTAATCAGATTACAGTTACATTTTAAAAAAAGGGGAGGGGGGGCTACTATCAGGATTACAATCGTTTCATTTAAAACTAAATAAATCATTATTTTGCCATAATAACACCATATTAAGCGCTGCTTGACTATACAGTAGCTCCTGGTTCTGTTGCTAGTGATGACTCACGCGAGCCACCCGCTGGTGCATGTGCAAATAACACCTGTCTACAATCTCCTGAGATGCAGATTGAATCACTGCTGCTAGTTGAAACGATGCTTGCCGCGGGGAAAAACGATTTCAATTCATGGAAATTTCGCTGCCATTTTGTTTTCAAAGAAGAAAATGCAAACAACATGGTTGTACAGTGCAAACTCTGCCTTCCAGCTACGAAAACACTTTCTTTATCAAAGGACTAAAAAATAATCTGTAATACCATACTGTAGCCACTAGATGTCTGAAAATCCCTTTACATATATATTCAGGGCTGTGTATTCCCAAGTTGTGGAAATAAGACATGATTGCTTATTTTTAATAGGTTTTAAAAGTAACCAAAATGCTAAACATTAAAATTAAAGCAGAACATATATATATATATATATATATATATATATATATATACATACACACACACACACACACATACATACACTACCAGTCAAAAGTTTTGGAATCGGTAAGATTTTTAATGTTTTTAAAAGAAGTTTCGTCTGCTCACCAAGGCTGCATTTATTTAATTAAAAATACAGTAAAAACAGTAATATTGTGAAATATTATTACAATTTAAAATAACTGTTTTCTGTATAAATATTTTTCAGGATTCTTTGATGACTAGAAAGTTCAAAAGAACAGCATTTATTTGAAATATACTCTTTTGTAACATTATAAATGTTTTTACTGTCATTTTGATCGATTTAAAGCATCCTTGCTGAATAAAAGTATTAATTTCTTTAATTTCTTTTCAAAAAAATAAAAATAAAAATTCTTACTGACCCCAAACTTTTGAACGGTAGTGTATAATGTTACAAAAGCTTTGTATTTCAGATAAATGTTGTTCTTTGGAACTTTCTATTCATCAAGGAATCCTGAAAAAAAAAAGTACAAAACTGTTTTCAACTTTGATAATAATCATCAATGTTTCTTGAGCAGCAATTTCAGGAATTTAGAATGATTTCTGAAGGATCATGTGACACTGAAGACTGAAGTAATGATGCTGAAAATTCAGCTTTGCCATCACAGGAATAAATTATTTTATAAAATATATTCAAACAGAAAACAGTTATTTTAAATTGTAATAATATTTCACAATATTACTGTTTTTACTGTATTTTTAATTAAATAAATGCAGCCTTGGTGAGCAGACGAAACTTCTTTTAAAAACATTAAAAATCTTACCGATTCCAAACTTTTGACCGGTAGTGTGTGTGTATATATGTGTTTGAATATATATATATATATATATATATATATATATACACACATGTATATATATACATATACACACACACACACACTACCGGTCAAAAGTTATTGTGGTACTTGGATTACGTTACTGAATACTTTTTTTTTTTTTTTTTTTTATGAAGTAATTTGTAACTGTAACGGAATACATTTTTAAAGTAACCCTCCCAAGCCTGTGGACAAGTCTTGCAAAACAACAGCCTATACCTATGTTCTACATAGAGACTTTTAGGCTTTTTTGACATTCATGACATTTGGTTATGTTAACATGCATTCTTTCAATGATGCAACAAAAGACTCATATGAGCCAGTTCTCTTTAGTCAATCAAAAACATGCAGAGCGACCAGCACAGTCCGAATCGCAAATAGATGACTCTTATGAGTTGGTTCTTTTTAGTAAATCAAAAATGCTTATGAATCAGTTGGAACGGTTAGTGAATTAATCTGAATTAATCATTAAAGTCACCATGATATCAAAATTGAATTTTTTTTCTTTACAGAATGTTGCAGTGTTATTATCCATGCACATCTTTTTTTTTTTTTTTTAAATCAAAAAACTCTCCTCCCCTCAAAACGACGTCTGCGCTTAATGGAAGCTTGTTTCCGACACAGAATAAAAAATTTAAAAGATAAATGCGAGTTTACATTTCGCAATTCTGACTTTTTTTTCTCAGAATTGCAATAGCATATAAACTTGCAACTGCGAGCTATAAAGTCAAACTCAGAACTGTGGGATATAAACTCGCAATTGCGAGAAATAAAAAGTTTACATCTCGCTATTCTGACTTTTTTTCTCGCAACTGCTAGTTTTTATCTCGAAATTGACTTTTTTTCTTGCAATTCTGACTTTTTTCTCAGAATTGTGAGTTTATATCTTGCAATTGTGACTTTATAACACGCAATTGCAAGGTATAGTCAGAACTGCGAGAAATAAACTAGACTTTCTAATACACAATTGCGACTTTATTTATAACTTGCAATTGCGAGATTATCATGCAATTTGAGAAAAAAAAAAAACTCAAAGCTTTCATAGTTCCCTTCATGACATATGTCTCAGTGGAGGGTGGGACTGAACATCCTCCACATCTGACTGCAAACTGGCATTAAGATCCGCCTCCATTTATTTAGCAACGCCCAACTTCTTACACAAGTCCCAAAAAACAAAATTAAGTCAAGTCCAATTTTTCTCATTCCTGAAGCCATTTCACTTGGATATACATCACAATAAGGAAAAAAAAAAAGACTATCACAACTTCCGTTCCATGCTGACTTTAAGGAACCGTAATCATTGAGAGGAACTTAATCGAAAACAAAATCCTTAAATTCTTGATGTTTTCCATCTCTACATAGCTACAATTTTATGCCTACTTACCATTGCAATGGCATCAGTATAAAACCTAATTATACATCTAATTCACTCAAAAAGCCATTTTATATTGGCATGAAAATTGGGTTTAGCAATGATGGACTGCATTTACTGAATCATACTGTTCTTTTTCACTCAGAACTGCAGAGTGAGCATGAAGTAATGAGAAGTATCACATAGACAAGAATAAACCTAAAAATTCAGTTACACAAACAAACACTTTTACATGCTAAGAGGAACAATCAAAGTGTAAGTGTTTTTGTTTGTTTGTTTGTTT
Organism: Hypophthalmichthys nobilis; assembly: GCA_037950665.1. Classification (NCBI taxonomy): domain Eukaryota; kingdom Metazoa; phylum Chordata; class Actinopteri; order Cypriniformes; family Xenocyprididae; genus Hypophthalmichthys; species Hypophthalmichthys nobilis. Next base: position 31,597,222 of record CM075468.1, on the reverse strand, counting down.
ACTTAATATTTCAAGTAACAGCTTGTTTGGAGTGATTCTTCGCTAGTCAGTGATCTATTTTTGGAAGTGTGAATCTGATCTTTCTACCAGATCTGAAGCTCTTCCTCTCAGACAATGAACCAAGAAGTAAAAACAGGAGCTATACAGTAGGAAAACTAGTATCTCTCCCTAACATTGGTGCTTTAGTAATATATTTATTTGCTGAATGGAAACTAGACTTTTAAAATCTGAAACCATGTTGTTTTAAAGTCGGGGTCCAGGTAGCTCACACAGAATCCATGAGAACTTAAGTGGCCGGTATTAATGAGGGTCATACTCAAACGCAACAAACAAGTGGTCCTTTTAGAGAGCAGCACAGACTTTGTCTGTTTCTCCAACCCTAAGAAGACGGCATGATGGACCTCGGCCAATTTACACAAAGTTAGTTCCCCCCTGTGGTCTGGAAAGTGTACCTATAGGAAACTGTAAAGACCTTAACCTAAGCCTCCAGCCTGAGCACAGTGCAGGACAGCTCCTGATTTCTCAAATCAAACAGACCACATAAAAATGAAGGATATACCAGTTCCATATGGAACCCCAGGAATGACATTTAATTCAAATAAACAGTTTCCCCTTCGCAGACAGGCGGATCTCAGCTCTGCAGCCCAAACACAGCAATGTGAAGAAACATTTGTGCCTGCTGAGGGAAGAGATACTGTTACACTCTTACCCCTGCTACTAACTTCACCTTTAAATCCCCTCCGTTCCTTCTCCTCTGCTCCCTTTACTTAGTCCTCACAGCTTTAACCTCCTCGTTCTGTTTATGACTACCTCTAATCTTCAGATTTACACCACCAGTTTTTGCTTTAATTGTTGCATACAAATGAAAAATGCTTTTTATTTCTATAGCCAATTGTTTTTATTGTTATTTCTTCACTGATTCTGTAATTGTTATTATTAATATTTATGATTATTATTATTATTATTATTATTATTATTATTATTAACTGGTCATCCTTACATGTGGACCGAGATAGGGATAGGCTCCATCATCCTCGGGGCACTACAGAAGAATGTTTTAAGAATGCATAATAATAATAATAATAATTATTATTATTATTGTGTTTATTTCACAAATACTACAACTAATAATAATAATAATAATAATAAAATAGTGCATTTCAAAAACCCTTCAAATGACATCAAACTACTGAAAAAGAAAGAATAAAGAAAAAAAAAAAAAGTATAATGAGATTAAATTCAAAAGAGATAATGATAATTTCACAGAGATAATGCGGGAGAGAATTCCAGTGTCTAGGGGCCACTGAAAGACCTACCACCCATGGAGGACAATCTTGAACCGTTAATAAATTGGCTCCGGAGGAATTAAGTGTCTGAGCAGGAGAGTAGATCTGCTAGATACTGCAGTGCAGGGCCATGAAGGGCTTTAAAAATTGCAATTAGAATTTTGTACTGTATGCGATAAGCCAGAGGAATTGGCAGAGCATCTCTGGTGAAAAGACCAGCATATGTTGTGTTTTGGATTTTGGTCTTCAGAATAAGATGCTGGAGTGGTTAAAACACTTAACGAGCAAGTCGACCATCATGATACTTGTTAAAGATTTTGTTGGTGAATAGCATGGCTATGCTGGTCCGCCAGTTAGACCAAAAAACAAGCAGCCTAGAGTCTGAACCAGTTAGGAAATTCATACAAGTCTTTTAAGCAGGTATGGGAGTGATTTGCTGACTTTTAAGTAACTCAGTTTTGGACATATTGTATTATTTGAAGCAATTGAGTGGGAAGACCAGTTAGAAGTGAGTCACAGTAATACAGTATATGCATTATGTAATGATGTATTGAATAGAGGTAAGAAGGACAGAATGAACACAATATTGGTCTTCCCACCTACTACTGTAATTTTGCTGATGAAGATGGAGGTTTTTATAAAGGAATGTTCTTTGTCTTTAATTTGTGTATTGCATTTCAAGTCAGTGGGGGAGTGAATAGAGAAATAAAGAGGATTCATATAGCCGTCTTTCAAACTGATGAAAGGGCTCAGTCTGCCAACTGATCAATTGATGAATGAGCTCAAGGGACAGGCTGCTCTTTTACAGGAGACACACAACTAGTGTCCTCAGCCAAATGCAGTATGAGAGAGAACAAGATGCTCCCAGATTGCCATAAAAGAACAACTTTAACCTATTTCAATGGACAACTGATCAGATTAATCCTTTGGTGCTCTAGTTGCCTCACCATGTCTGCGTCAACAACATGATCTGTAAACATGCTCCATATAATGTATGTTCTCACAAACAAATATCATAAAAAAAAAAAATACTCAAATCCATTTCAATTAAAATCACAAGATTATTCTAGGGGAAAATTAAATCCGCTACCATATAAACAGCGGGAGACAATGTCTGACAGATGTGAGTGAGAGGATATAGAGATCATAGATTATCCACCCTGATAGAGGTCAATCAATGTTCTCCCTCGCTCCTCCTGAAGGTATTGTTCATGACGCTGACAAAGTCAATGGGTTGAGGTTGACATCAATAAATGAATTCATTTTACCGCAAACTGCATTTCAGGTCCCTTCTACTCCTCCAGAGTGCTTGTGCATCCCTGTATTATGTTGTTTGTGTATTACAAATTATACACTATACATTTGATGCTTAGGGTATTTACCCCAGCTGTTAAACAGATTACATTAATTTAATTTACATTAAAAAAAAATGGTAAATTCTGTAATCATTTACTCACCCTCATGTCATTCAAAAAATGTATTTACTTTATTCTGCGGAAAACTAAAGATATTTCAGTAAAGAAAATTGTCAAAATTGTTTGCCATTACAATGCTGTTTTGGACCCCGTTGACTTTCATGTATGGACAAAACAGAAAAAGTCTTCAAAATATCTTCTTTCATGTTTTACAGAAGCAAGTAAGTAAACAATGAGTAAATGAAAGAATTTTCAGTTTTACATGAACTATCCTTTTAAGATGTGAAATCAGTGTTTTTAAAAGTTACTCAATCTTGTGGTGACAGCCCCAACCCTCCACCTAATTCCATCTCCAACCTCCCAAGATGCACTAAATCCCCTCCTCCACTCTTCCAGAGACCTTATACATCATACATCTATTCAAGTTGACCTCTTCAAACTGATAATTGTCTTTTTTGTGTGCAGTAACTAATTTTAATTATGGCTTGGTGTGGGCAACAGCAATGATTTTCAAACTTTGAGTACAAGAGCCCGTCATATTTTAAACCATCCACAGAGTACACTCTTTGATATAATTAATGTCATAGCAGTGAACAAATGCCATCAAATATGATTCACTAATGTTACTTGACTCTTCAATTAATTGAATCTTCTTATCATCTATTCTGGGCCTTTTTCTTTTAAATGTCATACTATATATCAAAATATACAAATACTTAACAGATTAAAAAAAAAAAAAAAAAAAAAAGGCTGCCTGCAAAATTCACAGTGAATGTATCATGTAAAGGTCTCTTTGTCACAAAACTTTGTTCTGTTTTCTAAAGTCCAAAACTGAAATCTGTTACATCAGATGGTCATTGATTATCATAATCATTATCCTACAGGACTCCTCATATTCAGTTTCTATATTTTGTTGAATATGGAATGTCATTTTCATTTTATGGATTAAAACTTCCATTTAACCACACCCAGAGAAAGTCACTGGAATGAAGAGTGTGTTGTTGTCAATGTTTCTCCAGTGCGTATTCCAGCCATGTGTTGTTGTATCCATAGTTACTCCTAGATTGCATCCTAATTTGCCAGGCGTTCTCATGAGACCACCCACTTCAAACACCCCCCTCATGTGTTTTTCCAGAATACTGACCCCTGTGCCCCACTCCTCCGTGTAGGCCCCTTCTCTTTCCATACCCCCATTACCTTCCGCTCAGACATGAGGCTTGACATGGGACGTCTCATTTTCAAATCAATGCTTTCTGGCCCTGCCCACCTTTAACGTTCAAAACAAATGCATGAAAACAGGGGTTCGCTTCTCCCACACCCTGAAGCCACTGACCAAAACAAGGCCTTCAAAGTATTGTAATGCCAATGCAGACTAAATCCCTACAAGCGGCTAAACGTGAATTTTTTTCTAGCTGCTTTAGTAAACATTCCATTCTTGGCTTAACACCTTAACAGAGTTGCATGTTATGAGTGTTGCATTCAAATTCATTAAGGAAAACAAAATTTGAGCAATATCACATCCGTATATGTATTTGTTTATCAATCGTGAATTGTTTCCAATATACTATCTGCAAATAGTTTGTTTTTCCAGTCGTCTTAGTTTTCTAATGCAGTCAACATCCTACAAATTTTGATGTGGTTACCACACCTACCATGTTATTGGTTTCCTGCTTGTCAAAAAAGAAAAAAAAATCTGACAGACACTGAAATACGAAACTAAATAAACAACAAGACAGACAGAACACTGATCTCTTAGAAGCTGTATTTCCTTGTCCATGTTGAAACTTGATATAATTATATGTAATAATTAGTAGGAAGTACAAAGAACAGATATTAGACCTTAGGATAGAATAACAACTTGTTAGAAGGAACGTAAAAAATATTGAATTACAAAACTAACACATCTGATAGGATGACTGACATCTACATTAATTAGATTCTTAAAAGCTCTTAGCATGCTAAACTTTCTGGCCAGCTGTCGGCTAGAAAATATTGCTCAGCTTTCTGGAATGTCTGCTAATTCAAACATTAGGTCAGTTCAACCAAAAACTACTCACTCTTATGTCATTACAAACCTATAAGAATTTTGATCATCTTCAAAACAAGTACCTGAATACCGGAGAGATTTCTGTGCCTCCACTGAAAGTCCATTACACTAAAGCTTTGACGGTTCAAAAAAAGACATTTATATTATGAAAAGATTATATTTAGGAATTTCTTCACATATAAACATTGATAAACGCACATCAAGTTCAAGGTTTTGCTTGCATGTATGTGTATTGATCCAATATGTGAATGAATAAATATGTGAATAAAATCATAAATTCTAAATATGTTCATAATATAAAGCGATCATGCCTCTTCAAAAGACTTTTTGAAGCACTTTGGTGGATCAGACTTTAAATGGAGGTTCAATCTCTCAGATTTCATTAAAAATTATCTTAAAGTGTTGGTTCACCCAAAAAATTTAAGTTCTGTCATTAATTACTCACCCTCATGTTGTTCCAAACTTGTAAGACTTTCGTTCATCTTCAGAACACAAATGAAGATCTTTTTGATAAAAATCTGAGAGCTTTTTGTCCCTCCATAGACAGCTACGTGATGATGATCGCGTTATGAACAGTTTGAATTTAGGCTTTTATTCACACGTAAACATTCATCAACTCACACATCAGTTGTGGTAAATGGAAGCTCAAGCACATTTGCTTGACGCCTGCAAGAATCAATGAGGTTTGTTCTCGCACGTCATTCAAGTTTGGTTGAGCTTTTGTTTATGTTCGCTGATAAATGTTTATATGTGAATAAAAGCCTAAATTAAATCTTTCATCAAATAAATCGATCGAGACTCTTCAGAAAATTCATTTGGATCAATTCATATGGATTAGTTTTACGATGTCTTTATGAACTTTTTGTGGCGACAATGTGGTAGTTGAGTAGCTGTCTATAGAGGGAGAGAAAGCTCTCAGATTTCATCAAAAAGATCTTCATTTGTGTTCCAAAGAAGATCGAAAGTCTTACAGGTTTAGAACAACATGAGGGTGAGTAATTAATGACAGAATTTTCATTTTTGGGTGAACTAGCCCTTTAATTTGTGGGTTTGGATCATTTGGCGAATAGTAAATGATGACAGAATTTTCATTTTTGGGTTAACTATCCCTTTAAACTAATACTCAGTTTTAGTTTAAAAGTCCCTCATTATTGAGTTGCAAGGTTTTTCACTAACTTCTCTCTGGACTCTACAACATCATAGTAAGTTATCAATCTGGCGCTGCTTGTGTGGGATGTTATGTCATGAAGGATACAACACCTACTAAACTGGAAGTCCACATATGGTTTGGCTTAGGGGATAAAATAAACACTGTGATCTGTTCTTGATCTCCTTTGAACATTAATTCACTAAACTATATCCAAATAACCATATTCAGCTTGCATTTACTGTAGGTGGGGTCCCTGATCAAATAAAAAGAGATGAATTACTCTACAAAAAAGCTAAAATTGCCACTGAATCTGCATCGGAGGTGCTTAAAACTGCCAAATACGTTACACAAAAAAGATTCAACAAACTTTAGTGTAAAGCAAAGCTTGTTTATCCATCATTCCCTTTTCCCTCAAGCGCAGAAAGCTTAAGAAAGCAGCTGCACCATCATATCTGTTTAAGAACTGACTTTGACCTCCACCCAAACCTGCTGAAATGGCACAGCAGGCTAGAGCAACCTGTTCCATCCTGAACGGTAACCTAACATATCGATTGTTCTGGGAGCAGAGTGCATTGGCGGTGAGCTGGAGGACCGTGTATAGAGAAGCAGAGGAGACACCTGACTGGGGAAGATTTTAATGGACTCTGGCAGGTTCCTGTGGCCATGTCATTGTGCATAAAGTCAGCCTGCCGAACCGCTCATCTCCCCACAGGAGCAACACTAGCCTCCAAATCTGACTAACTTCCACCATCACTCTGCGCTGCCTTCAAATGCTTGATTCATTATGCTCTGTGGCTTTTGGCTGGCCATAATTTCTTGAGGGTTTGAATATAGCTTCTCAATCATGATACAATGAGTCCTAGCAGGTTCCATATATATGACAGCAGATATATGTAGGTCATGACCAGGTTGGCCTGCTAGGAAACTGTAAATTATGACGGAAATGCACTGAAGACGTTGTAATACAGCCTGACTGAGCATCTTGGTTCAATAATTTTGATTCTGGTGACCAGACCTGACCTGAACTAACCAGACCTGAACTAATGTAGAACATGTGAATGTATGATTACTGACAAGTTGCACAATGGATATTGTCTGCACAATCCCAGATGATATGTAGATATAGAGAAAGAAATATTTTGATATTGATGCCCCCTAGTGATGCTCTAACAAGTAATTATCTGGTAGTGCAACACTGACATTTTAGCTTCTTTTTGAGGATCATCCTTAGTGCTGTACTTTCCTAGCTACTGGTTTAGGCTAATATCACATATGCTGTATTCTGATGTATACTGCTTTTGTAAGAAAGCACCAAAAGCTTACATATATACAGTAAGTGTTGGGGCAGTAATGCCCCCTAGTGATATCACATGCCACCACATCAATTTTAACAACGAATATGTGCGTTTTCAAAGTGTAAATGGGTGTTTGTTCTTTTTTGTATCATAATACTAATAGTCGAATGTGGCTGCAAGTCAGTCCTCATGTGGTCATTAGAAAAATTTCGTCCTTCTTAGAAGACTGCAAAATCTCTGCAACACACAAGCACAGCACACAACTCTAGCCGATGATGTCATCTCTCACTGACCCATCCCCCATCAGTGAAGAAGATTCAGTGCAGATCTGAGGGCTTGTGCACTGAGACACCTCAATGGTACTGATTAAGGTAGGCTGGGAACATCCTCTCCTCATTTTCTCAGTAAAAGGGGCCCAAAAGGCATTTATTTTAAATAGACTAAGGAGGTATATAAATTTGACATTTAAAAACATAGAGCTCTTATAAATGACTTTTGACATTATTTTGACATGATATAAATTTAATACATAATATCAAAAGACATTTATAAGACAAAGGAGGCTTTGATTCCATGTAAGCTTTCTCTCTCATCATATATATATATGTTTATTATATATTTTTTATTATATATTTTTGTTATTATTATGATCACCAAGTCTGCATTTCATCTAAATTTTACAATAACTGTTTAATATATTTTAAAATGATAAATGGCAAAGCTGCCATTACTTCAGTCTTCAGTGTCACATGATCCTTGCTGATTTGCATATTCTAATTACATTTCTTATTATCAACGTTGAAAACAGTTGTGCTGCTTAATATTTTTGTGGAAACTGTGATAGATTTTTCAGTATTCTTTGATGAATAGCAAGTTCAAAAGAACAGCATTTATTTGAAATAGAATTTATCTTTACTGTCATTTTTGATCAGTTTAATCAAATCAAATTTAATGCATTTTTGCTTAATAAAAGATTTTATTTAAGAAAAATAAGCAGTATATATATTTACGTTATATGATGAGCATTTAATGCGCGAGTGAAATAAAATAAAGACTGATGACTAGAAAAGAAGACTTTTTTTAAATACCTTATACCTTATATCTTTTGAAGTCCCTCTCCCAATGTAAGCTTCAGAGATCAGTCTTCCTTAGCACTCTTAGTTCTCTGACATTTAGGATGATATTTGCACTGTGTTGAATGTAAGCCTATCACCTTCTGTCTCTCTTCGGGCCGTCTGAGGAGAACGTCTCGCCTGTGAGAGGTCTCTGCTAAAGGATTCTTTTGTTATTTCTCAATGAACCCGTGCGCTCCGAAAGAATAAAATATACGTCTGGACATCAATGAATAATAAACTGTTGTTTGAGATAATAAAGATGCTCGAGCTCAGTCTTCAAGGCTACAATTCCTTGATCATGTGCCAAACGCCCCCCAGAATCGACTACAGTTTCATGTCCATAGGTTTCTTGTGAACTTAAACTCTTCTGCCATATGTACGTCCCAATGTGAACCTATATCCACATACACTCACAAAAAGAGTCATTAGTTGGTCAGACGTTGTCTTTGGATCCAAACTCTGTTATCTCTGTCAGTGGTCTTTATGTTCTGAAAGAACGTATAAAAACCAACCATACACATCTCTAAAATAAAACATACGTTGTCTCTTTGGGATGAAAAGAGACAAAACCGGTTATAGCTCAGTCCAGCCAAAGAAAACAGCCTTTGTGTGTGACAGAATCACTTTTGGGCCTATGGTCGAACCTAGACAATCAAACTCTGCTGTTCAAATCTGAGAGGCTTGTCAAAATGAGAAACTATTTCATCCGAACTATTCGACAAACAAGAATCAAACTTCGAGGTTTCGTCTCACACTTTGGAAAACTGGCCACCTAGAAGCGAATTAGACCAAATGACTCACAGGATATTTAACATGAGAGATGTGGCATATGAAAATGGAAAAGGACACATGCTTGATAGACATAATGTGTGTGGTGACAGGAATGAGTATCTGATTGATGGGTGGCTGCTTTTCCTGGGTTTGTTTGGGATGTAACAGAGGGGAAGTACAGATGTGGTGTCAACCGGGCCTGCCAGGGCATTACCTGTCACCATAAGCAAACTCTCCTCTCATAAACAATGAAATAAAATCCTTCCTTGGACTTACCTGTGGTTCTGTTTTTGCTCTCCTGATTGAGCATAGACGGGGAAAATCCAGTGAGCTTCAAGCTGCCAAAGCTGCAAGCAAAAGGGGGTTGGTAAGCTGCCATCATAACTGCAAACAGATATAAATCGCACGAAAAGCGAATCTCATGGATTCACGAGCATTTAATTCTTGGCGAAACTTCTAAGCATCTAAATTGCTCATTAAATGCAGTTATAGATCATGAAGAATGTAGTTATGCAGAGAACATCACAAAAATGTCAGATATGGGAAGACTGTGGAGGAATCCTGCCAAACATAATTTTATAATATGAACGGCTTGTGTTTATTTTCACAGCATCGATATAATGAGGAAAAGGTGGATTTACAAGAACAAGATGCGTGACAACCACAAGGAAAAGGGCTCAGGTTTTTTTCTGAGGTTCAAAGCCACAAAATCGGCCTTCTTTATCGCTCATAAAGTTAGTAATATAACCCACTCCCCCCCACGCACCCCCACTTCCCAGGAGTATTACACCACTGATCTATACAGATTCAAGTACAACATGTACCCTGCTTAGCCAATCAATGTTATAGTCACTATGTCCTAACTTTAATTACAGTGAAATTGAATGCAGGGCCCAGAACAGCCTAGGGTGCCTGTTTGAGGATGTATGCTGATGGTCTGCATTTTATAAATTTGATATGTATCATCTGAAAGAAAATAAGATTGCAAAAATTAATCACACGGTGCTGCTCTTCAAATAGACCATAGCCATTATGCACAGGAGTATAATCAATAGCAGAAACAGCCATAATTGTGCTGATACTACCTAATCAAAGCCCACAAGTTTGATCATATTTGACTTCAAAGTAACTGCTATAAACTCAGAATCACAAATCTGAATGAGCTTTATTGCCAAATATGCTTACACATACAAGGAATTTGTCTTGGTGACAGAAGCTTCTAGTGCACAGACAGAATGACAGCGACAAGACAGATAAAAATAAAACCGTGAATAAAAGTTTGAATAAAGTGAATAAAAATAAGTAGCCTATATAAAAAAATACACAATATACAAAATTGACAATAGGCCTATATGTATGTACAGGTAAGCCTATGTTATACTATACAAGGGAATGTGAATAAGAGATATTGTATGCTAAATAAATATATGTATGTATAAATATAGTGTTGTGTATTGCACACGTCTATTGCTAGGTGGGGGCATTTAACTGTTCATGAGGTAGATGGCTTGAGGAAAAAAAACTTTTCTTGTGCCTGTCTGTTTTGGTGCTCAGTGCTAGACAGACGGCAACAGTTAAAGGAGGAAGTGGCCTGGATGTGACGGGTCCAGAGTGAACCCTTTTAGTCACTCTGGATGAGTACAGTTCTGGGAGAGTGGGAACATGGGAAGCCAACCTTCGCATTGTACAAAAGGTTTTTTGTAGTGGAAAAATATTCTTTGGACTATAAAAAGGTTTTTACATTCGGTAATATCATAAAATTAAGCAATATAACATAAGCATGGTCGCTGTTTTCCGAATATCGGTTGTGACAAACACATACACAGCCGTGCTAATATTTACCAACAGCACGATAGCGACTGTGATCTTGTTTTTATACAACGGCTTAAAAATACGTATATTGCTTTACTTACCTTTTAGACACAACAGTGCCAGTTACTTTGTCTGTTTTCGCTCCGACAATGGAATATTTCCAAAAAAAAATCTACAATTGCATCCCCGAGCAACAGCGGTGACTTCCCTAATGAATCTGTGTTTTTTGATTCAGTGACTCATTCATAAAAGCAGTAGCCTGTCGAATGAATCGGTGAAGATTCAATGACTCACTCGCCACCTACTGGTTTAATAGCGTAACTTGCAGGAAACTCCCCACCACTAGAGGTGCCTTCACGTGCTATAGGAAATTTGATAATTCCCACTTCTTAAAGTGATTTAAGTTTCGACACGAAGGCGTTCATGTGCATTTTTTACCTAGGAAACTCGTATTTACCATAATTCCGAGAGCACGTGAAGGCAGTATAATGCACAGGCTATCGACCCATTTCACAGACGTGAAATGTTGATGAGGCGTTTCCACCGTTATCAACATAGAAAATCAAAAACGTTTTACATACTGTCATTAAACGAAAACGAAAATACATTTATAACACTGTACTTTGTGTTATATTAGCCTACCTTGGCAGTAAATTACGACAAAAAAAAAAAAAAAAAGTAAAAAAAGAAAAAAGAAATTTCTTTTGTCTCCCCTTAACCACTATGACAACATCATAGTTGTTACCCAACTATGACAACATCAAAGCCACTGGAAGGCAAGCCATTAAAGGAATATTTGACCCAAAAATGAAAATTATTAATTATTTATTCTGCGTATAGTCGTCCGCCGGAAGCTAGTTATTTGAATTTATAAAGCTTTAAATATGGATATTTTTCTTACAAAAACGCATTGCTTCGCTTCAGAAGGCCTTTATTAACCCCCTGGAGTCGTATGGTTTGGGCTACTTTTTTTATGGATGGATGCATTATTTTTACTTCAAAATGCGCCCCCATTCACAACCACAACCTTGGGGACTAAGGATATTTTAAAAATATATCTCTGATTGTGTTAATCTGAAAGAAGATAGTCATATACAAATCATGGGATAATTTTCATTTTTGGGTGAACTATCCCTTTAACGTACCATTGTGAAAGGCTTCTGGTGTCACCTGCTTTCAGTTATTTTTAGCTGTACAAAACAGTTTGTTATGCTGCTTCAAACTGGTATTTCTTACCTTATTATTTTAATGAACTGTCATAATTAAAAACACACTGGTTTGTAGAGTAAATAGTTTTACTATTTACTGCATTTTGAATTTAACTAAACAATTTCACAAAATTAAAAAGTGGCAACGAATTTGTACAATGTGGCCACGATTTACCTAAAACGAGGGAACAAATTATTCAAATAAAGAATTCTTAATTCATGACCACAATATCTAGGTTTTTTTCTGTATGTCATGTGGGAAAAAAAAAAAAAAAAAAACAGATGAGCAGTCTGATAAAAACAGCATCCCATTGTTAGACCTGATATCAGTGTTCTTGGAACGCTGCACAGCCAATCAAATTCGAGGTAGGCCTAATTGTTGCATAAGGTTGCTTATTGAAAACTAAGAAAAAATACTTCTTAAATGGCATCATTGGAAAAACTTTTTTTTTTGCTCTTTGCTGGCACCTTCATTTTTAAGAGTATATACTGTAGTTCCAGTAGTTAAATCAGTAACTTCCTTCTCTATACACATCTGAGTTTGACATCACAACAACAAGATTAACAGAACAAAAAAATCTCAGACGAAACAAAATTTGGATGGTTTTTATTTAATGCTTTCCAAGACATACAGACAAGACATATTTTCTTTCCAGTGTTTTGACAGTTGCCATTTAGAGTTCCAATTTCATTCGGCAATCTTTGCAGCTTCAGCTCACCCAGAGAGGATGTGCTTGATGAAGGACGTGTAGTTAATGCAGCCGTTGGCGTCTTCTTGTCCAGCCATCAGACGGTCCACCTCATCTTCTGTCATTTTCTCCCCAAGTGTTGCCAAGACATGACGGAGCTCAGCACCCATCACTGTTCCATTTCCTTCCTTGTCAAAGACTCTCAGACCCTCAACAAAGTCCTCAAATGTCCCCTGGTCTTTGGCTCTTGAAATATGCTGTAGCATGGGCAGAAACGTCTCAAAGTCCAGGTATTTGGCGTTCATTTCTTCAGCCTTGGGCTTCCCCAGCACAGTCAGCACGTCAGCATTGGTAGGGTTGTGACCCAGGGCCCTCATCACTTCTCCACACTGGGCATACCTTATCTTCATCTCGCCCGTTGGTGTCTCGTCAAAGAGGGTGAAGGCATCCTTGAACTCTTCAATCTGGTCAGCGGTAAATTCCAGCGGGATACTCTTCAGGTCCAGCTCGGGCTCTTTGGGTGTCTCTGGAACCGGGGCAGGAGCTGGGGCTTCTTCTTTCTTTGGCTCTGGTTTTTTAGGCTCTGGTTTCTTGGGTTCAATTTTTTTCGGGGCCATAATGCCGATGCTGAGAGTGGAGATGGGAAAAGCTGGGAAATGTGTTGTAAGAGCCCCTGTTGGGCTTTTATACTGACATGTCAGAGTGTGTGATAAGGCTTATCAGCACTGGAATAGTGGCAGACTATATAAGGAAATGAACTGGAAAAGACTTGAGTGCTGCACATACCATGTTTAAATGCTTTTGTCCAGTAGATAAGACCAGACCAACCACCCCTTTGCCCCAGTAAAATTAACAAATTACTTAAATGTTCTTAAATAGCCAGACAGTAGATTATTCTTCAGCTTTTTATCAACAGGAACGCTTACACAGGAACAGACTTTGAAGTAATTGTTCACTTAAAATGAAAATTTGGTTATTCACATATGATAACTTTATGTGAGGAACAGACCAAGATGTAAGTCATTATTTACTGTTAATGTTCACTTGCAGGTTGTTGACCACTGTGTGGCTGTGTCCGAAATCGCATACTCTATTGAGTAGGTACTTATTTTGAATTAGTAATTACTTCACAACATCTAAAAAAAAGTATGTTCTATATAGTGTGAGTGTGTGTAGTATGAATTTAATGGACGTACTACATTCGCCATGCTGTCATTATCATGTGACCTATGCATCACTTCACTGCCATTCACAAATCCTCTCCTGTGGCCTCATGGGATAGTAAAGTGTCCATCTCGCCAGAAGAAGGCTGCGTCCCAAATGGCACACTTCATGTGCACTTTCGGTCTTGTGGACTCACTTGCATGTGTCCGTTAAGTCCACGAGACCGTAGAGTTTCCCATTCATCATTTTAGAAGGGTGCTCGCGAGTGCCCCCCTTTACGGCCGCTATGCGATGCACACTTCTGCTGAGCCCGCAAGTCTGCGAGTTACACAGATTACTTCTACCCGGCAGTCAAAGCGACATTACGTCACGAAAGTGCAGACTCAGAGAAAGACCGTGAGGGTTTAGGGTGCCATTTGGGACCAAGCCAAATTAGGTCATCCGGGTACTTTTTGCCTACTCTTTTATGAGTAGCCTACTGAATTCGGACATACTACTTTTGTCACATACTGTTTTTCACCTATACTATATAGTAGGGAAGTATGCGATTTCGGATGCAGCCGTAACTGGACTGGGTCATTGAGTGTGTTGAACTTGAGAAGTGGATCAGTTTGATCTGTGAACAAATCATTCTGTTCTGTTTTGTTCTTCAAAATATCTTTGTGTGTGTGTGTATGTGTGCATGTGTGTGTGTGTGTGTTCAGCAGAAGAAAGAAATTCATACAAGTTTGGAACAACTTGAGGGGGAGTAAATGATGACAGAATTGTCATTTTTGGGTGAACTCTCCCTTTAACTAGATCAACCAAAAAGATTAGACTAAAAAGAATTATTTGCTAATGAATCAGACATTGCTTCTACTTTAATAATCATAGGGTGAATGTCAAGTGTTTCAGGAAATACCGACTAAGCTATCCAACCTATTAAATGATAACAAAGTTTCCATTTGTGGGTGAAATCCACTAACTAACCAAACAGTTTTGGTTTGATCATTTACTTCCATTGTATGGATAAAAAGCAGCGTGACATCTCTCAAAATATAATAGTTAATATAATAGTTCCACAGAAGAAAGTGTGCAAAGAACAGAATTATCAAAAATAAATAAATAAAATAAAATAAAAAATTAAAAGAGCATTGTAGTCTCAGGGACATTTTAGTGGAAAAGTTAAAGAACTTTAAAGCAGATCAGACTTCTCAGAGTAGAGAAACGTACAAAGGTTTTAGCGTTCAGTGATAAAACTCTGTTCAGGCTCTAATCAGCATCCAATAGCAAACTAAATATGTTAGTATGAACATGAAGGAAGATATCTTCTTAACAATATTCAAAACACAGTGCATTTATGTCATATGATGCAATATTCAAAGTTGTACATTAAAAACCTGTATTTTACGCAAGTATGGAGGAGTCTCCAACTCGTGCCACTAAGAGATGCAAGTAATTTGCCAGGTGGGTGATAAGCATGGATCTATTCTGAGAGCCAGCACATACCATCACTCCGTCACAGTGATGCTGTTTATAACACAGTATTTTAAGCACACTTAGCACAAAAGAAAGATACCATTTTCTTTTTATGGTAAATGTTATTTAGTCTAGTTTAAAGCATACTCAAAGCTCATGTTTTTCCAAGCATTTTTTAATAAAGACTTTTTTCTTTATTAATCAATTTTACAAAACTTAAAAATTCATAATATTAATTTGTTAAAATGGAATAAGTGGGTATTTTTGTCAATGGCTATGAAATAACTTTCCAACCAGTAAGGATATTGAACAAATTATTTTTTAAAGAATAGAAGTCTGCCATCTAGTGGCTCAAATGTGAATCTTTTGGCCAGAAAATGTCCATCTACAAAGCAAAGTGAGTGTAGTGATTTTATTGCTATTAAATGAAACTTAACTTCACTACTTGTTTTTCCATTATGTATCACCTTTCAATAAATGTGTTTCCATACTCCTCAGTATATAAAGTAACAGCGTTTTGGCACTTGGTCAAGGTCTGTCAGCAAGGGCAGAAAGTCTGTGTTCACTGAGTTCCCACTGTGAGAAAGTGCCACAGCTGGATTGAACATGTATTAATGAGAACACAGCCTGAAGACACGTCTGTAGCATTTCTTTTTTTGTCTCTGTCCAATGTGTTCACACTGTGGAGTAAGATGTCCTCAGAACAGCAGAAACACTGTATTAATCAGTAATCATTTAATCCATTTCAATGTTTGTTGTAGGAATAGGTGAGGTAATTTGTTTGAAAACAGTTGATATTGTTATTGTATTTGACACTGATATTGTATTACACTTTGGTGCATTTTTTAACAACTCACATTATTTCTGGCTTGACCTCTAAATTTACACATTAATAATATCAAGTCAAAAAAACATTAAAATTCAGAAACAAAAACTGAAAATGTTGGAAAAAAGGTTATGCTCTAAAGTCATTCTTATTAAATTACTGCAAAAGTTGTACAGAGAAAATTCACAGTGAAATACAAATAGAGGCAACAACACAAGTGTAACTGTCCTTGACCTTTTTCACTGATCCTCGACTTTGACCCTCGAGTTAATTGATGAAAAATATTGGAAAAGGAACATTTGGCGAGCTGCTTTTAAATTACATTTAGGATTTAATGGGAGCAGCTGTGGGTTTGGATGTGTAGATGTCCCTCTAAAGATCCTCAGTACTGCTCTGCAGGGAGAAAAGAACTTTTATGAAGCAAAAATACATTTTTATAATACAAATTGTAGAATATAGTGTAACTTTTATTTAAAACCTACTGAATTTGTGTCACTAGGGAACAATCTTTCCTCTACAATGGCACAAATATCTGTGAAAATATCATCTTCTTCTCGATCTGCATCGACCTAACCAAGCAGAGTGAGACAGAATTGTGTTTGACAGCTTAAAAGAGTTTTTATTATTATTATTATTCAACCAGTGTCTGTAATCATCCATAGAACAGCATATGCTGTTAAATACAGATAAATTCAACAGTTGACATAAAAATAAGCAAAGAACAGCATCTTACCCTTACAATAAGTCCTCTCTCCTGGTAGTACTTGGCTATGAGTGTGATATTGTGTTTGAAAGTATCTAGTCTCTTTTCAATAGCGTGAGTATTGTCGTCGGGACGGCCCTGCTGAGACGCTCTTTTCTCTAAACGCTGCCGGAGTTGCTGATTGGAGCAGGCAAGCAAGATTACCAAGTCTGGAGAGCCAATCTGAGGACCCATTAATGTCATTTACTGTACATCAAACACTGCCATAACATACTAAGACATACATTATGTAGGTTATAAACAGTATAGACAACGGGTGTCCAATCCTACTCCTGGTATCAGCTCCAACACCAATTAAACACACCTGAACCAGCAAATCAATGTCTTACTAGGCATACTAGGCCCTGTTTACACCTGGTATTCAGATGTGTTTTGGTCACAAGTCGCTAAATACAGGAGTAAACAGGGTCTAAAATGTTTTGAGCTTATCCACTTTTGACCACTTCCAGAGGTAGTCAAAAACGCATTTGGTCAGATTGCTTTCGTAGTGTAGACGCTCATGTGGTTTAATGTGTTCGAACACACCTACTGACCTAATGCAGAAACATTGTGGGAAGCACGCTAGCCAGATGGGATTTAAACTTTGTCGGCTGAAGACCCAAGTTTGGTTTTAAAAACGAAAAACGTACCAAGCACAATATTCTCACACCATTCCTGATTTCTAACCTGTCTTGCTGCTATCAGAGCAGAAATAAAAGCTGCTGCTCTCTGTGTGTTTTTCCGTTCTCTCTGTGTGCATTCATGGTGTAAATTGCGTGTGATTTTTTGTTCATTAGATTCAAAAATCTGAAAAAACCCATATATTTACCCACCCATAGACCCTTTCCTCAAAGAAATCAGGACAGAAGTGGTGGACAAAAGAGATGTATTAAAATACCAGGTGTAAATGGGTATATGTCTCCCTCTTCTACTTGTGATCCGGTCGACCAAAACGCATCTTAATACCAGGTGTAAACAAGGCCCTAGAAACTTCCAGGCAGATGTATTAAGGCAAGTTGGAGCTAAACTCTCCAGGCGGTGGCCCTCCAACAGCAGGTTTGGACACCCCAGTATAGACCATAAGAATGAATATCTGACCTGCTCCTCAAAGGTGAACACCTGTGAGATCTCTCTAGGAAATCCATCCACAATGAATCCTTTAGCATCCTGCTTCTTGATAAACTGATGTTTCAGCTCTTCAATAGTCGTCTCCTAAAGGATAACGTCAGAACAAGACTAAGGTAAGCATGTTGGAGGTGTCCTTCTTCATTTAATAATGTAAGTACACTACTCAAAAGTTTGAGACATTTATTATTTGATCAGTAAAACAGTAATACTGTGAAATGTTATTACAATTTAAAATAACTGTTTTCTATTTTAATATATTTTAAAATTTAATATATTCCTGTGATGGCAAAGCTGAATTTTCAGCATCATTACTCGTCTTCAGTGTCACATGATCCTTCAGAAATTATTCTGATATGCCCAAGAATCATTTCTTACTATTATTATCCCCTTAGCATTGATGTAAAATTAGCCTAAAACGCCTAAAAAAGGCATACCCAAAGTAAATTGCATGCTGTTTTTGAACCATTTGGAGTATATGCATGGTTTTGGTCTCTTTTGAAAGGTATATGGAACGCTAACAGGTTAATGTTGAAAACAGTTGTACAGGATAAAAGCTTTTGTGGAAATTGTGATACAATTCCATTTTTTTCAGGCTAAGGCATTTATTTGAAATAGAAATCTTTTGTAACATTATCAATGCCTTGACTTTGCTGAATAAAAGTTACTTACTGACCCCAAACGTTTGAACAGTAGTTTATCAGCAACAATCAAGCAGGTGTAATTACACATAGCTGCAAAAATGCACATAGCTGGTGGTCAAATTTCCAAACCTGAGGTGCCAGTTCTCCATTGGCAATGATCTGAGCAATCAGCTCCCATTTCCTGTCACTGGGGGCGTGATGCAGCAACTGGTTCCTTAAAATTTCCCCACGGACACATGCTCGAAATCATAGCGATGTGCAATTTTAGCTGTCTGTGTCCCCTTCCCACTGCCGGGACCACCTGGAAAATTTTATAGCAAATCCCACTTTACATCACAGAAACGGCACAATTGAAATGTTCATTTCAAATGAATTAAAGTGTTAGTTATATATTCACCCTCATGTTGTCCTAAACCCTTAAGACCTTCGTTCATCTTCGGAACACGTATTAAGATATTTCTGAAGCACACATAAGCAGCAACATCATTGTACCTTTTGAGGTCCAGAAAGGCACTAAAGACATTGTTAAAATAGTCAACGTGACTGCAGTGGTTCAACCTTAATGTTATGACGCGACGAGAATACTATTTGTGAGCAAAAACAAAATAAAAATAACGACTTTATTTGAACTGTCATACACAGTTGAGGTAGTGAACGCAGTTCTTCTGTGCTTCTGTGTTTACGTCCGAACGCCTGGCTGACGCTGTTCATGTGAGCAGCACGATGCATGCATGTGATGCTGACGCAGGAGCCGGCCAATAATGAATCATGGAAGAACATGGAAGCGCTAAACTGTGTTCACTCCGTAAACTGCGTATGATAAGTTCAAATCAAATCAGTTCAAATCGTTGAGTCTTTAGTATTCTCGTCGCTTCATAACATTAAGGTTGAACCACTGTAAATGTCTTTAGTACCTTTCTGGACCTCAAAAGGTGCAATGACATTGCTGCCTATGTGTGGTTCAGAAACCCTCGGATTTCATCAAAAATATCTTAATTTGTGTTCCGAAGATGAAGGAAGGTCTTATGTGTTCAGGACGACATGAGGGCGAGGCTAATACTTAATGACAGAAATTTCATTTTTGGGTGAACTAACCCTTTGGTCTATTGAATTTGGAAGTTGGAATTTAGAATAAGATGAATTCAGAAATAGATGACTGAAACTGACTGAAGATGACCAGCTGACAGTGATGACCACTCACCTATGATGAATATGATGTGCGGTCGTGGTTTAGATGGGTCAAAGACATCATACTCCTGTATAAGCCCTGAGGACTCTGTCATATCTGAGTCACTTTCTATGGAGAACTGGGCTTGAATTGGTGGCAGCCTATCATATCGACGGTAAGGCCCGGGGCCAGGACCAGGACCACCGTCTGTGGAATGAAACAGACATTCATTGTTTCTATATGACCTCAGATGCATTCTTAAGGCCAATCACACCACGTGTAAATCAGTAAAATGAGAAAACTGCTAAAAAGCCACTGCAACTAAAATGTGAAAGTGTCATTTTAAAATATATCCATCATGTACACAACTATTTTATTTCTAGCTAAGATAACATGCCTTCAAATTGGCTAAATTACCGAGTTTGCAGGGGGCTTTCTTCCCCTGTGCCGAGGTAATTGGTGGTAGAGGTTTTCGATCAGGTGTAATGAAAGTGTCCCAGGCCACACATTCAGGACCTCCGAGGTCTCGTGTTTTCTGCAGGCAGCTCTCCAAGAATGTCAAAGGGTCCTCAGGCCTGTGGTACATCAGCCCTGTTAACATGCTCTGTGAGATACAAACAGAATATATATAATTTTGTTATATGAAATGCTAATTTTTCACAAATATGAATCTGTATTTCTTTTAAAGTGTACAATTCTAGTACATCTATTTGTGTAAATGATTTCTTTCATCATATGTCTAAATTTTATACAATATTACTGACAATTGTGGCTTTTGAGTTAACAATTAGTCTTTCCTTGCTTTTAGTCTTTTCCTTGCAAAAAAAAAAAACAAAAAAACATGAGCACATTTTTCGTATATAAGCCAAACTCAGCTAAACGATTTCTGAATGGTAAGACAGAGCGGAAAAAATGAATAACATCTTGGGAGGGGGCATAACAATTGCAAATTGTTGTTCTATTCATCCCACACGTGTTAGCAGTTCATACTCTGAGCCATTCAGAGAGACAGGGAATGGAAAATCTGAGCTCTAAATAATCAGCTGTTTGCTTCTTTTGATGCAAATAAAACTGCTTGAGAATTTACATCTCAATCCTCACGGGTATCAAACAGCTAAAGACATTCAACCACTGAATAAAGGAACAGTGTTCGAACAGAAACAAAACAAAAGGCTGCATTTGCTAAAGGTATCAGTTTAATAATAGACCACAGCATTTTTAAGGACTACTGCAGTATCCATTGGAGAAAGAGCGTTAAAAACATACTAAGCTTACACTGTAAAAAGTAGCAACCTGCTATTGTTACCTACTTGATCTACGTTCTTTTAATTTTGTTGCTGTAACGTAATGTATTGAGGTTCATTCAATGATGTTCAATAATGTTTCTGATGTGAATAAAATTAATTAATTTAAAATGAACCCTATAAAGGATACTGTTTCATAGTTGATATGCAAATGTCTAAAATCAACAGGATCAAAACTGTGCTGAAAAACCTGTTGTACACAATCTACTACATGCCTTCTGTCATCTGAATGATTTATACTTTACTAGTTTTTATGAAGTAAATGTAAAAATAAATTTTAAAATAAATAAAATAAAATAAAATATTTCAAGACAAACACTTACTCGACTAAAGCAACTTAGCTTTACTTGATTATCCACACATCTTTTTTTTTTTATAGAAAAATCATGTTAAAATTTGAGTATCAAATACTGTATGATACATCAGGCTATAGAGTACCTCAGATATGACGTGTTTTTGTATGCAAAACCCGGAAGCGAGTTAGCATTTTAGGAGTTCCGGTTCCATCGCCTTAAAGTCTATGGGTTTTTTAAATGGGTTTTTGCTAAATCACCTGAAATAAGGTCTGTGGTTAACAAAGCCTCTAAATATTTTCACGTTTTGATCTATGACATAAAACACACCAGTTATAACCTGCTTGTGATTTTTTAAACCTTTATTGTGTCTTAAAAACGGCTGTTGCTAACAAGTTGCTAAAAGGGACTACTTCCTTTGGCGGGGACTTTAGACGTCATCATGACAAACAGGACATTTGGACAGCATTTCTCATGAAAAAGTGGATAAGTATTCATACACAGCGCAGATCATAATCAGCGAGCATGTTTTTAAATAAAGTTGTTTTTTAAATAAAGTTTAACGAAACTTGGTGGTGGTGACGTTGAACCGCGACCATGGTGTGCTGTAGTCCGTTTATAGCCTACTGTTAGCTTTTTATATCTGACGACTTTATTTGGGCTTCAAAATGTATAAATGTTGTGTTAACTTGTAAAGATTATCTTGATAGACAAAACGTCTAAGTGTCATAACCCTTTGTTAAACACAGAGCTTATTTTTTGCGATTTTCCAAAAGTCTATGGGAAAAATGCTTTTGATCGAGGGACCCGTGCGCCGCTAACTTCCGGGTTGGCCTACAAAAACATGTCATCTCTGAGGTACTCTAGTGAGGAATTTTTATTTGTACATAAATAAAGAGCTTTGTTCATAAAACTTTTTATAGTAAGCATTATAAATCATTTAAATATCATCTAAGACATTATTGGGAGATACAGAGTGATAACTGATATGCATATGCATTTTATGTAAGTAATCTGCTATACTGTTATAAAGATCTCATTGATTTACAAGCTATCAGAATTTCATCTTAATTTCTGGCCATATAAATATCAGCAACTGCACCAAATTGCATACTTTTGCTCAGGGCATTAAAATAATCAATTTGTCAAATGTGCATGTCTTTGTATTATGAAAAGATCTTGCTGTGAGGTGGCAGTACTAACCACTGAGCCATCATGCTGCTGCAAGCACTACAGTATTGAAATGAATGACAATACATGCATTATCAAACTCCTCAATTATCGTTGAATTAGTCGGACAACAAGGCCAATGGTGTTCATGACAGAACATAGCTCTGGCTTAGGGCCAATTCATATACACATTGTCTTTATTTATGAATAACTAAAATACAATACAGACTGTCAATTTCTACCTTGAGAAGTTCAACATATTAAGTTTACATTGTCCCATATCACGAACGCTATAATGGCCTAACCACTGCAGTCAACAGCTTGAAGTATGTTGTTAAATAAAAGTCTGTAGACAAATTGTAACTTGTATGCAATTGTACGGCAGTGTTTGCAAATAAGTGTTACTGTGGACAGTAGATTAACCAACAGGGTGTGTAACACTGCTATATACAGTAAAGGGCCAGATACAGAAAATGCCATTGTTGTACATGCATAAAAGTGGGTCTAACTAAAGGTCATGAATTTATTAAAATGCAAAAGGGTCATTACTGGTCATGTGAATGTAACTGTAAGTCACAAGTATCCAAACCTGTACACACACACACACGCAGTGATTTTGCCAAGTAAGACATGTTCCTGAATCAACATATTTTGTTGATCCTGGAACAACATTCCTGTCTGAAAACATTGTTCTAACCCTCTCTCTACCCCTAAACCTAACCCTAACTTAACCCTAAAATCCAATTTAAAAAAAAATAATAATTATATAGTCGCAATGCTATTTGTGCTATTTATAAATTATAAATGCTATTTATAATGACAACTGTGAGCGCCTATTACCAGTCAAGTTTGAATACATCTGTTGGAGTGGGCATGTGCTGCTGTTTAACATCTGCAGTACTACTTCAGTCGTAGTTTGTAGTACTCCAGCTGATTACTGCCAATTTGGAGGAGGATTGCTCTTTATCTGCTGTGTCTGTCACTTCTGGTGCAGAATCATGGAATTTTTTGTTCTCCGTTTTGATTTTACTTACACTTTTTTTTTTTTTTTTTAGCAAGGATTCTCAATTAAAAGACAATGTAATGTTTGTCTACATATATTATCAGAGCTATATGGAGCCCACGGGGGTCGGTACATTATTGTTGAAAACAATATAAAACTGATTTGGAAAATACAAGCTAAACTACAAATCTAACAGCAAACAGCACAGTTTGTTCCTTTCTCCAACTGTTTCAAAGGTAAAATCATGACCTCATCATGATAGTAACCCTAACAGAAAAGATGGAGAAATCCCATTTTTAGTTTTTCAGTTCCTCCAGGGACTCTGAAGAACTGTATGTAAAGAATGTGTTGATAATGTAAATTTGCATTTGAATAGTAAAACGGTTTTAGAATCAACAGTGAAATAGTGAAACAGTGACAATCTTGTAGATGTATCAGTTTTGTATTTCTTCAGTTTTAAGATGAGAATATTTCATTCAACTTTTTATTACATTTTGATGAAACTGTTCTACTGTTAAAGGGTTAGTTCACCCAAAAATGAAAATTCTGTAATTTATTACTCACCCTTGTGTCGTTCCACATCCGTAAGTCCTTTGTTAATCTTTGGAACACAAATTAAGATCATTTTGATGAAGACTGAGACGTTTCTGTCTCTCCATAGAGATCTAACGCAACTACCACTCCAAGGTCCAGAAAGGTAGGAAAAAGACATCATTAAAGTACACCATGTGACTCCAGGGGCTTAACCTCAATTTTATGAAGTGACATGAGTGCTTTGTTTGCACAAAAAAAAACAAAAACAAAAACAAAAAACATAATTTACCACTTTATTTACAAAAATATTGATCTGCAACACGCATTCACAAGAGCTTCACTATGCATGTGTGTTGTGTTCAGACTCGGGCGTCAACTCAACACACATGCGTGAGTGTTCACGAGAGCTTCACGACGCATGCGTTTTGTGTTCACGCAAGAGCTGGTATTGTTGCGTGAACATGCTTTGGATAATATTATTTTGTAAATAAAGTGGTAATTTATGCGTTTTTTGCACAAGCAAAGCACTCACTTCGCTTTATAAAACTGAGTTTAAGCCACTTTAATGATGTCTTTTTCCTACCTTTCTGGACCTTGGAGTGGTAGTTGTGTTGGATTTCTATGGAGAAACAGAAACCTCTCAGACTTCATCAAAAAGATTTTAATGTGTGTTCCGGAGATGAACGAAGGTCTTATGTTTGTGGAACGACACAAGGGTGAGTAATAAATAACAGAATTTTCATTTTTGGATGAACTAACCCTTTAATCAGTACAGTATTTTAAATGTTAAATGTATTTCATTTAAAATGCGTACTGTATTTATTCAAAAACAGAATTATTCAATTCAGTTTTATACAGTATTTGTACAGACTTTTTATTTTGTCTTCCAAAATAAAACTCTTCATTTGTAATCTGTAAAATAACAGTGTTTCTCTGCAGAACTTTTAGTACTGCCAATTTATTGAAGGCGTTTGATTGTAATAATCTAGGAAAAATCTGTAAAATCAGTTTCTTTGTAGAATTTTTAGTACTGTCACTTTTTTGAATGTGTTGGATAGTAATAATCTAGGAGAAATCCGTAAAATAACACTGTAATTGGAAAATCACTGTTACACTGTAACTGTAAATAAACACTTTTTTACACTGTAAAAGAAAAACATAAACGGTCAAATGAATGGCAGCAGTAGCTGCCAAACAAAAACCAAAATATTAAAGTAAAATATCTCAATTCAGACAAACAAAAATTTTACAGGAATTAGAGGAAAATCTGTAAAATAACAGTGTTTTTCTCTAAAACCTTTAATGAAAATTTCTGTAAAATTTTTGTTTTTGCACTTTATCAGAATTAAGATATTTTACTTTAATTTTACAGTTTTTGTTTGGCAGCCACTGCTGACAGTCATTTGACTGTTTTTTTAAACATTGTTTGAACTCCATATTCTCCTGTATCATACTGTATGAGCCATATGTGAGCCTGATGTATAATATGATATACTGTATCATATATACCATATATCAGGCTCACATTTGTGGCTCATATAGTACTCAACAAAAAAAAAAAACTTTTTTATATATAATTTGTCAAATTCAGTATATTTTGTCTGGTTCAAACTGTCTGGTTTTAAAAAAAAATTAATTTAGAAAATTTTATGTTAACATTTTTTTCAGTGTTAAGTCAGTTTAATGGCAACTGCTGAGTAAAAAAAAACAAGCTTTTAATCAAGTTAAAAAGCAATACAAGGGAAAAAAATATTTTTAAAATATTTTATTGGAAAATAAACATTCAAAGGAATAATGTCAGCAACTTTGCTCCGATGACAGTTTAAATAATAGTTTAAATATTATAGTTAACTACTTTACTTCCACTTTTCCAAACCGTCCTTGCACAAAATGCAGTATCTTTATGTACATGCGGTCACAGATCGAGGAGTTTCAGAGATGTATATCTGGTATGCAGATGAACAGAAACCTGCATGTTTGCATTCCTCAGTGAGCTGCGAGTTCAGGCAACATGCAAAGAATATGACGGTTTCAGTCTTTCTCTCCCCCTCGCTCTCCATTACCCACATTTCCTGAGTCACAAGTAAATATAAAGTATAGCCTGTTGCCTTGGTGACAGCTAAAGTGTTGATGTGCTGAAACTCATGTTTACAACCTTCACTTTTTGTGCCTGCGCTTCCTTATATGTAGTATCAATTTGGAGTTGGAAACCTTGTCAGAAGTGTGTGCTATGATCCTTCATAGACACAGTATTTTGTATGCAACTACATATCTCCCACACAAGCACTTGTTGACGCTGTCTGAGGAGAATCTTCCCTTTTGATAACAAGCTTGAGACCCTCTGCTTTGCCATTACAGCACCCTACTTGAGGATCACCATAGAGACACTTTCAAGTATCTAATTTACCATGTAATTGTGCATGCTAAATAGATACAGAGTTTTTCATTAATTCATGCTATCAGTTCAAATCTGATGTACAGCTTTAGTGAGGCCCGTTTTCCTATAGATTATTAATGTAAAGAGTGTTGATAGTAGAAACAGGTACAGTTACATCTATCATTTATCATATTCTCTGAAGAACTCTGAGAAGAAGAACTGAAAGGTGCATATTAAGAATGCATATGCTCACCTTGAAAACACAGACTACATCATCAGATTTCAGACAGGCAGATGTTTCCAGATGTGTTATTCTTGCTGTATTAGTATTATAAATACATTTCAAGGCTTCTCCTGTGGGTGATCCTTACCTCAAATAGGTGTGGGATCTGTCGTTTGGAGAGGTAATCCTTCGCGTCGTTTGTGTTCATTCTTTTCGGTTATCCAGAACAGCGTTTGTAAGTCAGAGCAGCAGCTGTGTCTTGTCTATCTGCTCATCTGTTGCGTTTAACCCTCAGAGCAGCTGTGCTGTCTTGTACCATCGCATTGGGCTGTTCTCCGCCGCTTTGACGCCGATGACCTCCGGCGATGTTTCTATTCAACAGCAGTCACGCTCATGAATGCTGTGCTCAAAGTGACCCTTAGCAACGCCGCATACTCGCGAGTAATACTCTAATCGATATCGAGGAGCCTATCTTTTGGTGGCGATACCGCAATACAAAAAGTGATTTATCAGATGCCTTAATAGACAATAACTATATTTTTCTCTCTCAATGTGTTTGGTGTGAAAACATTTTAAAAGTAATATCATTTGATAAAATATAGCCTAACCCTCTTGCACAGTTAGTTTTTTTAAAGATTGCTGATTTTGTTTTAAATAAAACAATTAGGATATATTTATGAGAAGTAGTAGCGTAAGCTAAATCTTTAATCAATATGTACACGCATATATACACACATTCCCAGAATGAGTTAGGATCAGTGGTTACAACGTACTTCCATTTCCCAGCATGCTTTGCTTCTGACTGTTAAAGGAGAGTAGCCTAAATGTTATTTAGTGTTATTTCATGTGTTTTGCTCAATATTAATATAGGAGGAGATCTGTTAGTGTGTAGTGTTCTATTATTATGGAATTTATAAAAGGTTTTCTGGTATGTGTGAGTTTTTGGGGTTAACGTAGAGGTTAGGTTGAAGATTCTTTACTCACTATTAAGATCAATGTTGTCAAGTCCGCGGTTTTCCCGCGGAATTGGGATACAATTATACTGTTGCCGCGGATTGATTATCATGTCCGCGGGTTGAATCGACCCAAAATAACGTGATATTTAGCCCCTGGAATGCAAATTAACCAGGGGAGCCCCGCCAAAACCGCAAATTTTGCCCCCCGGAAAGCGTTTTTTACCGTGGGACCCCCCCCCCCCCCGAAATGCGATTGAACTAGTTTTGAGGAGCAATTGGGCGGGTTTTGTTGTGACAACCTGGCAACCCTGATTAAGACTGTAATTATTTAAATTAAAAAAATAATGGTTGTAGGCTATAGGCCTATTCTTCAGCACAGTCATAGTTTCTCTGTTAATACATTCAGTTATGCTTTTGTTTACTGAAAATATGAAATATATAAAATGTAAATAGGCTAATATATTTATTTATATATATATATGTGTGTGTTAATACTGCATGAATAACTACGCAGTATAGGCTATTACACATGCATTATCAAATCTGATCACATATAAATCTATATCTCTGATATTTACTGTTAGGCCTATATCATTTAATATATTGATCATTCATATATAGGGAGATATATTTTCTTTCCGTAAGGGGAAACACTCTGGACATGCGGCAGTAGCCACGAATTAAGAATTCGTTCCCTCAACTTATTAATTGATTCCCTTGTTTTAGATAGCTAAATTGCTGCCAAGTTGTAGCCTATAAATCTTTGCCTCGGTTTTAGTTAAATTACGGGACGATGTGAGTATGTGGCCACAAATTAAAGGGATAATTCACCCAAAAATAAAAAATTCTGTCATCATTTACATACCCTCAAGATGTTCTAAACCTGTATGAGTCTCTTTCTACTGTTAAGCACACACAGAGAGAGAGAGAGAGAGAGAGAGAGAGAGAAAAGATATTTTGAAGAATGTTGGTAACCAAACAGTTGCTGGCCCTCACTGACTACCATAATATATATATATTTTTTTCATACTATGGAAGTCAATGGGGGCCAGCAACTGTTACCAACATTTTTCAAAATACCTTATTTTGTGTTTAACAGAACTAAGAAACTCCTACAGGTTTAGAACAACTTGAGTGTGAGTAAATAATGACATAATATTTATTTTTGGATGAACTATCCCTGTAACAAGTTTCAGAACGATTTAAGGGGAACAAATTAATAAAATGTGGCCACAAAAAAAAAAAAAAAGTGTAGGTAACAGTAAAAAAAAAATACTGTTTTCGAACAAGTTTCAAACTAAAATAAAGCCACCCCAAACTCACAGGTTATACTAATCTCAAATAAACAGAATGCGTTTGCTTTTGGTGCCACTATGGCGCAGATTATCAATAGAATAAACACCAGATTTTTTTAAAGGTAAGATTTTGTAATTTTTACACTGTTTGAAGTAGATCCTTACTTCATTATGACATTACTGTAGTAAAAATAACTGTAAAAAAACAATTAAAGACAAACTGAAATCATACTGAAACATCACTTTTATTCCAATGAAACAAAAAGCCATGTTAAACAGTGCACCTTGAAATGAGTCTATCCACTTTTCACAGACTATGCACTTTTTAATTCTAAAGATGGATTTAGCCTGTCTTAAATCTTCTGAAGGAAATCTATTACTATTAGTATTACTTATCTCACTTATCAGCAGAATTAGACCACCAAATGAACTGATACATGAGCCATGTAACTTCAGTGCCATGCCGAATACAATTGCTCCCATCTGTTGGAAATCAGTAAATTCATATTCAGTGTATGCTGAAACTCACTTTCCACTTGAGTTAAATGAGCACACACCTGCTTGAGGATTATGCACCGCCGTTGTTTGTCACACCGATCTATATTGTGTTGTGTGACAGAAGTTAGTAATATTATCCTTGGAAAGCATAAGTATGTTAATCATTTTCCATGGTGTTGTTTTACTTGAAATCTGCACAAACACTTTTGTGAAAGAACACTTATTGGAACATACAAACAGGTGAGTGTTTCCATTCCCTTTGAATCACATCATGAGTCCACATTTGGACTCACCGTCACCTCAGGGTAACTTGACTGCAAAAATATGAAAAAATTCAACATCCTACTAATTAAAATAAACCTATATTACTCCCAACTAACACCAGCCTTGGAAGATCTCACAAAATGTGCAGCCAGAGAGTCAGAGTTTGCAGAAAAATTTTGTGGAAGTCGCATCAGAAGTGCCACAGTCTCTAGCTTGAGCCCTCAGAGGTTTTGGGCTTATGATTTAAGTCTGTTTCATCCTTTTCGTCAGGGTGAAAAGAAACCCGTTGTTCATCCATGCGTTTGGATTGCACTCTCTGAATTAGGCTGAAGAAGTCTTCATCTGGGTCTGGTGCTGGGGGCAAAGAGCACCTCTGATCATTGATCCTGGAGGACTGGAGGAGGGGAGAGGTGATAAAGTTTACAACATGCAAACAGAGGACCTTTGAGGAATGTAAGTGTAAATAACATCTGTACATCTTGCATTTGATATTGAATTTCAGTTACTACTGTTACCTGATACTTTATGAGCATGTTGAAAAATTCGTCACTAGGTTCACGTGGACTACATGCCTCACACAAGTGTTCCACATTGTTCTGTGCTATCCTGATGCCCAGGCGGTCCCCTATACTGGCTCTCTGGTCATCCAGTCTGCGGCTCTGGGAACTGGCTATCAGGTCAAAGAACTCCTCTGTCTGGGTAAGCGAGATGAGGGAGGAGGCTCCAGAAAGTAAAGGGGACTGAGGCATGGTGGACTGGGGCCCAGTCGAGGCCCCTTGGGCCTGGGCATTGGGCTGTTGAGGGAGCTGGCAGCGCCGGTTCTCCATGCCGCTGCTTCTGGGGTCTCTGAGCACAGTGAAAGGGCAGACCTCATTAGAGGTGACTGGGACTTACCCTTAAAAAAAAAAGAATGCAGAGCAAAAGATTAAACTTTTTCGCAACGGTTAATGAAATTACTTATGATCTCTTATTTTGAAGAACATGGTAACCAATCTCACAACATGATAAAGTTGAATAAAAAGTCAGTAACCATTTTAGCAATCATTATTCCCAAAATGATGTAAATATATACTAAAAACTGAGGCACGTTTAAACGTATCATCTTTTTTTAAAGCAACTTGCTTCTGTAAGCCTGAAAAGTTTACTAATATGTGAAATAGGTCTGGGATAATAACTTATTTTAGAGTTAGCATAAGCATAAGCTGCAGTCCAGCAAAGTTGGAATGAGTGAACAATTTAAATTAAAAACCAATTTTATATCAGTTTGTTCCAGGTGCTAGAAGTTGCACAAAAGAATAATATTAAATAGTCTAATCTAAAAAAAAAAAATTTATATATAATAAAATATAAAATAAAAACAGATTTTTAAAAAAATAAATATAACATGTAAAATCAAATAGAACAATTTAGATATTTTATTATAAATGCAGTATTAAAACACAACATATTTCACTTATGACAAAGTTTTAAAATGACTTACAGTTTTATCCTTTTCAAAAAATCCAAAACCAATAAAGTTCACAAAGGCGCTCTCTACAGGGACTTCATCTGAGAACAGCCATATAGCAATTGCCACAGCCTCGGGCACTAAATAATTTTCTTGGCAGACATGTCAAGCAGACCCTTCTCTCCCAAGATTGAAACGTACATGTTACTGAACAGCTTGCAAATCTTCTCTACCATAAAAAGAAAATAAATACAAGAAAAAATGGCTTATATTCCAGCAAAAATGAGGATGACTTCCCTATCTTCTACACCCAGGTTTCCTATGTGCAGGGCTGTCTGTTTTTCGAGGGGGAGAGGGAGAGAAAGGGAGAGTGAGGGGGGAGAGATAGAGAGAAATGGGGCGCAGTTGCCCCTCTCCGCTTACATCATGGTTGCTATAGGAACTGGAAATCGGCTTCCAAATCTCGCTCCCGTTGTTCACTCAAACACAGACATATGCACACCAACAAAAACACACACTGTCTGGTGCATACAGACACACACACACACACACACGCACACACACACACTGGCTTGCATTCCTGCATTGTTGAGTTCCATTCATTGCCTCCTGGGGGATCAGTTGCCTCTCTCTTTCCACAGTCAGGAAAACTAGAGCACGATTATACCAGGATACAGTGGCCAAGATTACTGATGTATCTGTCATTTTCTTGTCTTTGTTTCAAGCGATGCTGAGCCACTGTCAGCAGAGCACAAGGAGGAGGGGTTGCTTGGAAGCTACTATAAGGAGGAGGCAATAACCAATGATTCTGGGATAAACCAAAGCAACATAATGTTGCCTGGGGCCCTTTGCTGAAATGAATGGATGAATGCCACTCCATTTAGAATTCCCCAGGGGGAATAGAGCAGTCTTTCTTGGGATTCCCTCCAGTCCAGGTCCATGTGCCAGCCAGCAGGCAGTTACAAGAACAGGTCCAGATCATCAGTGCTCTGCACCTCTCAACTACTCTCTACTATGGTTCACCACATTACATGTGCGGTATGTATGTGTATATATATATATATATATATATATATATATATATATATATATATATATATATATAAGTGCTGTCAATCGATTAAAAATTAAAAAATCACACATTTTTGTAATTATTCGCAATTAATCGCACCTAACATTAAAGTTTTTCATATATTTTTATATTGTAATACTTTCACATTAAATCTCTAAAATAATGTGGAAACAACATAAAGATAGTATATTTTAAATATTTGTTTAATGGCACCTTTTTACTAAGCACTATGAATGAAGCTCAGTATCACTAATACCAGTACCGATACTGATGTCTCTATTAAATTGAATTTTTTTTTTTTAGCCATTAATTTTAGCCATTCAACATTATAGTAACATTTCAAAGGTTTTGAAAAAAATAACAACTTCTAATTTAAGTGAACTTATAACAATCTTCACATAAACCCATTGTAATAAATGTCATATTTAGCTGTGCCTTCAGTATATCAACGCTAAGGTTTTTTTTTTTTTCTACTGGCCCAGGTGAACTGGACTATTGGTGTAACACTTAAGATCCACAGAAGGAGATGATGATGATAGTATAACACACAAGGTTTATTAGAATGAATAAAAATAGACAGCCAACATGCGAAACAGCATGCTAACACAAGACAATACCAGACACTGAACAGAACACAGGCAGGAACAACAGTGATGATTAAAGGGTTAGTTTACCCAAAAATTACATTTCTGTCATTAATTACGCAACCTCATGTCGTTCCAAACCCACAAGTGTTCATTTTCGGAACACAAATTAAGATATTTTTGATGAAATTCAAAGGTTTTTTTATCACCCATAGAAAGCAACAAAATGACCACATTCAAGGTCCAGAGAAGTAGTAAAGACATCATTAAAATAGTCGATGTGACTGCAGTGGTTTAACCTTAATATTATGAAGCAACAAGAAAGCTTTTTGTGCAAAAAAAAAAAAAATGTACGACTTTATTCAACAATTTCTTCTCTACCCTGTCAGTCTCTTATGCAGTGATGATGAGTGGTAGCGTCCATGGTAACTGAGTGGCGGGAAACTAGAACAAAGGAACACGTGATGATGAAAACAGACAGAAAGTCCATGAAAACTAAAACAAACTGAACATGACTGTGACATTACATGGCTGTTGACATCTGGGGGCCGACCGATAAAGACAAGGCCGATGGATCCACTGGCACAGACGAAGGGCCGATGGAACGGAGTGTTGTCGTGGTTCCAGAGACCTCGGCGCAGCCATGGCAACGAGCATCGGAGGTGGAGGGAACCGAAGGGAAGGCGGAACCCACTGCAGCTGAAGGGGTGTAAGGTTGGAGCGCAGTGGACAACCCCTAAGTTCGTGGTGGAAGTGGTGTGATGACTGACCAAGGGGGAGCCGGTGGGACGAGGGAACCCAGTGGAGCCACTAGGCAGAGGGTCTCCGGTAGAGCCAAAGGTAGGAGGAGCCAAGGCCGAGCTGACAGGTCGATGGGCCGAGATGGAGCGAAGTGATCAGAGGCCGGAGGCGGAGCAGTAGGATCGTTTCGCACGGTTGCTGCTGGTGGTTGCACAACCTGCGGCTCGACGTCATAGCAGGGCTTTCCCGAAGATGGCACAGGGCTACAAACATCCGGCAGTGGCGGGGCTGGAGGACTGGCTGTGCTTTGTGGTGGTGGTGGCGATGAAACGAAACTTGACAGGATGACAGTAATCATGACACAGTCCACACAGGTTAAAGAATAAATACCGGTTTATAATGTTCACCATGCTGTCCTTATAGCAATAATTCAGAACAGACTAATGAATCACAATTCTTAATGTTCTCTTTGGACAATAAAGATGATCCAGATACCGGGTGGTCAAAAATAAATGATTCTGATAGGTGGGATAGGGTGGGAGTCGACACGTCCCCATACACGTCCATCAGCCAGTCCTCCGTCTTCGGTTTCTCAGCCATTGGTGTCACAGGTCAAGATACACTACGGGGTTCCACTTCCGGGGCAATTGTGAGTCCTGTCTCTTCCTTGGCCTCTGGCTAACTTGTTGCAGTGGGTTGACCCTCAACATCTCCTCAACACATGATTCCTCTATGGTCGATGGTGTTGAAGTATGCTCTGGGTCTGGCTGTGCTCCGAAATGGGACGCCATGCTCTCCAGACACCTAATGGAGGTCTCTCTCCAGTCCAGTCCTGTGGTGTCTTGGAGGTTGATAGGGTGGTGGTGGAAGGTTTCCAGTTAATCCAAATAGACAGCCAATATGCGAAACAACATGCTAACATGAGACAATACCGGACACTGAACAGAACACAGGCAGGAACTTAAATACACAGTGATGATTAACTAAAAGACGATGATGATGAGTGGTAGTGTCCATGGTAACTGATGAGTGGCGGGAAACTAGAACAAAGGAACGTGATGAATGAAAAAACAGAAAGTCCATGAAAACTAAAACAAATTGAACATGACTGTGACAATTGGTGCAGTCAACAATAACGTGTTAAATTATTTGATTAATTTAAATACAAGGTTACATAGGTCAAAAACAATGAAAACAATAACTTTTTTTTAAAAAATTGGTGAAGAAAGTTTTAAGATAATTTAAAAGAAAGGTTGTTATATTTAAGGTTATATATTTAAAAATGATGGCTTTCAATTATACTTTAATGTTGATCGGCTATAATTACTCAGAAATATGGATACACATAAAATTGCTCCCTGCTGATGGAATGCTCATTCGGAACAGCTGAGACTTTAGCCATTTTCAAATAAACGGCAAAAGACACACCTTTTTCGTCAACACTTGATCCATTAATAACTTTTTCTATTTCTATGCTGTCTATTTATCTATTTATTGTCTATTAAAAAATCCTTGCTATGTGCACTTTGCTACAATAACTGGGACTTGACACAGCACTGTTGCCCTCATGTTGATTTGATTGCTTCTATTGTTCTTATGCAAGTTGCTTTGGAGAAAAGTGTCTGCTAAAATGATTAAATGTAAATGTAATGTAAATTTAATTACAACATTTTTCAAAGATCTGTATGAACCAAGTGAGACCTGCACATAAAAAATGCCTTTCCTGTGGTTTGGCTCTCATAAAACATATATTTGTGAAACCTCATGTTGCTATTAAGCCAACAAGGTCTTTACGGTCTTTAGACGCTCCGCTGGAGTGAGAGCAAACATTTCCCTTCTTTGTAAATGCACTGCCATAAGGAAGCTTTTCAACCCTCCATTAGGTAAGTGCCTTGCCAAATAGGAAAATCCATCAGCTTTTGTGAAAGCCATTAAGTCATACCTGTCCATTCAGTTATCACTCTTCACTCATACACAAAAGCATCATAGATCCAAACTTTCCTGTTTGGACACAATATGTGATACAGCATATGTGTCACAGCATCATGCAAATAAGTGTCTCTCACACAACCTTTCTGAGAGCATACATAGTTAGTTAGTGTATCCAAATTTAGAAATGCAAAATGACTTGGCTTTCTATGAAAATAGATTCTGTGCTAATATTGAATGGCTGTAAGGTCAAGAACACACATTTGTTGAAGCACCCAGCATGACTGCAAGCAGGATGCCTGCAATCGTGCACCTGGGTTCTCTCTAATCAGATGCATTTATTATCACTGTAGTTCTGCCAGACAAATCATGTTTTAGTGTTAAAAATAGCATTATGTCATCTCAAGCTAAATTAAAAAGCCGGGATAGGAAAAATATGTGCTGCTCACGCGCCACTGACGCTTGCACTATTGCAAAAAGCCCCCAAAATACAATTTTCTATTTTTCATTTATTGATTAGTTTGTTATTTGAACACAATTCAACACAATGCACTAAAACCCCCCAGATAAAAGCTATTTTATGAGTACTGGCCTGTTATCAAAATGGTCATATTAGCATGTTAGGCCTAGGTCAAAATAAAAAAGTTTAAATTGCTGATTTTGTTTAAAAGTCAGTATTGATATTACTTTTACACAGTTTTGAAGAATGTTACAGAGAAATTACTGTTCTTTAAAGGGTTAGTTCACCCAAAAATGAAAATAATGTCATTTATTACTCACCCTCATCCCGTTCCACACCCCTAAGACCTTCGTTAATCTTCGGAACACAAATTAAGATATTTTTGTTGAAATCCGATGACTTAGTGAGGCCTCCATAGCCAGCAATGACATTTCCTCTCTCAAGATCCATTAATGTACTAAAAACATATTTAAATCAGTTCATGTGAGTACAGTGGTTCAATATTAATATTATAAAGTGACAAGAATATTTTTGGTGCGCCAAAAAAAAACAAAATAACGACTTATTTAGTGATGGCCGATTTCAAAACACTGCTTCAGGAAGCTTCGGAGCATAATGAATCAGCGTACATTAACATTACCAAACATTTAAACATTTTACATAAGAAAAGTTGGTCAAAAATGTGGAATATGATTACATCAAGGCTTCATAAGGGAATGTGTGCACGACAAGGATGTCGATTTTGTGTTCTAACCGTACAGTGGGAGATTGTAACAATGAACTTGAATAGACTGGTGAATGGTATTGCCATTTAAAAAATAATAGGCTACGTGTCTTAAAGAATTCTACTTGTGGTTGTTGTATAATTTTGGCGCTATATTTAGCGTCAGTGTCCAAGGACTACTGCCTTTATCTCGTTGCGTCTGTTATCAGGAGTGTTAACATCAACAAAATCACTCCATAAGTGACGCTCAAATGACCGTGATCCTGCGAAATTAAGGGTAGGGTGGCTTTTGTTGTTAAATATAGTTGATTATACGGAACCCTTTTAGTCTAGATTTTCTGTTTATGCTAGCTGGTATTTTGAGATTTTCGTTGTTGAACTCTGTCTAATAACTTAGGCCTACGTAGTAGGCGGTAGTAGGCCTAGTAGTAGACAAAAATATAAATTCAGCCACTAGGGCAATGTTAGACATAAAAGAAGCGTAACTAGGTTATATTGTCATTTGAATTTTACTGGATTAAACAAATTACTTATTTACCAATAAATTATAGCGTACATATGATTTATCTGAATTATGTGGATATTCAAAACCTATGAGGCTGGTGAAAGAAACGGTAGTTCACAATATGTAGTTCATGTATTCATGTATTCATTGTATTCATGTTCATGTATTTCCATGGAGAAAGTGGTACCAATTTTCCATCTGATAATGGCTGTAATTTCCAAATAATTAATTATACCTTATTTATAGTCCCTTTGTTTTTGTGTGTGTGTTGCTTTTTAATAGTTACATTCTCATTCCGTAATATGTTACAGGTTCTTTGTTAATTGTCAATTGATTGATATATTGATGTAATCTGTAAATATTCTTTCAGAAACACGCAAAGACACAAAACAAAAAACAAAACACACGCACACACTAAAGCCGTCTAGAAACAACCATTGACGCATCAAGCTCTTTAGATACATACAGGTGAATGTTTGATTTTTATAAGAATCTCACTTTTTTCCCTAATTTTTTTTTTTTTTTGTGTATGAAATGTTTAAATCTAATTTTCAGGTCATCCGCTGTGCCAAATTCAGGACGTACTTTCCTCCTGGACTCTTTAGATAAAGTTGATCCGAATAAATCTGTGCAAAAAGGATTTTGCAAAGAGCATTTATCAAAAAAATCAGAAAACAACGCATCAAGGATACCTCAACTTTCGCAGACTATGAGTCATTTCCAAAAGTTTCCACAAGATGACACCCTTTCTCCAAAATTAGACTCACTATCTTGTGCAGAGCTTTTGAAGAAGAATTTACCTACATCCAAAGCCTTACACAGTCTACGAATGAAGATCCAGCAACAGAAACTGAAGAGCGAGATTCGAACTCCAGCATTCTTACCAGAAATGTTTGCAGGGTGACAAACAAAGGTCTGCATTGTCACTGAACATTACGGTATTTACAAAGAAGTAAAGGGAACAGATGTCAGTTAGATGATTTTTTTTAAGTCTGTGTTAAATTAAAATACAATGTAATTTGAGGTAATCTCTTTTAGAATCAAAAGCATCACGTGGAGTAATCGGATTGGCTGTAAGGAAAAACCCTGTAAGCTGTTTTTCACCCAATGCCGACCAAAGATCTGATCTCTGGGGTGAGATATTTAATACAATTCTTCCTGACCCAGAATAATATAAAAATGTCTCAGAGGTTTCAAAGCACCTTGGCCTACTAAATGCCTTACATAACAGAATAGAGCAATTTAATTAAGCATTAAATCTACACTCTCAGAAAAATAAATAAATAAATAAATAAATAATAATAATAATACAAAAATTGTAACTTTAGGGGAACTTGTCACTGGGTCAGTACCTTCAAAATGACATCTTTGTCCCTTATTTACCCCTAAAAGCTTCATAGTCGTATACTAAAGGTGCAGCATTTATTATGAAAATACAATACTTTTAAATAATATACTTGAGAGCAAACTGAATGCAATGATTTCAGACACTTAATTGTAAATTGAAAATGCATTATATTTATAATATGCATTAAATTTATAATAAATACAATTAGTTGAACTTAAGAGTTATTTTTTAACTTTTTATATGTAATATTATATTGTTTGAAAAGTTGTACTGTGGAATGCACTAACAAGCATTTATGATAAACTAAAATATACTTTTAGTTTGTAAACTTGTATGTCATGTTAAATATATTTGTACACATTAGTAATGATAAAGTAACAGAACATTTTAAATATGTAATATTAAATAACGCTACAGTTAAATTTATAATCAATACTTTACATGTTGTTACACACATCAAAATAAGAGTACTTCAAAGCATGACAAAAGATTATTAAATCATAATGATTTATTTGAAGTGGCCTTTTGTTTAGTTATTATTATTAACTCCAATTTCAGTATTTTTAAAATACACTTTTTAAGATTTGAAGTACACTACAAGTGCACATTCAATACAATTAAGCACACTTCTTTTTTTTACAAGGGAAGGTACTATTATGTACATTTCAAGGGTAGATAAGGTAAAACGTTGTCCCTTTAAGGGAACTGCCCCAGTGACAAGCTGTTCTACCCATTCTACCACTACAATAGGTACAATGTTTGCATTTATCTATTTTTTTTTTTTTACATTTTCCTTTCTTACCTTGCAGCAGAGCATTCTACATACATATCTGCCTGGAGGAATGCCCAGGGGCTTGTGAAACTAATTTTGAACTCACCATGCACTGCTTTTTCACAGGCTGAAAGAGTCAGCATTAAGGGTAGGCCATAATTCAATTGCATTGAGTGGGCATGCAGAATCAGACATATTATGCATGCTTATATAATATTTATCTGCAATTATATGCACCTTTGCATTATTTTAAATTTGTCTAGTTCTCACGCATGCACTTTCTTTACAGATCAGTGTGAGTGGTCAAACAAGAGGGCTTCTCAACAGCCTGTTTTTAATGCTCAACCAAATGGAGACCAGTGTTTAAACCAATTTAAAAAGGAAGAGGATTCATCTGAGAAGCATGCCAACCCCTTGAGAGCTCAAGCTCAAGTCTTATGCATCAACAGTGCAGCTTCTTCATGCCCGGTCAAAGCATTTCTGTTGGCACACAGAAATCATTACTACTTTAGGGCATCACAAAATCCCACCTCAAAAGTCTTTGTTAAAAACTGTGACATTACAAAGACAACAAGTCCTCTAGTAGCATGTAAAGAAAATGAAGGCCAAACGAAATCAAATTGGGAATTGGGAGCCACTGAGAGAAGGAAAAATGGTCTGCAAATGAGGAAAGAAGCAGAGCAAGAGAATGAGAGAGGAAGCAAAAGAATATGCATGAAGTAGTTCGAAAACAAAGGCAAACGCTCCACGGGGCCATGAAAGAACAGCAACAGGAGTGCAAGGTATGTAAATGAATGTTGGCTGGAAAAAGCAATACGCAAATGTTCTTACCTAGAGAAATGAAGTACTCAAGGGTTACCACTTTCATTACAATAATGGGATATAAATGTGCACTTACACAGAACAGAGGTGGTTCCGAGGAGAAGAAGAGATGTGCTCATGAAGCTGACACAACTGAAGAACAATTACATGTCTTTCCTAGACAGAACCAAAGTGTGACAGTGTGAGTCTACTGCAGAGCCCATTGCTCCCTTTCTCAGCCTCAAGAGGGCAGTGTTGAGTCAGCACGTAGACATTATACATGTATGGCCAAATGTGGACATGAAAGACCGCACCCATATGTTTCATTTAAAAGCTACAGACATTGATATTGAATTGCTCCTCCTTTATCTGCTTTCACAACTTTTTAGAAAGGCTTTTCAATAGATGTTGGAATATGCTGAGGGGATTTGCTCCCATTCTGGGCTGCATGCTATTCAGAATTGAATTGATAAATCCTGAAATTGAACTGAATTTTAATCAAGGTAGCAAACAGGATGCAAAACTGTAATTTTAGCAAAGAAAAGCAAAGTTTGTCGAAGTTTATATATTTTTAATGTTTTTGAAAGAAGTCTTTTATGCTTATCAAGGCTGCATTTATTTGATCAAAAATACAGTAAAAACTGTAATATTGTAAACTATTATTACAATTTGAAATAACTGTTTTTTTTTTATTTTAATATACACTACCGGTCAAAAGTTTGGAATTGGTACGATTTTTAAAAGAAGTTTCGTCTGCTCACCAAGGCTGCATATATTTAATTAAAAATACAGTAAAAACAGTAATATTGTGAAATATTACTACAATTTAAAATAACTGTTTTCTGTTTGAATATATTTTATAAAGTAATTTATTCCTGTGATCAAAGCTGAATTTTCAGCATCATTACTCCAGTCTTCAGTGTCACGTGATCCTTCAGCAATCATTCTGATATGATGATCTACTGCTCAAGAAACATTTATTGTGTACAATATATATATATATATATATATATATATATATATTTTTTTTTTTTTTTTTTTTTTTCAGGATTCTTTGATGAATAGAAAATTCAAAAGAACAGCATTTATTTGAAATATAATCTTTTGTAACATTATAAATGTCTTTACTGCCACTTTTGATCGATTTAATGCATCCTTGCTGAATAAAAGTATTAATTTCTTTAATTTCTTTTCAAAAAATAAAAATAAAAATAAAAATTCTTACTGACCCCAAACTTTTGAACGGTAGTGTATAATGTTACAAAAGCTTTGTGTTTCAGATAAATGCTGTTCTTTTGAACTTTCTATTCATCAAGGAATCCTGAAAAAAAAGTACACAACTGTTTTCAACATTGATAATAATCATAAATGTTTCTTGAGCAGCAAATCAGCATATTAGAATGATTTTTGAAGGATCATATGACGCTGAAGACTGGAGCAATGATGCTGAAAATTCAGCTTTGATCACAGGAATAAATTACTTTATAAAATATATTCAAACAGAAAACAGTTATTTTAAATTGTAATAATATTTCACAATATTACTGTTTTTACTGTAATTTTAATTAAATAAATGCAGCCTTGGTGAGCAGACGAAACTTCTTTTAAAAACATTAAAAATCTTACCGATTCCAAACTTTTGACTGGTAGTGTATATTAAAATGTAATTTATTCGTGAAAATGAGTAGTTGGCAACGTCACTTTGTAAAGAAACACTATGCGTCTATAGACTGAACGCGTAATACATGACATTACAGTTTTCACGTTTTTGTAGTTTACACAGAGACAATAGCGGTATTGTTTTTTTTTTTTTCAAAAGTTTGTGTTTTCAGGCCCCCAAAACGCTGTTGTCGTGTAAATGAATGGCCAAAACACATAAAAAGTTTTCCGTTTTTAGGGGCCCTTTACATGTCACCTTTTTCAACTAAAAACAGAAAACTTTTTTGCGTTTTTGCCATTCATTTACATGACAACTGCATTTTGGGGGCCTGAAAAAATCTGTGTGAACGGTGGGTGTGTTAACCCACCCACAACAGACACAGAATACCCATTACGGTTGCATGGCTGTATGCTTGATTTATGCAACAGTTTTATTTTTATTATTTATAGATTTTTTAATATTTTGAATTAGCTTTTATTTTTTAATATTTTTTCATTTTTCATTTAAATTTTAGTTTAAGTTTTAGGACTTTTGTTATGTGTTTATTTTCTTCCATTTTTATTAGCTTTTGATCATTCTGATCATACTTTGATTACACATCTGCCATCTTTGAACCAGCAGAGCTGAGCAGGTGGACCAGAGCTCAGGCACACTGAGTGAAGCTGGCAGTCCTGTGAGTGCAGCTGATGTGAGCTGGGTTCAAAACTGTTTGGCAACTCACAGACACAGAGTGGAAGCTCTCAGGAAGACAATTGGCACTCTGGATACACACATGGATGACGAGGCAGCCTGGCTGGGCTCTCGTATTTTCCCCTTTAACTCCTTTTCTAGACATTTTATTTGTTTTGTATCCTTCTTCATGAAAGCAATCTTCCTGAAGTTCATCACATGCTTAACATCTTTAGTTATGTACATCTTATTATTTGGATAGATCCTTATCTCCTTTGTTGGTATCACTGACTGCACACAAAAGTCTATGTAGTCCGTTATTACTGTGGATATTTAATTCAAGGAGCCATGATAAA
Source organism: Hypophthalmichthys nobilis (assembly GCA_037950665.1). NCBI lineage: Eukaryota > Metazoa > Chordata > Actinopteri > Cypriniformes > Xenocyprididae > Hypophthalmichthys > Hypophthalmichthys nobilis. The sequence continues at coordinate 31,554,322 of CM075468.1, read as the reverse complement.
ACTCCCACAAAGTACAATCAAAGCATGCTTTAAGTTGTTCAATACTATCAGAAGACCAAACTCTGATCACTTTTTTTCTCAGGTTTCCTGCTTTTCAGCTTAGATTTATAAGTTGGTACAAGGTGTACCACATTATGATCAGAGTTTGCAATTGGTGGTCTTATCCAAGACACATATGCACCCTCCACATTTACAAAACATTTATCTAGCAAATTACTCTTTCTTGTTTGCCCCTTTCACATATTGCTTAAAACCAGGCATTGTTATATCCAGTTTACACAAGTTCATATCTCCAACAACAATTGCTGGGGCCTCTGGATGTTGCTGCTGCAGCAACTGAACACAGTCAGCTACAGCTGCAGCTCTCAGTGCCTTGCCATTGTGTCACAAATCTTCCCGTTCACTTTAAACTGACGACACCACCGATCGTTTATATAGACACAGATCCCACCGCCTTTACTTTTATCAGAGCTCTGATCATTTTTATAGTAGATTTTTACATACAGTAGATGGCACAAAATCTAATCTCAACACATTTCTTATTTTTTTCCCCAGTTCATCTAAATATCAACATTTGTGAAATTACTCAGTCAAAACAGTTAATCGATCAAATTTTGTGTCTATGGAAAATAGTGATCTATGACACTGTAAAAAGTTGAATATCAAACTTTTTTTTAAAATGTTTGTTAATTTTTTTTTTTTTTTTTTTTACAAATGTAATACTTATTAAAATTCACTCAGTTATTATTTAATTGTTTCATGAGTTCTTTGCTATTCAGTAAAACCTATAGGATAATCATTTGAATTCACAGTGTTGCAGTTATGACATAACACTGATGCAAATAAATAAGTCATATCATAAATTTACCTTTCAAATTAATCTTGTTTACTGAGATTTCGCTTTGTCTATCATCGGTTACTGAATTATCCAACCATATTGTCAAAAAACAATTTTGAATAGAATAGTTGATTTACTATAATATACTGTATATGCCTATATATACAGTTGCAAGAAAAAGTATGTGAACCACTTGAAGAATCTGTGAAAATGTGAATAATTTTAATAAAATAAGAGAGATCATACAAAATGCATGTTATTTTTTATTTAGTACTGTCCTGAGTAAGATATTTTCCATAAAAGATATTTACATATAGTCCACAAGACAAAAAAATATGTGAATGTATTAAAATGACCCTGTTCAAAAGTTTATGAACCATTGATTCTTAATACTCTGTTTTGATACCTGGATGATCTACGACTGTTTTTATGTTTTGTGATGGTTGTTCTTGAGTCCCTTGTTTGTCCTGAACAGTTAAACTGCCCAACGTTCTTCAGAAAAATCCTCCAGGTCCTGCAGATTCTTCAGTTTTTGCATATTTGAACCCTTTCCATCAGTGACTGTATGATTCGAGGTCCATCTTTTCACACTGAGGACAATTGAGGGACTCAAACACAACTATTAAAAAACAGGTTCAAACATTCACTGATGCTCCAGAAGAAAACACGATGCATTAAGACCCGGGAGTGAAAACTGTGAATTTGAAGATCAAGGTAATTTGTTCTTAATTTGTCTTCCGGGAATCATGCAAGTATCTCCTGTTGCTTCCGAAGGGCAGCCGTCCCGTGACGGCTCCAACCCCTGACCGCCGTCCCGTGACCCAGAGAGGGCTCGTGTTCCCATCCAGAGCCCAGAGAAGACACCAGCCAAAAAGCCCATTCCAGAGTCTGCTTCAGCCCAGGAGCCCATCCAAGAGTCTGTTCCAGCCCAAGAACATGCACCAAACCATAAACCCTTAGATCCTCCCAAGAAAATTTTGGGGGGGGGTGCAGTATGTCCTCGGCCGTAGTGGTCAAGGAACGCCCCCGGGTGAAGGCCACGGAGGCAGTACCGCCATGGCTGCCTAAGCCGCCTGCGCCGCCATGGCGCCCCGAGCTGCCTGATCCGGCATGGCGCCCCGAACAGCCGGTGCCGCCCTGCCCCCCTGAACAGCCGGCGCCGCCCTGGAAGGCTTCCTGTCCCGCCTAGCCACGTCTTCGTCAGCCTCCAGAGTGGGATACTGTAACGTTTGAGTTGTGTTTTGTTCTGTTTAGTAGTTCATGTTTAGAGTTTGTTTTTCATTAGTCACATGTTCTTCTTTGTTCTCAGTTTCCCGCCACTTGTTTGTTACTATGGTTTCTGATCTGATTAGTGTTTTAGTTGAGCTGTTTCTCGTTAATTAGCTCCTCAGTTTTGTGTATTTAAGCCCTGTGTTTGTTCTGTTCAGTTGTAAGTTCTCCAATACGTTCTACTGGTTCTGTTCGTTTCATAGTCAAGAGTGTTTTGTTTTTGTGAATAAACCTTTACTGCTGTGTTTAGATCCTGCATCCTCTCCTTTGTCTTTAACCAGCTATGACAGTATGATCTCTCTTATTTTTGTTAAAATTCACATTTTCACAGATTCTGCAAGTGGTTCATACTTTTTCTTGCAACTGTACATGTATCTATCTGTGTATGTATCTATCATACCCTTCAATGGTGAGACTTTTTTTTTTTTAACCTTTTAAATACCTTGTTCCATGCAGATAAATTACAGAATGTGGTAATCATTTAGTACCATAGTGTTTATTATAATACTTTATTACCATACTATACCAACACTGTACCATAGTACTTTTTATAGGGTAGACTCTGTCTGTAGCAGAGTTACAAATTGCAAATATGCACTAAAGGGCATGCATGGCAAGTATACATAAAAGTATTGAATGCACATTTGTCTGGCTCCTCTGTTAATGCGATTTGTAGTGGAGTGAGCTGAGTGAGTTGTACAGCCAGCGTCTCCAGGGCCACCTTTCTCTGGCCCAGAGCCAGCAGTTCCTGAGGGAAGAGGAGCTTAGGACACGGCAGTACAGCGCCCTCTTCAGGCTTAAAGAGAAAGCGGTGAAGACTCGAGCTGAGCTTGACTGGTTGAAGCATTGCAGAAGGTGAGTAATGCAAAACTTGTAATGATGTTACATAATCACAATACAAAAAAATAAAAAATCTTGTACAGTTACATTATAAAAGGATGTATTCAGATTACTGATGCATTTAGTGAAAATGGGGATTACTTAGAAAAGGATATACTGTATAATCAGGATGTATAAGGAAAGCAATACTGTGTTAGCACAACCTGCTTATCACATCAGACTGCTGAATATCACATTTGCAACTGGCACCTCTCACAACATCACTCTATTCTCGAGTTAAGCATGTTCAACCTTTGAATCAGTTGCCAATCCAACTCAATTTGATGCATTTTACTTAACATAAAACTGTCATTGCATAGAAACATTGTCATTCTAAGTTAAAACAGTGCCATTTTTATGGTTACACTGCTTTGCTGTTGTACGGAAAACATAAGTCACTCATTTTTAAGTGGCCTTGAGGTGATTAAGTGAACTGGTTACATTTTTTGTAATTTGTCATTTGTATTAGAATGCTTAATTATCCTCCCAGGATGACAGTATTTTACTCTTTATCATTATAGATGTTAGTCCTCATAATTCCATGACTGATGCAATTTATGCAACTATTTTTTTTTACCACTTATTTTATTACTACTTATTCTTATGAGAAAAGTATTTAAATCATATAAATGTGTGCTGTTATTGTTGCAACCATATAGTGTCATATAACATCTGTTTTCATCAGTCATAGAACAGTACAAGATGATGCACTTGCTTTAGCTGAACTCAGGCAGAAAGAGGAGGAAGTAATCCACAGGTTCCAACAAGAGCAGGTGACTTTTGAGGAAGTTTTAAGTTCGAAAAAGGCATTTTAAGTTCAAAAAAGAAGTTAATATTCGAAAAGAAGTTAATTTTATAAAGTCTACGTTGTTACAAAAAAACAAAACAAAAAAAAAAAAATCCCATGAACGCTGTTCTTTTGAACTTTCTATTCATCAAAGAATCCTGAAAATGTAAGTTTCCACAAACATTAAACAGCACAAATGTTTACAACATAAGTGTAATGAGTGTATCTTGAGCATTAGAATGTTTTCTGCAGGATCATGTGACACTGAAGACTGGAGTAAAAATTCAACTTTGCCATCACAGAAATAATTTACATTTATAATATAGAAAACATTTAATTAAAATTTCACATTATTACAAATAAATGTAGCATTGGTGAGCATAAAAGATTTCTGTCAAAAACTAAAAGTATCACCACCATTTATATATGTAAGCATTTTATCTATGTTGATTACAGGCAGAGATCCACCACTGGAGAAATATATACAGATCTGGCCGGCAGCAGAGACAGTTGCTTCTCCACCATCAGAGACATTCTTGAAATCAAGCAGTCAGCTATTCACTTCAGACAATTACTGCAAATGCAGACACTGCTAAAGCAATACAGCGGGAGAAAGTGGAAGAACACTACCAGTACTATGGTATTCAACGAATCAGAAATCTACCCTTTTTCTTCAGTGATACTGTGGAAAAAGTCAACATGAAACAGCATTCACAAGCCATTTACTTTCAAAATGTGAGGGATTTACAAATGCAGCAGGTGTAACAGAATACCAGACTCTGAGACAGAGGTTAGGTTAACAGTACTACAAACAGAGACAGAGCAACACGTGTCATAATCTGAAAACCTTTCCCACGGCAGGGAAAACAATCCAACCCTCCCCACTGACTTTGTATCACGTGAGGCTGCCTCCTTGTAATTTCTGACTTATAACAAAAAACAGAACAATGTCTAAAAGCTGCTATGTGACAGGGTGTACAGCAGACTAGCTAAAAAAACTAAAAACCAGGACTAAGTTTTTATAAGCTGTCGACCCCCCCAAAAACAAGCGTTTAAGAACACAAAAGTGGATACAGGCAATTGAGACAGAGCGCAACGTGTCATATTACTCTGAGAACTTCGCCCACTGGAGGGGAACGTAATCTGTGACAGGAAATCTAATATATAAAACTGCCATCTGGATATTTGACTTACCAGTGACAAAATGTTTACTGCACACATAGGCATACTGAGTGTCAGGATCCCACAATTTACCCATTCTTCCTGCTGATGCTTCACATCTTATTGCATGTATCCACTTTTGTCTCCTTAAAGGCTGGATTTACGGTTCGGGAGCTTAAAAAACTTGTATACTGTACACCCTGTCACACTTTCAGGCATTGTTCTGTCTTTTGTTAGAAGCAAGAAATGACAAGGAGGCAGCTTCACGCAATACAAAGTCAATGGAGAGGGTTGGATTGTTCCCCCCCAGTGTGGGTGTGGCTTAAATGCGCTCTGTCTCTTTGGCTGTCCTCTCAAATAGTGCCCTATTTAAGGGAATAGGGGGTTATTTTGGACACAGCCAAAGCGTAAAGGTGTGGGTGATGGCCGAGTGAGTGCAGGTGATGAACAGGTGGGATGCTGATAAATGTAGTTTTTGACTAGATGACTGGACTGTTGGAGATGGGCAGATGGAGAGCTTAATGAGACAGCAGGATATTCAGAAATATTTTAATGATTTTAGTGGATTTATTTATTGTCAAAAGTGAGCATTCCATACCAGAATGGAACTATGTAAAGATTAAATATGACAGGTGGTTGGATGGAATGGGATGGAAAAACAGAAGGGATTGCTGACATCAAACGAAAAGAAAAATTTGCACCAATTAAATGTTCATGGTAAAAAAACAAAAAAAAACAACAACACAATTTTAATTTCATGTTGACTTTAACAAATTCCAAAATGCAACAGTTCCCAGTGCTGTTACTGCAATGTGATGAATTGAACGGGAGTGCAAAATCATGTGATAATTACCCATAATGCTCAGATGCCACATTTAGAAATACTGATTTTTATGCTGATGTTTTGCAGGAGGAAGCGGGTGTTATGCAGCCTGGGATTAAGCCAGATGCTAGAAGCACAGATAAAGCACCCAGTGAGGAAGGAAGGCAAGTGTGATCACTATTATTCCATCATTTATTATCATACACTTACACAGAGAAGCAGTGGGATTTTAGTTCCATATACAGTAAGCAGAGGCAGTGCCAACACATTTATGTAGGGTACCATCTCAAGAGGAAATACTGCAGTGCACCACTTACTGTCTAACAAATCCTGCATGACACACAACAGAGGAGACATGACAGAAGTGTGTGCATATCATAAGCTTATCTACAGCATTTACTCTGTCTGTCTTGGTTATATGCACCACTTAGAGTAATTACCCTTGGAGAGAGAGAAATGGAAGGAAGTCGCAGAAATAGAGTGGAGACAGAATGAGTGAGAGAGAGAGGAGGGGGAGGCTGGATGGGAGGAGAGAGTTGGATGAAAGAGAGAGAGGCAAGCAGGAGGAAGTTAAAGAGCATAAAAAGAGGGCATAGCTGTAGACTAGAGATGCAGGATGACTGCTCTCTCAGCCCGTGGCTCGACTGCAACTATATGCGAGTAGGCACGATATTTGGGGAGTGGCAGCAGTGTCTCACAGGGGACCTGAAGGAGGACAGGCTACTGTTCCTCTGGCTGCTTGCTTGCGACTGAGCCCCTTTGTGATGGCAGTATGCCAGTCATGAACAGGTCAGGGTAGGTGGATGGCATTTCTCTCTCTCTCTCTCTCTTTCTGCTTGTCACTCTTTCACTCTCTGTCTATTTGCATGATTAGACATTAGTTGTGTAAAATATATAACATGGACTTAAAGCAGTATTTCACTCAAAAATGAGCATTCTGTTAAGTACTTACTTAAGTACATTATTTACTTTTTCTAGGTCATTGCAATGAATGGCTTGTGTTTGATGCTTGAAAGCATCACACCATGCTAAATTTAATTGCACAAAATTGCAAAAAAAGATTCTATTAGATATCATTATATTTGGAAGGCATGTGTTTTCTTTCATATGGGATAAAGAAAAATATGTTGCTATAATTAGAAGGGTAAAACGTATAAAAGTTCAATTCATTAACATTAGTCCATTAGGTAAATTTCACAATTAATTACAAAGAAACGGCAAGGAACACATACAATTAAGCATGATATTTTAAAGTAGATAGACTAAAATAGTAAATAGTATTTTCTTGTAAAACCAACTCCAATAAGCTTTGTTTTATTTACAGAGTATCATGAACTAACAATGAACAATAACTTATAGTATTTATCAATCTAGGTTCACATTTATTTTTACATATACTAATACATTTTACAAGTTGTAACATCAGTCAATCTATTAAGAACAAACATAAATTGACAACAAACAATAGTATATTTATAAATTAGCATTAATCTAGGTTAATAAATGATGAAAAAATGATTTTAACTTTTTTTAATTTTATATCTATTGTAAAATTATAGTAAAATATTAAATGAGGGGGCCTTAGATTAGAGACAAAATATGAGTGCAAACTTTGCTTGTTTTCCTTCAGCTTGTTGAGTAAGGCTGGTTTGAGGAGGCTGTTGTCATCAGATGAAGTGTGGACTTTAGGAAGGAAAAGGAACCAAGTGGAATTTGTCCCAGTGGAGCAGGATATTGTGCCAGTTGCAGAATCAAATAATCCTCCTGCCAGTCCCTCTCACAGGTACAGTCGACAGAACCAGGCCCCTCTTCATCTTATCAGCCCAGAAAGAATTGCCAAGACGGAAAGTGGAAGCACTTCATGTCAGCGTGATTCTATGAAGGCTTTGAAATCAGGAGCTGAAGTCAACGGTGGGTAGAGGGTTCTGTGTTTTTTGGAGCTTTCATGAAGACATAGTAAGTGTTATGGTCACTCTTAAAAGGGAACATTTAATCATCATGTTTCATCTTCACTTCAGGGCAGGCAGTCAAGCAAAGCAGTCAGACTTCATACAGTTTGATTTTACTACTTCACAGTCTATCTCACTGATGCATTTTTGTTGTTATTGAGTAGACTGCAATTCATTGTGAGTGCTGATTTACAGTATGTTTAGTTTCTGCTGACTCATGCTGTTAGCAGAATGACTCAATACCCATACTGATTTACTGTGGCATTTATAGCATGTGACTTCACATAAACAATGTAAAACTGGAAAAGTTACAGAAAAAAGTGTCAGAAAATCAGGTCTTCTGGTACTGTGAACACTTTAGTTGCTAATGACACAATAACCTGACTTAGGCTGCGTCCGAAATCGCGTATACTCTCTTGAGTAGATACTTATTTTGAAGTAATTACTTCACGACCGCTAAAACGTACACTACCGGTCAAAAGTTTGGAATCTGTACGATTTTTAATGTTTTTAAAAGAAGTTTCGTCTGCTCACCAAGGCTGCATTTATTTAATTAAAAATACAGTAAAAACAGTAATATTGTGAAATATTATTACAATTTAAAATAACTGTTTTCTGTTTGAATATATTTTATAAAGTAATTTATTCCTGTGATGGCAAAGCTGAATTTTCAGCATCATTACTCCAGTCTTCAGTGTCACATGATCCTAATATGATGATTTGCGGCTCAAGAAACATTTATGATTATTATCAATGTTGAAAACAGTTGTGTACTTTTTTTTCAGGATTCCTTGATAAAAGTTCAAAAGAACAGCATTTATCTGAAATACAAAGCTTTTGTAACATTATACACTACCGTTCAAAAGTTTGGGGTCAGTAAGAATTTTTAGTTTTATTTTTTTGAAAAGAAATTAAAGAAATGAATACTTTTATTCAGCAAGGATGCATTAAATCAATTAAAAGTGACAGTAAAGACATTTATAATGTTACAAAAGATTATATTTCAAATAAATGCTGTTCTTTTGAACTTTCTATTCATCAAAGAATCCTGAAAAAAATATATATATATTGTACACAAATATTTTGTACAATTGTACACAATAAATGTTTCTTGAGCAGCAGATCAGCATATTAGAATGATTTCTGAAGGATCATGTGACACTGAAGACTGGAGTAATGCTAAAAATTCAGCTTTGATCACAGGAATAAATTACTTTATAAAATATATTCAAACAGAAAACAGTTATTTTAAATTGTAATAATATATCACAATATTACTGTTTTTACTGTATTTTTAATTAAATAAATGCAGCCTTGGTGAGCAGACGAAACTTCTTTTAAAAACATTAAAAATCTTACCGATTCCAAACTTTTGACCGGTAGTGTATGTTCTATATAGTGTGAGTGTGTAGTATGAATGTAATCCAGATACATACATTCGCTATGTTGTCATTATCATGTGACCTATCAGCGTCAGTTACATTGCTTCACTGCCATTCACAAATCCTCTCCCGTGGCCTCATGGGATAGTAAAGTCTCCATCGTATGCACACTTCAGAATCTCGCCGGAAGTAGTAGGTCATCCTGGTACTTTTTGCCTACTCTTTTATGAGTACTGTGAATTCTGACATACCTCTTTTGTCACATACTGTTTTTCACCTGTTATACAGTAGGGAAGTATGCGATTTTTGGATGAAGCCATAGTATTATGGCACTGCTGGTTACCCAGCATGCTTTGCGGCTGGGCTCAACTCAGAATGTGTTTAATCGCTATGACTGAGAAACATTTTTAGTGGGGTATATATAGTTGATTGAAGGTTTACATTTTGCTGTAATATTTCATGTGTTACTATTGTTGAGATCTATATCTCCAGACTTATTCAAAGATTTGTGACCCAGCAAGAATGTTTTGCATTAAATTGCATTTAAAATTATCCAAACACATAGATCCTCTATAGAAAGCATGTCTGAGAGAATGTACGACAGCTGTTGTTGGCACGATTGGTTGGTAATGTTTTCAGGGTGGGGATTAACAAAGGTTCAGTTAAGATTGATTCCAAATAATGTTGGAAATTCTATTATCATTCTTTTAGGATCTTTTGACAATAGAGAATATTTTATAACACTTATACTCTTTGGTTTTGAGAGAGAAAATGAACATACACCTCTGTTTATCTAATATTGGTCAGATAAATTTATAGAATATCATTTGAATTATATTTCATTATTGCTTTCAGAACAAAACACGCAGAAGAAGGCACAGGGGTTTTATGAGGACACCTGCACACCCAAGAGAGTAAGTCCACAACATCCAGCTGAAGTGCCAATGAAGCCAGTATTAAATATCCAGCATTTCACACTCAACCGTGAGCCTCGTCCAGACACAAAAGATGATCTCCGGTTGGACTCTAAGAAGAGCCATCTTAAGCCCATTGAGCAAGAGGACAGAAAGACGACAAGCGTGGTACATGGCAATGTAACTCCAGATACCACTGCTCTAAATGTACAGAACAATCAGAGACTGCACAGTGTGCTGATGTTTAACAACAACCACAATATCTGTGACCAGGAAGCAGGGGGCCAATGGAAGTCATCTCTTGCATACTCCAAAACTGATAAAACCAATGCAGACTATGAGCTTCCTGGACTAAAAACTCAGGCATGTACAAATGAGAATGTCACAGACAATCCACTTATTGAAAACTTGTTTCTGGAAGCAGTAAGTGCGGAAATAAGAAAGGCTGAGGATAGTCCATCTTGTGATGTCAGTCCGTCTGAGATAGATGAGAAGTCAGAGGCAATTTCGTTTCATAGCGAAGTACTTGCTTGGTCTGAGGAAGAGAGGGACTGTCTCGATGAGGAGAAGACTGAAGCAGCTCAAGAAAGTAGTTGCTCTTTAGTTTTTGCAGAAAAGTACACTATGGTACCAGACAATTTTCAGCTTTATGTGAACAATAAACAGGAAGGATGCTCTACACCGCCACGTTACGAAAGACAAATGACTGGAGAGTCTACTTTATCAGAAATTCTCTCTCCTGTAGATGAGGTTTTGTCTTACGGAAGTGCAGAACTCTCCCCGTCCGCTAAAGGAGGAGCCACATTAGGTCTTGACAGCTACGGTTGTCCTCCTCCCCCTCCTGCCTTTGAGATTATTACATGGACTAGTGAGGAGGAACTTCCAGCTCCATATGATTCTGTGGAAGATCTCTCCATTAACAGTGAGAACATCCCTCCTCTCCCTGTGGACTTCTCTCTGAAAAGAAGAGAGTCTCTAAGTATAGGCTCTAACAGTCTGAGGGAAAAGGAGGTAAACGATGACACTAATGGAGCTTTATGTGAGGATGCAGAGGAAAACGACTGCTCGGAGTACACTAACTCACTTCCTGAAGATGTGAGAAATGAAATCTCAGATCCATTGTCCTCCTTTCAGATTGGAGACAGAGTTCTTGTGTGTAACTCCAGACCGGGTGTGCTGAAATATAAAGGCCTCACGGCATTTGCTAATGGTTTTTGGGCTGGTGTGGCTTTGGACAATCCGAATGGAAACCACAATGGAACTTTTAGAGGTGTGAAGTACTTTAACTGTGACAAAAGTCATGGTGTCCTGGTCAGAGCTGAGGACATCGCTCATATACATAGAGAACATAGTAGTGATGTAGAGACTGGGTTGGATGAAGATCCCTTCTCAGATGAGGAACCGCCTAGCGCAAAAAGAGATAAACAACAGAAAGACACATCGGCAGATGGACAAAGAGGACATACACATAGTCAGTGTCCTCCTAGAGATGAGACCAAACTTATAATCACCACATGCACACAACAAAAAGAACCTCAGGAAGACACATCTGATGGAGTGAGAAACCTTTCACATCCCTCTGAAATGCCCTCATCAAGAGTAAGTAACACCAAGAATTTAAATGGACAGTTTACTCAAAAATGAAAATTCTGGCACCATTTACTCATCATATCATTCCAAACCCATATGAGATTCTTTCTTCTGTGGAACACAAGATGTTTAGATGAGAGTTTGTGCTGCTCTCTTATATTCAGTGAAAGCATGTACACTATCGTTCAAAAATTTGTGGTCAGTAAGATTTATATATATATATATATATATATATATATATATATAAGAAGTTAATACTTTTATTCAGAAAGGGTGGATTAAATTGATCAGAAGTGACAGTAAAAATGTTCTATTCATTAAATGATCCTGAAAATATGTATCACTGTTTCTACAAATATATTAAGCAGAACAACTCCTTTCAACACTGATAAAAATTAGAAATTTTTCTTGAGCACCAAATCATCATATTAGAATGATTTCTGAAGGATCATGTGACACTGAAGACTGAAGTAATGATGCTGAAAATTCAGCTTTACCATGACAGGAATGAATTACAGCTTAAATTGAAATAATATTTTAAAATACTGCAAAATATTGCTATATATATATATATATAATTCTACATATGTGTACTATACAGTATATGTAGCCCTATTGTCTCTTTTCAGTGGGACTTATTTATTGTCTTTACAGTCTATTTTTTATTGTTCCATTCTACTATTCGATTTTACTATATACTGTATGGCTAGAATGATGATAAACTACACTTGAAATGTCTATTCCAATCCTCTCACAAAGCTATGTGCAACTTTAGAGTCTTCAAAAAATTTGGAATATAGAATAAAAGTCATTTTATTGTATAGTATGTACTTTATCAGTGTTTTTGTCCTTATTGGTGCTTGACAGCCTCTGGTCACTGTGTGATTTCATTGAATGGAAAAGAGCATCAACATTCTTGTGTTTTGCAGAAGAAAAAGGTCTTACAGGTTTGGAAAAATATGAGAGTGAATACATGATGACAGAATTTTCATTTTGGGGGGAATTATTGCTTTCAAAAACTTCGTCCTGTTTATTATATAGCAGAATGGCAATTGTATCTATCACTAAACACCTGTATTTTACAGCCTGACTTTGAGCTCCATCATAATGGGCAAAACAAGCATCATGTGGATACTAAACTGACAGAAGAGCTGGTTAAAGATGGTCAGGATACCAGAAAGAGACAAGGAATTAAATCATTGCGTGACAGTCAATCTACAGATACTGTAAGTTAGCAAAACAGCCTTAAAATATTTTAACAAAGGATAAAATATCTGCATAAAATAATATATATGCATGAAATTTGCATGGAAGAAAACTATTTCTGAACATCTCACATCTCACTCTGAACATCTCACATCATATCTTTGATATTCAGGATGTCAGAAAAATTGAGGATGGTTATTTTAAGCCATGTGTCTTGGAGCAGTGGCATCAAGCCCAACCCGACACGCCATCAAAGATAAAGGTGTCCCCCCATGAAGACAGTATCGTGTACAGATTAGTGAATGCTGCAGTAGAAATTCTGTGCAGCCAAGCAAATGAAGGCACTCTTGACCTTTATGAAACACCAAGCTATCTACTGGATGATGACAGTCGCAAACATTATCGAAAGGTTAGACTATAGTAATATATACATAGCAAACAACTATACAAATGATAAATTAATGTCAGAAGCAAAACTCTCATCTAAACCTTATTCATTTTACACTGTAGGTGATCTTTCAGTTAACATCTGATGTACTTCATGAGATGTTGGGTGATCTGCTAAGAACAAAGCCTGCCCAGAATATAGATGATCAATCTGTAATCTCAACTTTGCAATCAAGTAAAATTTCAATCACATTTTTAAAGGTAAAAGCATTTGCAATCAGCTGTATGAGCTTCTCAGTAATATTCATGTTGAGTTTTTTTTTTTTTTTTTTACTCATATTTTTAAAGTACTTCTAAGCATAGATAATATGTATACGTTGATGCCACATTCGACCACTCAAGACGCATCCGCCATCTTTAAACGGTCAACACTTAAGATGCTGTTGTCACTTACAGTAAAAATTTATAAGTTTTCTTAGGTGCCACAACATTTTACAACACAGCTTCTGGTTGTAAAAACCACAGAGCAGAGTCCTGCACGGGTCCTGTTTGGTAAACCCAGTACTTAACAGAACACCCGACCCGTTATCTGACAGCAGCACTAATTTATGTGTGTAAACAATACAAAACTTTTGCCTACATCATGTGAACAGTCTGCCCATACAGGCTTTTTTGAACAAACGTGCATAAATTACACCATATACAGACGCTTAGAGGTTTTCATAAATTAAAAGAACATATAGCCAAATATGAGCATTTACTGTCCTATCATATCGGGGATATTTTAGCGGATTCGCTATGCATTTAATTGTGGTTGTCTCTCCTGAAACTCTGCAGTGTATGCATGGCCATTGGTCCTCTTAGCATCATGAAAAATAAAACTTTTATTCACATTGTGAATAGATTATATACAGAAAGGGAGCAAAGAGTGCTTCCTTTATAATGACTGAAGCTGTCACTTCAATTGCAGCACAATTGGCTACAATGCTCAATGCTCCAAATCTTAGAAAACTTTGACAGTCTTCTACAGACCGTGAACACAAATGTGACCCTGGACCACAAAATCAGTCACAAGTCGCACAGGTATATTTGTAGCAATAGCCAACAATACATTGTATGGGTCAAAATGATCAATTTTTCTTTTATGACAAAAATCATTAGGATACTGTATTAAGTAAAGATCATGTTCCATGAAGATATTTTGTAAATTTCCTACCATAAATATATCAAAAATTTATTTTTGTAAGTAATATGCATTGCTAAGAACTTCATTTGGACAACTTTAAAGGCAATTTTCTCAATATATTTATTTTTTTGCACCCTCAGATTCCAGATTTTCAAATAGTTGTCCTATCCTTACAAACCATACATCAACGGAAAGCTTATTTATTAAGCTTTCAGATGATGTATATATCTCAATAAATTGACCCTTATGACTGGTTTTATGGTCCAGTGTCACAAATAAGCATGGGACCGCTTGAAAGCTGCTGCCTATCAGTGGGCAGCTTGGAGTCCTATTGGACCAGCAGCCTGCTCGTGCCTATTGATTCCCGACCCGCACCCGCAAATGACAAGGTAAATATTATTCCACCCGTTACATCAAATATTACATTGCAGATATTCATACATGCATAAAAGTATACGGTTGCAGATGCACAGACAAATTGCTCGTGTTTACAGACCGGCTTTGACCGTTTCAATATGGCGGATGAGGCCCATGAGGCATCTATGTATACATATCTATGCTTTTAAGCACAGTATATTTGAATATATTTGTGTTAATCTAAGGTTATTTACAGGCTGCAGTGAGAAAAGAGATACAGAAAATTCTGAATTTAGAGCGAAGTGAACAACAGATGACAGAGATGCTCCAAAAACTGTGCAAATACTGGTATGCCAAGAGAGACAGAGTGGACTTTATACTGGTGTGTAAAGGCACTCCTATAATAATATGCTTGCTTATGAAATTAAGGTCTTGATGTAACTTTAGCTCAAGTATTATTTAAGACTGCAGTAAATAGTAGAACTGAAAATGCCACATTTTGTCTTTTTACCTTCTAGATTCAGGAACTTCATAATGAGGAGAGAAGCTGGCTAGACTACAGAGCTGACCAGTACACTGTGAAAATGCATCTGACTGAAGAGATTTTCAGCCTTCTTTTGGATGACACAATATTAGCCCTAAATCATATGCACTTTTCAACCTAAAAGACAAGTTGTTGAAACTTGATGGCATTTTTATAATCTGCATGCTGATGTGTTGTTATTTTCTTTTTGGGTGAATCTCACAAAATCACATCAAGAACATTCCTAAGTCATATTTCATATATTTCATAAATGATTTTATGAACATAACGCTCTTTTATGACTATTAGGTTTTCTTGCATTATGAAATTATTTGCACATAATATATCATAGTCATTTGTTTATTCTAATGCATTAAAAATAACACTTTTACAGTATTACAGTAATGAGAATCTAATGCAAATCACCATGATGAATAATGGGAATTACAAATCATCAACAACAAAAAAGCTTAAAAGTAAATGTAATGATATATTACATTCATGAGAATTTCAGGACAAAATTTGCTTAATGGTCATACAATTAATCCATTAGGCACATATCAAAATAGAAAAAATGAGTTCATTTTTCTGTATGCAGTAGGCCTTTTGATTTTGGAGAGAAATATGTGTAAAGGTTACTCATTGATTAATTAATTATGTACACCTGAGTCTTGTTTGGTTCCTCATTTAGCCATGTATTTAAAGGGTTAGTTCACCCAAAAATGAAATTTACGTCATTAATTACTCACCCTCATGTTGTTCCAAACCCGTAAGACCTTCGTTCATCTTCGGAATACAGATTAAGATATTTTTTATGAAATCCGAGAGGCTTTCTATCTCCCACAGTAAAAAACAAAAACAAAACATGATTATGTCAAAGTAGAACCTGGAAGCGCTGGACGTAAACAGCGTAGCAGAAAGACGGGAGTCGTTATTTGTTGAATAAAGTCATTATTTATGTTTTGTTTTTGCAGAGAAAAAGTATTTTCATCGCTTCATAACATTAAGGTTGAAACACTCAGGGCAAGTAATTAATGACAGATTTCATTTTTGGGTGAACTAACCCTTAGTTTAAGCCATCAGTTTGGTTTTTCTGTTTGTTCTGTATTGCCTTTACATATGTGAGGCTGTTATGTAGATTTCGCTCTTCTAGATTGCCTTTTTTTGTGTGTGTGTAAATAAACGCATAACCTGATATTGCTGAGTTCAACGTGTTCCTGGGTCAACATTTTTGTTGATCCTGGAACAACATTCAAATCAGCCAATCAGATTTGAGGGACAAGTTTACAGATTATGTCAAGTTTAGGCTTAAAATCATGAATTGGTGCTTCTACATCAGTGTTATTCATAGGGTTAAGACTAAATTTTCAGACTAGAATGTTGTTCCAGGATCAACAAAATATGTTGACCCAGGAACGCATCTAACTCAGCAATATCAGGACGTGCGTAAATAAACCAAGTCTGCTGTACTTTCCTTCTCCTCTTTCCTTGACTGCACTTTGACATAATCATGTTTTTTTTAGACTCTTTCTTTGATCACTCTTCCAATCATTATATTGGCATAAAAAAATAATTATGTTTTGTGTACATTATACAATTAAGGTGAAATATATTTCATTTTTAGCAACATTTGTGGTGTATATGTTTTAAACAACATCAACAACAATGATAATATAAAGAGCTTAATTTTGCTTGCATTTTTTATTATTATTAAACAACACATACAGGTGATACACAAGATAGATTTGAAACAAAATAGACAGATATAAAAACAAGCAAGCAAAAAATTATTTAACAAAAACATCTAAGACAGTAAATAATTAAATATATATAAAAGAAAAGGGAAAAAAGTCACTTTCAGGAAATAGGTAAAGTTATAATGAAATCATAATTTTTTCAGTAGTAGTGCAGTTTTAGCAGCTTTGTTGTTGAGCGATGAACAAAGAGAGTCATAAAATAGTTTTAGATCAATACAGAAAAGCGTAATGTTGGGAATACAGTAAGTAACTTTACATTTATGAAGATGAAATAGGCCACAGATAGTTAGAAATTTTAACACATCGTCCATCTCCTTTGACCACGTTTCCCACATAAAAACAGTACCTACATTAATTATTTCAAAAATAAAAAGTTTGTTGTAAGCAGAGAAAATAAGCCAGGTTAATTCTTTCCAAAAATCATTTGCATAATCACGTTCAGAAAATAAATATATATTACTATATACTATAAATTATTACTATAATTTATAGTAAAGTTCTTTCATCTTGTTAGGTAACATAAACTTATTAATACCAGGCCATACTTTAATGGTATAAAGATAAGGATAATTTATTTTCCATTTAAAAAATGCTTTGGGGTAACAACTGAACTTCATAAAATGGATTCTTCTAAACCAAAATTTGTTACATTTAATATTACAAAGCTCCAGAACTCCGATTGGGTAGCCTACTTCACATTTTGCTACTCTGTAAATATTTGCTTGCATTAGTGTACCATCGAACTAATCGAAGAATTATAATTCAGTAAACGCACCATATGCGTCGACCATACGCAGATAGGATGCGCAAGATAAGCGTTTGCGTTCTCGTAGCGCAGTGACGATGCTCTAGAAGACACGTCTCCGCTAAATGTAGTCATTTTTCTACAGTCTATGGTAGTCATCCCTAGGAGCAAGCAGAATCACTCTGAATGTAGAGAACTCATTTATGTGTGTGGCGTTTTCTCCATCACCTCAAATGGCAGTTGCGTTTTGCGTTAAGATCAGTATTCTGATGGGACTGCTCTTCGGACAGGCTCAGTCAGCTCGATTGTACACTGAAGAGGATCCAGTGGTTATACTGAGCAGCGACAACCTGAAGCAGACCGTGTTCAACTCCTCCAGCGCCTGGCTGCTTCAGTTCTACTCGTCGTGGTGTGGCCACTGTATCCAGTACTCGCCTACATGGAAAGCACTGGCCGGCGACGTGAAGGGTAGGTGGATTTGGACCATCTTCCTGTTATTTACTCCTTTTGAGGAGGAACACGTCAACAAATGCATTCACTTCAGGCACACAAGTGTTTCCAATGAACAGTACTGATAGAGGTAATTTGGGATGACCACCCTTACTGTGGTACCAGGTGGTACCAGTGATGGTATCCGATGGTACGTTTTATATATTTCATAGCACTATGATTGATTAAAATTATTCACATATCTTCACGTAGCATATGCCATGGTACCATCATGGTATTGTCCATAGACGTGGTATTGCCATTGTGGATGTCCAAGAACCATGGTACTGCCATGATTAATTTCTATAATCAGGGTATTGACACAGTACTTGTTTGTGTTTTTTTTTTTTTCTCTTCTTCTTTTCTTCTGTTAGTGCTGTTTGGCTTGTTCTATCATAACTATCTCATGATGATCATGCTACTTCCTTGTACATTGTCACATGGGTTTTGCTTAATGAGGCTTACAGTGTTTTTGTGCATTTGGCCTTAAGTACACACAAGGACAGCCATGGAAAAGTCGATTATCCCTGGTTTGTTGATACACCTGCATGCAAATCCACGGGTGTTGCTGACTGTTTTCTCTATTTATCACTGCGCTCAAGGCCATCATTTTAACCCACAACAAACTCTTATTAGATGGCATGTCTCCAGGTAATGTATAATATTTTTTATTTTTAGTGATGTTTTAAAGTCGCCATTACATGAAAATGGACCATTCTTAGTTTTTTATGGAATATTGCAGAACTTATTATGAAAGATTTATCTTAAGATGAGTCAGCAAAAACTCCTTTGTTTTAGGAAGTTAGCCAAATTCAATATTGACAGGACATTGATGACTGTCTTTCATCAATTTTAAAGTTTTCTTTGATTTGTTGGTTTGCCTCTGAAAGTCAAACAAAAAAATGCACTAGCAAAAGTTGTAAATAACTGTAGCAAAGTACTGGGTGTGAAATTTGTCTGGGTTGTCAGTTTTATATAATATGCAGGTGGTTAAGAAAGCAAATCACATTACATCTGAGTCAGATACAATGTGATTTGCTTTCTTAATAATCTGACAAATCTCACCACGGAGCCAGTCCATTCCCGTCCCCGATGGACAAAATCAAGTCCCGCCCTACAATTTTTCTTGTTCTAGAAGCTGTTTCACTCGGCTATACGTCTCGTTCCCTGAATAGGGAACGAGACACTACGTCTCGACGCAGCTCGAAGTTCCCATGAAAGGGAACTCTATTGTTTCGTAACACCTCTATCATGATACCTATCTTATTAAGATTCTTGGTGATACACAAAAAAATGATGATTATATTTATTCAGTATTTCCCCTTTAGTGTTAGATGGAAGACTAGGTTAAACACAATATTGGCAGTACTGCAGGTAGAAAGCTATACAGGTTTGTTATGACATGAGGGTGAGTAAGTGATTTTCAATTTTGGGTGAACTAATCCTTTAAATAGTGCTCTAGTGTAACAGATGCATTTTTAAAAGTATAAATACTCTCAATATGAGATCATATAACTGGATTAAAATTATACAAGAATTAAATATAATTAATCAAAACTTAGTAAAATGTCAAACCACAAAGTTCGTGTTTGTGCAGTTTGTGAAGGAACTGCAGGTGTTTTGTGAAAAGCTAATAATTAAAATATAAACACTTTAAAAATAAAACATAGACCAAAAATATAAAATATTGTATTTGTTTACATGCATGTGATGGGACCAGTAACCAACATAAGAGAGCCGTGAACAGGTGAATGTGATGTGGGGTACTTCAGTGACATCAAGCGTAAAATGTCAACAACCCTGATACACAAATTGCATTAGTGGTTTTAAGGTTCTGATATTTTAAAATATCTAAAACAGGAACTTAACCTATGTAACCCTACCAAAAGTCTTCTGCATTGTATGCTGATAAATTTAATTTTAGGGTTCTTTCAGGGGGCTTTCACACTGGCAGTTTAGTTCGAAACGGGGCACGGTTTGCATGAAAAATCGCTAATGTGAAAGCTGTCATGCAAACCTGGGTGCGCACGGGGTACCGAACCCAAGACTACCTGAAGGAGGTGGTCTGAGTTCAGTTGCATTCGAACTGTGAATGTGAAAGCAACGCGGACTCGGGTGCACACTTATTCAGGAAGTAAAGTAAGCTGCGCATGCGTTTTAGCCGATTATAATATATTTACTTCAATAAAACACATGTAAGAGATGATAGAGTTGATGATTTACCTTGGATTCAAGCATTCGAGTGAGCCTACAGTGTATTCGCGCTTTGCGAGTGCAATCAGAGCGGCAAATAAATGGCAATCAGCTGTCTCCTCAAAATAGTCTGCTTACAAGCAGCGGAAAACCGTCTACATTCGACACACATACAGTAAACTCAAGTGTCGTTTACTCTGCTGGACGTAATAGCACCAAAATAATTAAAAACACAATTTACTGACCCGCGTTCTATTTTCTGTCATGCGGGGTGCACGTTTGTGATGACGTAAGATGAACGCAAACGCACCAGGGTTCAAAGTTGAGTGTGAAACCAGACCAACGCTGGGGGGCTCGAACCGCGGCAAATGAGCCCAGTGTGAAAACACCCTCACATTAGCACTTTTGGTACACACCTGGGTTCGATTGACACCAGAGTTCGGTACGTTTGGATGATGTGAACACTGTCTTCTGAACTCGGGTGCACACCCGCGAACCGTACCTGGGTCCGCTTAAAAAGGGTGGTCTGGTGTGCGGTTCAAGTGAACTCCGGTACGGTTCGCTTCTGATATGAATGCAAACGTACCAAATTGCGGAAGCGAACCGCTATTAATGCCGTATTATTTGATAAAAATGTGTGTTTGTGTGTGAATCACTCACTTTCCCGACGAGCGTGACTGACGTGCTGCAAGCAGAGAGCTGTAGTGTAGCCTATCTCATTTCTGCTCGCCTTCAGCGTTCTACGTTCGTAATGCATTTTGCCACCTTCTCCTGCGCCGTCATTACTAAGCAACTGAGTAAACAGCTGCTGGTTTGATGACGCAAACGAACCACGGGTTGGAACCAAATAATATAATATGAACACAGTCCAGTGGGGGCAGGGGGAGGGGGGAGCAATCGAACTCGGGTTCGGTCCAGGCATTCGAACCAAGTGTGAAAACACCCTTAGAGATTTAGATCTCATAGACCCAGAGATTTGAGTGCTTTCTCTTAGCAGCTTTGGTTGGATAGGGAAAGCTCACCTTTGGTCAAGCTGTGGCTTCCAAAGCCCTTCTGAATAAATAATGAGATTAATATTAACTCTCTTCAGACCTTCTCAGAGCTACAAGACCTGCCTAATTGCTAATAAAAATGCCTAGACAGCAGCTCTACGTGTCTACTGTGCTCTGAGCTAAAGGCCTGATGGTATTCTGGAGGAAGCTCTTGTGTTGGGTGCAGTGAAGGGTGACGGCAATGAAAAGGTCACTGTAGACTGACGCGTTCAATCTGAATGAGGGCAAATGCATTTAACACCTTGTCGCGAAGATGCTAAAAGTGGTAGAGCTGTGAAATTAGGTAGAGTCAGTTCTCTCTCACTGGTGTTTGCTGCTTTACGACCCTTACAAAAATGTACTAAGTTTGACATGAGGGTGAGAAAATGATGACAGTTCACCCAAAAAATGACTATCCTATCTCTTGAGATATTTCTTCATTTTACATCATAGCTTTTCTTTTCTTTGTTTTGTTTTATTTTATTTATTTATTTATTTTCAAAATCTTCAAAGGCATGCAGATTTTTTGGACTATGGAACTGATTGATTACCATATTCCTTGTACTAAACTAAAGTATTAATGATTTTCACCAGAGTACTGTTGACTCACAAATGCATGTATCATGATCATATCATAAGATATATATGTTCTGGAATGCCATGCCTTGCTTTTCTTCTTCAGTGGTCTGGGAATAAGGACTAGATGATTGTGGCCTTTGGATGGCTAATGTTGCGAGGACAAGTCTTCTGTTGAATGCTTTCAGTCTGCCTTTGTTGGCACAAGCTGTCGGCTGGGTGGCTCGCGAGTGGCCGCCTACCAGCTGTTACCTTCACAATGAGGGTCAGATGTCCCTATTGTGAGGACGCGACCCTGCTGTGCATTCCCCCACACATCCTAAAACCCACAGTGTCCCACCCTCAGGTGAAGAATAGAGGGCTAAAGTGCCCACAGCTGTCCCTACTCTCTCTCATCCAAACATTTTAAATCAGCTGCCTTCATCACACCCCATCTGCTTCATCTTTCTGACACAGGTTTTACAGCTGTTCACAGAGTTTATGAGTTGGCGTTAAAAACAAACCACCTGGCTCTAGAAACTCTGTATGAAGTGTATAAAATCTTGCTTTGAGGGAGTAAGACTATATTTCGACTCACAAAGTTTTATGTGAGAGACTTAATATCTACGTTTCTGATGTCGGACCTCAAAACCATGTAATGCATCAAATGATTTTAGGCTTCCTACCAGAGTTCCTGTCCACTTAGGTTATCTGGCAGCTGTTCTGGGTGCCAATACCGATAAGACATTTAGCGTGGACGTCAGCATGTGTTACACAACACAAACACAGAAATATAACTAGGCTCAAGTCTCTGCAAATGCCCATTTACCTCTTTGCATTATGGCCGTATGCTTGTTTTCTGTTTAATGTTCTTTTTAGACATTTCATTCAAATATTGATATAATTTGGTGCTTTATCACTTATATTAATTGGCCACACTTTATATTGTGTCTTTAACTACAATGTACTTGCATTCAAAAAAATTACATATTGCGTTGATGTATTGCAAAACACTTTTGCTGCTATTGAGGTGGGACATGGGTAAGGTTAGGTTTAAGGGTGGGTTAAAGGGTAAGGGAAGGCTCAACAGTAAAATTATAGATGTAATTACAAAAATTAATTACAGCTGTAATTGCATGTAGGTATTTTTTAAATATAAGTGTGCATGTACACATTGGATCAAATGGTTCATTTAAATGTTAGTAAATATTAAAGTTACTTAACATAAAATAGGAGCATTTAGTTTTGGTGATAGTTCACCCAAAAATGAAAATTCTGTCATTATTTATTTACCCTCATGTCTTTCCAGATGTCTTTCGTTCATCCTCGAAAACTCAATTGAAGAAGTTTTTAATGACAGAGAGATTTCTGTCCCTCCATTGGAAGTCCTAAAATTAAATGTATTCATATAAAGCAATTGGGTATCTTTAGAAGATTTGGATTAAACCGCTTGATTCATATGGATTGCGTTTACGATCTATTTATGAACTTGTAATGTAGTGAAGTTTTGGTGGAGGGACAGAAGTCTCTCTGGTTTCATTAAAAATAATTTCATTTGTCTTTTGAAGATTAATAAAAGTCTTATGAGTTTGGAACAACATGAGAGTGAGCTAGCAATTGATGACAGAATGTTTGGGTTAATTATACCTTTTAAGTTTAGATGTGTTTTTGAAATATGTGCTGTGTCTCTCTAACTCTCATAGACTGGGCACAGGCCATTCGTATTGGAGTTCTGGATTGTGCTCATGAGAAGAACTTCGACATCTGTAAGGAGTTCGGAATCCACTTCTACCCCACCTTCAGAGTATGTTTGTGCAAATTATTTTATTTATTCGTTCAACAGATTGAACCTATACAATAAATCTAAATCTTAACAATGGCCTTGTGATATTGCCAAAATCATTAAAAAAAAAAAAAAACTTTAAATATGAATCTAAAACTGGGTCATTGAATCATTCACTCACCCGATTTGTTTAAAAACACTGATTCATTCAGTTAAATGTGTTGCTCAGAGATGCACAAAAGTTCTGCTGTGGATTTGTTTGGAATCATTTTTGTTCGTCAAAACAGAGCAAAAATAGACAATGCTGACAATACTGTGTCTAAAATGTAACTCACAATATTAACTTCTTGTGTGACTCAATAATGTCAGCTCACACATCATTAAAACAACAATTGCGATATTATCGTAGACGACACTACACCTCTACTCCTAATAAAGCGTCAATCAACAGGACATTTTGTTTGCTTGGTTTTTGTGTTGTAGCATTTGTTGTGGGTAGTTCCGCCCATAGTATAATC